>SMSO01000007.1:17500-765000 GCA_004764695.1 Schizochytrium sp. TIO01
AATTGAAAATTTCTGTGGGGAATTTCTTCCAAAATCTTGTTCCGAGTACTATGGGTCATGATTGCTGCATGTACAGTTGAAGTACCTGTGATACTGAGACGAATAAATAAGGTAAATATTTATATGTATATACATTATTATTACGAGCTGATCAAATTGACAATACCCTGAACAGGATAGGAACAAAGAGTAAATAAACCAACATTGGCTGATTTCGAACTACACGGCAAACGAACTCTTGCCTTGCACAGTATTGAAGCTGACCAAATAATTATGTGCACAGGTGTGTATCTACAAGATCAACCGAAGCAATCTAAAATCCTAGACTTTGTAAAAATAATTATAATCCTAATTTTTATATAGTCGTTACTTCATATCTGCAACAGTTCTCAATGAGCTTGTCACGTTAAGTTGCACAAATCATGATAAGATAGCTAATCAGTTCAGTCAGTTCGATATCATTATGCTAAAATTTAATTTTCAAAGACCTTCATTGCCAAACATTGGCAAAGTATGACGAGCTGAAGATTTTTGGGAATGCGGAAGAGTTGTGTGAGCAAGTGTTGAGAAACAGATAAAGAGAAAAAGGCCCCTTTGAATGGTATTAATTGAAGATTGGGAATGCAATGCCGACTGCCTTTGTCTTGGTACATCCACACGCTTGCCATAGGAGTGACAGAGCTTCCAAAGATGATGTTTTCATTAATTGACACAGGTCCAGCAAATCTACGTCATGACACGAAGGTGGCTGCAGTGGATGTTGTGTAGGACCATAAACGTTCGAGCTTCTTAGACCCAGTTGTAGTCAGTGATGGCTGCTTTGATTTGTCATATAGACTTCACAGATCCAACATCTCGTCAGCATGACTTAAGATTCGTCATCGATCATCATACTCACTTGCTTCAACATCATTATAGCACTCTTCACTCTCACGCTAGCCTTATCTCACTGTTATCTAGAAGACAACGTTATTTCGAAACTGGAAAGTCGTGTTGTACCATATGATCCCCGGCTAAGAATACTGCAACGTCTTTATTGTTTTGGTAAATGTGTATCAACCATAACAATTGTTCTAATTGCAAGATTATAGCTTTAGTACAGCAAATTTGTCAGTGCCTAGAGTCGCCAAAGAATGTACAAACCATAACGATAATAGAAGTTTTATGATTGAGAAATTTATTCAGAAAAGCTTTGAGCCGAATATTTTGATCGCATGACCCTATTTTACCACTGCTATGGAGATAAACATACTGGCAGGTGAGAAATACGTATTCACATTGGTGGGCCCGAGCAACTCTGAAAATGTAACGATCACCTTGTTGGGAGATATAAATCTAGTTTATGATGGTTCTCGTCCTGCAATTTACTGTTTTTCATCGACAACTCAGCTAGCCTCTGCCGCCGCTTCCTAAAGTCTTAGTTTCAGGAAATTAAAACAACAGGGGTGTTTCATTGAAATGCCGTAATTAGCACGCTGCTTAGAGCCTATATGCAGCGAAGTTCACAAACCACTCATTCGAGTTTTTCATGCTTTCTTTAAAAACGATCAGTGAGGCCTGATGAAGAGAGTAAAAGAGAAAAGAATGTCCTTGAAAGTATTGAGTTTCCAAATACAGGCAGCTTGATTGTTTAGATTTCGGTTGGGTTAATTTAGATTTGGGTAAGACATCAAATGGGGTATTTCTCAATAAAAATTAAGGTCTAAAGCCCAGTCTACTTCCAACACACGACAACGCCATCAATTTTGAAGAATTCATTCGCGTTCCCATCATTGCTCGTTTTTTATCGTGACACTTGTTACTAAATCACAGATATTATTGGAAAGTTGTGTGGCATATCATGGAAAGCATCCCCCGATATAATGTTTCAGAAGTTGCATTTTCATAATTTTTAAGATAATAAAATTTAGCCTTCTCGAACTTGAGAATGCCGACTACTGAGAAGGAATACAGATACATCTTTGCGACATCACTTTGCAAGGTTAAGAGGAGCATCCATCTGACGCAACAGTGTCAAAAGTGTCATGATGGCATGATGGCATGATGTATAACACTGCACGCGACTCACCCATGGGACGAATGGAATCAAGCAAGCATCGAGAGAAGTCTGCAAAGTAAAACCTGCAGGCAGACCCGAAATACCAAAGCGAACAAAAGTACTTGGATCTATCAAGCACATTCAACAAGACAACCCTAGTCATAATACTAACTAACTACTATCATCTAAGACATTTCCCCAAATACCTCTAAGTAATCATAACCACGTTTCATTACGACTACAAATGAAATACATATTTGAAAAGGCTAAAGTTCGAGTAAAATGATCGATGATAACAATACTTCTGGCGTGTGGAATCTGATGATGAACCCGACTTCCAAACACACAATCACAATTTCAGAATTTTATGAAGTATTATACTCCACCATCTTGTAAAGAACAGATTATGACCCTTGCGTACCCGCTCCGTGATGGTCGATCTCAGTCATCATTGAAAACATTTATTCAAGAGCATATCACGCTTTATGTTAGGATGATGAACATTTTCAAGCACATTCATAATCCTGAGAATCTACAAAATAATAACACTTATGCAGTTTGACATGCAAGCAACAAGGCAAATATAATGATTTAGGGTTTAATTCATTCGAAAATGTAAGGGCCCAGCAATCCCAATGATTCACTAAAGGCAACGATTAAAGCTTCCAATATATCAAGCTCTACTTTCTGCGTAGCAAGAAATTCCTCTTTCGAGCTCTGCTCACCATTACTGCTAGCAAGCAGACTCTGTGCAAAACGACCGACTTTCACTGAAGATGGCATAGAAAGTGCATTGTTTACAGCATGTATACAACCAAGCTCACGAGAGATCTGCTCAAGACTTGTCCTTCTTGTCTTTGCATAATAAATCTCTTCATTCAATTTCAGCTCCCTCTGTCCTTCATGGCTCAATCTTAATCTAAGAATTAGCAGACCAAATAGCATCATCTCCGTTCGTCAGTTAACAGTTTCACGTCATTTAAAGGTAC
Organism: Schizochytrium sp. TIO01; assembly: GCA_004764695.1. Classification (NCBI taxonomy): domain Eukaryota; class Bigyra; order Thraustochytrida; family Thraustochytriidae; genus Schizochytrium; species Schizochytrium sp. TIO01. The sequence continues at coordinate 20,528 of SMSO01000007.1, forward strand.
CCACAGTACTGCCAGTACAGTTTCATTTATTCTCTGATGTTATCATGCTCTCTATTAGATCCACACTCAACCAAACAAACAATTCCACAACAAATTTGCATTGGCGCGAAGAAAAACATCGACAAAACAACACACTAGACAACCCACGACGCAACCAACCAACCAAGTCTCATGCACACAAAAGTCCACGAGCTACTGCTTAGACAACTTACCTGCATAATCTCAGAGACCAGTTCTCTCCCAGCGCCGCAGCCACTGCCTTGGCGCCCTCGTCGCCGATATTGTTTTCAGAAAGACTGTTGATTTGATTCAATGAGGGCAAGCAATACATTACACGTTATACATTGCATTAGATACATCCATGCATGAATATATGTGAGTGATCTGGGTCGGCTCTCAGGATTTCATCTTTGTTGTGTTGCCCTTTTGCTCTTTGTTCAATATATGCATACTCAGTCAAACAGACAACTTATCCATCCATCAAACAAACAACCGATTGCATAAACTTGCTAAATAACACCAACCAAATCAACAAACCAGGGAAGCAAGCATCATGTACAAAAAAACTCCATGAGCTATGATATTGCTAAGACAACTTACTCTATATCTGTCAGCGACCGGTTCTCTTTCAACGCTGCAGCCACTGCCTCGGCGCCCTCGTAGCCGATTTCGTTATCTTGAAATCTTTCAATTTGATTGAATGATGGCAAGCAATACATTACACATTTTATTGCATTAGATGCACGCATGCATGCATCAACGTGAGTGATCTTGGTTGGCTTTCAGGATTAGGTTTTTATTGTGTTGACAATTGGCTCTCTGTTTGGTGGGTGCATACTCAGTCAAACAGACCAATTCATCCGTCCATCAAACAAACAAGAGATTGCATAAACTTGCAAAACAACACCGTCCCACCCACCAAACAACAAACCAAGCATCATGTACAAACAAGTCCACGAGCTGCGCTGTTGCGTAGACAACTTACGATAGTGATGTCAGCGACCGGTTCTCTTTCAGCACCGCAGCCACTGCCATGGCGCCCTCTGAGCCGATCTGGTTTCTAAAAAGACTGTCGATTTAATTGAATGAGGGCAACCAATACATTACACGTTACATATTACAATAGATGTACGCATGCATGCATGGACGTGAGTGATCTAGGTTGGCTTTCAGGATATGTTGTTATTTTGCTCTTTGTTCGATGGATGTATACTCACTCAAACAGAGAACTCATCCATCCATCAAACAAACAAGAGATTGCATAAACTTGCAAAACAACACCGACCCACCCACCAAACAACAAACCAAGCATCATGTACAAACAAGTCCACGAGCTGCGGTGTTGCGTAGACAACTTACGATAGTGATGTCAGCGACCGGTTCTCTTTCAACGCTGCAGCCACTGCCTTGGCGCCCTCTGAGCCGATCTGGTTGTTATCAAGACTGTCGATTTAATTGAATGATGGCAACCAATACATTACACGTTACATATTACAATAGATGTACGCATGCATGCATGAACGTGAGTGATCTAGGTTGGCTTTCAGGATATGTTGTTATTTTGCTCTTTGTTCGATGGATGTATACTCACTCAAACAGACAACTCATCCATCCATCAAACAAACAAGCGATTGCATAAACTTGCAAAACAACACCGACCCACCCACCAAACAACAAACCAAGCATCATGTACAAACAAGTCCACGAGCTGCGGTGTTGCGTAGACAACTTACGATAGTGATGTCAGCGACCGGTTCTCTTTCAGCGCCGCACCCACTGCCTTGGCGCCCTCGTCGCCGATATCGGTGCGTTGAAGACTGTCGATTTGATTGAATGATGGCCAGCAATACATTACACGTTACATATTACAATAGATGCACGCATGCATGCATGGACGTGAGTGATCTAGGTTGACTTTCAGCATTTATGATTTCCTCTTTGTTGTGTTGTCATTTTGCTCTTTGTTCGATAAATGTATACTCCCTCAAACAGACAACGTGTCCATCCATCAAACAAACAAGCGATTGCATAAACTTGCAAAACAACACCGACCCACCCACCAAACAACAAACCAAGCATCGTGTACAAACAAGTCCACGAGCTGCGGTGTTGCGTAGACAACTTACTTGAGTGATGTCAGCGACCGGTTCTCTTTCAGCGCCGCACCCACTGCCTTGGCGCCCTCGTCGCCGATCTGGTTGTAGGAAAGACTGTCGATTCGATTCAATGATGGCAAGCAATACATTACATGTTACATATTACAATAGATGCACGCATGCATGCATGGACGTGAGTGATCTAGGTTGACTTTCAGCATTTATGATTTCCTCTTTGTTGTGTTGTCATTTTGCTCTTTGTTCGATAAATGTATACTCCCTCAAACAGACAACGTGTCCATCCATCAAACAAACAAGCGATTGCATAAACTTGCAAAACAACACCGACCCACCCACCAAACAACAAACCAAGCATCGTGTACAAACAAGTCCACGAGCTGCGGTGTTGCGTAGACAACTTACTTGAGTGATGTCAGCGACCGGTTCTCTTTCAGCGCCGCACCCACTGCCTTGGCGCCCTCGTCGCCGATCTGGTTGTAGGAAAGACTGTCGATTCGATTCAATGATGGCAAGCAATACATTACACGTTACATATTACAATAGATGCACGCATGCATGCATGGACGTGAGTGATCTAGGTTGACTTTCAGCATTTATCTTTGTTGTGTTGTCATTTTGCTCTTTGTTCGATGGATGTATACTCACTCAAACAGACAACTTATCCATCCATCAAACAAACAAGCGATTGCATAAACTTGCAAAACAACACCGAGCCACCCACCAAACAACAAACCAAGCATCATGTACAAACAAGTCCACGAGCTGCGGTGTTGCGTAGACAACTTACTTGAGTGATGTCAGCGACCGGTTCTCTTTCAGCGCCGCACCCACTGCCTTGGCGCCCTCGTCGCCGATATAGTTGCTTTCAAGACTGTCGACTCGAATGAATGATGGCAAGCAATACATTACACGTTACATATTACAATAGATGCACGCATGCATGCATGGACGTGAGTGATCTAGGTTGACTTTCAGCATTTATCTTTGTTGTGTTGTCATTTTGCTCTTTGTTCGATGGATGTATACTCACTCAAACAGACAACTCATCCATCCATCAAACAAACAAGCGATTGCATAAACTTGCAAAACAACACCGAGCCACCCACCAAACAACAAACCAAGCATCATGTACAAACAAGTCCACGAGCTGCGGTGTTGCGTAGACAACTTACTTGAGTGATGTCAGCGACCGGTTCTCTTTCAGCGCCGCACCCACTGCCTTGGCGCCCTCGTCGCCGATCTGGTTGTAGGAAAGACTGTCGATTCGATTCAATGATGGCAAGCAATACATTACATGTTACATATTACAATAGATGCACGCATGCATGCATGGACGTGAGTGATCTAGGTTGGCTTTCAGCATTTATCTTTGTTGTGTTGTCATTTTGCTCTTTGTTCGATGGATGTATACTCACTCAAACAGACAACCCATCCATCCATCAAACAAACAAGAGATTGCATAAACTTGCAAAACAACACCGACCCACCCACCAAACAACAAACCAAGCATCATGTACAAACAAGTCCACGAGCGGCGGTGTTGCGTAGACAACTTACACAAGTGATGTGAGCGACTGGTTCTCTTTCAGCGCCGCACCCACTGCCTTGGCGCCATCGTCGCCGATATAGTTGCTTCTAAGACTGTCGATTTGATTCAATGATGGCAAGCAATACATTACACGTTACATATTACAATAGATGCACGCATGCATGCATGGACGTGAGTGATCTAGGTTGGCTTTCAGCATTTATCTTTGTTGTGTTGACATTTTGCTCTTTGTTCGATGGATGTATACTCACTCAAACAGACAACTTATCCATCCATCAAACAAATAACGGATCGCACAAACTTGCAAAGCGACACCGACCAAAATAACAACCAACGAAGCAAGCATCATGTACACACAAGCCCATGAGCTGTGGTATTGCTTAGACAACTTACTTGAGTGATGTCAGCGACCGGTTCTCTTTCAGCGCCGCACCCACTGCCTTGGCGCCCTCTGAGCCGATTTCGTTGCCATAAAGACTGTCGATTTGATTGAATGATGGCAAGCAATACATTACACGTTACATATTACAATAGATGCACGCATGCATGCATGGACGTGAGTGATCTAGGTTGGCTTTCAGCATTTATCTTTGTTATGTTGTCATTTTGCTCTTTGTTTGATGGATGTATACTCACTCAAACAGACAACTCATCCATCCATCAAACAAACAAGCGATTGCATAAACTTGCAAAACAACACCGACCCACCCACCAAACAACAAACCAAGCATCATGTACAAACAAGTCCATGAGCTGCGGTGTTGCGTAGACAACTTACTGAAGTGATGTCAGCGACTGGTTCTCTTTCAGCGCCGCACCCACTGCCTTGGCGCCCTCTGAGCCGATATCGTTGCTTTCAAGACTGTCGATTTGATTCAATGATGGCAAGCAATACATTACACGTTACATATTACAATAGATGCACGCATGCATACATGGACGTGAGTGATCTAGGTTGACTTTCAGGATTTCGCTTTGTTGTGTTGTCATTTTGCTCTTTGTTCGATGGATGTATACTCACTCAAACAGACAATTCTTCCATCCATCCATCAAACAAACAAGCGATTGCATAAACTTGCAAAACAACACCGAGCCACCCACCAAACAACAAACCAAGCATCATGTACAAACAAGTCCACGAGCTGCGGTGTTGCGTAAACAACTTACGATAGTGATGTCAGCGACCGGTTCTCTTTCAGCGCCGCAGCCACTGCCTTGGCGCCCTCGTCGCCGATATCATTCCATCCAAGACTGTCGATTTGATTGAATGATGGCAAGCAATACATTTCATTGCATTAGATGTACGCATGGACGTGAGTGATCTAGGTTGGCTTTCAGCATTTATCTTTGTTGTGTTGTCATTTTGCTCTTTGTTCGATGGATGTATACTCACCCAAACAGACAACCCATCCATCTATCAAACAAACAAGCGATTGCATAAACTTGCAAAACAACACCGACCCATCCACCAAACAACAAACCAAGCATCATGTACAAACAAGTCCACGAGCTGCGGTATTGCATAGACAACTTACTATAGTGATGTCAGCGACCGGTTCTCTTTCAGCGCCACAGCCACTGCCTTGGCGCCCTCGTCGTCGATATGGTTGCTTCTAAGACTGTCGATTTGATTGAATGATGGCAAGCAATACATTACACGTTACATATTACAATAGATGCACGCATACATGCATGGACGTGAGTGATCTAGGTTGGCTTTCAGCATTTATCTTTGTTGTGTTGTCATTTTGCTCTTTGTTCGATGGATGTATACTCACTCAAACAGACAACTTATCCATTCATCCATCCATCCATCCATCCATCAAACAAACAAACAAACAAACCAGCCATTGCATAAACTTGCAATACAATAACAACAAAAGCAACACCGTGCAAGCAAGCAAGCAAGCAAGCAAGCAAGCAAGCAAGCAAGCAAGCAAGCAAGCAAGCAAGCAAGCAAGCAAGCAAGCAAGCAAGCAAGCAAGCAAGCAAGCAAGCAAGCAAGCAAGCAAGCAAGCAAGCAAGCAAGCAAGCAAGCAAGCAAGCAAGCAAGCAAGCAAGCAAGCAAGCAAGCAAGCAAGCAAGCAAGCAAGCAAGCAAGCAAGCAAGCAAGCAAGCAAGCAAGCAAGCAAGCAAGCAAGCAAGCAAGCAAGCAAGCAAGCAAGCAAGCAAGCAAGCAAGCAAGCAAGCAAGCAAGCAAGCAAGCAAGCAAGCAAGCAAGCAAGCAAGCAAGCAAGCAAGCAAGCAAGCAAGCAAGCAAGCAAGCAAGCAAGCAAGCAAGCAAGCAAGCAAGCAAGCAAGCAAGCAAGCAAGCAAGCAAGCAAGCAAGCAAGCAAGCAAGCAAGCAAGCAAGCAAGCAAGCAAGCAAGCAAGCAAGCAAGCAAGCAAGCAAGCAAGCAAGCAAGCAAGCAAGCAAGCAAGCGTGTTAACTTACTCTAAAATAGTAGCACCATTCTGAAGCTGTTCAAGGGCAGCGACAACACTTGGGTGGTCCGACATCGCAGCAAGTAAAGATCTATACCTGAACCAGCGTACGCGTGCTTATATCCCTTCAGCTAAGCTCGTGGCGCAGCCCCAGTCGTTGCAGAAGGTTTCGAACCTGCTGGACGTAAAGCTGCAAGTCGATGACAGAGGTGCGCCCATGGTCTGACTTACTGAGTTACTATGGTTCTCCTTAAGAAGGAGATACTCTTTAGTGCTCTCGAAGTAAAAGGATATTTACTAGTTTGAACTTAACCTTACCTACTAAACCTCAGTGCTTGACCTCCTTTCTTTCTCGCTCTTTCAAGACTATTACTATTTCGTAAAGCCTACTACTGGAATATCTTCTCCAGTGATATTGCTCCAGAGGTTCTAGCAGTACTACCCCTTAGTACTACCTACTATGAACTAGATAGTCATAGAAGTAAGAAGTAAATAACAACCCATTGAATACTATGTATATATACAGTATGCACCATTCTGAGAGTACATTCGATCATACCACGCGGGTAACACCTCATCTCATTCGCACTGAGAAGTAAAGTCGCGTAGGGCCGGGTCAGTAGTATGATAGGGGACTGCATGCGAAGCCCCGGTGTTGAATGTTTTTATCTCCGTTCATTTTTTTACCCTAGCACTTAAAGAAAGCAACTCCAAGGTTTCCAGTTTTGTTTTGCAAAGGTGAGTATCTAAATTTCCTCCGGCGCATGCTACCGAGATACGACAGCAAGATTGCTTACTCGTTGAAGGGAATGTCGTTGTTCTGATTCAACGCGATCATTTGCACACATCATTGCAATCAATCACCGATTGTATGAGTCAAGGGTGCAGAGTCGACGAGAGTAACAGCAACTTGATTGAGATGCTTTCAACAATATTTTAGAGCTATATACTCCAGACAAAACCAACCACTCATGCTATACTCAGCTTCTATCCAATATTCAGTATTGCATGTATCTCCTTTTACAAGCTGTTTGCCTTTTCGATACCTAGAAAATAAAATGATTATTGTCTTGCCCCAAAAGAAAAGTCTTCCTAATGTTGATACCAAAATATTCTTTGAAATTGTCGACACTACGGGGCACTCGCATCTCTGCTCCTGGGATCTTTGAATATTAGCGACTCATTCAGTTCTCACTAAGCATATCAAGTCAGGCTAATGCGCTAAAAAAAAAAAGAAAACAATGCATAATCGGAGAATTATTTGCTTAAGTAAATACTTTGGTTCGTTCGTCACTTTAAACAGGTCAGTGGGTACCTAGTACTGTTGTTCTAGGAAGTCTACTACTAGTTCAATAATTAGGCCTACTCAAAGCAAATCTTGAATGAAGAGTTTGGTCCATGTGAAACTCTGGCGCGGTACATGGGACTCTATTCATTGTTAAGCAAGTCGGGAGTGAGAGGACCTGCTGAAATGCCCGTGTGTGCAAGCCCCCCTCGTCGCCGGTCTATCTTCTTCCCTGCCGCTTCGAACTCAGGAGATTGGACTCCTTCTTGAGAACTTACCTGTTCAACACTCCTGAAAACTCTGCCTCAGCCGCCGCTTTTGAGAGGTCTTCCCTCATCGTTCAGAAACGGAATTCTCTACAAAACGCTGAGGGAAGCGTCACTGGGTTTGTACACTCGGGGCATCTGTTGCGCAACACTAATTAATAAGACTGCTGTGAAGTCTCAGCAGAGACAGAGTTGATGATGGAAAGGTGTTGCTTTAAGCTTTCTCCTATTCTTGAGAGCAACTCCACTACTGACAGAAGTACAATTCTTATGGAGCATCGAGTCAGAGCGGCAGGGACACAAAGTCTTTTCGTACGGTACCGAAGCACCACTAATCATGAAATGAGGACAGGTCAAAGAACTAGTCAAAAGACTATCGAAACGCCTGGAAAACCAGACCGAGAAGGTGTCCAAAGATCCTTGAGAAGATGGATGGATGGATGGATGGGGTACTAAAGCATGTAAAATTTCTTGGAAAGGCTTTCTCGGAAAAGAAGTTATCCCTAGGCTATTGAATTACGGCCTTCGAGAAGCTATAGTTACGACTGCTTTCTGGAATCTTTTCCATGCTGGTTGTGATACTTGCACATTACATCTTGGCCAAGGTGAGTACAAGACATTTCTAAGTATTTTGCGTCAGGAAGGTGTTCCTTTAGCTGCCTGTGACTTTCTATATCATAAACATGTTGGCGAGAGCAAGTTGCCTATGAGTACGAATCCGGCTGATATTGACCAACCTTCCTTCTTCAACACGGACGGGCTTGACAAGGATATGGCTCAGAAGCTACAGCGAGCATGCGCCAATTATATCGAATGCAGACCAAAAGCTGCGGAGGGCGAGCAAGCGTGGCTTCGGAGCGTGTCAGGCGCTGAGGTCGTGAATCATGGAACTTGAACACTGGATGAGGAAACAGGATTTGTGGACTGGCCCAATATGGCCAGGGCAGACAAGATTGGGGTGACAAAGGTGGCGTGGAAGAGTGAAGAGGAATTTGCTGTGGATATCTCTATATACGTGGTCACCTTGCCACGGTCTTTTCCAAGAATGGACAATCGTCCTGGAGCAAATATTTTATTCTTTAGAAATGAAGATATTGGTCTTATGAAGACGTGGTGGAAATATGAAAATTCAGTCGTTATTGGCGATCCAGGTATCTCAAAGTCTTGGCATCTTTGGAAGTACGTAGTGGTAGTATTTAACCCAGAAGTGTGGTGTGTTCTTGGTGAAGACCTAACAGTGCTTCCACAGCCACAAATTTTCACGTTTTGGTGGAATGGAGCAGCCGTCAGCGTTGGTGCGTTCTTCTTGTCACTAGAGGCGGGTTCAAGACAAGTTTGTCGGGTTGAGAGGGACATCGTAATTAATGTATCTGCGCTCAGGCCTGTTTCTCATAATGGTAATACACAAAGAAATTTATGACCCAGAGGTCTTGATGCAGGAAGTACCTGCAGTTCGAGGAATACCATGCGTTGCTGCCTGCTCTCCAGATACGCAGCGCTACAAAGAGTTTTGTAAACAGTATGATGCAAAGCAGCTTTATGTGTCATGCCCAACACATAATAAACGACTTACGATGGGATCGAGTCTTGTATCTTTAGCTGAATGCTCGCACTTTACTCCAACAGAGGTTCTTAAACGTAAGTCCAGAGTTGGCCCATATTTGTGGTTAATGTTCACTCCCAGTCTGGGTTTCGAACAGTATTCCAACAAGATTCAAGACAAAGTTAGCACTATGGAAGAATCGGAGGTATTAAAGATTCTAACAAGGCTCCGCCTCGAGACTCACTCACAAGAGGATCATTTGACGCACACGCTAGGCTCAGTAGCAACTCCAGATGCAGACGTGGGAGATTATTTCAACTTTAAACTTGTTCCTGCATTCGATGTGTAACGACTGAGAGAAAAGGCTAATTCCATCTCTATCGACGAGGCTCGTCGCAAGCTATACCTGATGAACTTGAGCCCTCTCAAAGATCACGGGGACCTAATGTTGTTGGAGAGGTTGGTTAAGACCTCTCTCATTTCAGGCAAAGGTCTACAATGGCGGTGGTCGAAAGTGGGGAACAAAGGAAGAAAGGGGCACGTGCCTTTTCAATTCGATGATTTGTTAGAACCAGGGCAAGTGATTAATAGTAAGACAAGTACAAGTGTAATATGGAACCGCTTTGTGAAAGCATCTGAAATGGAAGTTGGATATTTGTACAAGCCATTGGATCCAACATATCCATTTGTTGATTTGCTCTGGGTAGAACGTGATGGAGGACTTTCAAATGGACCCGGCGGACATCGTACCATGCATGCTATACAGTGCACACTGAGTGACAGGCATCCCAAACCGAAGACTGCATACGAATCGCTGCGAAGGAAGCTTGATCTTGGTCCACCGTATGATTGTGTATTTCGCAACACTTCGTATATATGAGCAGAGCTATATCAATGGTTCAAAGTCAACGTTTGGAAGAACGAGCTGTCACAAGACCCACTTCCTATCTTTTTTTTGTTTTAAGAGCTCACCCTGAACTCCAAAATCTACATTTTGAAGGGGCCCGAGCTCACTAGCATGTCTTTCAAATCATATTCAGTATGCAGCGGCTATTTCAAATAAATCTAATTGGAAAGTACATATTGCCTCCCAGAGGAATTGTTTGGAGTTAGGAGATGAAGTCTATTATCTCAGTACTGAGAAGTAAAACAGATACAACAATACGGGATAACTTTGCACGGCTTAAAGGAACTCGTTTGTGATACCACTGGCATGATGCCTAATATTTGTGACACCACTGACGTGATGCCTTACGTGTAACACCGCATGAAATGCACGCATACTAGTCGAGAGGAGTTTGCAAAGCGTATCCGACAGCAGATCCAAACCAACCTGAATTGACCCAAACCGATTCAACAAGACCACAAGTTATTCAAGACAAGCATCAACCCTAGCATCAATACAAACTAAGCACAAGTATCTCTAACATGTCCTCAATCGCCTCTAAACAACCATATCAACGCTTCATGATCTCAGCCTCTGAACGCGCCTTCTTTTCGGCCAACAGTGGACAAATTCAAGTACAACTGTCCGCATAATAGAAGAGATGCAATATTACGTAAACGATTTTGTTGCATTCTGCAATTGTCAAGACAACAGAGCGTTCGCATCTCTGCTCCTGCAACCTTAAAAATGGGAACTCATCTATTTTCATTACGCATATATGTAGTTAATACTCTGTGTTAATCTAAAGTAACCCGGCTCAAGCTGATGCAATCAGAAGCATGGACCTCTTGACATCTACATAATTGGAATAGAGTTTGCTTGTGTAGCTCTAAGTAGATGCAATCACACCATGGTAGTATGCAAATTCTTTGGTGTCTTAAATGTTTGATTTATCTTGAGCGCCCCAGCTAAAGCCAGGTAACCTTCCTTGTTTATGACTTTATAAACATGGCTGTTTATTTACATTCAGTGTCTATTAGCAAAATGAAGTTTATTAAAGAGTCACACACTTTTTCTCATAAATCAAGGGACTTAGAGGCCATACCAGTGCAACTATCCCATCAGGAATAGTAAGTCGGCCCCGCAATAGGTTCTCCATGCGCTGGTCTTTTTCTACCGCCCGCACTCTTGCTATTACGAGTCAAATTCTTCTAGCTTGGTAAAACCCAAGCAAAGACAATGAGTCATTGTTCCTCTCCCTCTTCCATGTTTTACACCAGGTACACGAGCGTTGCTTAGTTTGCTCAACCCATCTGGGTGAGACTCGCGAAGGACTTGGATATCGTCATCGCAGTTGTTGCGTTGGTATTGAAACTAAAGTTTTAAGCATCTCGTACAATGCCGATCCGCAGTTTCGTGATACGCCCAAGTTTCCTGTAAAACCTATTGCCTACTACCTAGTTAGGACTATTGCAGATGCCATACTCCAAAAATTACATTATAGCAACTTTTGGGCAAGTATTACATAAAACTTTAGAGGTATCCGACAATCAAACGCATCCTTGAGGAAATAAAGCGACATATGATACTCTTTTTGAAGCTTCCATTTTATTCCATGACTGGATGTTTAATGATAAACAAGGCAGTCTCTTGAGAGCAACTACCGCAGGAGTAGCAAAAGGTGGTTCTATATAAACTTGGAGGTTATCAAGTGAATGTTATGAATAGGTGTTCTCATTCCCTCGGGGTCTTCTGAACCTGCACAGCCCCTTAATTGCGGTTGTCTGCCATTCTTTTTTTTTCGAGACCTTTATATTCTTATGTATGATTTAGGAGAACAAATGAAGAAAGCTAGCCAAGTATGTACTCAAAGTAAACCTGCTTAACCTGTGGATCTGGGCAAAAGAATGGCTACTGCCCAAGCCAATCTTCAAGTTTCGAACTGTGTTCATGATTTCTATAAAACACATACTTTTCCTTTTCACCTGCTTTCATAGTGATTGCTCAATCGCTCGCCTCGATTCGTTTCTCTTTGCGCTCTATATTACAAGCTAATCTGCTAAAGAAGAGCTAGAATCTCTTTCAGTACACTCTAGTGTCAACTAATATCTACATCAAAAGTACGGCTTCGTTCATTTTGATATCTTGTCACAAAAAACCTCCAAATTTAATGAAAATGGGGGAAGGAAAATCAACTCATTGATTCATGTTGACTCAACAGCATTTCGAGGTCGTCAGCTTCTCTGGCAAATTGGTCAAGATCAGTACAGACATAAGATCTGCCAAAGTCAATTACCACCACAGATTCGCCATTCCATAAAAAGTTATGTAGAGCAACATCATTGTGAAGCACACCAGCCCTGTGTACTGCCATTAAGGCCTCATGAGCACAGCGTTGTATACGGGTGGTAAGCACTTGTTGCTGTGAAAGTTTGAGGAGCGTATCACCCCCGTACTCGGTAACTACAAGGAAGCGCTCCATTTTCGAATAAATCCCACCAAAGATAAATCGAGGCACCACAGTGCCTTGCAGTTTCTGCAAAGGTCCGCAATACATTTGTATTTCGTTCACGAATGTAGATTCAATGGCATCAGCTTCTTCTCGGCGCTTCGGATAGGAAAGGGTCTTGACTACTGCATCAGGTCCCTTACCATTATTGAGAGTCATTCGGGCAATGTGGGCTGAGTGCGTCGTACAAAGGGTCACGTAGGAAGGCTCCCACGGAAGTGGCATCTCGAAGGTACTTCCCCACCTCAATCCTGCTTGCCTTTCAGATTGAAATCCACTTGCATTTGCACTTGAATCCGCGGTCATTTTGGCATTATCAGTCTGCGATGGCATGGTACTTTGTACCGAGCTGGAGCCTTGACTTCCAGAACTTGAGTTCTCTAGTCCACGAAGAACTGAAGCACCGGGCCTAGTGCAATCTTCTGGCAACTGAGAGATCTGCTCTGACCAGTGATTTTTCACATTAACAGCAAGCTTTCCAGTGGGATTTTCCAGCTGGCCACGCCTAGGCGAATGCAGAATATAGCAAAGTAGACAAAAATACGCGTTTCTGAGTGATTTCCTTCCTTCTTCCATACACGAAAATCCCTTGGTGATCCATAAGGTGCCTTCATTGTCACGCTTCAGGAACCACGTAAACCGTGTTGTACTCAGTACACCAAACTCCAAGCCGAGGATAACCATATAACTGTAAACCTGGTAAATTCCCAACCGCGGTTTTCCAGCACCCTTCATATTCATATTTATGTTTTGTTCAACCGAAGCAAGGGGACCCGCAGCATCGAATAAATCGAACCAATTATCCTGCTGGTGCGACGCGTCCACCGGGAAATCAGAAGGAGCTTTCTGCTCGTGTACAAGAAAAATATCAACTGTTTGGGAGTCCACTTTGGAAGCGCGCCATGTGAGGTCAGGCCGCGAGTTTAGTGAGGTTATAACTTTTGTTGTTGGGAACTGCACAATATTCCCGCCCCCAGGAAATGTATCGCCTCTAAAGACAGTCGAGAAGAAAGGCGCAATAATACCTGTCGAAATTCCCTGCAAAAACGCGTCGCTCTCATTGCTTCGCCTGTTAAAAGGCGTTGTTTTACTTTCAAACACAATGTCAAAGGTTCGTGTAGACTCTATAGGAAGGTTTTGGTACATGGACCCAACAATTTCACTTTGGAAGTCATCAATAGACCACTCTCGCAACGATTGGGGTGGAAGTGAAGTCCCCCTGACAGCACTGCTCGAAGTACCAGGTCCCGTATCAGTAAGTTCTAAAAATAGTGCCTTGTCTAGACACTTACTTAAGCGAGATATATGGGGATTTCCCAACACTTGTTGATCCGACTCGGCTTTTTCATCATACATTCTTCTACAATACGTAGCGTCTGAGTCGACTTCTTTATCTAGGTCCTCGTTTTCCTTATCCAGTAGCTTCTTTGCAGCTTTGTAAGCCTTTTCCTTTTCCACTTCAGGGGCCTCTGCAAGGTTTTGCAGAGCAACTAAAATATCCAGACTACGCTCTAGTTGCTTTGCTCTTTCTTTAGCAGCTTCTGCTCTTTCTTTAGCAGCTTCTGCTCTTTCTTTAGCAGCTTCCGCTCTTTCTTTAGCAGCTTCTGCTCTTTCTTCAGCAGCTTCTGCTCTAGCTCTCTCTGCTTCTGCTCTTTCTTCAGCAGCTTCTGCTCTAGCTCGAAACTGTTCCGCTGATAAACGAATTAGCCTTTTGCAAATTGCATCTAAAACTTCCATATCAGCATAGTTTTGCAAGTCTTCTGTTCGTTCTACAAGTTCAAGCAAGGTTTCTGAGTCACCGCTACGAATATCCTCCACGTCATCGGAGTCTGCCCAAACCTCTATGGAACGGCCGTATTCATCTAAAGAAACATATATTGTTTCAATGAGCGCCGCTATTCTATCAATTGAAAGCAGACATATCAGACTAGGACTCAAGTCCTCGTTGATTTCATGAAGACTAAGACTCTTGATATCATCCACACTGATCTGCTCAGCTCTAGCAGCGTCAGCAGCGTGTCTAGCAGCACGCTCTGCAGATTGTTTCTTTTTCTTGGCTGCTCGCTCCTCCCGGTTGTCGCTTTGCTGGCGTCGGTTTCCAGGCATCTTGGACTTACCCCCTCACGCGGGTGCTTTGTTCGCAGCCTGCCTTCATTGCTTTAAGCCTCTCAACCTACGCGGACAAAAAGTCTTGGTGAGAGATGGGACAATAAGGTTTTACTTTCCACAGTGTCTTAGTATTCCTTTTTCACACACTGATAATATATATTTCCAGTAGAGAGATTAATTGTTTTGGCTTGAGCTTTTACACAAGACAAGTTGCCAAAAGATTTAAACTCATTACTCTGACCAGTGATGAGTCTGAAGGTATTATCAGTATGTAGCTTACCTATTTACCTACTGAGTCTACCCAGCTGTCTCAAGTACGGTATATCACCCACGCGCGTGCACAACACTCTCACGAGCCAAACTATAACAATTACTCGTTATATACACAAAAGGTTTCACTATACTGACTACTAGATATTTCGGGCACGTGACTTTGTCCGGAAATAGCATTTAAGTACACTTTCCCATTTAGGACGGATGTAGTACTACAATAACTTCCTTACACTCCGTAGGTGCCAATCCAAGAACATTATTTTAAATTGTCTTTGAGTCGCCCATAGGAAAAGTGCAAGCAAAAAAACACATTAAAAAATAATTTGATATAAAGATGACGAGGATCGAGTTCTAGTTAACTATAAGTACTGCAAGTTCGCGTGGGGCAATCACCAAGAAATAGCATAGGTGGAAAGATGAAGGGAAAAAAATAGTTAGAATTAATATCCAGGAACTGTTGAAAAGGTCCATCGTCTAAGTCTATGTTTTGGTCTCGACTTCGTTACACTTGGGTGTTCTCATAGATACACACCTTTGTCCACACTTAGCTGTTATACTTCAATAATAAGGATGCTGACGATACCACAGCCCACGATGACTTTGTTGCAGGACACCACACAGATACGGCGAGCCCTGACCAACGCGAAGAAAGTTGCTGTTGTTGTCAATCTCATCATAAGGTGGGTTCAAAATCTCGATCCTCGCGTAACCTCGGTTGTTCCTGAATAGGGGATACGAAATGTAATGAGTGGATCCACCCATCGTCTTCATAGTTTCTAAAGAAGGAAGCCTCAGTGTTGATACAAGGAACGGTAACGGCGTGGATGATTTTAAAACGTTGAGCGCTATGATAAAGAAAATGAATGAAAAGGTAGTGGCAGTAACTAAAAATTAGATTAAATGCATGAAAAAGAGATACGCAAGGTGCAATACTATGTGTCTATCATCGAAATAGAATAGGTACTTTGGTAGTAGTAGAACCTACTTACTAGGAGGTCAACGGCAAAGATAAATTGAGTTTTTAAACCAGACGCCAAGAACATTCATGTACCACTTCAGTGATACCGAAATACTCTTCCGGATCGTACCTTACGAACTACATTAAAAAGTACTATATAAACTCTCCATATAATCATGTTGGACTGTCCATTGATGTCTGCATAACGGTTCTCTATTTGGCAATATGGGGGAATAGTGCACACACCACGCAGAACTCCTTCCTATTTTTTGTGCGTTATAAGTATACCTAGAGAGAGGTATTCAGGAAAGAATTGTACCTAGATACCTACACCTACGAAACAGAAGATAAAGTTGAATGGTATATCTATAATGAACCATGACGCACGAAAGCATTTGGGTGCGGGCGTTTGGTTTCCTTCTTCTTAATGCATTGGTACCCGATGTAGAGAAAGCTTTAGACAGAATGCCAGTGCTGGCGCACCGGAAGCATTCTATTGTACTCGTGTTTATTGTTTATTGCATGAGTCTTATTATTCTGCTGATCAGTTTTTTTGTTGAAATACTCTGCCCGACCTTTCTTTACTTCCTTGCAAGCCTGACCTACACAATCAAAATGTCAACAAGCTACATGTATTGTGTTCGAGTGGAGAGCCTTCTTCTTGGCCCGATGCGCTCTGATAACGTATCGAGGTTACTTTTCCTTTTGAAATGTTTTCTGGCACTTGCTTATACGATTAATGTACTCAAGGCGTTTATATTTTATAAAAGCTACATCGTTGTAATCAATGAAGGTACAGATGAAGAAAGTTCTGAATGTAAATTCGACTTTGGTGAAGGTATTTGGGTGATTCTTGATGAAATCATGTTCACATTGGCAGATGCTTTTGCTTTTGTATTGCTGATTTACATATTTAGCAAACACGTGAAGCCTGACATGGTGTCACCAGAAATTATATTTGCAAGAGAGATGTTTTCTCGACTATTACGCATTGCTGCGGTTCCCCTCATTTCAACAATTGTTTGCACAATTGGCACATTCCGAGACCCCGACAATGGTGGTTTTATTGGCACCATAGATACCCAAGCTCACGCTATTGCACTCTTCATTGGGTTTGCCTCAATGAACCAAATTGGTGTCGTACGAAACCAGTCAGCTCAAGTATCTCCACTTCGATCCCCAGAGAGTAAGCTAAGAGCAGGAGCAAGTCAGGAAGGTTTATCATGACTCCTTTCTGTTTTCGCCCCGCCCGCAGTATGAGAAGATATTATTAGCGTTATATAAACGATCCCAAATGTTTCGTTTATTATTGTCTGAGTCTTCTTCTCTTATGACAGTACCTAAGATAGTTGCGGCAAACCAAGAAGAAAGATTTGTCTGTCTGAAAGGAGAAAATGAAGATGCGCCCGCAACTAAATGCAACGAAGGTTAGCTAAATCTTCAGTTGAACAAAAAGATAGCATAGTGCTTACTACGACGACTTGAACTACGTGTAAGGAAATCCTTGTCGAGGGGCTATTTATCTCTGAACTATTAGACAATCGTTTCTCAGGTTTGGAGAAAAAAAATAAATAATAATATCTTGTTTTTTCTTCTTTTAACGTTGGAAAAACTTCTCTTCAACAGTAGCTCTGCTGCCAATTGGTCTCTTGCTTGATCGAGCTAGGGCATTTTACCTTTCCTGCTTTTCAAAATCTTTTTTAATCTTTATCCTTTTAGCACTACACTTCGTAGTTCACGACAAAAGAGGAGCAGAAGTCGATGATGACCGAGAGCTCATTGTTGGCACTTGATCTAACAAATAGTTCATCAACCATGGGAATCAGTGGTCATATGCTGTGATATCTCACGATCAGTTAGAATATAGGAAGCTTTTGTTCAGACTTTGAACAAGTAGCGTGTAAGGGTTTCGCTCGACATAGTGTTACAAGGCAGATTTTAACTTGGCTTTGACCTTGTCATGTTTGAGTCTATTTGACACGTGAGTAGGAAAAGTTCGCCAATAAGGATGCGAACTCTGCCAAATTTTACTTATACCAACATGAGACCCCGGCACACAGTAGAGTTAGCGTTTGCATAGAGTATCCCTCCCTGTTCCCCTATCTACTTAGTTGATTGAGATTGGAGATGCTGTTTAATAAATTTAATGGGCTTCCGCATGGCGACATCTCGAAGTTCTTTCAAAAGGGCTGGGAAATCATTGATTTTGAGTCCAAGAGCCTCCCATCGGGTGATCATCCCTCTCCAAAAAGCCGCAAATAATTTTGCACTTGCGTCCCATGCAGTAGAGGCAATACCACCGAAATCGGGGTGTTGTCGGATCGTCTGAAGTGTAGCAAGAGACCAATTGAGCGCAACTGCCATAAGGGGAAACTCCTGCACACTTGACCTTGACAAAAGATAGATTTTCTGAACAAGTGTCGGGTCGTCTTTAGCGAGTTGAATCATTTGCAGTGGCCCTAGCAACCCTGAGCCACGCAAATCTGTGGAAGGATCGACTCCTTGAAATCCAATAACCTCCCACTTTGGACCGGGCGCTGCATTTTCTGGAAAGCCTTTGAATACACCATGTGTTACACTTTGGTATAATGCCTCCATAACAGACAAATGGGTCACATCATTCCAATCTAACTTCATCTGGGATAGGGAGATTAAATCGTCTCTATCGTTCCAGGTGATTTGTGGTTTTCGTAAGAAGCCAATTTTCGAAAGAAACAGCGATCCAGTTTTCTCATGTGCCACTTCATCAAAGAAGTCTGACTTTTCGTCTTTGCCCAAAAGATTATTTTTGAGGGTGCGAATATCAAAGGAAATGGGCTCAGCTTGCCGATGATTCAAAGTGAGGGAATTCCATACTTCTTCGTCACAATCCTGCTCTTCTACATCTTTGGGAGGAAGGGTGGGTTCATCTAGATTTTCTCCTATTGCAGTTCTAATGGTCTTCTTCTTCGTGTCTGACGCTGAAGGAGAGCGGTTCGCTTGTATGGACTGTCCTGACTTTCTGAGAACAGCGCAAGTTGACGATGAGATGATCTCTGTCTTTTGTGGCAACTTTGTCTGTAGCATTGAATCAGGATTTGGCACGGACTCGGTAATTCTCTTCACTATATTTACCTGAGTTGGGGGGCTGGATTTGCATTGCTGTGACGCAGGCACACTTGCTGGAATAGCGAGAGCAATTGGTAAATGAGACTCATCATGGCTTACAGATTCGCCTAAAGAGCTAGAATCGTCCTCATTTTCATTTTCCTCGCTTTCCTCTTCCTCATCATCCTCCTCTACCAAAGTCTCCAGCTTCTTGTTTCGGCGTCTGCGCCGAATATAGCCTGTTTGAGGTGGCACAATTGGGGGTGGTGGGAGTACTTCTTTTATAAGATTTTCGTTGTCGTTGACCAACTGAGAAAATACTAAACATGCATCTAAAATCGACCGCTCAGGCGTCGATTTTACATCTTCTACTTGAGTAAAAAAGTAACCATTATCCTCATCAACCCTTGATGAGGATTCACTGGTGCATTGAACGATGTTGGAGGGAGCATGGTTCGTGCTAATTTCTGATGCTTTCTTTTTCTCAGAAATGGTGTTTGACAAGTTTCCTTCTTTCGTAACCACATCAAGGAGGCTTTTTGAATCTCTTTCTTTGTACTCTTCTTCAATGTCAATGTCAAAGTCAGAATCTGATTCAGACTCCAAGTCCTCGGATACATGTGAATTCTTGTGATTTTCCATCAATGAAGACATCATCTCTTGAGTAAATTCGATTTCATCTTCGAATTCAGGCTGGCGAGGTACAATATATGTGTCCGAGCCTGTGCTCGAATCTGGTTGAGGTCGATCGTACGGTTTGTATTGGATTCCAAAGGTTGCTGAAGGAATGGGTTGACTACAAACCTCTTGTGCAAGATGAGCCGAGACTCTTAGAGCTGGACTCTGAGTTGAGTGCTCGTCTTTCGGATGACAAGGTGCACATTCAGAGGATAGGTCATGGAGACCAACAGAGGGCGCTCGGGGTGCACTCGAAGCTTGTCGTAAAGGTACTGACTTTGGCAAGTCATGTTCTGAGAACCGCGCGGGTTTTCTGGTAGCTAGGCCAAGCTGCACCGCCTCGGGGTTAATCTCTACTCGATCATACTCGAAGTTATCATCTTGCTCACCAATGGCAGGTTCTGTGTCTGTCTGTGTCGTTCCGCAAGTTGGAGAGGGAGGCAGCATTTCCGCAAGAGAGCTATGCCTCGTTGCACCCAAAGCTAAAGGCAAACAGTCTGTTCTTTGATTATTGCTTGCCTTCATCCCAGGTATGATCGTGTGAAAATGGCATATTATACCATTACCCTCCTCCTTCGTAGTTTTCATCGTTCTTGTTCCCCCACCCTGCTACCCTGCCTATTGATTATTCCTCTGTTTCGTTTAGAATGATAAGAAGGTCCGTTGAAAAATGGACTTTTTGCTTAATTGTGGTAGTAGTACTAGTAGTAGGTACTCGTAGGAACTAGTATTAGCACCGTGACCTATGTACTACCACGGTAGACATCCTTTTTGTCCAGGAATTTAATATCTTCCGACTGGTGAGAACACTTGATTTTCATTTCTTTTGGTTTCGTTTACTTTAATACAGGAAGCGGGGTCAATGGCTCGTTTCTACGCTTAACCACTTGGCCTTCTCGCCCTACTTATTCACCTGGGTAGTTTTAATTGAGACAGGGTGAAATGGGTGCGAGGTTCTTCACTTATACACAGGTATATTCTTCTTTCACATTTTTCCAGGGCGAGCAGTCAAAATGATTGAATAACAAACTTAGTTTAGGAAACTGCGTGAAAAATATTTTTCATGGCATTGGCAATAATACTACCTTTGAATCTTAAATCGAATAAACAGATGCGAGCTACTCAAAGTCAGTTTCGACCCTCGACGAATTTCATCACCTCAAATCGTATCGTCTTTCGTTGTTCGGAAACCGTGTCTTTTACTTGGATAATTGTCTAATTTGAAAAAACAGTAAGCCTTGGGCGTACTGAGTATACCCTTCAAATCATCTAAAGCGCAGGGTCTGGATCAGTGTTCTTATTTAGGTTGGCCATTAAAACGATAAGGCAACACATACGATTCGACATAAGAGATATTATTTATACGGCCATGGTTAGCATCCAATTCATCCCAACTTTTGCGAGCGAATCGTCCCATGGAACTCTCCATGACAAGGTCTTCAAAACAATCTAAGAGCAAATATAATAACAAATGCATACAATAATGTGGAATCCACAGTCGCTAAAGGCACGATCCTCATATTACATTAACTGGCTCCTTTATTTTTGCGATGGTTGTTTAGAGCCCAAAGCATAGACAAGCAGGGGAGGCAAGTGAGAAAACAAGATTTGGTTGTTAAAGATTGGATAGTTTTCTTTGGTGTTATGCATGGGCCAAAAAGACAGGACAGGGTGAGCGGTTTAGCAGGACAAAAGCAAACGCATAGTTTGAATCACCTCGTTTCCACAGCGCGCTCATCGTGTGCTCAAGATACACGGATGTTGTCTTTTTTACTTAATCCCGGTGCTTCTTCATCTCAGCCTCGTAGGTAGCATCACCCCAAGCCACGGTGCCGACGAGGATAAGGAAGGCAGGACCAACATCGAGAATGTTGTCAGTGAACTTGTGCTTCATCTTCTCCGGCCAGGTCTTCACCCACGGGGAGATAAAGTCCTGCTGGTACGGGGAGACAGTGCGAGTAACACGGCCGTTCTCAGGCTTGAACTTCTTCCAAAGCTTGGTCAGACCAGGCTGAACGTTCTTAGGGAGAGGGGCCATTTTGCTAAATCACACAACCACGACAAAGGTCTGGTAAAAAGAAAGCTGTTCGGAAGAGTTGCCAAAGACATAATTAAAGGCGAGATCATTCCAACATCCCAATAACATGTGCACAAAACGTATATGAACAGACGCACCAACCGTTGTCCCCAACGAGAAAATATAGCAGATTCATAAGAAATGATGTTAGCAACCACAAGTAGTATTAACATACCCGAGCAAGTGAGACATTAATCAGCCATGAATAATCGTCAGCGCAAAGGTAAGAGGAAAAGGATCAGGAGAGAAGAAGACCACCTCCAAGCCCAGCCCGTCAGGCGAAATTGAGAAAAGACCAAAAAAAAAAAGCCACAAGGCCGCACACAGAAGAACCCAAATGATAATGATCAACAGATATCCAGACACGCAAAGCACACATCCATGTTTCAAGCACCACAGTTAGTTTTCTGCTTCAACACCCTAACAAGTAACTCATCGAATCCCTCAATCCACAGGAAAATCCCTTGCTGTAGTTCCCCCATGAAACCCAAGAACAAAATACAATCTCTCCAAGAGGCTGCAGTACACCATTCCCTTCAGACAGCTTGGTTGCTTCGCAAAAATCTCGGAGCGCGCAGGACATGAATTTGCAGAGTGCGATATCACTATACGCATGCGCCGAGAGCATCTTTAGACGAATGCTGCTCTTGATCTCTCCTTTTCACAAAGTATGTACATCGAATAATACGTCTCCTTCTTTGACTTTCGCGCTCGGACGGCCTGCTCATGCCCACATCAGGGCCGGCAGTCCGGCTGGTAGCAGTCACCACGGTAAGAAATCGATTCAAGATAGAGGGCTGCGTTGTCCTAGGGTTCGCGGGCGTAGCAAGGGGCGGATTCGTCGCGCCCAAGCGGCGGCAACCTACCCGAGTGATGGTCTTCTGCCGCGTGTTTGGTGGCAAGAGGCCTGCCTGCAGACACTCTCGGAGAAACTCTCCTCCTTCTCCACTGAGTATTTAAAAGTATTGCTTTTCAAAAACTTACACTTTTTCCGAGTCTATTACAACTGTAACTGATATAGTCTCAGTGGGGTAGTGAGGGGGTGCAGGTGTGTCGGCTAATTATCCCAAGAAGTGGCTCAAAGGGTTAGTTAGGCCTTTATACAAAGAGCACGCACAGCGATACATAGATGGCCAAGATGGGTGTTTCCTCTCAGCTGTTTTCCTGCATCCCATGTCTGTTAGACTCCGGCAGGATTTAGATAGGTACGCAGACAGGTATAGCTGCTGGAGGTGATTAGGCAGCGACGTAGAAGGCAGAACAGCTTCACTCATTAAAGTTATTTCATTCTCGACGGAGCGCCTACCTGGGCACTAGCCACTCCTATGCGCCTGCTTGTTTACCTACCAGCCACTACTGTGAGTATTAGGAATCACTGATGATGATGAGATGATCCTTTCACAATGAATGCTACTAGTTGCCTCTAGGATACTCCTACAGCTGTGCGCTAGTATCACTGCTAGCGGCATTAGGTAGTAGGTAGTCTGTGCCTACGCACTTACTATAACTAGCTAGCTAGTAAGAACGAGATACGGCAGTGCTAGCAGCGACCACTAGGCGTAACTGTAAGGGCTGGCTGGTAATTAGCAACTAGGTGCATAAAGGGGAGATATCGCGAGAAACGATAAGATAGCCTAGCTGCTAGTAGTGGTAGTAGTGGCAGTGGTAGTAGTGCAATACTGAAAGAGTGGTTGTTTTGGCTTGAGTTCTTTCCGAAAGACTTTAATTGATTGCCTTGACGTTGTGAGTGGGATCAGCAAAGAGTGATTGTTCCGGCTCGAGTTCTTACCCAACGTGCTTAAACCTTCAAGCCTGTTGTCTGTATCGGCTATGAGTGATTGCTCCGGCTTGAGTTTTTAGCCAAGTACAAGTTGCTAAAAGATTTTCACTTGTGATGGTCCTTATTCCATCGAACGACTTCAAGATAGCTTAGGACTTTGGTTAGATAATTGTAGGTAATATAAGGTCCTACAAACTTCCTAGCTCAATTAGTATGTAATGGAAGATAATACTAACGTAAGTAGGCCCATGTATTATCTGCTATGCAATACATCGTACAACAAGGCTGCTCAATTCGGACATTCTCAGCAATCATGAATAGCTTTACAATATGATAGCCTCGCCTCAAGCAAGAGCTCAGCTTGATTCGGCCACGTTTTTATTTAAGGATGCTATGGTGTGATAAAATAAAAAGTTAATGTGTTTATAGAATGTGAAGCAGGATGAGTGACAAAATCTCCTTCAACAGTAAAAGCGAAAACGCATGTCTTCTGTAGAAGGGGAGACAGAAATTCTAATGCATTCCATTGCTAGACTTGGTTGTATTACAGCTGTGCCTTTTTATTTCTTTAGGCTATAAATCTACTCTTCTCTATAGTTTCACTTGAATGGCTCTAAAAGGGAAATAGCAGGAGGGTCGCGAAATGAGAAATAAAGTTCATTTTGCTTCGTGATTATTATTTGTTTGGGACCCCAACCTTGCAAAAATCGGAACATCATGAAGGTGGGTTTTCTGCTAAGATTTGTTATTTGTTATATGACTCTTCAAGAAACTTTCCCTGAAGGTACTGTATAAAAGAGTAACTATGGTATACGGCGTTTGATGAATCATGTTAACATTCATCTCGAAACCTCTCACATAATATGTACACAGAGAGAGGGACATCTAAAAAGAGATAGTTGGTAAAATTCTCAAACTCTTGATTTTCTATTCTAGTAAATAATCAAGAGCAAATATAGATATTAAGTCATGATTTCGTGTGAAGCATGTCTAACCCAAATCCTGTAATATTTGAACAGAGAAAGAACATTTCCTTTATCGTTTTCACCAGACGTCTCCCTGCTAATTACTCCTAACTCTGACCCTTTTGCAACCATCTTTGCAAATTGTATTCTAAGTTGCGGGGTCTGCGCTGCCAGAGCTTTGCCTGGCCAATATATGGATTAGAAAATCCATTTGGGGTGACGCTCGTGCGGCCTCTCGAATGTTTTTCTCTTGAATCGTACAAGCAGTGGATTTCCCGAAAAATTCTCGCGTTAAAGTTGTAAGGTGAGTGACAAACATAGCACATGCTTTATCAATAACGAGGACCGCATCATGAGTGCGTCGCTGACCTGAGCTCGTCAGCTGCATGATTTTTTTGCACCTATTTAATGGAAAGTATGGCGGCTTTGTACAATCCAGCTCTTCGGACATCACTGAATTGCTTGCAATCGTTAAGACTTTCTCAAGAATAATTGGCCTAGCAGGGTATGTAAAGTAGATTACACCCAATGGATTTTCCACTGGGCGATCTGAGACCACGGTGGTCTCTGTGGAGCCAGCTTGCACGTCGAATTCTATGTTCTGGAGTTCGGGGTTACCTTGATTTTTCTCGTTTTGATCAAAACTATTTGCATCACCTAACTTTGTAAACTTTTCAGACCGCTTTGTCTCTACACTCCTCATACTGATTTCCTGCCTTTGTTGGCTCTCGCTGATAGAGTTGGAAATACATAACGAAGGGTCTTCTATTCTGCATGTCTCTTCATTCTCGTTGATTTCAAGGCACCCTTCAATCTTCTCCCTACCAAAAGCTTCATTCTCACTTGCCCTGGGCGATCTTGAATATGCTGCCGCGTTTGATTCATATCGCTGATGCAACTGCAAGCAAGCCTCTGAAATAAATGAATGGGATGCTGTGGCTGAGGTCGACAGCTCATCGCTAGGCGCTACAGTATTTTCTTTGTACAAATTTACCTCAACGTTCGTGATCTCTTGCATCCGTTGGGTTGGTTCACTCACCGATCCGAGTGGCATGTTGAAAGTAAGCTTCCCCCCTTGCTGTAACGTTTGATCTTTCCACGTGTGTTCGTTGTATTTTGCAGGGTGTTTCTGTTCAACCCAGTCTTGATGAGTTTGATCATATCCTTGTTGGTTATGATCTTGTAAAGGTTGTTGAAAGCGAGTGCATTGTTCTTGTATACATCGTCGCCGATGATTTTTGAATTGATCATGCTGCAAGGAGTCATTATACAAGAGACCATCATCACGGACAGGAGCAGCTACCGACCAACTCCGGGATTCGTGTGAAGCACAAATGCACTCGGATGGTAGTGCAGATGATCTGTAGTTCATGCGCAAACCTTGCGAGCCTTGAGATTGTTGCGGGGATGAACACAGGACCATATGCTGTTCTGAGCTTGTGTGAAAGTCTATCGAGTTACTCTGTCGAAAGTCATTGTCATCAAGGTCGAATAGGCTAAATGTCGTACAATCCTCAAACTTTGCAGATTCGTCATAGCGCGATAAACCACTACGAAATTCATCATGATTCAAAATACTTGAATCTGATGAAGAACTAGGGAAAGAATGTCCCACCGGAGAGAGTTGCATAGCAACTTGAAGTATGTCGCTTTCAACTTGATTGTTATAAGACTCAACGGGAGTGATTCTCAAATTAACGCTACTTGTGGACCGATGTACATCTGATGATTGTACTGCACCTGGCTGACAGAAAAGTGGCGAGGAGCAAACAGGTGATCTGTGGTTGATCTCTAAGCTCACCTGCTCTCTGTAGCCTCTTGACGGTTGCGTATTTAGCACAACGCTACAAGCATCTCGTGGAGACCTCAATAAAGTTTTGTGATTTACTGGGTCAACGCTTTGATGCTCCCAATTAGCCAGCCTTTCAGGGCCCGGGCTTGGCGTGTAGGATATGTCCACTTCGTCGACCGGGGACTCCTTCCTGCAGCTCGATCCATCCGATATGGTCTCGGATGGTTCATTTAATTCATTCATTCTAAACTGCGTCTTCCTTGGAGAGTTGCCCGGCATGGGCTTCTTGCTGTTCAAAAGAGCACCTCAAAACCTATGCTCGAATAGTATCCCCGCTCGCAGCTGATGCTTGTGGCGCCACCGCAAAACAGTTACTGTTTCGCGATGTACTCTGCCTATTTTCACTTTTCTGATTCTATTTATCTCTGCTAATTCTACGGTACATTGCCAATTTCATTTATTAAAGTTTCTGCTGAATCTTCCTACTGCATCTTACTATGGGTTTGTGGTTAATAGATGTCTTAAATATGAATGACCCTAGGAAATCCCAGAGCGTTTAAAAAACCTACCAACCTACTTACCTGTACGTATAAGTATTTCAGGGGTTTTGTATATATTACTTCCCTATTAGGCTCAATGACAGAATAATGGTTTATAGCTTATACTGTGTCTGGTACTATAAAGTACTATAAATTATGTGATTGTGCCTTCACATTCTCACTAGTCAGAGACACTTAAATCTCTGTTTTTAAACTTGATTAAAAACCTCAAGCTATAACAACCATTCAGTTCATATGGAGCCTCCAAGCAGTAGGGTAGTAGTAAGCAATCAGACTGCAGAATCGAGACTCTTCAACAGGCTCCCTTAATGTCCGAATGAATGAATCTAAGTGCCTATATTATGACAAGGTGTACGAATAATTGGACTCGATCCGCATATTCCTGGGCTTTTCAATAGACAAAGACGTCATTGTTCTATCTAATTAAACGAGCAACGATAAATTGAAGAAAAGTCTAGCTTTATAAAAGTGATCCTACCTACACGATTGTTGAGATTACAATTTAGTTATACTGGTAGTTGGTAATTTTGCATTATATTTACCTCAATAAGAAAAACTATGTACTAATCTGACCTGAGGTAGGCGAACTTCTTCAGATCGATTACAAGAGGAATTTGCATGCTCACGAGTCACAAAATTATACCTGCACGATTGACGGGGTAAGGTTAAATTATCTTTTGAAGCATCAATCCGGGTTACGGTTCTAGGAAATGTATAAGCACATTTCTGGTTTCTAACTTCTCAACCATGGAAGTCTGGTTGTCTAGTTCTGTTCTATTGCACGCCCTATATCCATGAGATCCTAGCAAGGGATGATCAGAACTATAGTAATGTCTTGTCCACAAGTTCCTTCATTGGAGATCTCAGCAGCCGCCGATATACTACATTTGGGCTTATGATTGCTTCTACTGCTCTTCAAAGCAAGCGAGGTCTGGCCCGTAGGTCTGAAACGGTATACGGGGATGGAGTCTGAATTTCCTTTTCAAAGGTCCTTCCAAGCAACGGTGCACACGAGCTTTCCCAGACCCTGTTTTTCTTTCTTTTTAAATTCTCCTCGATAATAAATGCTTGTGGTGTAGGGCGAACCATATTCTAACGGCGCAACGGGGAATCGGAGCATTTAAGCATACTTCATCAGCGGACATATAACCCACTACATTGGAGATTAGGGTTCATATACGAGTCGCCTCCTGACACAAGGTAACATGTTATGAGTACTGACGCAATAACATATAGCGCACAGGCTTAAACAATGCTATATCATGACTTCCTACTTACTGAGATCTTCAATCAGAAAGCTGAGATTGCTTGTGTAGATATCTCATAGTGAGAACACGAAAATTTTCGGCTCCATCAAGCCCTGCAAATACCCCTCGCAACAGTTGCTTATACATTTTAAGTGAAGCAGCTTCCTGGGTATTAATATCGAAGTTGAGCTATGATAATGTAAGCAATTTCTTATATGAATGAAGGGGAGAAGGGAATTAGCTATTTTCAAGTTCCAATATGTACTTTATGTCTTGTTGTACTATGGTCAATATATATATTTTCAGCCCTAGGCCCTCCTGTCTTGCCACGCTAAAGAATTGCTCGGTACATCTTGATGCCGATTATTCTCACTCGAAAGGAAGTATACATTAGTTGAACATGAAGAGGTACTAAAACGTATCCAGCATTGGGCATGATCGAAATGTGTTTGCATAGCATTCTCACATTTTCGCTAGTCAATTTGTAGTACCATATCATTAAAAGACTATTGTGTTTGGTCTGGATGCTCGATTTTGTCATCAAGGTTTGATTCATCCTTGTTGTTGTGCTCATCAGCCGCAGCTCCAGAGGTTTTCTGCGATGAGTGTTCATTCTTATTCACCATATCTTTACTTATCCCTGCTCCTCCTACCCCAAGCTCACTTTCATTTGCAATGTTCTCTTGCTCAGAATCAACGGCCTCACTATGACCATTATTGCTGACATTGTCATCCTCCTCTTCCTCCTCCTCATCACTTTCTTCATTATCGCCCCCATTTTCGTCTTCGTTATCAGTCTCACCAACTTCTACTTCTTTGGCAAGCTGCTCCTTGAGTTTTTTACGTCGTTCACGACGATGCTCCAAAGCCTTTCTTTGCCAGAACTCCTTTGCAAATTTTATACTGGCAGAGATAAATCCAAATATAAACAGAACAAGTTGAATTTGGCAGTAATGGAACTGCATAGGCGCTTCATCCAGCTGTTTGTTGCAAGGTTTATAAATGCAAGTTAGTTCACTCTCCGTACTATAGACATCAAATCTGAACATTATGAGGAAACTTACGCATGCAGAACCTCCTAGCTCCATTAAAATGCCGCCAACAATGTATACAATTACAGAGGCAAATGCGATCATTCCAAACGCAACTTTCAGTGGCTTGGTCCGAGAATGAAATGGGATTGGCCCCATCAGCATCCATGAATATAGAAACAAATATACGTACGCAATAGCAAAAGTCAACCCAACAAAAACTGAAAGACATATCGTCGTAAACCCCGAATGCTAGAACGTCAGCTTCTCTAACTTCTCATTGTTATTTATCCTGTGATCTAGTTTCCATGCAATCGCTTTAATGATCCAAGCGGTTCTTTTTATCAGATACATGAAAGCTACTAATAAACGTACTTCCTAAAGGTTGACTCGAACAGCGCACTCCTGCTCGATGTACAAAAGGTCCTGAGAGAACCGTCCACAATGCCATGATTGCAGGCCCTACACCAAGCACATAAAGATTGTAAGCCCAATATATTTCACGTTCACGATGTTCCTTTGCGTTTTGAGTCTCCACTTCTCTTTGGCGGATTTGCTCTGCCTCTTGCGCAGCAAGCTTTTCTGCCTCTTTGCGTTCCATTTCCTCCAACGATATGAAAACTCCGCCGCCATCGTCCTCACGAGAGACCCCCATGGTCCCCTCAAGATTCCTGGTTTTGTTCTTTACGAACTCAAGCACATTCAAGTTTTGCTGCTTTGTCTGTTTTCATGTATACATAGAGACACGAATTATTCAAATATATGTATTGTTGCTGCAAAGCTTCTTCTCTGAGCTGAGAGAACAACCCCAGATACCGCTGCTATTATGCTTTCCTCTACCCCAAATAAGTCTGCATGGAACTTTCGTCCTGGCTTGCTCTTTGCACAAAGTTAAAACTTAATGCCACAAGTTCACGACAGTGCAGAGCAGTGCTTGCAATTTGCTAAATTTCGACCTTATTAGCAAAAAGCTATTCCATCACCTTGGTTGTGCATCCTGTTGAGCCAAAGCAATGTCAAACGCAATAAATTAACTACGACGCACGATTCCAGTAGGTAGGTAGGTAGGTAGGTACGTGGGTACCTACCCTCATGGCCTTTTTACTACCATAGCAATTTCTCTCAACGGTACTTCGAGTCTCCTCGTGCTCAAACGGTTTATCAAGCCCAATAGCCCACTTATCACTTTCTCTCCTCCCTCTTTTCAAGTTGCTGATAATAAGTCCCTACTTATCGTTAACTGATAGGACGTAATAACTTCACTTTTAGGAACTCTGAAACGGCCATTTCCTGGAGTGCGTGCGACAGGCTGCGCTCCTGGTTCCGCTGCTGGCCAAGCACAAGACATGCAGAGTGCTCGGGCGAGAGCAAAGACGCTCGTGCATAAAGCGGAGGCCCCTCGGACCGAGTCCGTGCTGTGTTCTAAGTAGCCGTTGCCGTGGAAGGTCTAGCTAGATCAATCAAGTCTTTTTGGAGTTCTCGGGGCATCTTGCCAAAACTTGGCAAAGCTAACTGGATAGAAACACCTTCAAATACTTTCTTGCTGTGATTGGCAGAGGCAGGCTCGAGGAAGAGAACATCGCTTGCTTTACCCCCCCGCAAAGACGGAAAGACCTGATAATTTGCTCGCGAATCCTCACTCCCTGTGTGGTGGGTGTTTGACGCTGCGCTAAAAGCTTATAGATAGTCTCGATTTCGCTTTTATCATAACAAGGATAGTATAGCTCACAAGCTAGAAAACGTGGGGTTCTTCTTTTTAAAGTCATTCAGATTGGCGATTCGTTGAGACTTGATTTGCACGAGTCAATCAACCTAATTTCATTTTGTTTGTGAATTTGTCACCCTATAATGGTTGGTACAACATCCAAAGTTGCAAGTGGCGGTAGTGCGGTGGGTCATCAAAATTCTGGTTCTCTCGCACAAGGATCTATCTCTGGTGGCGCTAGCCGCTTTGGAAATCGTACCAAGAAGAAAAATGGACTTGGCGGTGGCCCTAGCGCAATGTTCTCTGGTAGCAGGCTGTCAGGGGGGAGCAGCATGCGAGGCTCAAGTGGAGCTGGCGCTGTACAAACTGGTGGTGCTATTCGCGTTCTCGTAGAGGGCCAAGATCTTACCCCTCTTTCGTTGCTCAACGATCATGAAAGCCTCGCGGTGCGGAATAGCCCGACTGCGAGCGGAAAAAATCAAAGGGATATTAATGCAAGCCTCAATGGATCAATGATTTTCGCCAGCACAAATGGAATTCGCTCTAGCTTTAAAGCTGGTAATGCACCTCTTGGTGTGGATATCCACATTGACAATAACAATGACAGCTTGCATGATTCTTCAGACAGCAATATTAACAGAGACAAGCTCAACAATAGCGGCAGCAACAACGCTAACAACAACAATAACAACAACAATAACAGCGGCGTAAACAGTGGGGGGAAGAACCCAAATAAACTTCACTTTGAAACGAAGGAAGATGGTCTTCCAGCAGCACCTCCTGTGCATGGCGAGCGTGAAGAACAACATTTGCATGTATCGACCTCTCCTATTGCAAGGAAGTCAGTCGACCCACGTTCGCCGTCACTGCGAGATCAGCGCCAGGTACAGCAAGCAATGGGAGAGCGAGGGCAATTGAACCTCCAGGAGGTGATTGTGAAAATGCTAGTTGAGACACCAACAACTACCCTTTTCCAGCTGACTGGGTCGTGTGTCTCTGCGGAGTCTGCTGAACACAAGCTTGTTACAGATCGTAACCAAAAATATGACGAAATGTGTGAAGGTCGCGAGAGCTCAGACTTGTACACGTCGCGCCCTACACAAACATTAAATCAAGATGTCAAAAACACAGAAATTTCAACACTGGCCCCTCCAGTTCAGGACTCAGGATGTCAAGTGACATCTTGGGACATCTTTGACAACTCAACTACAACTGCTGCTGGGATGCATGAGCTTGGTTTGGAAGATGATCTTAACGTAGTAGAGGGTGCCGCAAAAGGAGCAATTCTAGATTCAAATGGGCATAGTATCGGAGATGACATTGGTCAGCCAATTGGCATTGGTGCCGCCCAGAGTTCTGATGCAACGCGAACTGAAAGCGCTCCTCTAGGTGATGAGGGCGTCCTAGGTGCCACAATCGCTGCGCAACGACACATGCAAATCGAGAAATTAGTGTCGGTAAGCATGGCTTCTCCAGGTTGCTTGCTGCCCATTGAAGAGGCCGGCGCACCTGCGTCTGAGAAAGCAGCTGAAGGCGGAAAGCAGTCGCCACCGATCATGTCACCAGGTAGTCCAATGTCCCCCAGTCTACAACCGACACAGATTGATGACTCTGAAGGGTTTGTGTCGAATCAACTCTTAATGGATACTTTACGAACGCTGGAGCGTGGCGTGCAGCAAAATGTATTTCATGAAAAACACATGCTGTATCGTGCTGTACCTTTGGCTGATTCTGCTTATTTAGAGGAAAAAATGAATGGCGAGACCACAGCTCAACAGAAGCAACTTCTCATGAGCCAGGAGGAGGAAAATGCAGAAGGATCAATTCAGGATCTCAATGCAAAGGAAGGTATGGAGGACGAGGAGGAAGCCTCAGGCGAGGCTGAGTCTTCCGAAGAGCAGCAAAACGGTAAGGACAAGAACCAAAAGCAGGCGCAGGTTTCCCCAGAAACGGTTCCCACTTCTGGAGAAGATGCGCAATCCCCAGAGGCTACGACTACTGCTACATCTACTACTATTGATTCTGCTCGAGAAGGTAATAAAAATACCCTTATGATGGGAAATTCGGAGTACACGGTTGATGGTGAGGAGGAAGAGGAAGAGGAGTCCATTATCGAAAATCCCGCATTACAGCTGTTGTGGAAGTTTCAATGCCCAGAAACACAGGGTCGTACGGTGTCGAGTATGTCTTGGAATAGACTCAACGAGGATCTTCTTGCTGTGGCCTATTGTGAGTTTGACTTTGATGCTCAACAAGATGGTGGGTTGATCTTACTGTGGACACTCAAGAACCCAGAATATCCTGAGAGAATCATTCGCTGCGATGCAGGAGTCTGCAGTGTTGACTTCTCAGGCGAGAACCCAAGCCTCTTAGCAGCTGGTATGTACGATGGTACTGTGGCAATTTACGATTTGCACCGTGAGGGTCCGAACGCTGATAAGCCCGTTCTGGACAGCTCACGTCTTGCGACCCAGCATAACGACGCTGTATGGCAAGTTAAATGGGTTAATAAAAATGAGCGGGGAGAGGTCCTGGTATCTCTCAGCTCCGATGGACGTGTTACGGAATGGTATTTGAAGAAGGGATTAGCTAGCACTGACCTTATGGTTCTCAAAAGAGTACATGTTCCCACAGAATTGGGTGGACATGGAGAAGGTATCATTTCTCGTACTGCGTCGGGCCTAAGTTTGGATTTCCCTGCAAATGGGTCTGGTATTTACTATGTCGGTACGGAGGATGGTACTTTGCACCGATGCTCATGCAGCTACAATGAACAGTACCTTGAGACGTACTTTGGACACTGTGGTCCTGTGTACAAATTGAGATGCTCCCCTTTCTGGCAAGAAGCGTTCCTCACATGTTCAGCTGATTGGTCGATTAAACTTTGGGAGCCCGAGCACGACCAAGCCCTCTTGCAGTTTCAATCAGTTGATTTGGCGGATGTTGTCTACGATGTGGCCTGGTCGACATCACAATCCACCGTATTTGGTTCTGTGGCAGGAGATGGTCGCATAGAAATTTGGGACTTGTCCAAAAATACATTAGATCCTGTAATTACAGGTTTCATTGATGATAGTGCTGAGCGAAGAGCCATGCTTCGGCGCAGTAACTCTGTGTCCGCTGTGCCTCCACCAGACCCTCCGACGGCATCTTTGGAGCATTCCAAGACAAAGCAACAGAAGCAGCAACATCAGGATCAACGGTCAAAAGGAGACCATGCCCGTGCAGCTTCTTCTGGCCATCGTGGAGATGGGGGGAGTTTCTTCTCTAGCATTGCATTCGCTGGAAATGTGCCCATTGTCGTTGCTGGAGCATCAAATGGAGCTATCAATGTATACCGCATTCGAGGACTTGATCAGACGCACACCTCTGCACAGGATGCCGCAGAGGTCCTGCGCACTATTGTCTATCAAAATCAGCAAAAGTAATGCTCGGACATGATTTTGAAATTTTGGCATGATGTCATTTTTGTAATGCAATTATAGAATCCCATTTGCTGTTTTGATGATACGCTCCTTCTCTTTATATCATGATTCCAGCATCCATACTTGCAAACCCCTATGAGGTACTTTTTTTCTCTCCAAAAACCATAAACCTAAATAACATCATTAGAAAGAATCTAATCCAACGTGCAGTGGATGAAGCAATCCAATTGCAAGACATCACGATCTAGTTTGTTTAAGGTAACGCGAATCATCATTATAATGTTTATTTTCATCCTGCAAGACTGCAAACGGCCTTGATGACGTCCCACATCAGCGAAATAATAGGTTCAATTTATAGACCTGGTCTTGAAGCATCATCGAGGTTGTATGTGACATACCTGGATATGTTGAATTGTTGGAAACTAGAAATCAAACTTGGAATTCCGCACAATTGTAAACAATTTTTCTGTAGGCTCAAAAAGTTGTGAGTGTTCGCACCAGCAGAACATAGTTTGATTTCAACTTAAATAACTTTTGAGAATGACTGCTGATGTCCGGAAAAATCCAGGGATACACAGAAAGAACGGCCTGGGGTAGTTACACCTTGAAACTAGCACCAATCTATTAGGTTCTGTCCATCTGAGATCCAGAGCATCCACGTTACTAGTACTAAGTAATACTATGCTTCGACGAAATAAATACCTAGATGCCTACCATCCGAGGAAGAACCAAATACGTAGGTGTTCCTATCTAGGCAAACATATTTGTCTTTAAAAGTGCCCAGCTGGTTCCGACGATACGATGAATATCTCTTTGCTTCTCTCAAGCATAGTGAAGAATAAGTCGCGAGGGAGGGCTTAGATCGATAAAGTGTGCCTTACTCTGCAGATTGAATAGTTTTTGTTGCTGTTGTACTTGCTATTTTTACATATGCTAGTTTTGGAAAAGAAAACAGGCTAACGATGATTACTCTACGATTGTGTATCAGTATTTGTCAATTTAGGTTCTGCAACGAGGTATCGGAGCAGCAGAGCGACGTTGTGTACGCTGAGGCTATTGCCTAACAAGGCATATCGTTGTCGTAAACTTGACTCCGGGTGAAAGGCAAAGTCTTCAGGAAAGCCAAGCAATCTGGCAATTTCATGAGGCATAAAATAGCGAAGCTTTAGGGACTCCAAGGTAGGGCAGCCACCTCGTTCCTCAACCACTTGTTTCCAATTAGGCTTGTTGGGTTCCGCAGCTTCGATGATAGCATTGCGTTCTGTAAAGAATTTTTCGTAGACTTGTTGGATTTCTTGAGCAGACAAGTCGTTGCAGATGACTGACCCTGCACCGCCATGAAAATAGGCATATGATTTGGTAAAGCAGCTAGAGCGCAGACTAGAGGGTGTAATAACGTCAAAATAATTTCCGGCTTTCCACAGAACAACAGGGTCGATGCCAAATGTAGCGCGGTCTTCGTCACTCATGTTGTGTTCAAGGAAGTCACGAACTGGGCAAAGAGCGCCACTTTCACGCGGTATAATGTTATCTCCTGAAACGCCAGCATCACTGAGAATTGATTTCAGGATCGAACCTTGATCAACCCAGAAGATGTGCTCTTGAGCGTTGTCTGTTTGCGCTTGGCGACGTTCAGGGTCAGTTTCAGTTTCTTGAATGACCTGATTTGTCCACTGCGGAATCGCAAAAGAGGAATTTCTCTTGGCCAGGACAAATAAACGTGGACGTGAGTTTGGGATACCCAACATGTGAGGCGACAACACAATGGCTTGCCAGGTGAACCCTCGAGCGTCAAACATTGCGGTAAGCTTTTCAAAAGACTCTGAATTCTCGAAGCCAAGAACGTTTTCAAGCAAGAGTAAGCGTGGGAGGAAGTCATCATCGTTTTGCATGCGCTCAATAAGATGGTGTAGGGACCAGGCGCGACGATCTTCCTGTCCACTACGATCTGGTGCCTGAGAGTGCTTTTTCTGTTTCCTACGTGAGTATGGTTGGCAAGGAGGGGACATGATGAAGAGGTCGGCATGGCAGAGCTCGTCATATTCCACGCCAAGTTCTGGTTTTAAAAACAGAATGTTCCGGCGGCTCACCTTTGGTGATTTCCAATAGTGTTCATATGTCGCCTGGGCGTGTTCGCTCATGTCAAATGCTCTGACTACGTTAAATTTATCGTTTGATTCATCTCGGGATTCGGTGATACTTGAATTCTTTGAGTGAATGCTTTGGCCGTCATCTTGTGTTGCTTCTAATGCGAGTTTGAGGGCTGCGTGGTGGCCTCCAATACCACTGTAGAACTCCACCACTCGCATCTCCTGCCGCAAAGTGTCCAAAGCTGCTCTCAAACTTTCCCGACTTTGCGAGACTTCTTGGTGAGAAGAAGACTTCAAACTTCCCTTGATGGTGCGCACAGAGCCACCGCTCACCGAGTGCGGGCTGGGAGGCGCTTTTGCTGACAATGTCTTACTCCTAAGTCAAGACCATCCACTCACCACTTGATCAATCAATAATAATAAAAGAAAATAAGAAAAGACCTCAGTTATCAGGCCTATAATAGGCCATGTACCTATTTCTACTATTAATAATGCTTCCCATATATAGGAGGATTGATGGAAGGTAGATAGTTTATTAGTGACATTATGTGTTACTAGCTGTCATAAAGAAACAACCTGAGCTTTGTTACAACAAAAAGAGCGGAAGAAACACCAAGAGGAAACCGCCGTTTAATCTTCATGCCGGGATTTATCCCCAACAGACTCCAAGTTTCCTTTGCTACTGATGTAAAGATGGATGCTTCAGTAAATTTTGCAGTCTTCAGTTAAAACTCCCTAGCACCTGCTATGTTATGGAGGTCTAGATAGCAGCACCGTTTGGGTATGGTATTGGAGATAGAACTATCTACGTATCTGGCGAAGTACCAAATGCCTACGATCAAAATTGTTTTGTATCTAGTAGAGGTAGTGCTACAGTTTCTCACCTTACTCCGATCAGCCCTTTGTGTTGACTTGAGGGTTGGAAACTCCAGCTAAAACAAAACAATCACTGCTTCTTCTTCTGAACAGATAAACAAAGATCTTGAATGAAGTATCTCGGCTGAGATGCGCTGAAGGTGAAAAACAACATATTTGTGCATTCATTTGAAGAGGATGTGCAGCAGCGCACAAAGGTGACCCACTCGAATTCGAATGTATGTGCTGGGTATTTTTTGCAAATTTGGATGCGTGATAGGCGAAGTGAAATCTTGAACGAGATTGACGTGCATAATAGCTTTAGCTTATGCAATTAAGAAAACAACACCGACAAGCCTGCCAACCAAAATTAGGAGGCCTTGGTAGAGACGAAACAGCTGTATGTCACAGCAATGACGAAGAGATGAGCACTTTTGATAAATCAACGGAAAGAGACGCATGAAAGACAGCGGCGGCGGCGGCGGGGGGAGGAAGGGAGGGAGGCTAGAAACTAAAAAGTGAGGGTTGTCGAAGAGCATCATTTAAGGCAATAGGCTTTGCGAAGGCAACTCACTTGCCGACAACAAATTTGCCTCAAGGCTTAATAGTGTGCTGTTTGTTGTATGACATTTAACTACCTGAAAGGAGCCTCAAAGGCAGGATTGACACTATTATGTCTGGAGATAAAAGAATTGTGGATAAAGTTCATTCCGAGATCGGCAGAAGTTGATGAGTTCGGCTGTGCAAATGCGGTCTTTGAAAAAGATATAAGCATTTGTGCGTCCTGATACGGGGCCTGCGTGTTGTTGTTGGTATTTCCAGTTGCTGCAGCACCATTCACAGATAAAGATGATACGCCATGGCTGGGGGCAGAGGAGGGTGCGGGGTTTATTGTGCTGACTGGACCTCCAGAACTCTTTCGCTTTTTCTTGTTGCGGCCAACGGGGTTTTCGCGGCGTGCGACAATGCTATCACGGACTTCGGTGCTGTCTGGATCTAAACGACCAAGTACTTCTGAACAGCTGTTTACGTAAGTATAAAAGCGAGAGGTGGAAGGATGGCGCGTCTTGCTGCCCTCCGCGAGAGAGGAGACTGCGGTCTGGACATCAGGTGCAGAGATACTGAGATGCTTGCTAGCAGCGATGCGCTGTTTTTTCTGAGAGCACACATCAAGAACGATTTCTTGAGCGGCTTCATTGACAATTGTTTGCACAAGGTTCACAGTATCAGGGTCAAGAGTTGCGACATCTATGCCATGGGCTTCAAGCATTTCAAGAATGTCATCATAATGTAAAAGGGCCACACCTTTACGTTGCAGAGGCATATTAGAGAGCCTGGATCGGAGGCTGGCAAGTGCAGCTTCTCGAGCCTCCTCGGCACTCTCATCAGTGATCGACGAGGCCACCTCTGAGCGCCCCCCTTGAGATGCTGAGTTGCTATATTGCTCTTCATGAGAGGCTTGTACCTCTGAAAGTGGCCGCTTGCTTGCTCCGCGAGCAACGCTCCTTCCAGATCTAGATTCCACTTTGAGAGCTTCTCCATGGGCCTGAACACGTGACTTGCCCGAGCGATGGGAGACGTTGATTCCTCCCAAAGGCGAGTGATCATCATGTTTGAGTCCGCCAGTGTTAGCCAGGGCACCAAGGTTGCGCCATTTGGAGCTGCCACCTTTGGATTGAATTACCTGTTGAAACATCTCTTCACCCTTTGGTGTGAAGTGTAGTAATGTGCTTGGGCCTTCTGTACCAGTGATCTGACGGCTGTGGCCATCGTTTTTTTCAAGATCGTTATGCGAGCCCATGTTGGGGCCTGAGTGTGCAACGTCAGAGGCAGTGGGTGAGCCAAGGAACCGACGGCCCATTGAAAGTTATACAAAGGTCGGTGTGTGTATATGTGCGTGCACGCGTAAGCAAAAGCTTATTCGACCTCCTCTTCGTTGGGTTGGTTTCTATAGGTATTTCGATGTGAGTATGGGTTTTTGTTGGAGTTTATCCAACAGGATCCTTTCCTTCGTAACCTGAGTAATTAAACAGAATCGACTTATTCTGTTTCTCGACTAAAATCAACCGAAGCCACTTTGATAGAGGAGAAAGTCACGTCCCGGGGGCTTTTGATGGGTATTCTATGCTAGGTCTAAGACTGCCACAATTCCTGTGTGTGTTGTGAGCGTTGTCAAGAGAGCACGCGTCGGTCCCAAAAGAGAGGTCTCGGATTTCTAGCAACCGTCGTCAACAACAACTCCAGTAAGCTGTCCCTACAGATTGTTTGTGATGATTGGCAGCAGTTCTGGGAGGTCTTTTCCCCCTTCGTTTTCTCCAGCGTATCCAAAGAGCTATTTGATTCTTAGCAGCTTCAATTGATCAGTTAGCTCTCCTCCACAATGACACAGTCGATCGAAATGCAACCGCAATCGTCGTCGAAAGCCAGGTATGTATGACCCGAGAAAGCTCTAGCGACCTAAAGCGATCTTTGCCAGCCACAGGGATGAAAGCAGCGGTAGCGGTGAGATTGTGACGGCAGTGGAATCCAAGTGCTCAACCAGAGAGCACAGGGCACTCACTCAAAAAGACAGCAAAAGGCGACAGATGCTGTGAAGGAAGGCTCGGCCTCGTTCTTGCCAGCCTCTCGTGAGCCGCTCCAAAGGGCAGGGGAGACTCACAGATCACTGGCTCGTTCTCACCGTCTTGGCGGGCTGAGCTGAGGCGGAGTGCCTTGGATTGCAGCCGCAGAAGAGTACGGAAGGTTGGAGGGATGGATGCAGCGAGGGAGCGACGGAGCGATGTATTGTATATATGGATGAACCTCCAAAGCAGCGGACCGCCCTTGTGACGAGACGTGGAAGGGAGGGATCACCTGTTGGAAAGACGGTGTGCCTCCTCAGTGGTGAAAGAGCTCTACCGATGGCGGGGCGTCGGCGGCGATTGCTGCTGCGTCGGCGGTCGAAGGAAGCGTGAATGAACCGAGGCAGCGATTGATCGATTAATCTCATTGATGCGCAAAAACTTTTTTTTTTTTCCATAAAAAAAAGGAAAAGAAAGCATTTTACAGCGAGAAAGAAAGTTTTACAATAAAAATAATAATTAAATAAAGAATCTCTACTTCTT
Source organism: Schizochytrium sp. TIO01 (assembly GCA_004764695.1). Classification (NCBI taxonomy): domain Eukaryota; class Bigyra; order Thraustochytrida; family Thraustochytriidae; genus Schizochytrium; species Schizochytrium sp. TIO01. The sequence continues at coordinate 60,843 of SMSO01000007.1, forward strand.
TAGTTTCATCTTAAAAATATTAAAAAAGACGGAAAGAAGAATTCTAACTATGACGTAAAAAGAAAACTAACTACTGCTACTACTAAACAACTGGGAATCACTCCTTCTCTTTAAACAAAAAGAAAAAAAAAAAAGAAAAAAACTAAACAAGGATAACAACTTTTCTCCTTAAAAGCAAAAGATCATAAGCACATTGAATATCGCATAGTAAGAATGAATGCTCAGACATTCGCTCGTTTCGTTACGCCTAGATTTGACATAAGAAGCTGCGATTGATCAATTTGTTGCTCAATAAATTGGCGTTGCTCCTGTTGTACCATACACGAATCGAAGTGGATGTTCAAGTCCACAATACTTTATTAAATCTGTCGCCGCAATGTTCCTGACCTATTGAATCGCCAACAAGGTCCACGACATCTTATCCATCGACGATTCTTCGTTCATTTCCCTCTTCATTCATTCTCTGTGGAAAAGCAAATCTTACTTTATTCTGTTGCAACATTGGCCCAAAATGTATGCGAAGGCTGCGACGATATTCCCAGAAGAAGGCAGTCTAAGTTGATGGATACAATCGCTTCCTCGACCAAGCGAGCAAAGAAACAATCACGCCAAAGCATTGCAGGCAGGCAGGCAGGCTTGAAGAAACAAGGCCGCTTCAGGGTTTTTCAGAATCGTTTGTTGGTTTGCTTCTTTCTCCTTTTCAGTTATCGTTCATTTCACCCATTTCCACAATTTAGAGATAGTTTCTTCTACAGAGTTCGACTTAAATAGGCTATCTTAGCATATCATGTTGTCAAAGGTAAAGGAATGAATGAACAAACTTCTAACTAACTATAAAAGCTAAGCTAAGCAAAGAAAGAAAGAATGAAAGAAAGAAAGAAAGCCTCTCTACGATCTTGCGCACAGAGAAAGAGAGAAGGCGAAGTAGTTTTGCCGGGATAGCCATAGACTATATTATGCCATATGTCGGACAAATCGGAGAATGTTGTTGTAGATCTACAATATGGGTCTTCTGCCGATAGTAAGTACATATACATATATATACATACATATATATGGTGGAACAAATTAAGCCAAGCTAGCTCGCGCCTATAGGGCTAGGTTTCTGCCTATCTAGGTGCTAGGAGGATGTTTATTTTGAATTTCTTTGAAGGGTTCGAGATGATGCATGATACAACGAAGTGCATTTCGAAGAAGAGAAACGGTGTATAATACTTTCAAAGCTGTCGCGGAGCGTGCGAAAGAAACGGAGCCGAGAGATGAGCAGCGGCTCGCGTCCTGCTCATCGAGTTCCTCAGAGCTGTCCCCATCTTCGGAGAGAAGGGGGGCGAAGAGGCAGGCGATGACAGCTACTAACTAATCTACATGCTCGTTTTGTCATTCCATTCAATGGTCGAAATGGCCAATGAACGACTTTTTCACAGTAATAAATAAGCGTTGTTCGTGAGTTGAGATGAGTTATTTAATTAATTAAATAATTAATTGTTCTTTCTTTCTTTCTTTCTTTCTTTGCATCATTTATTCGTTTTCTGCGATTGAAAGCAAACAAAGCAGAACAAACAAACACTCTTTCTTTTCTTTTGCACTGGTGGGTAGTCGTTTCTATCTAAATAAAGTTTTAAAGTGAGGAGTTTAATAGTAAAATCTTGCTGTTAAGGAGGCTAGGGTTTTATTATTTTAATTTTAGTTTTTTTCTTTCTCTTGCTTTTCGGCACAAACAAACACGAAATTCAAAATTTTTCCACGTTTGAACCAAGGCCCAACTGCCCTGTTCGAGTCTGTAATTATTCGCACATGAGATTGGACATATTTTCCACATGTAACTTTACACACCTGACACCATGTAATCACGCGCCTCGCAGTAAAGATCCCCCCCTGCTCGGTGACACCAGCTTGGAACATGGAGGACATTCGAGGCTCTGCTCCATACTACCGTACCTATTGTGAAAGGTCCCCCCCAGCCGCGGCACGAGAGAACACCCGCGAGAACGGGGCTCGCGTTCCCGTTCTTTGGCGAGAGAACGCCCTCCGCTGCTCCTTTCTCTGAAAGGAAAAGGGAAAAGCAGAGCAAAGCAGAGCAAAGCAGAGCAAGCAAAGCGAAGAAGAAGGGAACCTCCAAACCTTGAAACGTGCCGCTCTCTCTTCTTATCTCAGCCCCAAAGCGAGGAGTAGCTCGAGGACGCTGTCATTCCGCCAAAGCCTGCCAAGCAAGAGGCCTGCCTGAGGGCCTTTCCGTCGTATGGCATGCATTGGTGTTGTGGCAGAAGGCCATGAAACCGTTCGCAGATAGGAAACAAACAAACAAACAGACAAACAGACAAATCAACCATAAATCAATATTTATTTTATCAGCGTCGATTTTGTTCTCATCCATTTCATTTTGCTGTAAATGGTTCTTTGCTGTCTTCACAAAAAGCAGTTTTTCATTACTTTTTAGCAATCATCATTTGTCAAAACAATGGTTTTAATTGAAGTTATAATTACTTTGTCCAACTGTAAGTTTCTCTCGTTGAATAATAATAATAATAATAATAATAATAAATGAGGAAAAAGAGAAAAAAGCGCCTTTCACTTTACCAAAGAATACTTACTAAATCGAGAATATCAGAGCTTGCTTTTAAATCTCCTTAAAGCATGGCATTCTTTCAAGTTCTTTTCTTAAAAAGAAAAGCAGGAGATCTTGAGAAGAATAAAGAAAGCAAGGCGAAATTCGCCAGCTGGCCAAGGAATCCTCCCTCCGTTTCTTGCCGTGCGTGGCCTCTCTCCTTCCTCGCTTGCCTGAAAGAGGCCCCGGCTCCTCCAGGATCTGCTTGCGGCGCCGCTTTGCACCAGCGCGGTCCTACGGCATGTGCGCCGCCACAGGCTTGCCACGGCCTTTGGCACTCGAGGCGGACTCTCAAGCATAAACTAGACAAAAATAACAAAAATAGCTATTTTTTACTCATTCATTCATTCAATTAATTAATTAATTAATTATTTAATTGATTATTCATTCATTCATTCATTTGATTGATGACTTAATTATTTATTTTTCTATTCATGCAAACATACATGCATACGTAAATACATCCATGGTGCACAAAGTTTTCTACAAAAGCAAAGACGATGAATAAAACGTGGCGATGAATGAATGAGCGAATGAATGAACACAAATCCTCCAATAGATCGATCCTCAAAGAAGCATAAGCATAAGCATAAGAAGAAGAAGAAGAAGAAGAAGTAGGAGGGAAAAACCAAGTTCGATCAGTTTATTGCTTCGGAACATGGTTTAGTTTCGACTCTATGCAGTAAGTAGTAAGTAGTAGTAAGCGGCTTCCATGGTTTGCTACTTCGTTGTTAGAGTTGGTATAATAGAAGGCATGGCAGGCCTTCTGTTTCCGCTTTCTCTTCCTTTGGCTGTGCAGTGAGGCATCCTCGTTGTGCCCCGAAGCCATGGGTTTGGGTTTGGATGCTTGCAATAGCAGCGTGAGAAGCTGGTCTCCATGAACCGCAGGAGAGCCAAACCAAACTAAGGAGACCCTCTCAATAAAAGACGAGCGACCAGTCGAACTGGAAATCGAAGAAGCGGCATCGATCGGGAAAAAGGAAAGAGTGAGAGAGAAGGTCTCTTAAGTTTGTAAAAAATGTTATAAGTAGAAACATGGTGTGGATTAGAAAAGTTGAGGCAGCCTAATAACCCCAAAGATTGTTGTTTGGGGTTGAGTTTCTGCCAAAGATTTTAATTAAAGTCAATACCTGTGCACGTAGAGCGTGGGCTAATTGATTGATCGAGACACCACCTACCTATGCAGGTACTAGGTACTTTCTGGCCATCTTCAGAAGTTACTACAGATGACAGCTAGCCATAATTTTATTTATTTATTTTATTATTTATTTTATTATTTTTTTTTTCCAGAAACCCACAGCGCTCACGATGATGTCAAAATGTTGAAAGGAGATGAAATGCAGAAATCTTGAACAAAGCGATGCGTGCACTTCGAAACGAATAATTACTTTAGTGTATGAATGACTCGATTGATACCGTGGAATTCCTTCACTTCACATGCCTAGGTAGGTAGATACTCCGCATTATCAATCAATTCTTTTGATGGCCGGCAACCTTCTTCTTCTTCTTGAAAGAGAGGTAGGTACGTACCTATAGATCTCTGCTCGTTTCTGAAATGATGCCTTTCTTTAAATATATTGCAACACGTACCTATGTGCGAGGTAGTGAGCAGTAGTCACCTATCTATCACAACTCGAACGTCTCATTTTCTCGATTCTCATTTCGATTTTTATCAGCTTTGCTCTGCTTTGCTCTGCTCTCCTTCACTTCATAGCATGTTTCTTATCCTTCAGCAATTTATAAACGTTTGTTCGAGCTACTTTTTAAATTAAAAAGGAAAATGAAAAGTGAAAGAAAAAGAATATAAAACTGTCAAATTCAAATAACACTTTAAATATATAATAGGTTAAAAATATAATGTTTGTTTTTCACGTGAAATCTCATCTTCGGGCTCCAGACTGAGAAGAGCGAAGCAAATTGAAGCCGGCCGGGAGAGAGACAAATGAAGAGCGAAAGAGGACAAAGACCGTCTCGTCTGCCAATCAATCCAATCGAAGATTGCTCTATACGTCACGAACGAGTAAGCAAGTCAAAGCAAAGCCCCTCAAACTTAGAGAGAAAGAAAGAGAGAGAGCGAGAGAGAGAGAGCAAGGAATTGCGGCACAGAACAAGCAGAACAAATAGAACCCAAGAACTGGTAGAACCAAGAGAACCAATAGAACCGGTAGAACCGCAGTATCCAAGCACCAGAGACATACTACTTAAAGTTGAAGTTGCCCGCTACTGCCTTGCAAGTGAGTGCCTGCCGTGACAGGCAACAATGCCTGTTGCTTGTCGAGCTGAGCAATCAATCGCATCCACCCCCCTCCCCCCCGTCTCCCCTGAGCCTTCACCAGGGTCTTACGAGCTAGAGGCTACCTTGGCTTGAAGAGACCTACTTCAATCTCTTGTCGAGATGGATGAACAAGTTCCACTTTAAGGGCCTTAAGTTTAGACCTCTTCTGTGAAACCCAGCAACGTCGAGGCAATGATCAATGATTAAGATAGGGTTCTGTCATCAGTTAAAAATGCAAGAAGAATCGCCTGCGATGATTAATCGCTGCTACATAGCTCTTTTTCTGGAGGAGGGCAAATTGAACAATCTGTGGTTATAAAGAGATGTTTTGGATCGAAGATCCTGGGAAGGAGAAGGAAACTTATATTGGTTAATGCAAGCTTTTTTACAAAGTCATCAAAATTGTAATTGACCAGGCAAGGCAAATTGCAGCATGTGACGTTGCATCGAGGCGATATCAAGGGGCACGATAGGAAGAGGTTGGGACATACGCCTGGATAATAGGAAGAGAATGAACTTGACAAGGATAATAGATGCAATATGAATTTTCGAAGGAAATAAGAAAACCAGAATCATTGCGATTTTGCTTCTCGAAGGGAAGAGCAACGCGATGGCTCTGGTGACATAGAGTTGTGGGCTTTTCGAATTCTTGGGTTTATAGTATTGTGAGTTAGACGTCAAGGGAGACCTTGAATGCGGATGTCGTATGTGAAAATGTGAAATATTTTTTACGTTCCTTGTAGATGTTGTGGTCCGGGAGTCAAGTTTTGCACGATTTGAACCCACCAAAGTATCAACCTGGTAATCTTGTTATTCGAGTTGTGGAGGAGAGAACGAATTGCTGGATAACGCTTAAAATCTGCATACAAATGGTATCCCCCCAAACACGATAAACACATCAGGTACTTTTTAAATAGAAGGCGAGCTTGTTAGTGAGGGTAACTTCTGTTTGCGCAGATAAAATTAATAGAGATTAGTTGTGGGCTGCATTTAGAAACGTGAAGAGGCTTCTACACCAAAAAGCCCTGGCTTTAACTTACAGGCAAAATACATTGTAGGCACTCGGTATTTCATATGAAATTGAGAAAAGGCGATTTACAGAAGTGGAAGACGTTTTCATCTAAAATTTCATCTAGAAGAGAAGGCGATTGCGATCATTGCGACTATTCGACTCTCTCGGGTCAAATTTGGGGAGTGAATCATCGTTAAAATTATATCAGAAGGGATAAACTTGCCTGAGCAATCGTGAATAACATCAAGGGATGATTTTATTCACTTCAGGTTCGTACAATGCTGAAAGTGGTGGGCGAAACTCAAAATAACCTGCAACGGGCCAGTCGTTGGATTTAGTGTATGCGGTGCCACCAAGAGAGAAACGTCATGCGGTCGTACTATTTTTGTTTGTCATCTATCTGGCTCAAGAAAATTAGTGTTACAGATTGCATTTATTGCCGTAGTTTAAAATATAAATTAGAAACAACGTGAGTATGGAACTATCTAAGTATACAGATTTATGAGCATCATTCCTGCAAGCCGTTAGTAGATTCGAACTTGCCTGTCGATGAAGTAATCAGTGTTTTTAGAAAATATCTTTCTAATTTGTCACAAGTTATATCTTGTTCTAGGATCTATCAAATTTACTAGCAGTAGATAGTACCTATATATACCTATATATGTATAGTTGTTAGTTCAGATAAAGGCGCTGGGTAGCTTTTGCACATGTGGCCCTTCGATTCGGAGAAATCAACTTGACATCAGCTTTTGTTGTATGCCTGCTCCTAACATTTCGTTCAAGTGAAACCCTTAAGTAATCATTGTATTATTGCAGAGAGAAAGGTCCAAGTTGCTTACGCACAACAAAGTAAGATGTAGCCTAAATGCTAATTAAGCACATTTTGAGGTTGATTTATTTTCTCCTTTCCGTCAATGAAGTCCCTCCTGTTGAGGGATAAATGTTCGTTTTCGAGGACTACTAAAACCAGTTTCTCAGTCTCGGGTGGCCTTTTGACAAGCATTCGTAGCGATTCAAGTTTGCATAATGTGGATTTGCTCAGTAGATCCAAATGCAGTAGGGTTAGTTTTGCACATGGAAAAAAAGCAATCAGGCACATCATGACATGAACGAATAAGCAAATAAATCAACAAACTAATAAAACATTTGATGAATCGAAGAGTCTCATTGATTTGGAGCGAAAATCGTTTAGTAGAGAAAGATGCAGATGGAGATTTTCTAAATGAATAAATACCACCTTGGAAGCAGTTATTCTAGCACCTTCAGTGGTCTGTGTGCCAACCTACCTACCGTCAGGTAGTGGTGAGTGGGTCTAGCAGGTAGGTAGGTAGGTAGGTAGGTAGGTAGTGCCTACTACTTGAAAGTGCAGGCGAGGAGGAACTCTACGAAAACGGAATAGTAGATCCTTCTTCTCCACTAAGAAAAAGAAAAAAATCAAATAAGAAAGGAGTGAGTGAGAAGAAGCTTATCATCCACTCGCTCGACAGCGGAAAAGACAGAAAGAATCGACTAGGTGATAATAAAATACCTCAAAAGTCATTCTCATTCTGATGAGGTACGCTGCGCTATCATAATACTGAGTAAGATCGAGTATTTTTTGATTCAGGCGGCGCTACTAAGCACCTTCGACCTCTCTGCTAGGTAGCACTAGCTACGACACTGCTAGAGTTACGCGATGAACAATAGAGATCATGAATAAGATGGCAGAAAGAAAGAAAGAAAGAAAGAAAGAAAAGAGGGGAAAAAGAAGCGCAAAGCTCTCCAGAAAAAGAGAAAAGAAGAAGAAGGAGAGGCCAAGCAGTATGAGAGCATAGGAAACAGACAGGAAAGAGCACCGTGTGGGAGGGAGGAAGCACGTCTCTCCAGTCAGCGGCACTTTCGATCGATCGATTGATCAACGACACCGCGAAAGGGAGGAAAAGGCACTCCCAACATAGAAGAAAGACGACGACGAACTCGACTTAGCAAACGAATTATCATCAAAGTAGAAAAAGAAGAAGGAGGAGGACATACATACATCCCGCATAGGAGTTGGATACCGCCGCCTAGCTGCAAAGGTGTCTGATGGAAAAAATAAATCAATTAAAAAGTAAATAAAGTAAGAAATCCTCTCCTCTTCTTCTTCTTCTTCTTCTTTTTCTTCTTTTTCTTCTTCTTCTTCTTCTCTCTTTCAACTGCTTTCAAGTTCCTTCCCGCCCTCCGTTTTTTCCCTCCGTCTTCCTGCTCACGCCCAGGCCACGGTGCGCTAGGCAGGGTGCGCTAGGCAGAGCACTAGGAGTGCGCCCGCGGTGGCGTCTTTTCATTTATTTTTTTCCATTTAAAGATAAATTAAAAATCAATTTTTAATGTTTGGTTTGGGTTTTAGTAGTAGTTATGCTGTTCCCCATGTTAATCTGTGTTTCAACTTCTAGTATGTATTATGGTATTTTCATCAAAAGAGATAGAAACGCAAGTAAATAAATCGTTCAAATTGAATAAATGCATTTTACAAAATAGTATAATAACAGTAATTATACAAAAAATTAGCAATGTTTTCAGATATACTGTTCGATCACTCAACAGATTGATGAATTCAACGAATGAATGAAAAAATGAATGAAAAAATGAATGAAAAAATGAATAATGAGCAAATCAGGTGAATAAATAGAATAGCGTGCCATCGACGCCAGGGGCCGCCACTCAGGCAGTCCTAAGGCCGCCCTCGCCCTGGTTTCCTGGCTTTCCTGCCGGCCTCATGGCCTTTCTTCTTCTTCTTCTTCTTCTTCTTCTTCTTGAGCGCGAGAGAGCGTTCGAAGGTGGCTTTGCGGCCTCTGCTTACTCGCTTATTAGAGAGAGAAAGGAGCTGGAGGGAAAAAAAGAAAGGAAAGAAAGAGAAAAGCAGAGAAAAGCAGAGAAAAGCAGAGAAAGAGAGGGCCTGCTGCCATTCTTTTCCCGCTATTGGGCCTTCGATGATTGCTCGGTAAGCGCAGCTAGCAGGCGGCTAAGGACCTGGTAACTAGGGTACCAGTAGCACCTGCTTAGCTGGAGATTAGAAATCAGTCAGTCAGTCAGTGATAGTGATCGATAGGCACGCAAACAGCATTAAAGGGTGAGTGGAAAGAAAGACTGCTCCTGATGCGAATCCTCAGCCACAGAGACAGACGGAGAGAGAGAGAGAGGGAGAGAGGGAGAGACGGAGGTCGATAGGCTGCAGATGGAGAGCAGCCTCGAGTCAAGTCAAGTGAGGGGCCAGAAAGTAAGTCGTTTGGTCAGCGAGATCAATCAATTAATCAGTCAATCAATCAACCACTACAAACTGAGTGAGGCTAATTTTACAATTTGGAGATAAAACTTCTTCGGACAAAGAAACAAATAAACAAAGAAACAGAGAAACAAAGAAACAAATGAGTGAGTGAGTAGACAGAGAAAAAAGAAAGAAAGAAAGAAAGAAAGAAAGAAAGAAAGAAAGAAAGAGGAAAAGACAACTCAGTTGGAAAAAATCGGACTTGCCTGAAACCACGATAATTACCTCCTTTCGACTCGGCTTTCGACTTTCTATCGATCGAGGCCTCACACACACATTCAATGCATCACCGTCGTCACTTTTCAAGTAAAGAGCAGCAGCCTCCTTCCTCGCAGACTTTCACAGAAACAAAGCAAGAACCTCTCACGATCAATCTGAGTCGGAGAGACCCGTCAAGATATTATGGCGATGCAGACAGCTGAGCTAGCTGCCTTTAAGATAGGTAGATTAGATAGTAGATAGATAGATAGATAGATAGATTCATAACTAGACAGTAATAAGGCGGTAAAGGAAGCGATTAAGGTGACTCAGCTCCTTCGTCAAGTGCTAGCAGATCTTATGATTTGCGATACGAGGCGCTCCTTCGCGAGGAGATTAAGGTGCTAGCTAGCTAACTAGCTAAGGAGCTACGCTGGTCAGTCACACTCGTACTAATTGCCTACCTATCCATCTACACGTATATACATAAATAAATACCCATACTTACTACGATGGTCCATAACGCCATAGTATGAATTAAAAGAATGAATAAATGAATAAATGAATAATGAATAAAGACATCCATCAGTATGCGCATAAGTAAACAGACACGGAGCGCAGCAACGTCGATCTCTCTTCGGCAGCGGAGGCAGGCAAAAGCGGCGCGAGGCCGAGACATCTGCACCAAAGCCTGTGCGTGCGTGTCTGCTTTCTGCGCTGGCCACGGCCGGGAGGTCTTTTGCTGGCAAGTGGCCTGGCGCTCTGTGATCCAGAGAGAGAAATAAATAAATAAATAAATAAATAAATATATCTGTCTATATACATACGCAATGAGAGAGGGATAAGAATACTATATCTGTCTGTCTGTCTGTCTGTCTGTCTATTATGGTACCTCTGTATTTTAAGTAATTTATTTTCCCTCTCTCTGCTTTCTTCTTGAGATCGTCTTTTCGTCGTCATGATATGGATACCATAGTTCGTACCTATAGTTTGATTAATAAAGAGAGAGGATAAGAAAAAGAAACGCAATGTAATAGCACCAACAGGGATCTTTTACTCTACTTCTTTCTTCAAAGGCTTTTAAGAAGTCATGAAGAGGAAGTTTTGAAGCTAACTTTCCAATGATGAAGCAGAGGTAGCAGCAGCTACTGCTGCCTGTAAGTACCTACTTAGTTGCTGCTTTGGTTTTCCAGAGGATGATGAATAAACGAATGAAGAAGGTTAGAAGAGGCAGGTTAGTTAATTAATTCTGTTAGTTCTTTCTCAGTTCTTGCTGGTCTGTCTGCCTTTGCATGTTCATTCATTCATTCATTCATTCACTCACTCACTCACTCACTCATTCATTCATTCATTCTTTTATTCTTTCTGCTGACGAGTGTTCGTGAATGAGTGAGTAAATAACATCATCATGTCCAACAACTATGAAGAATGAGGCGTTTCCATCGTCGGCGGGGAATTTCAGGTTTAACAAGTTTGGGTGGAGGGAGTTAGGTCTAGTTCCTCTTGTTTCCTTTCCCTCTGTGCCTCTGCTTTCCGGCTTCTTTCCAGAGCCGCCTCTCTGTCATGGAGTGACGATTCATTCTCTCTTTTTTTTGGAGAGGTTATTTATTACAGGTATAACCAACTTGAATCGATTAAGTCAATACTCTCCTCGATGGGTGTATTTATAGAAAATAGTGAAAACGAATCAAATGAACTGGACCACTAATTAAGAGAAAGGAGAAACTAAATTGAAGATAGAGCACACAAGAATGCGTGCTACAATGTATACCTTCCCTTGTGCTGCTATCTCTGGGGGCCTTCTCATTTCATTCATTCATTCATTCATTCATTCATGAATATATAGGTATCTAAGTAGTCATCGATTAAGCCTCGAAGTGGAATTGAGAATGGCAAATGTCATTTCTCTGCGTTGATTGATTGATTGATTGATTGATTGATTGATTGATTCATTCATTCATTCATTCATTCATTCATTCACACCCTTCCTTGTACTTATTTACTATTAGAGTGAGTAAATGTTTGTCTTGGTCACCGCTTTACAAAGGAAGGGAAAGAAACAGTGTGTGAGGTGGATAATCGTAGATCTCAGGAAAAAAGAAAGAGATAAAATTTGGTAGCAGGTACTACCTGCTAAAAGAGCCACGCAAGAGAACTGAGCAACTTATTTATTTAAAATAAACAGTGTCAAAAGAGCTGCAAGAACTTGAACCAAATCAGCGACACGGCCAATTCTCAATCAAAACCATTTAGATAGTTAAACCCTTCTGCGAAAACCGTCAACACCAACTTTGGTTCATAGACAGCATCAGCTCTTACTTCAACCATTGCTCGAATGATCGCCGAATGAGTCACGGAATGACTGAAGTGAATGAATCCCAACTGATGACATGCCACATAAAAACCTCCAAAACTTTATGAAAACTAACCCCAACAAACTTTCCAAAAAAACAAAACAACTAAAAAACTTCAACTTGTAGTAAAGAAACTAAACCTTTTCAAAGAAGAAGAGGAAATAGAAGAGGGTTAGTTACCTCCTGCTAAACCCCGTAAACATGCAGAGAGAACATCAATAAAGAACGGAACAAGCGATTCAAAGTTCATACGAACTAAACGAAGCTCAAACAGCGGCGAGACCACGGTACCGCTCAATCCCTGCTGTGCCATCGCCGCCTATCGGCTCGAGGCCGCCCAAAGCCGCCAGCGGCCGCCCAGGGCCTTGGCTGGGCCTTCCCAAGCTGCCTCTGCCGCGCTTCTTTGCAGCGGTGCGTGGTGTAGGAGTGCTTCCGTAAGGGAGTGAGGGAGTGAGGGAGTGAGTGAGTGAGCCCGCTCTGCTGCGCACGGGTGCGCCAACGGGCGGGAGGCATTTGGAGGGGCACGGAGGGAGTCTTTGAGGCTCCTCGATAGGCGGCGTCAGCGCGGGACTTCCTATAAAGAGGCACGAGACGTGCAGAATGCACCCTTGGGGCGCGGCCGTGGGAAAAAAACTTTCTCAGTGTTTGTTTTTCCAAGCGAGAAAGTGCGGAGGGAATAAAAGCAATGAATGAATGAATGAATGAATGAATGAATGAATGATTAAAGTTTCTTCTCTGCGTTTTCTAATGGATAGTTTGTTTAATTTATTTTTAAGTCTTTAAAAGGTTTTTGTTTGTTTTGGTGGGTTTATTGACGGTAAATTAACATGGAAAGAAACATAGAATGAAGTGCTTTTCCGTGCTTTCCTGGTTTTTGACTCTCTGGTTTTTCTTCTGTTTCCGCGTTAGCAGGAACGGATGTGAATGGGAGAGGAAAGAAGGAGCGTGAACTTAATGATGTTTGGTACGTTTGCTTATCTTGATGGAGTAAAAGGCCTCGTGTTTCAAAATAAAGGTGAACTACAATTTTGAATAAAAGGGGAAAAAGGGGTTTAGTTACTTTACTTTGGGTGTTGCAGCGATGTCCAAATTTCTAACACACAAACAAATAAATAAATAAATAAACAAACAAACAAATAAACAGACAGAGAGGCAGAAGGAAAGAAGGAGAGAACTGAGGAGAAAGAAGGAACTCACTCAAGATTATTTATGGACGTTGATTGATTGATTGATTGATTGATTGATTGTTATTAACAACTAATTTCGATCATTCCTTCGAATTCCACTCATTCTCCTCTTCTTCGTGGCTCCTCAGAAACCGCGCGAATCGTTCGCGATGCGATGTAATTGATTGCGATGCGATAGCGCCGCTGAAGAAGAGGCCGTGAGACAGACAAAGACAAAGAGACAAAGAGAGAGAGATCGGTGGAGCGAAGAAAAGAAGAAGAAGAAGAAGAAGAAGAAGGCACGGACCACTTACGTACCTCTTTTGTTTTTTTGCAGCCGAGAGGAAAAGAAGAGACGGGACGGCAGAAGAGAGCAATGGCAAAAAACCAAAACACTCTTCGCCGCTTATTTGTTGATCGTCGTTGAATATGTATATGTATGGTTCATCCTTTCTCTCTTCTAAAAGCTTTGTTTTTAAAGTTAATATATTATTCTTATTGGCGTATACATATATCATGTATTTTTTAGAAGAAAAAATAAAAATAAAACATGGCAAACCAGAAAGTCAGGAAATGAAAGGCTTTCGTGAAGAAGCAGAAGAAAGGGCACAAGGGAAATAAATAAATGAGTGATCACATGAATAATAAAATGAAGAAACAGGAACTACTTACGCGTTGAACGAATGAACTTGGACTCCTCCTTCCTCGCCTTTGCAGGGACCAATGCCATGACTGCCATGTTCGGCCAAATCAAACGTGCAGCGAATCATCATCCATCGCGAATGATGGTGGTTTTTGGCCTCTTTTCGATGAGTTTTCCATCATCGATGTGCCTGAATAAATAAAAGTGAATAAACTTGAACGAATCATTGAATCATTGAATGAATGAATGAATAAATGAAAAATTGAATGAATGAATAATTGAATAAATTAATGAAGGAAACAGAGGACCTCAATGGAGGAAAGCGCAAGAAAGGAAGCAGCTCGTCTCCAGCCACGGCAGGGCGGAGCGCAGGGCTGCCAGCCAATAGGCCTCGGCTCCCTTCAGCAGGAGCCTGCCCACCCTCCCTGCCCTCCGCCTCCCTGCCTCTCTGCCCTCCGTCTGCCACGCGGCGCGGGCCGAGGTTTGCGAATTGGTGGATTGATTGATTAATCAGTCGATTGATCATTCGATTGACTCTCTCTCTCTCTTTCTCTCTAATTTATTCATTCACTCATTCATTCATTCACTGTTTCTTTCTCAATTAAAAAGCTATGAATTAGAAAGGTTGAAAGAAAGGAAGAAAACGTGGAAACATGAAATACATGAACATTTCAATCATAGCGATGCGTATCATAAAATCCATCGCAACTTGAAGGAAAAAAACAATTAGGTACTATAAGGAGAGATGTGCCCATCAATCAATCAATCAATCAATCAATCAATCAATCAATCAATCAATCAATCAATCACTCAGTCAGTCAGTCAGTCAGTCTGTCAGTCTCAATCTATCAACCACTTTGCCGCTCGACAGGGAATCGGCCAATGCCATCTTCGGCGACCTTCTTAGTGGTCACCTGCACGGCGCAAGGCGGCCAATCAGCAGTAAAGACCGCCTTATCAGCGGGCTTTGCAGAACATTGAGAATAAAGCAGCAAATATATATATATATATATGCATATACAATATACATCCTATCGCCGTAGTAGTGCTGGCTAGCTAGCGAGCCAGTATGCACTTCTAGGCGCTACTGGATGGGCAGTTCCGCCTAAGTGGCGCCTAGGCCCTCCGTCATGTATGCAGCCAGTGCAGAAATATTGGCTGTAATGGCCGGTATGGCGCGGGGGGGAGGCGATTGGAGGGAGGGCTGTGCGGAGCCGCGAGGGGAGGAGGGCAAAAGCGGCCCTCAGACTGCGGCTGTCTGAGTTTCTGTGGCCTTAATTTGCCTCTTTTCTTGTTCCTGTGTATTCTTACCGCCCACTTTCACTCTTCGAGGCACTCGAATCAGAGTAAGTCTTTGCTTTGTTTCTGCATTTCTTGGCGCCAGTTTAGTGTACTTACGAAGCAGTGGGTAGGTATGTCTGTCTATGGTTGAATTCATTTGATTCAATTCAATCTATGAATTGACTATTTTCCTCTCTTCGCTTTAATTTGATTGAACTTAATCAACTCTGCTTTGCTTTTTTACTTTTTCCTTTCTCTATTTCGATTAAAGAGGCTTGTTTGTTATTTTGCTTCTTTGCTTCGTTTTGATGAAGAATTTCCTTCTGTCGAGTCATATCTCTCGATCTGTCTTTTGCAATACTAACCGTGGAAACCCACGAAAAGGAAAGCAAATAGAGGTGAAACAGAAGGAACGGAGAAAGTAATGTCAAAAGCGCCAAAAAACTGCAGAAGGACCCGAAGACAAGTGAATTCAAGATCAAAACGCGGTGATGTAGTCATGGCAAATACAAACAGACGCGAGAACTGAAAGAAGAAGGACAGCTGTTCTATTGAATTCCAAGGTGTTGATCTGACGGCAACTCTTTTTCCCATCATTCCATTCCCATTTCATTATTAAAAACTCAAACATGAACAAGAAAGTTTAACATAGTTTAATTCTAAATAAAAACCAAACGAAACATTTTTTTTTCAATTAAAAATATAAATTGTACATAAAAATTGTTCTTTCCTATAAAAATAAAAGAAAAAACGCTTTTAAAAACAAAAACTATATAAATAAAATGAAAGAAACGTCAATAGAAAAATAATTCAGAAAATCTCTGCAAAGAGCACAACAGTCGTGAAGAAGAAAAAGGAGCGATAAAAATACAGAAAAATGCCAAAAGTAGAAGGACGGCGCCTCATCTTCCACCTAGTGTTGTCGCTTCCTTTCTTTTATGGCCGTTCCGCCCACAATGTAGGCAGCCACTTACCTAGTTTTCTCTAGCCTCCAACCCAGTGCCTCTCTTTTCTTTCTTTCTTTCTTTCTTTCTTTCTTTCTTTCTTTCTTTCTTTCTTTCTTTCTTTCTTTCTTTCTTTCTTTCTTTCTTTCTTTCTTTCTTTCTTTCTTTCTTTCTTTCTTTCTTTCTTTCTTTCTTTCTTTCTTTCTTTCTTTCTTTCTTTCTTTCTTTCTTTCTTTCTTTCTTTCTGCGTCTGCGCCTGTTCCTTCTCAGTCCTCCTCTGTCTTTTTTCCTTTCCTTTCCTTTCCTTCTATTCTCTTTTATTCTCTTTTCTTTTCTTTTTTTTCTTTTTTCTAGCTTTCCCTGTCCTTCTTCTGCGAAGGCTGTCCTTTCCGTGCTGGTTGCGCATCAAGTGGCTCTGAGGCATCTCCGCCATCACTTCTGTCTGAGGATTCGCGCACGAAACTAGCTCCAACCACGACACGACAAGAACCTTCCCTTCGTTGACGCCCATTCAAGAATTCATGAAAATTAGGGATCGATTGATTGATTGATTGATTGATTGATCGATCGATCGATCGATCGATCGAATGAATGGGTTCTTCCTTCTCTCCCTCATATTCCCCTTTTTCCCTCTTGCTCTTCGATAACTAAACGAAATGAAGACGCACTGGGAGAACCCAGAGTTCCATCCAAAGCCTCTTTGGTGGATCTTGGGGACCAACGATCGGGGTTGGGCAGCCTTGGGATGCTGACGCTGACGACGAGGCAGACGCATGTATGCTCGGTTATGAGCACAGAACGTCATGCGAAAGAGAAGATAGATGGAGTTGAGAATCTGGATCATGGGGGATGGCTTGCTTGACAAAGAATTGCATCGTGCTTGGCTGGTGAGTTATCTGCGCAAAGCGGATTGACATGGAAAGAGTCAGGACTCACAATCCACCCCGCTGAGAGACACGTACAAATGGCAAACTCTCCGAGGCGTTGGCGAAACCATGAAACTTGTGTAGAACCATACTGATGTTTCATCTTTAGTAGGATCATGCATATTGCCTTACAGAGGCGTGAATACTAAGACTACAAGTGCGCCCCTGAAAAAGCTGTCCGCGGGCCAGATATCGACCAGCAGCCCGATTTATGCTGGTCATTGCCAGGGCGCAATATTGTAACTTCGTTTGATTGAATTGGTGGAATACAGAGAGAGATCTCGCGAGTCAAAACAGCACTTCTCATTCTCAAGGTCACTCGTCGTGTTGCTGTCACTCCAAACTTCTTTTCTCAAGCTTAAAGAAAGCCGCCAAAGAAGCTGTCAGCAACTTTAGAAAAGCTCATGCCTTGGGGAGTTGTCATTTGTAACAGTTGTGGATGCTCAGACGGGGATTCGTATCTGTATGCAATGCATCTAACCATAAGTTTGATCGCTTAGACACCTCGACGCCAAAGATGATATGGAACTTGACATGATGGAGTCTTTCCAATGACAATATAAAAGCCTATTCTAAATATGTCGCCTGACTTAAACACATATGGAAACACTCCAGATATTGGGAGTTTCTAGCCTAGGGTATGAATTCCGTGGTTTAAAGCGAGAAAATTAGAGAAGCGTGTAGTCCCGAAACTTACAACTCACAGAATCAGAGATATAGAATACCGTCTGTTTGAGTAGTTTAGAATTATCTTGTAGAAAAGCAGATTACTGGAGAAATCTGCCAGTGGCTACTCACCAAGTAGTATATTCAGAACTATTGGCATGCAGTGGAGAGCTATGATGATAAATATATATTAAGATGCATCCCTATCGGTTCTTACGGGGGGAGGGTAGGTAGATGCGCGGATCATCTGAGCAATACAAAGACGCAAATCACATGCTCAATTCAGAATCATATGGCTGGAAGATATACCTCCTGGGACATGTTATGTCAAACGACAGTAATGTTCACGCTTTGTAAAACACATTCAGAAAACACAGAAATGCTTCTCCTCAGTAGCGAGTTGAATACCCGATGGTTACAAGATGCGGATCCCTTTCCTCAAGGACTCATTATACCTTTCTTCCTGCACATATTTAAGTGTGTGTAGGTGCCTAAACTTATACCTTGTATGAAATAAAATATTTAGGGGCCATCTTCTCCTTGATATCGCACTAAAATCACTATCTGTCAAGCATCAATGATCGCAACCTAGGCAGCGTTTTTTTTTTCTTTCAACTACAATTGTAAATCAGTTGTCGAATACAAATCAGAACAGTAAGTCTACGACCTTCAAAGAACAGTCCCTACTTTTGATGCTAGTCTCAAAACGATACATGGTATTTTTTTGGACGAATTAATACAAGAGTTTTGAAATGCACAAAAAGCAATTGCTTTCATAAAGGTGGGCAAGAACTGTTGGAAAGTAAGGCAACGATTTTAATATCTAATAGATCTGGCGATGATTCTCTGTCGTAAAGCTGTAAGAAAAACTGTAATGCTTGAGTGATTATACTTTTACGGATGTGTTTGCAGTGATTCACATAAAATGTCATCCAAAGTTAATACGAGCGATGGCTCCCGAAGAGAAAAACCATCTTGATTATTTCACTCGTGCGTATTGACAGCTGAAAGGTTAATACCAACGAGAGCCTTCTGAAGATCCTAGAGAAGTAAAGTCGGCAGGATATATTAAAACGCAAATGCGTTGAGAGAATGGATGAGGATTTTTTGTGTGCAAAGAATCATGCCAAAGCGAACCTATGGCACCTCTTTTAGAATCACAACAAGCAAAGAAGCATACTAGTTAGGGCATCGTTTTCTTTATGCATACAAAAAGGTAAAAATATACCTGCAAATAGCATGATTATGAGACTTTAATGTTTGAAAGGCTACTTCACCTTCATTTGGCAATACGGCGACCCGACAGCCAGATAGAAGAGAGGTAGTACGAATACAATAGTTGAACGTTTGCACATGAGGGGAGTTGTTCTTTTGTTCCGAAAACAACAACAACAACTAGAAGAATGAACTAGGAGTAAGGCGACCTGGGAGGTAGCAAAAACAGAAGCCACCCCCCAGTCAATGAAGGAGCACAACCAGGCGTAGGCTCTTGCTAGATCCATCCTCTACGTCTTTGATTCATCAAAGCCTCTTCGGTGGTAACCAACCCTCAGGTACGGTGGAGAAACGCACGTCCTGCATCATTGGTGCGTCCTTAATGGCTTGACGAAGGTCGTTCGTACTTGATAAAGCAGTCGCCGCCTTGGGATATCCACATCTAGCCGCCTTGGCAACAAGCTGGGCTCGCCATGGTTCATCGACAAGGGAGTCCCATCCTGCTGTCTCAGCGTGACTAAGGCACTCCTCAAGATTCTTCTTTTTCCCATCTTGAAGATATTCGTTGCCCTTGAGAATTGTGAGCACCTTCTCCGCAAGAGAAATAACTTCTTCTGCGCCATCAGGGTCAACGTTGCGCATTTCGCTTGCAAACTCTTGAATACGGTCAATATCCGCGAGCATTTCCTTGCGCTCCTCTTTATTCACAAGCTGCTGGTGGTGTCTGGTAGTAAACATGAGCCGCACTTTGTACTCGTACTTACCCAGACGGTCCATTGCTCTCTCCACCGTGAGTTCCTTTTCATCCTCCTCTTCATCGCTGCCTAGTTGCGACGAGGCCAGCCTCGTGCTCAAGTCAAAGTTGCTCATAGTCTTGCCAGCCCAAGTTCTACACTCCTCAGTTCTTCAATCTCTGTCCAACTAGCTATACACAAAACCAGCTTGTTTCTCCGCCACTACCACAGGGTCGCCGTCCTCCGGGAAAACGATATCCGTCACCTCAGAGATCGAGACCGTGCGCGTCCTTTCCTGTTATGCTCTGGCGATGTTCGGTCTATGCTGTTTTGCTTGCTTGCTTTGCTCTTCTCTTCAAGTTGTGCTGTTATTGCTGTTACCAAGTACCTTCTATTCCTTGAACGATTGACCCTGCGCACAGAGTGCTAGGCATCGTGCTAGCTGGCGCTAGCGAGTTTGATTCATTTCCATGCACAAACAACTTAGACTCAAGGTGCGCTAGTCATTCACTAAGTAGTGCTAGGCGCGGAAGGGCTCTAGAGATAGCTCAGGTGTAAATGATTTGGAGGGAGCACGTACCCACCGACTACTCCTTCTCCTGCCGTCCCAGTCGCACAAGAGAGCTTGGGGGTAAACGTCTTCAGGAGCTGCTGCGCTGCGTTGTTTGTTGCTGGGCCTCGGGGCAGTTTATGCCCGAACGAGCGAGGCCCGAGTGCCCCGGCCTGAGCGTGTGACAGGTATTGAGGCTGCACGCGCCGCATTTACTCTTATACAATAAAGGGATACCTGTATATCTATCTATCTATATAGACATACATATGTATTAGTCTAATGTGCATGTCTTGTGCTATTATATGTGTTTCTCTTAATTGGGTGAACTATGACTGCGCCGATAAGACTGCATAGCGGAGCTCGTAAGAAGGCTCTTTTTGGACATGGACGGAGGGAAATGAGAAGGTTTACTTAGGGACGTGGGGAAAATAGTGCAAAGCGTCTTAAAATGAATGAGCTCTAAGCACAACATAACCACCACTATTACAGAGCAAAGAGTTAAAATAGAAGAGGGAGTTAAATACTTTAGAAAAAGGAAAAATACTTTTAGTACGGAAAAAGTTGTAGAAAAACATTTTACTTAAAAACATCTTTATGTTTTAAAATATCGATTTTCTTTTAAAACCTTGTATAAAAATAAAAAGTTCTATGCCTTTGCTAATCTTTTTAATTTTAAAAATAAATAAAGTTTAAAGTTTGTAAAAGGGGCCCGGGGAAAAAAGGAAAAAAAAAATAAAAAAAATAAAGAAGAATATATCATATATAAGGCAAGTATTGAAACGTGGGGGTGTGTACCGGGAGCTCTCTTTTACTAACATGGTTAATGGTAGTTAGCTTGATGTTGGGCCACTTTGAGTCTCGATAGACCGCCAAAGCCATGTTGAACTGGTGCACCAGTTCTTCGTTCAAAGAGGACCATGAAAGCGCTCGTTTCCTCGGTTGAGGTGGCGGCCCAGGAGAGCATATTCGAGAAACGGGGAAACAAATATAAAAAATAGAGTCGGACTAAACGAGACTATGGTTGCTTCTTGTCCAGGAGCCTGACATCAACGATTGTGGCGATCGCAAAAATGTACGTTGGCAGTACAGCGATGAGAAGATGTGGGACAGCTAACCTAACTGGCACAATGTGTTATGGGCTTTTGCCAAGATTATGGCAGCAAGAAGCTCGTGCTTCACGCAAAGCGAACCAAGAGATTGTAGAAAGTCTGTTTGTAGAGCTTGGTAGGTAGAGGGACATAGCAGCCTAGTTTGCGCTTCAGTTGACGTGCTCGTTGATATGCCATTATTTCCCCCGCAGTTTCAAGTCACCTCATCCGCATAGTAACAAGTATATCCTACGACGACGAACCCTCATCTAGGTTGTCATCCTCAGACTCAAACTGCATAGTTTTACTCTCCAGTTGATACACAGCGAGAGAAGACTCCTTTTGATCTCCGTTGTAGCGTAACTCTGCTCTGGCGAATGAATACCTTTCAAATATGGAGCGCCCTTCTTCGAGCCTTTTGTCACCACTTATTCTGGTATTATTGGGTGGTGCAGGTCTCTACCAGACTTTTTGGCCTTTTTTTCCCTCCAAAAACGATATCCAAAGTTTTTAATAACCTTTTAAAAGTAAAAGATTCAGAGTTTTCTTTTTTGTACATCGAATTTCTTTTTTTAATGTTTAAAAACGATTGTTTTTAAAACTGAGGAATGAGAATTAGTTATAGTCCTATGAATAAAAAGACCTAAAACATTTTAAGACCAGGGTTTTAAAAACTTTACGCTTTTAAACTCATCTAAGAGAATATACGCGCAGGGAACCGGGGGACTCTGTTAAAAATCATTCTTAGCTGATCGCTTTATTGACATTTGTAGAATCAAAAAATCACATTCCAAAAACTAAGTGGTTTATTCGTGTTTTCAGAAAACCTGAAACCTTTTCAACCAAAGAAAAAGAAGAAGAAAGAAAGAAAAAAAAACACGCGCAAGTAAGAATTGCTCGTGCATACATTGTGCATAGTATGCAGGCAAGGCTCCTAGGACCTTGCTATGCCCTTGCTAGCACTACGAGATATTTTACCGACGCCGCCGTATTTTATTATTCCTACCGCGCGCAATAGCAGTACATAGCACCCTTCTCAAATGTTCCGCATGTTCCAGGCCCTCGAGCAATGCAGCGCACAGGAACTCTGCACCAAAACCAAAACTTCTCCGTCTCTGAGCAGCTGTCGTACCCACACCGCGGCCTCCCCGTGCAGCTCGAGCTGGGCGTTCTCTTTGCCAAGGGCGAGCGCGCAGTACCACCTAGGAACGAGATTTGGAAGACAACCGCAGCAGCAGCAGCAGCAGCAGCGCCACAGAAAACACAGAAAACTCAGAAAACACAGAACCGAAGAACCATAACGCATTTATTGATTGTAACAGAAGGAGATGCGATGATCTCAATCGCCGCCACAGCACTGCAGAAAGAACTCTTCAGAGAGCGCAAACGAGGACAGCCCGAGCCTCGAAATAAATCGCACCCCTTCCGCGGCCAAACGAAGAACAGAGGCTGCCGACCAGCGGAATCGGAATAATCCGAGGTACGTGTAGAGCGAGCGAGTTCTTTGGCCGGTAGTGTGCTGTGCTGCTTGAGCTTTTGAGAGTGCGAAGCGCGGTATAAAGTGCAGCAGCGATTTTGCAAGGTCGGTCATTGAGCTTGGAACTGCACCGGAAGACTAGGGCAAAACTGGAATTTGAGACTGGACTGGCCGTGGCAACGAGTATGGAGGGGGCCGCGGCGGCGACTCAAAAAAAAGAAGCAAAGCGCATTGACGCCTCGGCATCTGTTCCGCAGAACCTGAAGAATTGAGGAAGCGAGCAACTGAGAAGCAAGTGCAAGAGCTGACAGGGGTCAACGCCGGCAACGAAGAACCCTACGAGGCGTTGCGGCGTGAGAAAGAATCACGCGTAGTATTGTTTCTGGACGAGGGGAAGAGAGGAGAGCTGACAAGAAAGGGCGCAATAACTGAGAACATCAGTAGGCAAAAGAATTGAAGAAGCGAGCAATTGAGAAGCAATTGAGAAGCAATTGCAAGAGCTGACAAGGGTCAACGCCGGCAACGAAGAACCCTACGAGGCGTTGCGGCGTGAGAAAGAACCACGCTTAGTTTTGTTTCTGGAGGAGGGGAAGAGAGGAAAGCTGACAAGAAAGGGCGCAATAACTGAAAACATCAGTAGGCAGGTAGTTCTTGCAGCGTGCGTGATAAAACATGCTTAGCCACGGTGAGGAGCAGCAGCAGCAGCAACAACAACAAAAAAAACAGCTGCGACAACTCGTACAAGGCAAGGATTGCCGAAGAAGAAATCGCAGTAGCAGCAGTAGCAGCAGCAACAGCACAGAGAGCAAGAACCTGGACGATCCTACAGTTATGGAAAGGAAACTCCCCCCAAACGATAACAAGAGCAAGAACATGCGAAGACCAGACAGGCCAGGCGCATTGGACATGAAGAAGTTACCAAAGATACCAAAGGAAGTGTCGCCAGACGAGGTTCTTTCCTTTGCCAAAACACTTGACATTGAGGATCTGCAAGAAACAATTCAAGAGTGGGTCGATGCTTCAAGTCAGGGAGGCTCGATTTATCGCAACTTGGCTTTGGGCATTGGAGTTGCATTCATAGGTATATGTAGTATCATTCTTGGGCTGTTTGTTGTGCTTGTTCCATCAGTCTATGGTGTTGGCGGCTGGATGCTCTACCGTAAACAAGGATGGAATTTTTTTCAAGTTGGTGTCGGCGGTGTACGTTTTGTAGCTCTCAACGGCGTGGCGTGGTTTCTCTACAGTGTTTTTATTGCCATCCAGCTCTTCAACCTTGCTTTCCCCGACCCGCTACTTACATTCAATGCATTCATGGTAGGAGGTCTTTCGTATGTGCTCATGTGCGTTGCCCTGTTTGCGTACTATCCGCCGAATGCAAGTGGCAGGGGCGCAACTGTGGCTGTGCAAACTCCACAGGATGATGAACTTGACGATAGCAAGAGATACGCAACACCAACATTTAATCGCCAACTACAGCGGAGCGTGCTCATGCGGACTGATTCCAAGAGCGTCTCGTTCTTTTGGTGGGTCTTTATAGGCATGCAGGCAAGCATCGTACTCACCGCATTTGTAGTGACCGTGGTTAGTGTTTTCAGTCAAGGCAATCCATTGGTGCGCATGCTCACTACGTCGCTGGTTATGTGGACCCAAGGCATTGCCATCGCTACAACGCATGCACTTGGAGGCAAATGGCGCCACATTGAGACAAGCTATTCGGCGTTTCAGCCCGGTCGAGGTGGTTTTGCTTACGTGAGCTTGCAGATAATTGGCTGGGGAAGCTTTGGCCTTGGTATTGTGGCAGGTTTTCTGGACCTAGGTTCGCAGGCGGCTCAGGTACGTGGTAAGACGCCTCTTTTGATATCCGGTATGATGCCATTATGTGGATGTCTAGGTTCTTTGGCTGAACTCTTTATAATTGCTTCTCTTTTTGTGTACAAAGACATGACAAACGGCAAAGCTTTGTTACTTGCAAGTCCTAGGCATCCAAATGTCATTGACGAGCAAAATGCATGGTGGAATAAGGCACTACTCTCTGCTGTTAAGTTTCAGATTGCCTTACTTAATGCGTTGTTTGGACCTCGTGATGCTGGTGCTTTCACACGCCAACCTAAATGTCTTGATCCTGACGCCCATCTTGCATGTGATGCACGCTGGGAGGCCGAGGTTTTGAAAACTTGCCCACGGACGGGAGACTCGTATCTCATTGTAGGTAACGGGTTCGTTGGCAAACGTATCGTCAACGAGCTTTTAGCCCGCGGAGAGACTCGGATTCGTGTTTTTGACGTCGTTCCACTCAATCCATGGCAGGGAGATTCCAGAGTCCAATTCATACGAGGAGATGTCACCAAAGCCAGTGAGATCGGACTAGCCTGCGAAGGTGTCGATACTGTGTACTCGACCTTTGCCATCATCCGCTTCATGGAACGCCTAGAACACCAAGCATTTCTCTCATACCATGTGAATGTCTATGGCACAGAGGTTCTACTGGAGGCATGCCGTCGTCACAATATCAAACGGTTGATCGTCACATCGTCTTCACATGCAACTACTGACGAGCATTCTGAGCCAAGATTTGATCGAGATGAGACTGCTCCTCTCTTGAGTCGTCAGGAAGCACATAATCATTATGGCTGGACTAAAGCCATGGCTGATCAAATGGCTCTTGATGCTGATGGCAGCAAGCTCGCAAATGGACAGGACTTACAGGTGGTGGTTGTTCGACCTTGCTCTGGTGTCTTTGGAGCAGATGACCGTCTTTCGTTTGAAAGAATTATGGACATGGGCATTGTGCCTGGAATTGGCGCCAAGGCCATTATGGACTGGGTTCCGGTGCAATCAGTCGTCCAGGGCCACCTTCTTGCAGAGCGTGCTCTGCAGCAGGGAGTTCTTGGAGTCCGAGGCGAAGCGTTTTGCATTTCTAACGATGACCCAACTTCAATGGAGGATTTCTGGTGGCTCGCTATCAAATACATTCGCCAGCTTGCTCCTCATCGCCAAAGACGTCTTCATATAGATTTTCTCTACTTGCCAGAAGGCATTTTTTGGGCTTTAGCGTACGTCAGTGAACTCAATGCTTGGTTATTCCGGGGCAAGACCACCCTCGGGAGAGACCTTGATACGTTGACACCCGCTATGCTCAGCACAGCTACCATGTCATATACCTACACAAGTGCCAAGGCTCGCCGGATTCTTGGCTACAAGCCTGTGTTCTCTCTTGACGAAGCAATCCAACGAGCCATACACGAGTACGACGAAGCTCACTTCATTCATGATCATGGCAAGCACTTGTCAAAATCCTAATCTTATAGTCAACCTAGGTAGGTACTAACTATGTAGCTTACATCAGGATTATCATCGTATGCTATGTTATATAATGACATGCTATGTAGACGACACCTAGAAGAACCAGGTGTCTAGGCACTGTCCTTCCATTACAAAGCATCTTCATATTTCATTTGGTCTCGCAAATTCTATGCCTTCCGTTTCCTTGTCCTCATCTTCGTCACCTTGATCACTTGTTCAACAAGGTTCGTCCTCGCATGCGCAACTAAACATCATGCTTGAAAACAGGTGTCTAGGCACTGTCCTTCCATTAAAAACATCTTCATGTTTCGTTTGGTCTCGCAAATTCTAAGCCTTCAGTTTCCTCGTCCTCATCTTCGCCACCTTGATCACTTGTTCAACAAGGTTCGTCATCTCATGCACAACTAAACGTCATGCTTGAGAAATGGTTCAAGCTGTTGATTGACTTGTTCGAGAAGGCAAAACAAAGTTCAATTTCGATAAAGTGGGAAGGGGCAGCCTATTTTGTGACTGAGAGAGGTGGTGAGTTTAGAGAGGGCAGCGGTTTTATCCACTAGTAACACTACTACCTGGCAAGAAAGTGCCTGTTCACGAGAGGTGCAGAAAGGTTCTCCACTGACACACTAAAAAATCGTTCTGAGGGAAATTGAAAGCATTCACTCTAATCAATCTAAACACAAACCCTCCTGTCGAATTGAGAGAGGAACAATCATGTGCAAATCCTGCATAATTCCAGCTTAGCAGGACTATTAGAAAGTTGATCAAAGAAAGATTTTGCGTTTTGAGTTCAATCTTGTGGGTGTATCCACACTACCTTGTTGCAAGACTCTCTTCAAGCTCTTCGCAATCCACTGATTCCTTGGAAACAACGAAACAAGCGAGTTGCCTTAGCGAAAACTGCCATTCTTGAAAAAGTTTTGCAGACGCTGGATGGTAACGAGCGAGAGCCAAACAAGATCGGTTGGCAGCCAGATATGGCAACTTTTCGAAATCATTTTCTAACTATGATGGGAAACTACATATACAAGGGCCATTCTTTTAATGCCAACTAGTACCTGATACTTCAACACGACAAGAGATCGGTGTCCAGTTTCAAGAGCTAAATCTGAAATGCTGTAAGGCAAGGCAAATTTTGGTTACAAACAATCCAACGTACATTAGGAACCAATCAATTCACTCATGCCTCCGAAGCTATCAAGCGAGTCATGTAGAATGTTCTGCCAGACGTTGTCAAAGCAAAATTGATTCTCATGAGCGCAACAGAAGGAATCCTATTCCAATGCTCATTTACAAAAAAAAATTATTAAAAAAAGTAGCGTGTCTTCCCTTCACCTTGTGATTCTCGCTGACATCGTAAGCTTCCGCCCACAAGGAACGCGAGAAGAAAAAGAAGCTGTAGCAAATGCGCCACAATTCTAACCTCTGAGGCAGCTCACGGCCCTTTTTTACAGGTTCCTACCTCTGAGAATCATTTAGTGAACCTAAACGAAGCGCGCCTCTTAACCTAAACACATAGGAGTATCGCATCGGTTAGGCGAGTAAAAACAACATTATACTTAGGCTCCAAGTTTTCACGAGAAGCCTTCGAAAAGGAACAAGAAACGAAACGAAAACAACTTCAAGACGAAGTGGTTTCCTTTTCGAAGGAGTTTGATTCCTTTCGAAGAAGTCTGAAGCAGAGCAGAACCTAAGACCTCCCGAATCGCGAGGTCTGAGAGAGCAAGCAGCACCGCAGTTTTGTCCAGCTGCAAGCACTGCAAGATGCCAGCTAAAGAAGAATAAAAGGAGCAATTTGATGATCTTCGAACATCCTTTTATAATTTTGAGACCTACTCTACAGATTGAAGGAATGACATTGAAAAGGTTGATCAACTTCGAAAGCAAACGAAAGCAAACTTCTGTAAACTCGGAAAGGCGATAGACGGACAATGGCGCTGCAAAAAGGTATGAACCAACTCGGACGGACGAATAAGAATAACAAGCCAATGGGTGGATGAACGAGAGAACGAAACTGCATTTGTTTCGGCGGATCTCTAGAATCGCGATGGATGGAGTCGGCATCTCTCTAAACATTTAGCAGCAGTTTTATAATATAGAAAAAGAGCCACTCATTTCCCCCTTCCACTGATGGCAAAACTAAAGCCAAACTCTTAGCTAGCTTGGCGCAAGAGCAACACAAGTCAACCTGAAATACCAAGCAGCGTCAAGAACGTCTTTGCAATCTGCTGAGGATTCACGGTTTATGCTTTCCACTCGACTTGCGATGAGCTTGAAGGCAGCCAGTTCCTGTAAAGCGTCAAGTTCACTGTCGTGATCCTTAATAAATCAAAAGGGAAAAGGAGCAAACTTTGGAATGAATGAATGAAAGGGCATCGTATATATATATATATATATATATATATACACACATTTATATATCATTTTATTATTTTTATAATAATTAAACTTTAATATAAAAGAAAAGAAAAGAAAAATTATCTTGGTCCCCATCACCATCAAAAGGCGCGGCGCGCTTCCGCAACATCTCCGCAACACCTTCGAAGAAGCTGTGGCTGCGGAGCTTCCCTCAGCCAGCCCCTTTATGCACCTCGAAGCAGCACCCGACACGATGGTGTGGGGGCTGTGGGAGTGCACCGCCGACCAGCCACCCAATCGCGCCTCCGAAGCTCCCTCCCGCAGGCGCCGCAGAGGGGCAGAGGCAGGCAGGAAGAAAGGGCCCGCAGGCAAGTGAAACAAATGAGCGCGCACAGTGGAACAAACTGCCATTGTTCACTTGTGGGGGGCGGCCACAAGTGAAACAAAGAGAGCTTCCACAGCGCAAGATCAAGCGATAGCATGCATCTCAAACAGACAGTCAGACAGACAGACAGACAGACAGACAGACGATCGAAAACAATCAAACGTAAGAACGAACGAAGGAAACGAAGGGGAAACAACCTACAACCAAGCAGCAGACGAGACGCCAAACAAATAAACCAACAATCATACATCAATACTTCACCCAACAGCCATGAATGAGGGTTTATTCTGTCTTCACCTCACTCACTCCCTCACTTTCCGACAGTTAACATCTAAATGGAATGAATAAACAACAAACAGTTGAGCTCTGATTTTAATCTACCAATTGGTTACATTGATTGATTGATTGATTGATTGATTGATTGATTGATTGATTGATTGATTGATTGATTGATTGATTGATTGATTGATTGATTGATTGATTGATTGATTGATTGATTGATTGATTGATCGATTGATCAATTTCCCCATTACCTCCTGTTGACCCCAGAATGCCCGCGAGACCAAAGCAGAGAACAGCGACCGCGGTTTACGCAACATCCTGTTCCAGCCATCCGCATCCACACCCTTCTCCGCTGGAGTCTTTGACTACCTGCCTTCTGCATTCTGGCATCAAACACCAAACAAACATCAAACAAACATCAAACAAACATCAAACAAACAAACATCAAACAAACAGCGGTCATGTGTAGAGATAGATAGATACCTCATATGCAGAGAGAGAACATCGTCGCCACGCGCGACGAATTGATCGGAAGCGAGAGGACCCGCTTTCACTCGACCAGCCATTTGCAGGTTGGCTTCTTTCTTCGCAGTTGACGGCGTGTTTGCTCGTTCTTTTGTCGCTCGTGGAATCGTTTGTTTGTTTGTTTGTTTGTTTGTTTGTTTGGTTGTTTGGTTGTTTGTTTGGTTGTTTGTTTGGTTGTTTGTTTGGTTGTCTGTTTGAGCAATTGACTGTTGTTTGCTTCTGCTAAGTCACTAATTAATTTGACTCGAGATGAGCACATGGATTGATAGATCGATAGATCGATCGATTGATGTGCGCATTCGCTCATCCGCACGGAGGTGGACGCTGTGGCATCGAAGAGGCGAAGACGCAACAGCAAACTCACAAGCGAGCCATGAAACGATGGGCACAGCTGTCCGTGTGTATGTATGTATGTATGTATGTATGTATGTATGTATGAATGTATGTATGTATGTCTATAAATATAGTTTAATATTATATTATAGTTGAATATTATATTATAGTATATATGTATGTCTCCTCGACCATCCTAGAACCACACAAAAGCAGAAAGAGCTTTTGTGAAGGAGAGAGAAAGAGCCCATGAGAGGAACAGCGTCGTTGAGTTTCTTTTAAGCGGTAGCTAATGTAGACAGCTTTAGCAGGTAGGGGTAGTAAGCAGTTCGCAGGAACTAAAGTGAATGTTATTTGAGGGTTGTTTCTTTTTGGGGTATGAGAGAGAAAGCTGAGGAAGTATGCGTTTTCATTTAGAGTAAACTGTTTAATTCAATTTTTAATTAAAATAAGAAGTAAATAAGTAAATAAGTAAATAAATAAATAAATAAATAAATAAATAAATGGGATTATGGTAAAAGAATTTGAAAAAAAGAAAGAAGAAAACGTCGAGACAAAAAAACAGTGCCTCAGAGCTCACAAGGTGAGGCAAACAAAGCCGTAGCTCAAGCTCGGCGAAACAGCGGTGGTACCTACCCCGCGGTCGCAGGAAAGAGCTGCAGCAGAAGAGGTTCCAGGCAGCAGCAGCGGCTTCAGCGGCGGCGTCAAGAGCGACAGCAGCAGGCAGGAGCAACAGCCGCCAACACCATGGAGCACCACGGAGGGCGCCAGCGCAGGCCGCAACACCAATCGGCCGTCCCGCCGCAAGGACCAAGCAGGAGGTCAAACGCCGGCGAGTCCTCCTCGAACGGACCTGCAAGCTCCGGCAGTGGCTCCGGAGGCCACAGAAACAGCGCTAACAGCGGCGGTAGTGGTCACTTTGGCGGTAGCAACAACAGCGGCGGCAACACCAAAAACAACAACAACAGCAACCACAGCACCAACAATAACCACAACAACAACAGCAACAGTAACAACAACTCCGGACAGAGGTCCTCATCGCGCAGATCGAGGTCAGCCCGGCGCGGAGGCAAGCGTACCGCCACCCAGCAGGAGGACTTCGCCGCTGAGGAGGGGCACAGCGGTACCAAGAAGAACCGCCAGGAGGACATCCGCGACAAGACTTACAGAGGAGCGCAAGACAGCGCAACCAAAGCCCACGGCAAGACGGATAATACGACAATGGAAGGTATTGAGAAGAATGACGATCAGGATAAGGATGACAAGCCCAGGTCCAAGTCAAAGGCGCACCTTTCGGAGCAGACCTTTGCGTCTTTGGATATCTTGCCCCAGACAAAGAAGGCACTGGCAGAGGTGCTCAAGTTCACCCATTTAACCAAGGTCCAGGCTGCCACTTTGCCAGAGGTGATGAAGGGCGGCGATGTGCTGGCGAAAGCAAAAACTGGCTCAGGAAAGACGGTTGGCTTCATGTTGCCTACTATTGAGAACATTGCCAAGAAGAAGCAGGCTCCCTCGCCCGCCATTCAGTGCGTGGTCATTGCACCGACAAGAGATCTGGCGATCCAAGTGTACGAAGAGGCAAAGGCACTGGCTACGTACCACTCGCACGTGTCCATGGCATGTATCGTTGGAGGTATCAACAAGAACAAGGACCTCAGACGCTTTGACAGCAACATCGACATCCTTATCGCCACGCCTGGACGTCTCCAGGACCACCTTGCCACCACCTCAGGTTTCGCAGACCGCATGCGTTCCCTCGAAGTCCTCATCCTCGACGAGGCTGACCGTCTCCTCGACATGGGCTTCCGCCCCGACATCGAGCGAATCCTCGGATACCTGCCCAAGTCTCGCCAGACGCTCCTCTTTAGTGCAACATATCCTACGAGTCTCGAGCCCATCGTCAAATTCGCGCTCAAGGAGGACTTTAAGCTCATTGACACGATCGGTGAAGAGTCTACGCAGACCAATGCTCAGGTTACGCAAAAGTCCACCATTGTAAGCCAGGAAATGCACCCCCACGTGCTGTACTGGCTGCTCCACGATCACATGGAGCAGATGAGCAAGACGCCCGAGGGCTACAAGGTGATGGTCTTCTTCCCTACGGCGCGCATCGTCGGCTTCTGGGCACAGATCTTCAACCATATCGGTGTGCGTGTACTAGAAATGCACAGCCGCAAGTCACAGGCCCAGCGCGGCAAGCTTGTCACTGAGTTCCGTTCTGGTAAGAACCTTATCATGTTCTCCAGTGATGTCTCTGCACGCGGACTTGACTTTGAGGGTGTTACTCTTATCCTGCAAATGGGGCTCACTGACCGCGAACAGTACATTCACCGTCTCGGACGTACTGCTCGTGCTGGTCAGGGCGGCCAAGGCATCCTGGTCCTAGCACCCTTCGAACGCAAGTTCCTCAACGAGCTCAAGGACCTGCCTGTTGAGGCCATCGATGGCGAGGCTCTTGAGGCCCGCGGCCAGGCAGCTCCTGTTACTAAGGCTTTGCAGGACGTCGAGCGCGATGTCAACCTTTTCCTTGCCGCAGAATCCGCATACCGCACTTTTCTTGGATTCTACATCAACAAGACCAAAGCTCTTGGTAAGTCCCGCTCCGAACTTATTCAGCAGGCCAACACCTGGTCCGCTGACGCAGGTCTTACTCGTGTGCCCGAACTCGAGGCCAAGACAGCTGGCAAAATGGGCCTCAAGGGCAGCACCGAGGTAAACATTCATGGCAAACGTTTCTACAACACTCCTGATACCCGTCCTATTGCTGCTACTGCAGCACAGGGATCCAGCAATGGTCCAAGTGGCCAGCACCAAGGAGGTGGCGCATCAAGGATGTCATCGTCGTCAAGCGGCAATCGTGGTGGTCGCCGTGGAGGCCACGGTGGTGGTGCTCGTAGTGGCGGTGGAAACCAAGGCTTCCGCGGGGGCCGTGGAGGCCGTGGTAACTCTGGTAGATTTAGTAATTGATTCAACACGCATATCGAAGGTTATGGGCTCCACCAGCGAACGATTACAAGCAAACTAGCAATTTAATTAGCATTGTCTCGCGAGTGGAATTTCTCCCTTTGCTCTTCGTTTTGCACAAAACTCTTTCCCCCCCGCTTAAAACACACACACCCACTCTTATTCTCTCCCTTCCTCCCCCCCTCTTCTCTTTATTTCTCTCTCTATCTGGTCATTCCAATATCGATTTGTAGGTATTCATCTGAATTACATGTTTACTTTCTTTTGCTGTACTCAATTTTCTTCGAGGCGGTACTCATCGCTTTTATCCCCTCACTCTTTTTACTTGAACTGTGCACCCTCTGGGTTTTGTATGGCCACACAGGACACTGAACGTTCAGTGACCTGATCAAATATAGCACTTGCTTACTCTTCCTGCTTTTTAGCAAGACCTCCTTCTGAACTCCTCAGGTCAAGCGCTACGAAACTTGCACGCCAACGTCCCTCTTTCTTGGTGCAACCACAGACCACCACATTGCGAAGTTGTGGTGGCGGAGAAAAGAAACACCTTTCCGAGCTGCCCAACAGTATTCTTTTGGTGAATGTTGTTAATGGCGTAATGACATCCACCTCTTACTACTACTACACCACCTTCCAGCTAGCAACACAATATCCAGGCATCTTCAAAGTTGCGTCTGGGGTGATTAAATTCCCCCAGCACCGACGGTTGGCGGGGATTACCGTGCTGAGAAATGCAAACATGATGAAAGGAACTGTGAGTATTCCAAGACACAACAACAGTTTTGGTTTCGCCTCTTTTCCTTACTGTAAAGTATTGCTGTCGAGGTACCAGGCGCCTACCTTTCGAAGCGACTAAGGCACTCGTCCGAGGCTCTCCCTGCACCAGAGCAATCAATATCTTCGTCTACTGAAAGTCACAGGCGACGGCCATTTTATACAGCAAACGAAAATACTCGTGTTGCTGATCACCCCTGAACAGAGAGAGAGAGCCCTTTCATTACTTTCCTAATTTTTTCAGTCAATAAATAAAAACATTAAAACAAATAAAATAAAAGCATGAAACACTTGCGTTCCCCCCTCCAGCGAGCAAAAGCTTCTAAAGCTGTGACATGGTACCAAGAACCTACCAAGTAGTCTTTACAGCAAAGCCCTCAGCTTTGGCAATCATGTTTCACTTCATTTTTTTGGTTTCTAGCACGGCCTATGTTGGTACACACTGCACAACAGGAGTTCAAGAAACCGTGACCGCAAAAGCCGAAGGCACAAGAAGCTAGCTGCTGAACATGGCCCTCGCCATCGAAAAGTGTGGAGAATAGCAGCACAAATAGGAACAAGAGGACTAGGTACCGATTTACAAAACCATCTCTGAGATTTAGAACAGAGATCGTTTCGAGCTATGGTAGCATTGGTAAGCGGCGTTGTGGTACTTTATCAATTCATAACTCTCAGTGGCAACTTGAGACAAGACATACAGGTTCATTTTTGCAACACTAGTACACGTACTAGTACTAGTAGTACCTACATAGAGTGTATAGAAAAATATCTTTTGCTAGTTAAATTTGACTGGGCAAAAAGCGTGAGACAAACGTGTTTTTCTCCTCTCCTTTTACTAATTGAAGATCATAGGGCGTCGCTTGTGACTGCCTTTTCCTTCCATACATGTACAGTGTTTTTCAAGTCCTAACAGAACTCACATCCAGCCTTTTCTTTCCTATTACTGGTGCTGTTGAGCGGCAACAAGAGCTTCCAGTTGACGCCGGAAGGATTGCCGGATAGTTTCCTGTTCGCTCCGGAGCTCATCAAGCTCTTCCTGGGTTTCGCCAAACATTTCCAACAACACTTCATGTTGATCTGTTTTCTCCTCCAGTTCTTTCCGAAGAGTGGCAACTTCCTTAGCCAAAGCAGACGCCTTGCGAGCGCGCTCGCTAACTCGGACAAGCTCTTCAGATAGAGCATCTCTTGCACGTTCAATTGAACTGATTTGCTCTTTCAACCCCTCAATCTGTCCCTCCTTTTGGTGCACCTGCGCACGCAACTGCTGTACATGAACAAGTGATGGAGTTCCATGCATAGGATATTCTTCCATTGGTGGCGCAGGTGCTTGAGAGCTTGACTCAGTATTGAGGTCTCCTCCCAGGTTGAGGTCTGCAAGAATACTTTCCTGCGTGCGTGGACCACCACCGCCTGGCATGCTCAGAGCAGAACCCGCAATGCTAGTTGCATCGTCTCCGAGGTGAAAGTCACTTGCAGTACGAGAAGATGCACTACGATGTAGAAGATGTGAAGTACGAGCGTGCGACTCAAAGTCTACAATCTTCCGCTCTAGTCGATCACGAGCCTCTTCATGTAACCTAGTCAAGTCTGCAACTTCTTGTTCATGGCGCTCTTCTGCCATTGCCATGGCACGGCGCAACTTAGTTTCCCCAGCCTTGATCTCATCAATGCGTTTGCTATGTTGGTCTCGAACTGACTCGAGCTGGGCAAGGAGGGCTTCGTTCTCGCGCTCCGCCGAGTTCAAGCGGTCCTTAACACTACGTAGTTGCGCTTCCATACGGGACTTTTCGGAGGCAGCACCATCCAAGGAGGCCTGCAGCTCAGCCAATCGCAATTGCATGTCACTCCGCGCTGCTTCTGCTTGCTGTCTTGCAGCTCGGGCTGCACTTTCAGCCTGTTCAGATGCTAAAAGTCGGGCCATGATTGAGGAGTGAGCAGACTCGTAAGAATTGCGTTGAGTCTGGTTGGAGGACTCAAGAGCTTCAATTTGCCGCAGTAAAGGGCGCGTGGCCTTGGCAGAGTTTGACACAAGATCCTCATTTCGCTTTTCTGCAAGTTGAAGCTGATGTTTCAGAGACTTGATCTCAGAGCGCAAGTGCTCTTCGGTCAAGGATTGTTGAGATCCTTGCTCTTCCATAGCCTTTTGCATATCTGCAACATTCCTTTCCATCACTGATGCAACATCATTGCGCACCTGAGTTGAACTGATCTGTTCTTTTAACTGGTGGCGGAGCTTTTCTTGCTCCACCCGGGCAGTATTCAAGTCTTGCTTAACAGCACTCGTCTCGCGTTTATGCTCTGAAACTTCCTTCCATGCTTCATCAAGAGAAGCTGTGAGGTGTTGAATCCGTGAGGCTTGCTCCTCAATCTTGGTTTGAGCCTCGCTAAATTTGCGCGCTACATCGGCACTTGACGATGCCTTATCAGACCAAGAACTCAGCTCCTTCTTGTGCCGATCTTCAGCAGCCCTAAGCTCCTCGCGCAATGATGTGCAAGTTTCCTCGGACTGAGCAAGCTTAGTTTTCAAGGCTTGACTTTCAGCCTCGGCAGCGCGTTTTTCCTCGCGCATCTTCTTCAAATTTTGTTCAACTGTGCCCATGCGTTTTGAAAGGGCCATACCTTCTGCCATGAGGGCTTCATGTTTGCTGACAGCTTCTTTCATACGTTCATCGGCAGATCGTGCGCGCTGTTCTGCCTTACGCAAAGCATCTTGCAGAGACTTTTGGCTTGATTGTTTCCCTTCAGCTTGCATCTGATATCTGCGCGAAGCCTCTTCGGTTTCTGACAGTTGCGCTTTCAGCTTGCTTAGCTCTTCCTGGAGATGCGTGTTTTCCGACATGAGAGAAGATGATTGTTCAAGTGTCGATTCCAGTTGCCGCTCCCGTGCCTCAAGAACATGCTGCAGCCTCTCGATTTCGGCACGATGTGCTTCATCTGGTCCAGAGCTTAGGATTGGGGCTTCGAGTATCTCTGATTGTACATTAGCTCCTTCGGTTGGAGCTGGTTTAATATGAGCAGAGCTATCGTTCTCAATTTCTCCATTGGTACTTTGGGGTTCATCCTCCTCGTTTTCTTCTCCATCCCCTTCATTTCCTTCTTCTACTTCAAGATTTGATTGAGACGCGTCTTCCATTTCTTCGCTTCCTGGTAGTGCCTCTTTCTCAGCAAATGCATCTTCCGTGGTTGCTGAGTTGTCAGTGTAATGATGTTCATGATTTACTTGATGAGTCAATCCAGACTCCACTTCAAGAGTTGTCTCCTCACCTTCAACAATAGCACCATTCTTCTCCACATCGTGGTTATTCAGTTCTTGACAGTCACCAGACAAATTCTTGGCCTCATCCTCCGTGTGCTCTACAGATTCCTCTTCAGCAACACTATTATTGTCGCCTGAGTTGGCATCCGAGTCTTCTTTTTGCTGAGTTTGCTCGCTTTGATTTTGGGCATCCTCATCGTCAGTAAGCCCAGTGTGAATCTCATCTTCTTGGTCATCCCAGCCGTCGCCTTCAACTTCTATGGGACTTTCCTCTTGTGGGAGACCTGATTCTTGATCCTCTACTGCCGTATCGTCTTCTGGAGTCTTCGGAGAATCTTTGGCTGCCTCCTCGCTCTCCTCAGCAGCCTCTTCTTCGATGTGCATTCTTGCTGCGGTTTCATCCTGTTCTTGCCCTTGCTCCTGCTCTTCATCTTCCATTAATGAAGGATCATGGTCTTGCACCTCAGTCTCCTCCTCCCTTTGACCCAGTTCCTCAACTGTCGCCACTTCTTGGGGTGAGTTTTGAACTTCATCAATATCGTCCAGGTCGATGCTGTCATCGTCAGCATCTCCCCAACCATCTTGAGATGCTGTCCTAGGAAGTTCATCTTCCTTCTGAATATTTTCACCTTGGGCAGAATCTCCCGCCTGATGTTCTCCGTGATCTTTAACACCACTCACAAGGATATTGTCTTGGTCTTCACTGTCGCCAGAATTATCTCCATCATCTTGATCTTGATGCTGTTCATCATGGTGAAATGCTGTCGTTTCGGAGCTCTCTGCTGCGTTGGTGACACCATCCTCACCTTCCTGGTCAATATCTAGCTCGAGGTCATCCTCTTCATCCCATCCCGACCCAGCATCCTCGTTGGCAGCTGCAGTAGTTGCAGCAGTAGAGGGTTCTGTGTCCTGGCCAGCTTCTCTCAGATTCTCATTATTTTCATGTGAAAGTTGTGTTCCTTCCTCAGCTCGTTCTTTGTCAAGACTCTCATCCTGAGAATTATTTTCCGGATTAGATTTAAGTTTGACGGCACTTTCATTGCTATCTCCGTTCTCGTTTTTGGCGACCGAACGGTCGTCTTCGACGCCTCCAGCAGCAATTTCATCTTTGCCAGCACCACTTTCTTCGTGATCTCCATTTGCACTGCTATCTTTTGCATCTCCATCTCTACCGTCAACACCCGCGTTGTCGATGACTTCGCTAGTGTCTTTGTTGTTGCTATTGTAGTCTGCGCTGTTATCGTTGCTGTTGTCATCCTCGCTGACGCCTACGGCCTCGTCAAGCTGCTTCTCGAGGTTCTCCTTGAAGGCGTTGGCCTGGGCGATCACATTGCCCAGGCTAGACCAGGACGAGCCCCAGTCCATCGTCCCCGAGTCCCCTCGCGCCCGCAGAGTCTACTACGGTCCCTCGCGCGGCCGTCTATGGGCCTTGCCAGGTCATTGCCGATCTGCCATATCCTATCTCTTTGGTCTTATCCGCATCGTCTTCAGAGAACCTCTTCAACACAAACAAACAAACAAACAAACAAACAAACAAACAAACAAACAAACAAACAAACAATTACAAACAAACGAAGTGAAACAATAAAGTGAAACAAACAAACAAACAAAGTGAAACAAAGTGAAACAAAGTGAAACAAAGTGAAACAAAGTGAAACAAACAAACAATTACAAACAATTACAAACAAACAAACAGAAAGAGTGACTTTATTGATTCGCCTAGCACTCGCTACCCACCTGCTACGAGGTTGAGATAGATAGATATTCGAAATGATTGTTGAATTTATCGAATACGACGAAGAAAAGAGAAATGCGAAAGCGGAGAATAACCAAGGCTGCACGAAGAAAACACCGAAAGATTGGCCAGACTGCATTACGCATTTATGAAGTTTAAACCAAACGTAGCACCTTGCAGGCTATTTCTGCGTTCAACGATGCATGTCGTGATTGTGCTGCTATGCCGATTAGTCGATGGCCTTCGACTTTATTCTTTCTTCCTCTTTAAGATTTTCTTCTAAGCCTCTCCGGTTTACTCTACTTTGCGCAAATAGAGAGTTAAAGAGCCCAAAGTGGAGTATACGGTTTTCTTCACTGTAGGAGGCGCACTTTGCAATAGGGAGAAAACGCAGAACTTCAACCAGGAACCCGCTCCTGGACGACAGCAGTTTTAGTACCCACTACAATCACTTGATTAAAAGTGGGCTCCCAGTGGACTTTGGACTTGAAACATGAATTCCAGATTGGTTCTCGTAGAGTAAGTCGCTGCACGTATAATACGCTGAGTGGAATTGACGCGAACACTTATCACGGGAATATATCTAAGAGAATCGAATGCACGCAAACCTTGAACGCAATTGCAGGTTGAGAAAGAGACTTCTCAGAGACGAGAACACGGCCTGAAGCAAATCAGCATTTTCGTTTTCATAAACATGCGCGGAAATGCAAGAGATACAACGACCTCATCAGGTTTTGACTCTTGCGACGGAAATCTTTCACCCTTGGAACACACCAGATCAACTTCAAGAGTCCACCCCCAAGCAGATTAATTCTTGCCTCTGATCATGCAACAATGGCGACCAAGCCTCTATTATTTCTATCGCAGCCCCAACCAAAACCAAAGGCAGCATGCTCCGTTCTGGAATTGATGAAGCAATTTAGAAGCAATCGGGTGATTACCAGCTCCTGGTCAACTATAACTCGCACACGGAGTCGCCCATGAACGAACCCAGTTGATCGCTAGATACTGTAGTTCAGGGTGATTAGGTGGCAAAGGACCCTTTATTTATGCACACTCGCCGTCGCGAAGTTGGATCGAAGCGCCTTTTGCTGCCCAATATCTCAGACCCAAGTGACCATTGCGAGCTCCCAATGCCAAGTGGAAGTACGTAGTTTCTATTTTAGCTCTTCTCGCAATTGATTTGAGATGAAGCTTCTAAAACATGCGATTGTCCTGAGGCAATGATGCACAATCCGTTTGGCAGGACGCCATGCAAACGGGGAGGATATCTTCGAGGATAACTTGCGAACTGGAGACCGGTGAAAGTATAAATCTCGAAGGAGCATTGGTCGCAGAAGGCATCGAACCGGAAGCTGAATAGGCTCTTGAACAGAGAGCTCTCGGAGAAAAACAAGAAATCTTGCCGAGATAGATGACAAATCACGCACTGTATGCCAGGCTTGCGTGACCTCAAGCTTCGACAAACGCACTTCAGACCCGCCCGTATCAACCAGAGCAGCAGACCTGCAGACCTCCTCGAAGAGCCTTCCACGTCGCGGTTCTCGCGCCTCAATTCTTCACTTCTTCATTTCTTCATTTGGTCTTTGACTCTTTAATAGTGCTTTATAGATGGAAAAAGAGGAACCTTTGCTTCAGATTCTAAGGAAGCTCAGTCAGTCAGTCAGTCAGTCAGCCAGCCAGGGCTCTTCCGCTCGCCTCCATCCGCGACAGCTGGCAGGACGGGCTCTGTGAGACCTCAGTTGACCCCACGCGTCGAGCTTCGTCTGCCTCAGCAGCGAAGAGTCTTGGCGGCGCCTTTGCTCCAAGTCTGCAGAACTTGATTGATGCCATTCTTTTCATTGTCTCTCTCTTCTTTTCATTCGTGGCTTTTCCTTTTTTAATTAATTAACTAATTAATTAATTAGTTAATTAATTAATGAAGATTCTCCACTCTAGTCGCCACTAGCCTAGGCCTACCGGTATTTTTAGCTTTTAAAGTAAAGTTTTAACTTTAATGACGAATTCTAAAAGTCTTTTCTTCTTTCTTTCTTTCTTTCTTTCTTTCTTTCTTTCTTTCTTTCTTTCTTTCTTTCTTTCTTTCTCTCTCTTCAGTATACAAAAGGAGAAACGATCGCCATAGTGGTAATAAATACTAAACATCAGCGATAATACTAACAATTGTTATGTCATGGTTATTTATTTCATGATGGATCGCAGTGACCATTGAGACACGAGACCGTGATCAAATCGCAATTGGCGCGGTCGGGGCCTCGGCAGCGGGCTTTGGACACCTGATTTCGTCGGCGGTGGGTGTGGGTATCTTGACGAGGCTGTATCGGAGCGTCTTCCGTGTGGGGGTTACGTAATCGAGGGCTAAATCGGCGCGTGCGATCGCGTCGGGTGGCGAGCCCGGGACCAGGGATTCCACCAAGCACGCAAAGCGTGTAGTTTGTGAAGCTGAGAACGTCTTGGGCTTGCTAGTGGTCCTGCAAAAGACTCGAAGCCCGCCATGGGAAACTTACAAACTATTCTGGGCGATTGCCAACTCGGCGAGGTCCCGGCGTACCTCCAACAGTACATTCGCAAGGGCGAATCTGGCGACGAGGCCTACATGGTCTACAACGAAAGAAGTGGGTTTCGACGCCCTGGAGATGAAGATGCATCTCATAATGATGCTAGCATGTATTACTCGGGCCCTGCCCAGCAAGTCGTGCGCGCCAAGCTTCTCGAGGAGCAGGAATCCCGCCAACGACAAGTTCTTGCAGATCTCGTGGACCTCTGTGTAGACGGTATCGACGACACCAATGCTCGTGGGAAATCAGCACTTTCGGGATCTTCAAGCTCACGTGTAGCCCAAATGCCAGGTGGCCAGGTGTTTTCAGCCCCGAAGGTCCAACGCGAGGACCTCACCTCCGAAGTTTGGAGCGACGCAGCTGCCAAAGGCCCTGTGCGAGCAACCCCGTGGGATTCAAACAATGCTCAGAATGATAGTGATGAGGAAACCGCCCATCGCAAGAAGTCCAAGAAGAAATCTAGCAAGAAGAAGAAGTCCAAACGGCACGCTGATCTTGACAACGAGCAGGAGAATGATCGCGAGCAAGGCGAAATATCTGGCCGCGTTGAGGCCATCGTCAACTCTTATCCTGAGCCCATCAAGGAGCTCCTTCGTAAGAATAGCAACGGGCGCCACGATAAGAGCAATAATAATAGTAGTGATAAGGAAGAAGTCGTTGACCCAGATGCTGACTACGAAAGCGAAGTCGAGTCCACCGATCCTCTTTCCGCAGAACACACACAAAGTGATGCCACACGGTACTCCGGCTCAGGGAAACCTGTGGAAGCCGACAAGGACTCAGTAGGATCAGGGTCAGGAATGATGAATGTGAATAGCAACAACAATAATAACAACAATGAGAACAATAGCAGTAACAAGGAGCAAGGGTCGCTTCGTGTTCATCGTGAGGAGGAATCCAAGCTTTTTGCGAGACTGAATATTATCGTTGCTCCCTTTGAAGAACCAAACGAGCCTATTGACGACCACTTTCTTCTAGATGCAGAGTGGTTCAGGGATTGGTCTGCCTTCCTCAAAGGTGCTGCGCGGCCTGGACCTATCGAGAATGGCAAGCTCCTCGATGGTGATGGTAAGCCATGGCCAGGCCTTGATGCAGGAC
The DNA here is from genome assembly GCA_004764695.1 of Schizochytrium sp. TIO01. NCBI lineage: Eukaryota > Bigyra > Thraustochytrida > Thraustochytriidae > Schizochytrium > Schizochytrium sp. TIO01. Next base: position 102,828 of record SMSO01000007.1, read on the forward strand.
AGGATTACGTGGGTATTGACAAGGTTGGCTGGAACCTTCTCAAAGACATTTATGGTGCAGACTGTGCTATCATACGCCCTGTCTATGACTTGTATGCATAAATGAATGCTGATGGATATCAATCCTCCATGGGTTTTTTGTTTTGTTTTTTTCCTGGCGTAAAGTCTATGGCGTGGAGGAGCTTGGTCTGTGCTTTTTAATATTGATATATCTCAAGAGGAGACTGGATGGAAAGATATAAACCTCTTCTATACTGGTGATTGTTAGATCCTCACTTCACATAGCGCCTTTTTGTGAGTCAAACGATTTTCTTCTCAACCTGTGCCCTCACCTGACGCATTTTTCATTTTGTTTCATCTGTTTGTTTCAGGTTCCTAGCCAAAATCTATCACTACACATATTAGCCACCCACACAACTATACAAAAAAGCACCTGGTACATAACACAATAGGGTACACTCGTTGATAGCAAGTAAGCAACTTGGCACAGTAATAACAATAACAGCAGCACAAATTAATACTAAACGCTTATAGACCTACATACTACCTTTCATTGAAATAGTCTTCATACTCTCCTAATATTCCAGCAATTTCCCTGAGCTGAATTTCCCTAGCTCAGGAATTGAATTATTGTAAAGTAAGTGTTGCGATTGAGTTTCCACAATTAAAATATTGCCGATCCCGCGTTGAAATCTTTTAGTAAGCAAAGAAGAGATTTGTCCACAACGCCATAACTTGTGATTGCCCAAATAACCCTTTTGTTTTTACTAACTAACGCGAACCTAAAGATATGTTGGGCGCACCAGAATGAAATCCTCTGCATTAGGGCGCTCTTTAGCAGCAATTTTGACTCTGGATTTGCGAAAAAAAGTTCGACCTTTTCGTACCCGAAACTCCTCTCCATCAGAACCTATGGAAATAAGCGAAGTAGAGTAATCTGCACTTGAGTTTCTTGTGTTAGACACATTCACTGAGTCCTGTTGGTCTGTTCCATTTGTCGAAGTAACAACGTTCTGTGACTTGCTCAATGATGAAGATTCGTGCGGAGGTTCTGTTTCGTCCATTGAATTCTGAATTACACTTGGAATTGACGCTAGATTCCCAGTACGTTGTTTATCAGAGGTAAGATTGCTGCTGTCAGAGACCTGAGAAGCGGAAACCTGCGACGTTACATATGGCGCATGCTCCTTCTTCAGTGGCTTCGGCTTAGGCTTTGGATTGCTAAATGGATCGTCATCATCAGAATCCTCCACAACGTTATCATCCGCGTGCTTCAATCCCTTATCAAGTACTTTCGAGAAAGTACGGTCTGGATCTGATGAGACTACTTCCTTCTTCAGCCGTCTTGTGGGAGGTCCGCCGGCATGGCCAACGTCTGAATCATTGTCTTCACTACTTGAACAAACGCTACCCGGGGTGGTCGATCGCTTACGCTTGTTTGCCTGCGATGTGTGTGGCTGTGATTCCTTTTGAGACTTTAATAGAGATGAAATGCTTGGTCCTTGTGAACGCGAGGGTACTTTTTGCCATGACTTTTTCAATATAGCCTCACCAGTCTCATTTCTTCTCGTTAGTTGCCTTTTGCCAATGTGCATTTGAGAAGAAGAAGTTGCCACGTGTTCTGTTTTCAATTTTCTCTCCGCTGATGGAGACTTCATAGAACTATGTGTGTTGTCCCTGCTTAGCTTGGTATCCTCCTTCCGTATGACCCCATGCACACTTGCATTCTTAGTGAGATTGTTTTCATCGTCATCATCGTCATCATCGTCATCAAAAAGGTCAATTGAAGGATGGGTGGTTCTTGGCCTCTCTGGACTGGCCTCAATTTTGACATGATTCAGGTTCTTTTGCTTTGGCGCTTCTGCTGCCGCGCGGATCTTGTCACGGACTTTGGAGGCTTCCTCCAGTGCATCGCAGACAAGTGCGTTGGAAAAGCTCAAGGGAACGGAGCAAAGAATATGGGTGCTAATCTCCCCAGAGTAAATGGATGGTACACCCATGAGAAAGTCCTTTACGACGTCTATCTCACTGATTTTGGAGTCAGGCATCATAACGGCGATAATTTTTTCCCCAGCATCAAGACGAGGAAAAATCTCTTCCCGCAAAAAGTGTTGTGCTAAATTGACAAAGTCAGGATCATTCAAGTTTGGCAATTTTTCTGTTTTAGCGCCTGCTGACTTTAGGACTGGGTCAAGGGTGATCACATTCGGCTCAGTCAGCAAGAATGTGAGGCCTGAGAATAGCGTTACCAGATGCTCGTTTGTCTTAAATGAAACTTTGGCAGAAGCTTCAGGTGGCATGTAAATACTGTTTGAGGAAAAGGAAAATCCCTGGGAATTAGCCTGGCTTCGAGCAACCAGGCTAAGTCGTGCATCCATGGAGTAGTTGGATGCATTCGAGGCGCTTTGCTGCATCTGATGCGTTGACGGAAGAAAATTCGCCAAATTCTTTCGTTCAGGTACGCTGAACCCCCTGGAGATATCAGCTCGCAAAGACATCAGCCACCTAGCCTCTACGATGGGTATGTTCTCTACAAGAGCACGTAGCATCTTAGCTGAGAGTTGTTGTGGATCTGGTCCTGTCATGACAATGTTTGGAGTTGTGTGAGGAGTCCTTCCCCAGTTGCGAAGAATTTCAACACATGGACAGTATGCTGCGAGTTGTTTAATCTCCATTTTAGACTTGGCGCTCATGCTTGTTGCGCATACTCTGTATGGCGGGGCAATTTTATTCAAGAGAACAACAATCGAGTTGTTGTCGCTATTACTTAGGCGAATTAAGCTACCACTTTGGAGCTCCATTTTGGGACTTGGAGGGAGCAGCTCCCCTGCACTTGTCTGCACGACGACATTATACAGAGTTTGCTTGCGATTCACAAACGACAGTTCAACTTTGCCACTATTTGTCAACTCGAGTGTGAGGTTCCCATGACGTGAGAACGAGGATTGCCATGGTCTAGGTTCCCCATTAGAAGTCATCTTATGCTGCCGATCCACCCAGTCTGGCACGGCGGCCTGAATGATATGATCCACTTTTAGTACTTCACACTTCTTCTTGACAGTGTCCATGTTCTTCAGCTCCTCTGGGTTTCGTCGCACAAGCTCACTTTTGCCTTCCCGGAGGTAATAGCGAGGCCAGGGCCCAGAGGATGAGGATGCCAATGAACCATTTGGCAATCCTCCTTTTGCGTTAGTATTAACGACCGGTTCCCCTTTCTTATTCAGAACCATGAGCTCTAGCACCCAACACATGGTATGCGATGATCCCCTGCTCATGGTAGCGTCGTCCTTCCTTGACGCTGCAGCGCGTCGTTGGGATATGGTTCTCCAACTACTCCCAAACAACCAAACAATTTCATATCATTATTTTAAAATTCATTCTTAAATGAGATAGATCATTGTAGCTTTGACGATTCGGATCAAAATGATTCTCATTCACGCGCGAAGAACATGTGTGGATAAGCGAACTCGTCTCAGCGCTGTGAAGCAAGTAAAGCTATCGGGCGTGCGATCAATATTGGGGTCTTTTTAAAAGGCGGAAGGTACATATGGAGAGTTTGATATTGCAAAAAGTCTACAGCAAAGTTGTGATACGGATGACACTTTCTGTTAGCGAGGGCGTACCCTTTTTCTATTTCAGATATAGCTAGCTTGAAAAAGAAAGCTTTTCCTGTATGGACTATGGACTACCGGCATTTGCAATTTTTTGAGAGCATTGAACATCGAAGAAGTCATGATTTCCCAATAAAAACTAAAACCTGTTCCGCAGCACAGCATAGCACCATTTCAACTTCTTTGACGTTTTATGCCAATTGTTAAATTATCTTCGAATCTGAAGTTTTTTAATAAGCCGTTCATGGCTGAGGATTTTGAGGAGATCCTCACGCAAAAAAGCTCTTGAGAGCTGATCTGCATATCCCCAACAGCCAAAATGACAGCGACAATGACATGTCACAACACATCTCCAATCTTCTCTAAATCAAAAACGGCCCTAGGTCTGCTGGTCTTTGAACCCAGGCATGCCAAGCTTCGTGCATGTGCTTGTATGCACCAAAGGTATTTGCATCCACCTTGACGGACGTCAGGGTCATCCGGCACCATCGTGGTGTCCTATTACTATGTTTTTCCTTATGTGGTCTCATTAATCGGAGTTTCACATCTCGCGAGTAAATACCATATTGTAGGCGTTGCCCTCCGCGCTAGGCTTTGCGAGCCTCGTCTTAACCTTGAGTCGTCCTTCGCTACTTTGAAACGCCTCATCCACACCAGCGAATGCATTTCGTCGTATCGAATTACATAGTCTGAACGATAACATTTGTTCCTTTCTAGTTGATTTAAGGTATTGCCGACATCTTCAGCATTTCGCCCGTCAAGGCCAACCCGATGCAGTTTTCCACGAGTCTAGCCTAGAACTGGCGACATCCTTTCGATACGAGAGCCTTGCGATTCATCTTTGCTTGGGCTCGTACTGGTCCTGTTGGTGCTGCTTTTGTTATTCTTGCTAGGACCAGAAGCGGTTCAAGCACTCTTCCTATGGAAAAGGAGGAGAAACGAGCAAAATTGACGTAAACTCGCTTCTTCAGTCAAAGCGCTTCAGCAGAACCTCACTACTCGCGAGGGATCAAGGCAGAACCTCTGAGCGGGCATGAGCTCTGGTGACGGCTCTGCCGGGCCTCCTGGCTCTGCGCCAGGCCTGGCCTCGTCACTTCTTCGCTTTGGCAAGCTCTACGTTGCTGCCTGGCGTCGTGAGATCGAGCAATTATGGGCGCCTACGCCTCAAGACGCTCCTGGCAACCCTCGCGACCACGCTGACTGTGCCGGTGGCGCCGCCGGCCGCTCCTCAGTTCCTGCGGGTCCAGATGCTGGCGCCGGGGGCTCCTTTGACGCTCAGGTGAAGTCCCTAGACGCTCAACATTCCTTTTCGAAGCACTCTCAAAACCATTGTCAAAACCAAAATCAGGAGTATCATACAAACCGTCAAAGCCATCATCAAATTCGCGGGGGCAGTGCTCCTGGCAGTGCTCCTTGCAGCCAAGGGCGTGAGAGTTGCGACTGTCGAGGGTCTGGGCACTCAGTTGCCAACTCTGAGTTTGCTTTCTCACCGAGAAGAGCAGCTGCGCTCGTTGCATGTGGCGTCACGGTTCCTGCTTTGATGGTGTGGAATCATGTTGGTTTCTGGTTCGACAGCGTGTTCTATGGCGACTATAGGCACCAAGAGGTCGAGCGACCTACCTTCATCGTCGGTCACGCCCGTAGCGGCACGAACTGGGCCCACAGGGTTTTGGCAGAGGATGACGTACACTTCACGGCTCCGCAGCTCTGGGAAATGGTTTTTGCACAATCAGTCTCCTGGCGCTTGTTATTTTTCAAGATTGCTGCTGTAGATCAGAAATTTGGGGGCTTTCTCAAACGTCTGCTAAAGAGAGTTGACCATGCTGCTATGAAGCAAACCAGAGGGCTAGGACTCAGCCAGCGAGAGGAGGATGAATGGCTCATGCTCAACATCGCTGCTTCGCAATTGGCTTCACTTCTCTTCCCACTCAACGAGGATGATCAACGAAACCTTAACTTCTTTGACTCGACACTCTCAACAAAGCAACGCCATCTCATCTTCGCCTACTACCGTCAATGCATTCAGAGACATCTCTACGCACACGAACTTATGGAGGACATTCGATTTAACGAGCGCGCCCGTCTCCGCGAACGGGCTCGATCGCTTTCCGTACGGAGTAAAGGCTCTCAACGCTCCTCGAGCGGATTCATGAGCCCCAACTCCGGTAGTGAGCTTACCTTGAGAACATTCGGCTCGCACCAGGAGCCTGTTTTTAGCAACGCTCAAGGAAGCCAAAGAAGTATGGTCGGAGCCTTACCTGAAGAGGAAGCGTTTTCTCAGCAGCAAGTTTCCAATTCACGACATTTGCAACGTCGTAGGAAGGTCAGATACTTGGCCATGAACCCCACATTTACTTTGCGCCTGAAAACGCTCTTTGAAACTTTTCCAGATGCCAATGTGGTCGTCATGGTTCGCGACCCATTCAGGGCTATCCCTTCTATGATATCACATAATGCCATGTGTGTACGCTACTTTGCAACTCCTACGGTGAGGTACCCACAGCAAACTTCTCTTACTAACATGAGCTCTCTATACTATACATACCCAGTCTTTGTTCGTAATTGTGATCCTCGAGCAGCACGGCAAATGTGCTTTTTGCACTACGAGCTCTGTGCGGATGATTTAGTCAAGTCCTTCACAGCACTTTACGCTCACCTTGGATTGAGCATGACGAGCCGGATGGCTGCAAGCCTCATGGACGAAGCCAAGCTCTCCAGGCAATACGCAGGAACCCATCACTACAATATTGTTGAGACCACAGGGAAAAGTCTTGAGGAGTTTATCTCTCGCCACCGCGCAGCTTTCGAGCTCTACCCAGCTTACCTCCGCGGTCTAGAGTTTGATATGCCGCAGCATACTAGAAGTCCCACAAGCCTCAGCAGTGGTTCCCTGCATTCAACCACGTCGACTATTGGTTTGGAGATGCATGCTGAGGAAGTCAGTGACAACAGCGATATTGAAGATAGTAGTTTCAGCAATCAGGGACCAGAGTCTGACTATATAAGTGGCGATGAACCAGAAACGCCAATAGGTTATGGCTTCTAAGTCCCTAGATAGACGCAGCACAAACCCTCATTTCCTGTTTCTATTTCATCTGTAGTATCACATGTCATGTATATAGTTGCATTTCTCTATTTTCTACGTGGGCTGTTGATAATGCACCAAACGGAATACGATAAGCAAATATAGATTCCCATCCGTATGTTGCACATCATGGTAAAATAATCATCCAAAGATGTGCCTCATGCACTTTCTTTACTTATTTCTTTTTTCCTCTTTTAAAAATTTATGCAAGCATCAAACTAATCAAAATTTAGTGCCTCGGGTGCTACTCTAGCCATTTGGAAAGCATGTTTGGCTCTAATACTAGCCACGACAAATCTTAACACTGGAGTGGTTACCAGTAAGTCGCTGTTTATCTTTTCTATGCAATATGGGTTAGTCTGAAGACGGAAAACCGCATATTAAGAAGCGCAGTGGGAGAACATGTTGGCAACACAATAGTATATAATAACTTTTCTATTTTACTTCTTTATTGTTTTATTTCCACGTCTCACTTGAAATCACATCACTCATGCCGTCTTTCGTATGGACCTCTCTCTGTCACGCGCTTGTGTTCTACGTATACTTACAGAAAACGAGTTCTGAAAATAATAAATAAACAAAAAACATGATGATTCCAAAGAGAAGATTCATTTGACCTCAGAGGATACGTTCTACAGCGTATAAGCTCGAATCACATTCTTTTTGCCGTCATATGCTGCACATTTTAGCACTTGAATGGTTTTCCTGTATACTGTGGACATCTCTTCTCCAACTGTTACAATAAAGAAAGGAAGATACAGCATAAAATAAGTTTTAAGATTTTAATGCAATCCCCAAAAATACAATTGATGGCGAGAGAAAACATATTCATATCATTTTGCTTTAATTACGAGAAAGAATATAATGTGCACAAGAAATCACTCTAGCAAACAGATCTTCCGAAGCGCCTTTCAAACTCCTCTTTCTCTAACAAAGTCTGCTCCGTCATAATATCAGCTTCGCGCTGCTGCTGTCGTGCACGTGCACGATCCTGCGCGAGCAGGATGTTCTGAATGAGTGTATCCTTCTCACGCGACCTGCGCTCAACAAAGTCCTCAGCCTCCTTCTTTTCCATCTCTGCATCGTGAGCAAGTGTTACTTCGAGTGCAAGCCGTTCGTTAGCTCTCATTTCTTCAAGGTGTTGAAGTTTGTTTTGTTCTGCTTGATGTACAAGATTGTCAAGGTGCTCCTTCTGCCGAGCAGCAGCTCCAGGCCGCTCACTCGGATGCCAGCTATCCAAGAGTCGCTCATCACGTCTCTCACGCTCATCTCTTAACCTTGCTAGACGCTGCTGCTCCTGCTCTACCTCTGTGGAATAAGTGCATTCTTGCAAATGACGCGATACATTTCGTTGCGGTCTTTTCAGAATACTAGGTCGTACGGGCTCCATCTGCTCAAAGTCTCTCACGCAATCTAAAAAGCAACCAGCAACACGAAGAAGCCTAGCAACTCGACGCTTTCCAAGGGACTCGGCTAAAATCTCTATGGTATTACAAAGCGCAGTTGTCTCCGCGGAATGTTCAAGCGTGAGAACTCTCTTTCCTCCAACCGCAAATTGCCACGATTTCCCCAGCTCGATACTTGCTTCTCGCTTCGCAATCTCAAAACTTCGGTCGAGTGTGCTCCTGCAAACCTCCTAGGTATGTCCACTTCAGCCAGTCCGCGCCAGCTTCGGCACAAGCGTCGACTTAGCTCTCCTCAAGCGTGTTCTTCACTACCTGAACATCATGAAGCGCAAATACGTTGCAAACTAGAGGTCCCCGCAGCGTTCTCAGATAGGTGTCCCCGTGTATTTGGTGTGTACTGTGTAAAAAAGATTGAGAACATCGTCTAGGTTTTCCTATGACCTACTTCTGTTTAATTTTAAATTTAATGGACAATGATCAAAGAGAAGTTTGCGATGAGCATTTGCCACCGAAAGGCACATCAGATACCAAGACGTACATGAAAGTTGAACGTGACGCATGTTTGCAAGCTCATGATATATAAAGTATAAGCCTGCATATATTTTAATTTTTGCGAGTTATTGATTGGCTAAAATACGAGGCCACACCACAGCAAGAGTGGTCGTGAAGGGGCCTAATTGACGGAGATAATAAAATAGTAATAATTTGAAAGACATATATAATATAGATTGGAACCTTTAACTCGTACATTCATCTGCTAAATAAGTAATCTCTTCAAATTCGTTCTGGATAGTTGCACGTAATTGCAAGACTCAAGAACACTCTTTATTTCCCGACCTTTTTAAAGCGGTATCAGAATGAAAAAGAAACCGGTAACCCGAAGCTTTATGTTTCGTTGTGATAATGTTCCATTTCGCATGCATATTTATCTTTGAGAAATTCTCACTTTACTCTTGAGCAGCAGAATCTGAACCTTACCGAAATATGTATCCAGCACTAGCCATTATTAGTACCTAGATAGCAGTAGCGCTCCTTCAAGCTGCAAGTCGGGGACTTTTCCAGGCAGATCAACCATATACGCTCGAAGAGTTGTCTTTTCAGAACCAAATTCTTTCGGACCACCATCGAGCCACCAAGTTTGGTTATTTGTGACAAGATTTCATACATGCACGAGAAAACTGTATGTTCTCAACTTAGCCCGCTATCGTAGAAACAAGAAAACAACATGAAGCTCAATCAAGATCATATCGCAGCTCCAAGATCTTGGTCTTGTGCGCTTATTGATACGGCCCGGCCGGCCGCGAGTGAGGGTTTGGCATGTGTGGAGTTTGGGGAAGAATACAGGTAAAGTAATAAAGATAGGCCGGTCCGCGTGCGCTAGTGCCTTGTGCTAGGATATTCTTCTATTGGTAGTTCCTATCAATTCTATGGGAACGCAAAGCACGACTTTTTTTTTTTGCTTTTCTTTTTCCACAGCAGGCATCTGATATTGCAAAACGGGGTTTAGATCACGATGCAGACCAGACAACTGAAGATGAAACAGCTGCCATAACCTCGCCCTCGTGGAGGCAAATCTGATGAAGCATTTTCGCCATTGGTCTCCTTCTAGGGAACGAGCCGAGGCCTATAGCGTCGCAAGTTTGTTTTTCTCAAAGTCGCAGCGTCTTGAAGACAGCATAAAAATAAAACACATAAGAAGAAGAGAACGTGCTTGCTTTTCATAAACTAAGTGTACGCCGGTGCAAATGCCAATGGGTTTCCCTCCTTCAGTCCCCTCCAAACTCAGCTTTGATAGCCTTCAACGAACATCTCTATCTTCGAGGTATTGCTACGCTCTTTCCAAAGCTCGAACCTAAGTGAACTTGAAGTTGCGGCTTCGAGCAAATTTAGTTACTTATTCTTATGAAACAAGCGCAGAAAGTGAAAGAAATCCCTTCAGAGCTCCTGAGGGAGCGCCCTTCTTTTGGTTTAATTGAATAACAATATTCATAACAATAGCTTTGATCGCTAGCGGTATTATGAGGTTAAAGATAACATTATAGATAGCATTATGGCAGAGGGGGATGATATGTTGCTACTACTTAGTAGCCTAGGTAGTGTTATTATTATAGTTGATCGTGAAAAGTCTCATCATCAAAATATAGATGTCATTTCCCCAACTCGTGCCACGGACCAAGCCGGCGTGGCATTCCAGTTTGGACTCAGTTCGCCTTGCATAAGCTGGGTTGATCGACTGGTTTGATTGCGTTCGTTAGGATTTGCCCTCCCGGGGCGTATTATTTGCCTACGGCGTCGTCGTCTTCGTGGGCTTCGTTGCCCTGATCAGTGACGCCGATTGCGCTTTGTTGTCCAAGTTTCGTTCGCAAACCGCTTCATCTGTCGAGGATTCGCTCTAGTAAGGCATCTTGCGAACAAACTCGAGGCTAAAAGTTGCAAAACAAATTGAACAAAAGCGTCGTTTTCTACACCTAGGTAGTTTCCAGGCATCACAAAACCTCGTGGCTTTGTCACAAAGATGTCTGGCCCTGTGCGACTTGAAGCGCTCGAGAAGCTACGCAATTTGAAGCGTGTGCTCGTAGTCTCAAAGCGCACACGATGGGAGTTCGCAAGTGCTCGATATGGTGGTATTGGTGGTGCATCTTTAGAACGTCAAATGATTGCCAAAGGGTTTCCTTACGAGCGTATCGTGCAAGCTCACCATTCTCATCATGACGCTCTTGACCAAATCACTCGTGCTCTGCGTAGGCGAGGTACCGACGTAAAGATGGTTCGTGCGCCGGCACTCATCGCCTCTGACCTCGAGAATATTGATGCAGTATTCGCATGTGGTGGCGACGGCACTGTCTTGGAAACCGCTGCTCGCGTTAAATCCAGCGACCTACCTGTCATTACCATCAACACTGACCCCAAGCTGTCCACAGGATACCTGTGTAGCTTCGCTTTACAATCTGGCATTAGCTTCGAACGCGGGGTGCTGGATAAGCTTTGTAAAGGACATTTTTCGCCGCAACTTCGCTCTCGAATCCAGGTCAAATTTGGGGTCTCTGGCGAGTACATGCCACACCTCGCGCTAAACGAGATCTTCTTTGCAGAGAGGGATGCCAGTAGACCGACTGTGCATGCAACCACCTTACCTTCTGTAAACCCGGATGACCCGGTTGTGCAGCGGAGCAGCGGAGTCATTGTCTCAACAGGAACTGGTTCGACTGCGTGGATGCACTCTGCTATGACTATTCATCGTAGTGATGTACAGCGCGTTCTCACCAGCATGCATCGAGCCCAAGGTGGTCAGTCTCCTAATTTGGCTGCCAACGAGGAGCTCGTAAACTCCATTTGCCGTGACCTCAACCAGAGTCACGAGTATGATCCTTCAGATCCGCGTTTGCACTATTACATGCGAGAGCTCGTGCTTAATGGCTGGTATGGAGACCACGACAGCCCCATGACACACTTTCCCAAACATGGTTTTGAGTCAAACCTCACGCTGCGCTCCCTCTCTTGGGATGGCATGCTCACATTTGATGGCATCGAGCAGGCAGCTGTACCTTACGGCGAGGAGCTCCAGGTGAGCTTGGCGCCTCCTGATTTGTCGCTGCTCACTGTGCGTCTCGACCCTGACCTAGATTAGGTCTAGATGTACTGCGTTGGCACTGCACGGGTTGTCTATTCACCTTTCTCTTTTTTCTTTTCCAATATTCTTTCTTTTGTTTACCTAGAAAGCATTTCGTATTTTCTGTAGCCTGCGCTTGAGGCCTGGCGACTGCTCACATTACCCTCAAATATGGCGACTATTGAGTTTACATAGGTAAACTCTACTTACGCTTTGGGCTAGAAAGGCCCTTTAAGAATGACGAATGATTAAATCAATTTTATGATAGCTCTGTTTGTAGATCACCTCAAGATCTCTTGGATCTCTTCTCAGTGTTGCTGACTGATGTAGTGTACTATCAAAACTCATATATATACGGATATATTTGTGCAATCTGATAGAGGTACACAGTTTGGCCTGAATTCGTCTTGCATAATATACGAGACATTGCAAGCGTCACTGTCATGTCATCCACGTGTGCCTTTATTGGCTCCCTTCCTCCAATTATGCATATCGTGAGATGTTTCCTAGAACTTTGTTCGAATTTGCCAACTTTTCTACCTTTTGCTCACCCAACAACAATAGCATGTATACGAGGTCCCTTGAGCTTTTATTGAGACCACCAAGATGCTCTGATTTTAGGTAGCCATCAGCAGATCCCCTAACACCCCAATGAAAACAATTCGAATCGTTGCAGAATTGCAGCTGTTTGAACCTTTGCTCTTTTTACTCCTGAGTATTAATATTGCCATGCCATGAAATCCAATACTGACGCCATTGGCCTTAGAAAAACTTTCACATAACAGGCGCTTTTCGGCTTATACTAACCTCCTTTTTAAACATCGATTACTCAGAATGTACTCTTTTATCGCAGCTTGGGGTCCTTCTGAACATAGAGATCTTCATCATTTTTCTACGTAAATTAATTCAACTGAATGGTTCTAGTTATGGTCACGAGACCTACGAAGGTCTCGTACACACCATTGCAGCGACAACAGTAGCCCACTTGATTGACAATGACAGGGTGTGGTTTCCTTCTCTCCCCTCTACGAACAGTTCAATCTACATTTTTTCACAGCCTAGTACACCACAAGCAGCAGGATTCCTCGAAAACGCTGGCCGACCAACCCGTGTTAGGGTAGCTGCAACTATATTTGAATTGAAGGCTGTCAGCGAGCAGCCCTACGAAATTGTGCAAACTCACGGCAAAAACAAAGAACAACGCGCCGCAGTTCAAGGACTATAACACCGAGACTCGAGCCTAGTTGTACAAAGGGAAACACAAGATATCTACGGAGAATCTATTTGCATACTACGTTTACAAGCTTTGCGTTTCAGAGTACCTCGGCTTGGAGACGAGGCAAGAAATTGAATCTCTACTAAGTATCGATAGACTCCAGCGACTGCTGATGATGGTGACAAACAACTTCAATGCTTTGCTTAAAACGCGGTCAATTGCAATAACACTACCACCAAAATCAACATTACCTCGAGACAAGAAAACTAAGAACCTGAGCTACTTGGCGCGGAAAGTAGTGGGTAGCATGGAGAAGAGCTTGGCTGAAGATCGCAAGGAGGTCGATAAAGTGGCTCATGACGAAATCAGCAAAGATATCGACGCAGCTCGCGCGAAGTACGGCAACGAAGGTGCACAGAGAATCAATAATTTCCAGGAATCGCCCCTTCTGAAGAACCTGAGACATAAGGCGGAGCGCAGTCGCTTAAAAGCAGACCTTGAGTATTCGCCGTCAATGAAAAAATCGCGCGCCTGCGAAAGACCTCAAACTTCAAGAGTCTTGCGAAGGAAAGTCACTACACAAAGCGCAAACGCACTCGTCTCCCAATCAGTGAAATCATCCGCAACGATGAGGATTCAGACGATGATACTGTGTACTCGAGTAGTGGCCGTGTCGGCACGTGCCCCGGAGGCGCGAAAAAGTCTTAGACGACTACCTTTTAAAATTTAATTTAATTTTTTAATATTTAAAAAATAACAACAGAGACGAAAGGAAACGAGAAGAAGTGAACAGGAATACCATGTTTGCTGGATCAGGATGGTATTCTTCAGCAGGGTAAAGGAGCGAGAGCTTATGCGGTAGAATGCGCACCTCCACGGCTACGTCTCCAGGCACCTGAGCAGAGACGAAATCTTCCTGGAAAACTAAAATCTCAAGGCCCAGAGACTTGCTTGACAAATGCGCCTACTTCCGAATGGCTCGAGAACCGGCGGCGATAATGAGAATCAAGTAAGGCGTCTCCTCCTAGATTGTCCAATTCTACTGCAACTCCAGATCAGTCGAGTGCGGATCCAGAGTTTTGCGCAGAAAGGACATAATCTAGTCGCTTGCAGATTACGAACTCTGCAAATTTCGAGGGGGTGTTGCGTTTGAGCGCGTGAGCGTTTGAGCGCTTGTATGTGGCTCTGAGTAGGTCTAATCCCAGCACTGTTCTCGATTATTATTCATTTTTTCTCGCCCTGTATTTTCGCACACCCTCCCTTTTTACTCATACTCATTACCGTGACTATTTAAAAAAAGGAACCACTTTTCTCTAATCGCTCTCTTTAAATTCCAACAAATTAATCAATCGATCGATCAATCCAATAGCTACTATGCTGCTGTCTCTTATGCGAAACACAAGGAAGCTCAAAACAAACCAACAAGCCATCAATTATTAGTATTCGTGTTGTCATTAGTAGTATTAAATATTTTCAGTAGGCACACTCAGAAACATAGAAAGTGCCGAACTATCGATCATCTCTAGGGCCACGAGCACACAAAAAAGATTCACGCGCGCGTGCACTCAGTACCTTCTAACTAGTTATTTCAATTAAAAACAATAAATAATGAAAATACTTTACTGGCCTTTGAATGATGGGAGCAAAGCGTAACCTGAGGAAAGGGGAATGCAAACACGCAACTGGGCGTGCGAAACAAGAACAGAAGAGGTCGGCAGACGACTTTGAACAACAGTAAAGGTGAAAAGGTTTAGAAATCGACGAAATGTAAGAGGCGCAGAAGCTTGTGGACAGAGTTTCCAGTTGAAACCCTCACCATGGCGAACGCACAGGCGGATGCGGATGCTGCTTGTTTGCGTCTCATCAATACGAACCACGCCAATATAAGCTTTGCTAATGCAAGTTATCCGGATGTGATGCTTGCTTACGATGCTGAGAAACGCCTGCTTAACCAATTGGTTCCTGAGCAGCTTACAGCGATGTGTCAGACAATTAGTGACCACCTCGTAGCTAACCCAAATATGCCCGCTGCGGCTAGAAAAGAAGCCGAGAGGGCAATGGATGTATTTGCCGGTCGCCACGATACTCACATACCTGCCATTTACCTTCTTTCTCAACGCATGTACCAGGTACCGGCACGCATAGGCAACGACGAATTGCTCGATATGGCCACTCCTCCTGCACCAGGAGCCATTGTACCCGCTCAGGTTCTCAATTGGCTAAATTTTCGCGTCGAAATAAAACACGCCATTACCATGAATAATGTTCGGGAGCACGGCATCACTTTCGGCGAGGGGTCTAATTTTAGAGATGCTTCTTTTAATACAAAATGTTCCAATATAGAAGCTGAAGATTTCTTTGCAAATACTGAGGATGGCGAAGGTATACTCCAGTTTATCGTAAAGGTTCTCAAAAAGTATTGGGCTGTAGAGTTCAATTCACCAAACCGAAGGTTCAAGGTTCAACAACAGATAGCGTCGACTGTCCTTCTGCGACCAGACTTCGTAGTATCTCTTGACGGAGAGGATCTCGTCGTCTTTGAACTCAAGGCACCTGATTGTATGCAGTCGGAGTTCATGAATCGCAACATTCCTACGCAAGGAAACCTAGTCAGGGGATACTATGGTCTCAACTACAGCCCTGCGGCTTCCACAGGGAACCGCAATGCTGTCATATTTCAACGCCTCACTCAAAATCAACTCGACGCCCCTATCGATGAAAATAATGTTGACCTTCAAGTGCCTGCGGGAGACGAGCACACACGTAGAAGTGTATATCAGATTGCTGGTTACATGGTAGCATTTCAACGAAAGTACGGAGTTCTTTCGACGTGCGAGATGACCTGGCTCTTGAAAATGGAACCGGATGGTCGTTTGTTCGTCAGCCCTGGATTGAATGGCGCTGGGATGGGCATTTCGACCGACTCACCTGCCGCACTGCTCATGAGTTTTCTAACGCATGTTGCCAGAGAGGCAGAAACGAACAATGGGCATAGAATGGTGGTTGAAAACCCTTCTCGGTTCTATAGTTATCTTAGCGACTACTGGACCACCTTTCCTCGAGAGGCACGTCATCAAAGAACTCGAAACCGAAAGAATCAGATTGTTCAAGAGATGGTAAACGCGTGGAACGCCCTTCAACAAGCCCAGCAACAACAAGGTGGCAACAATAACAACAATAACAACAACGGAGGGCAAGGAGGTGGTGGCGGTAATCAAGGAAACGGTGGCCAAGGTGGCCAAGGAGGACGAGGAGGACAACCGCCAGGTGCGGGAGCCGGGGGCGGAGCCGGTGGAAATGTACCTGGAGCTGGTGTCAATGCTGCATTGATCCCTGCAGACATTATTGACAACCTGAAAAATGCCTATATTTCAGTTAGTGAAAATCTTTTCGCAATCAAGAAACTTGAGGGAGATGCAGCTCGTCTCGCCTTGATAGACAATCTTCCTCTCAAGCAGATTTGCATTGGTTTTCCATGGGAGCTTCTCGAAAAACATCCGAATACTGACCTTTATGACCAGTCGATTAAAATGACTGTAAGTGGCATCCCCCTTGTTCTAAAGATGTTGGACAAAGAGGAAGAAGGCTCTGAAGGTCAATTTCTCAATGAAATTGACATGTACAAGGGCCCTCTACGCAGCCTGCAGGGAGTATGCGCTCCTTACCTTTTCTATGCTAGTGAATCCACAGAAAGTCCACAAATCTTGGTGACTTCACGTGAGGGCTCCCCCGTGGGGACCATGCCTCGCGCTGTTAAAAAGCAAGAGTTCGTCCAAGAAGGAATGTTTAAGGCACTTACAACCCTCCACGAAAACGGAATCACTCACGGTCATATAAGTTTCTCTGCTTTCCATATGGTCGTTGTTAACGAGAGTACCCGCTTTTATATCACTGACTTCGGGGATGCTGTCTACGAGCCCAAACACACTGCTGAGTTTAAAAGGTCTTGCGCGCATGATTTGCATCGTTTAAGAGAGTCCATAAGAAGTTTAGACATGCGAGGATCGATGGAATAAGAATATAAGAAAAATATAGATAAATCAATTAATCAATCAACAAAGAAATAAAAAGAAATAAATAGACATGATATATCTATCTTATTATGCGACACGCTGATAGATCTCTTTAAGCTCGCATGTTGCCTGATTACTTGACTTGATCCAGTGGCAGAAGCGGTTGTGCTTGTATTTTCGCGCTTCTTGCGGTTGAAAATCGAGCAACCCGTGCCCGGCTTCGTGAGCTTGGCTGTAGGACTTTTGGTGACTGTGTCAGGCAGTGAGTGGACCATGGCCTCAGTAGAATGTTTTCCCAAGGTAATACTTTTCAAGGTTCTGTCTATCCTTATACGATGTGTATTCAGGTTTTCGAAGGAAACAGGAGGGAAGAGCCTTGCAGAGGTGTTCAAGTATTATATAGCTGTGTATCTATAAGAACACCAAAGTAAAAAGCGTACACAAGTCCAAAGCTTAGACTTGGGCAATGGATTTTGTCAGCAGTTCCTGAATGTTGAATCTAACTACTCTTTTCCTTCACCCCTCTACCTACGCAATCTCTTGGTGATCGTCTCACGCTAATTTGCAACACAGAGGGATTCACTAAACGAAACGAAAGAGCGGCCGTGGTCGCCTTCTCCACAAAAAGGTTAAGTTGATGATAACATAACTTCATGCCAATTTTGATATATTTACCTTGACAGAGTTGTTGGCGAGTCTTTGGGCAGACACACACACCAAAGTGAAACAGGAATCCTTTGCCCGGAAGCGGCTGCTTCATTCAACCCAAACGAAGAACACACACACAAAAGAAATATGATTGAACCACTCTCAATGAAAAAGCAAGCAAAAATAAAAGCCTCGATGCATCACTTTATTGAAATTGTACGTGATCAATGGATAAGAGAATGTTAAAAAGCCAGCATAATGCCGGCATGCAAATCCAAGAATAGAATTCATAACCTCCAAGTTTTCTCGCAAGGGCCACCGAAATATCTTTTTCCAAATGGATTCTAAAATGCCCTATTTTCCATGGCCATGGAAAGCTATAGACTGTATCCACACTAATTGTATATTTAAGCGTAGCCTTGTAATATTGAAATCCGAGGTCAAACTATAGTTTGAATTATAGTAATACATAAGTGCTGGCCGGGCGAGACGATTCTTTTAGAGTTCAAATAACCTAGTGCTACTTAGGGACCTACGTAGCCTGCAACGCTCCCATTTTAAAAAAGAAATAGCGGTTTTCGCTCTCAAGAGCAAACTAGGGTTCGAGCAAAACCAACCTCAAGCAAAAATAGCAAACCCGGAACGACATGAGGCTAGCTGTAGAGCCAAAGGGGACAGGGACACCAGTGCTATAGGGAGCAACTCCGGCAGGTCTGAGCACACTGCTCGAAAGAGGAGACGAAAGTAGACTTTACGTGAGGTTTGGCACCTAAAGATGACCCTTTCTAGGAGCAGAAGAGTTGAAAAGAGACTAGCGTGTGCTCTAGAGAATAGAGAAAGCAAGGACGAATCGAATGCACAGGAGAGAACAATCAACGATGACCTATGTTCTGTGGCTGACTGCCTATATGAAAGGGTTGGTCTTGTGGGCTTTGTTGCTGCGCTAGGTCGAAAGTTAGACAACGTCTTCAAAGGTGGAGACAAGCTTCCGGAGAAAGGAGGCCGAAAGAGCACTTCGACGAACTTCACTACAGATGAGCTTGCTCTGGAGCTTCTATCTATGCATCAAGGTAATGATATCCTTATTTTCCTAGGCGAATGGGCAGACAAGAAGTTCCCAAAGAACCTTGAGAATAGGCAACACAACCATAAGGTAGCGAACGAGCTTCTACATAATTTCGGCTTTGCCGGCAGCTTAGCAGCGTTAGGTCGTTCATCAATAGACAATCGCTATAAAGAGAAATCTGAGCCATGTGGAAACCTACTATGTGCAGCGGAGAGCCTGGCTTTGCAACTTTTAAAGACGAGCGAAATTGATGGTGCCTTTGTTGTATTAGGTAAAATTGTCTCAGCGAAGAAAAAATCGCAACAACATCAAGATCGAAATGTTGAGAATGATCAAGATGATCAAAACCACGATAACGACGACGAGGATGATCGAGTTACCGAAGATGGTCTAGAAGACCGAGAGAGTGAAGCTGATCAAGATACCCAACACGATGATGACAATCATGACGACGAAGATGTTGAAAATACTCGAAATGGTCAAGATGATCAAGGCGACAATGAAAATAACAAAGCTGATCTAAAGACTAAAGATTGTCAAGATGCTCAAGACAACGGTGAAGACGATAAAGATGATCGTAACAGTGATAACAAAGATGCCCATCGTGAGAAGACCGATGAATATGGCTCAAAAACGCATGTGCATTTTCAATGCATAAAAATCGAAAATACCGCAAATACCACGAATCTCCCCACCCCCAATAAGTGTGTATATGACACACCTGTGAAAGAGATAGGGGACGACATAAAAAATCTTGCAACTACTAAGAAAATCATTGCATGTGAGCGTGATGACAAATACAGTAAGTGTATTGCAGAGAGCAATGTCGATGACCACCAATCAAAAACTGAAGCGAGAGAGCTCATCTCTCCTGCTGCATTTGAAAGTGATTGTTGCGCACACAATGATGAGACACCTAAAAGAAAGATATTCGACAAAGCTGCAGAAAAAGGCAGATGCAGAAAGGAAGAAAAATCTAGTGTGCAAAATCATAGTATTAGCAGCATTGGAGATCAAAACGTATTAAGCCACAGCAACTACAAAACGTCTAAAGCCAACGAAAATAAAATTAAGACCGATCTTCAAGTAAAGAGGAAGTATGAGCTTGAGCCGCAAAGCACGGATAATGATTTCGCACAACTGCCACCACCTCAGAACAACAGTTCTAATCATGCTTCACAGGCGAAAGATACTGCTCAAGGTACACAGAAGCGAAGCACGTCAGCAAGGCAAATCAAACGAAATTGTGCAAACAACTCGGAGTCGAGGGCAGAAAAGACTGCACGTGATAGAAAAAGAAGAAAAAACAGCGTTAAGGATCATAGAAAGTGTTCGAGCTCGGATGAGAAAGGTTGCAGCAGTAGAGTAGTTTCCGATTCTCCAGAAGGTTTACAAACAAATTCGTCGAGTACGACTCCAGCAAACTCTGCAGTGGAGCAGCCTGGCCCAAGCGACCTACTTGCACTTATGCACTCATTGCCACAAACAAATTCGTCGAGTATGGCACCAGCAAACTCTGCAGTGGAGCAGCCTGGCCCAAGCGAACTACTTGCACTTATGCACTCATTGCCACAAGCAAATTCGTCGAGTATGGCACCAGCAAACTCTGCAGTGGAGCAGCCTGGCCCAAGCGAACTACTTGCACTTATGTACCCATTGCCACAAACAAATTCGTCGAGTATGGCACCAGCAAACTCTGCAGTGGAGCAGCCTGACATAAGCGAACGACTTGCACTTATGTACCCATTGCCACAAACAAATTCGTCGAGTATGGCACCAGCAAACTCTGCAGTGGAGCAGCCTGACATAAGCGAACGACTTGCACTTAGGTACCCATTGCCACAAACAAATTCGTCGAGTATGGCACCAGCAAACTCTGCAGTGGAGCAGCCTGACATAAGCGAACGACTTGCACTTATGTACCCATTGCCACAAACAAATTCGTCGAGTATGGCACCAGCAAACTCTGCAGTGGAGCAGCCTGGCCCAAGCGAACTACTTGCACTTATGCACTCATTGCCACAAGCAAATTCGTCGAGTATGGCACCAGCAAACTCTGCAGTGGAGCAGCCTGGCCCAAGCGAACTACTTGCACTTATGTACTCATTGCCACAAACATATTCGTCGAGTATGGCACCAGCAAACTCTGCAGTGGAGCAGCCTGGCACAAGCGAACTACCTGCACTTTTGTACTCACTGCCACAAACTTATCCTCTTACCCCGGCGATGGCCGGAGTTCTGATGGGCCAGAACATAAGCGAAGAGCAGAGGCTGTTTCTAAGCCGGCTTTCACCTCAGGAGTATCTTAGCGTTCTGGAGAGATTGCGTTCAAGCCAAGAGGAGTTGCTCTATCAGATTTTAGTACAAGGCAGGAATAGCAACACTAGGCACTAAATAAACTAAATTTGTCGGATAGCATGGCAGCGTTGTAATGAACCACTGCAACAAGGGAGTATTATCCTGGTTTTAAAACATTGCGGACGTCAAGGTGGCGACGAGCTTTAGGATGATCCAGTATCAGATTAAAAGAAAGTAGGTTGTAAGAATTAGTATGAACAGTGTACTGGAGGAGAATAATTATATAGGAAGAAGAGGTAATGAACTGGTGTTCAAGTGATGATGCCGAATCTTATAAACTCTTTTCTGAACAAGATTCCTCATCTTAATATATAGTATTCTATTGTATGCTTAATTTCGAATGTAATCAATTGTCCTTATTATTCGATCTGCTAGAAACTCCAACTCTCATCGGCTACAGATTAGCTAGCAAGTAATTGAGAAGTCAAGGTTCTCACAGAGAAGGCTTTTGGTGGCTTTGCTGAACTAAAATGCTAGATATAGCGATATTTTGACCTTTGAGTTTATTGTTTCGTATATAATCTAAAATATCAAGGCGGTATTATTTGTATTGCGCAGAGTTGAAGAACATGCGTCCATACCTCGAACGTCTTTTGTTTGGCAAGATCATCCGTCCAGAAGACATGAAAAATAAGCTTTAAGGGTGATGCTTCTTGGTTTACTTATGTTGTTGACTACAGAGATATACCACCAACAGGCTAACGACATTGTATTTTAACAATATAATTCTTGAAGAGGCTCAATTGGACTTGTCTCCTCAGTGGTCGTATGCTGGCATTTACATTATAAATGTATTATATTCTTTGATATTTGCAAGACTTGCGCAAGGCAAGACGCCACAGGAGAAAATAAAATAAACAATCACTTGCTAACGCTGACTGAGATTCCCGCATAAAATAAATTGCCAGGGGTTCATTGCGAAAATAAGCAATTCACCACCTGCCTGGTTGCTTGTCACTAGGCTGCGAAGACAAAGTATTTCAAAATTAACCTCACCAAGACGAGAGTCTTTCAAATTGCTGCTTCCATTGCTTAGCGTGGGTGAGCCAAAGGGCCATTTTAAGAGCGCAAGGTTAGAAGTCGATCCTAAGGGTTGGTTGTATTTGCACAACTTTCTCTTCCTTTATATCATTCATCCATCAGGGCCACCAAAGGTCTTGAGGTTCCACAGCCCTAGCAGTAGAGGTAAGGAGTTGACTTTTGTTTCTCGCTGCTTTCACGTGAGAAACGGGCTGTGCTATTACAATCTAAGTGTATTCATCGAAAAGTCACCCCGATCGCCAGCATTGGTTCACCAGCTCCTTTTTCTTCATCGTCTCGTCTCCAGTCAGATCTAATTTGATCTCCTGGTCAATTCAGGATGACGTCTCGCTAGTCAAAGCTCGCTTTCCCTAACCGTCAGATTCGCCATAACAGGTAACAGCGATTCAACCGAGTTCCAGTCATGATCGTAGCGCCCCCAAAGCAGCGTCCAAAAACAGCGATACATCATCGGTGACCCTCACAGAAGTTATTGATAAAACGAAGCACTTTTAAAGATTCATAGGCCTTGCTAGTACTTCCGGACTCCTATCCACTGCTGGCTAGCTTTTCGATTTATCACATGATCATTGAATGTAAAGGTTCCCCAAAACGCGCAGTTTCAAGTTGGCCTTTTGTCTCTTTTGTTTCTTTTGTTTCTTCCCTCTCAAAGTTCGCCCTTTTGCAGATCTTCGAAGTTCTTTCTGACGGAGTCGGTACTTCGCTAGTAGAGAGAGACACCTGAGCGAGTTCTTCTGCACGTCGTTGCGGCTCCTTCGCTTCGCTTACGAGGCTCCAAGCCCAAGTGTTCATGCTTGGACGGCATGAATAGATCGATCGTTCAACGCGCCAGAGGCTTTGCCGGAAAAGCAGACGGTACAGCAGCGCTTCGAAGTTGTTTCCCTCAAAACTTCATTCGTTAACGCGCACAGAAACTAAAACGACTTGTTGGTTTATTATTTTTTATTTTTTAAAATAATTATTATTTTTTTAAATAAAAAAAGGTACCTTAATTAAAATGACCGATGACGTAACGGTAACCACGTTTCCTGGAGCCCTTCGAAGGTGCCACTCAGCTCAACGATAACTGTCTCTGTCTCTGTGGAAGGAAGCGCTTAAAGCTCGAATTTAATTTGTTGCCGCGTTTAGTCCTTCAGGACTCAGGATACCGTTAGATTGTTAGATTGATTTGATTGGATTTCTCATCCCTCAACGGGCCCCCGTGCTACTGTTTAAGCTAAGCACGCTCTAGGCAGTTCAGAGACAAATTATCTTTGGCAAAAGAAAGAAAGCACAAGAGCCCAAAATCTCAGAGACCAGAAAGTCCAACGTACGCTAACCGCTCTGACGGCTCGGCCTTCTTGCAGGCAGGCCGACTACAGAGCCTGCTATGTGCTCCTTTGGCGCCTTCTTCTGCCCCGAGGCCGTTGCTGTCTTCTGCCTTTGGTACTCTTCCTTCGATCTCGCTGTTGCTTTGATCGATCGATTGATTGATTGATCGATCGATTGATTGATTGATCGATCGATTGACTGATTGACTGATTGATTGATTGATTGTTCACGTGTTTCCTTTTTTTGAGGGGCTGCTTTGGGCCGTGAAAAGATCTGTAGTGTGCGACTGAAGGGGGGTCTAAAAGCTACAGAAGAGGTTTCTCCCACAGCTGTTAGAAGGCCAACGCGGTGCTGCTCTCTCTTCGTGGGGCGCCATTGACTCCGCCAACGTCAACTCCAAGGGCCTTTTCAACTACAGGTTTTCCATCAAGCTTCAACTCATTCAAGCTTCAACTCATTCAAGCTTCAACTCATTCAAGCTTCAACTAATTCAAGCTTCAGTCATTTCAAGCTTCAACTAATCCACAAGCTTCAGTTATTTCAAGCTTCAGCTATTTCAAGCTTCAACTAATCCACAAGCTCCAAATGGTTATTCAAGACTCAGCAAGCATCTTCAAAAGACCGAGGCGCATACATACCCACTCGAATAACCTGCGCAAAAAATCCGACTTGAACAACTTCAGGGTGCCTAAGGAGAAAGAAAGCATTGGGTCTCGAGCGCTCGTGAGACTGGACATCTTAAAATCTTGCAGCGACGACCTCAATTCGTATGGCGCCCCTGCCGAACCAGGAGATAGATCTAGCTCAAAGAACCCCAATCGCGCTTATTCTCAAGATCGGCGGTGCAATCGTTCAATTCCAAGACTTCAATCGATCCTAAAAGGAGCCCAACTCGAAGGCGTTCTTCTCTCCCAAAGAAAGCCCTTTCGTACGCCACAAACGAGACAGAAACCCGCCTGACCCCTCACCTTAGCCACCTTTGAGAGGCCCATTCATCCTTTCCCTCATTAAAAAAACAAAAAAACAAAACTACAAAAAAAATTCTCCATCGATCCTAAGTCTCTTCTTCATTGCTATTTCCATCTATTTTAAAATTAAAATTAAAATTAAAATTAAAGAGGAGTTTATATATATATATTTATTTTAAAAATAAAAATAAAAAAGGCCTATGCGGGAAAAGGGCCTAATGAACTTGATGGAAAGAAAGCCCTAATATGATGATGGGTCATTTTTATCGGCTGGAGAGCAGGATTCGACCCAAGCTCGAGGATAAGAGATCGACTTCAGGCGCCTGTGCGTCTTTCCTCTTATCTGCGTGCCGAGAGCTCTGGCCGAGCACCGACAACAGAGAGAGAGCTGCAGTCATCGATCGCTCGAACCAATCGATATCGATGCAGACTCGTCCGTCTATGGTTATTGGGGTCCGCTCTGTGCTTTGATGCGCCATTGATTGCTTTGCGATTCATACGTTAAATTACATCGCATTCGTGTTTGAGAGTGGATACGAATGTAGATAAATAAATAAATAGAGAGAAGACTGGCGGAGAGAGGGTCTTTCATTTATTGTGCAAGGCTCAGCGGCAATCTCGCAGTGGAGGAGGACGGAGCAGAAAGAAGCGGCGTCGCCTGGAGAGCGATGCCTGCAAAGGCTTGAGCTCGAGTTTGCAGAAGGCAGGTCATGAAGAGAGCGCGAGGAAGGCCTTCGCGCACAGCTTTTCATTTTGATTCGATGGTCTTCGGAAATACCCGCTTTTGCCTTTTTATGTCTGTTCGCTTTGAAGGAAAAGAAGAACAACACAGCTCAATCAGTTTTCCACCATTATTCCCCACAGTCGATCCCTAAGAGGGGGCGCGAAATGTCTTGGCCACGATCCCTCCCTTATAGCATCACCGGCTCACCTCCAGTGGAGGGCAGTGGGGGCTGCGGAGGAATACTCCCACAGCCCTAACAGACCCCCATCACGCAGCGCCCCACTGCCTCTCCTCCACAACGGCCGTTGGAAAGACGCGAAAGACCTCCGCTCCTTTTTCGTCTCTGTCTCTGACTCTGTTTCTTCTGATTCTTGCTTTCCTTCTGTTTCTTTCTGCGCCTTTGGCTCTTCCGTTGCTGCTGAGGCCCTTTCCATGTGATAGGCTCTCTCCCGCTTTGCTTCTTCCAGCGCCTCTTCTCTCTCGATGCGACAAACAAACAAACAAACAAACAAACAAACAAACAAACAAACAAACAAACAAACAAACAGCGAAAGAAACAGCGAAAGATGGGCCTTTCCGGTAAAACGAAACAGAGCCTTCGCCGGTTCGCCGCCAATTTCCCCCTCCCTCACAAATCGAGCTTCTCCCACTACCTACACCCTACCTACTGCATACGCTGGGAGTAGCGGCCCACTTTTTTTCTTTCTCCTTCGAGTCCCTCTTTAAAGGTTAAAACTTCTCTCATCTTTCTTTTTCTCTATAAATACCTTTTAATTTTGTATTTGAAAATAATCAGAATCATCGTAGCTACGGGTAACAGTACAATGCAATAAGCTAAGTTGGGACTCTCTCTCTGTTTTTCCCCTCCCTTAGAATAAATAAGAGGGTCTGAGGCCGCCTGCGTTTTAGCTAGGTGGCCCTATAGGTGTGCTAGTCCAGCCGCTTTTTCCCTCGAGAGACTGTTGGCCAAGACGCTTCATGCTACGCGCCTGCCTTGAAGGCCTTTACAACCACTGCCGTGCATCGCCATTGCACCCATCGTTCGTCTCCCGTGCATGGCCTTCGAGCTTGAGCAACAGCTTTGAGTTGAAAGCGATGCTTCTGCGCCAACAGCGAAAGACAAAGGAAGGCTATTTCTTTCTTTCTTTCTTTCTTTCTTTTCTTTTAACTAATTAAAATAATAAATTAAAATCATATTTTAGTTGAAATGAAAAAAAATGAGACATCAGAAGAGAAGAACTCAAAGAACCCTGCGCAGAATACAGAGCAGGAGCGGCCGAGCGCAGGGCTGAGAGCCGCCGCTACCCTGAGCCATGCAGCCTCAGTCCCAACCTCTCGGCTGGTGTGTGTGTATCGTTAATTATCATTGATCGTTTTGATTGTCTCGCGGCATCGCTTCGTTTCCCAAAGACTCTCTGTCTGTCTGTCTGTCTGTCTATCTTTCAGAGTCTTTCAGAGTCTTTCATTCGCACTTATCTGTCTTTCAGGCGCTCTTTCTCTCTCCTCAATAACGATAACGAATCGCAGTGAGTGAGTGAGTGAATGAGTGAGGTATCAGTGGATGAATGGGCGACTGAACGAATGGATGAGTTGACTGCATTCGATCGATCGATCGATCGATCTCGATCCCACCCAACTCTGCTCGAAGCGGTCCTCCCATTCATTCATTCATTCGCTTATTCATTCATTCGTTTTCTTGTTCATTCGCTTATTTTCATTTGCTTATTCATTTTTGTTATTTTCATTCGCTTATTCGATTAATCATTCATTCACTCGCTTATTCATACATTCATTCGCTCATTCATTCACTCATGCGTTCACTCATTCGTTCACTCATTCATTCATTCGCTTATCCATTCATGGATTCTCTTCAATGGTCAACGAATCGATGTGAGATCGAACAATCAATCAACGACGTTGAACTCTCAACAACTTTCATTCATTCATTCAACCTTAAACTCACTCCTTTTCTTTCTTCGTCTTGGAACGGCCACAAGAACAAGAACAAGAACAAAGAAAGAACAAGAACAAGAACAAGAACAACGCAACTCGAGCACAGAAAACCCCGTTCTTCGATCTCTCCCTCTCGCGCGGCAGAGCCCTCCTCCGCCCGCCCGGCTGAAGGAAGGAAGCAAGCAAGCGAGCGAGCTAGCTAGCTCGCTGGCAGCCAGGCAGGCAGCCCGCCGCCCCCTCTCCTGGCACGAAGGAAGGAAGGCAGGCGCGAGAGCTTCCCGTTCTGGCATTTCATTTTCGCGCGTCCCATTCATTCATTCATTCATTCACTCATCCATCCATCCACATCCATCCACATCCATCCATCCGCACAACCCGCCGCCGCCGCTGCCGGACGAGCAGCGAGGCCGCAGCGGACGGGGAGGACTGCGGCGAGGCCGCTCTCCGCCGCCTGGAGACGCGAGCAGCAGCCGCTTCAGCCGCCGTCCCAGCCCCACCCCAGCGCCCGCCGAGCACGTTGCCCCAGAAAGGAGGCGGCGCACACGAGAGAGAGAGAGATAGGGAAAAAGAGGAGCGTGAGTGCTAGCTTTTGCGGTAGCCGCCGCTAGCGCCCCAATTGAGGCTGGGGCTCGTACGGAGACGCGCGCTTAGACTGCCGGCGTTTCGTTTGGTGCATTTGAGACGGAGAGAGATCGCTCGCTTTTGCTTGCTTGCTTGCTTTGTTATCTATCTGTGGCTGGTTATTGTTGCTTGGTCTTTTGTTGAAGAACTAGCGCGTGGCGGAGATTGGGGACGAAGCAGTGCAGACTGGCTGGCGTGACGCAGGTGCTTGCTTGCATGGACGTGCTGCAGATCTCTGAGTGGATTGGTGTAATAATTGATTGATTGACTGGAGTGAGCAAGTCTAGCTACCTGAAAGCTTGCTAATTGTAAGAGGACGGATCGATTGTGGGGCGACGACGACCTTCGCGTTATCGGTGATTTGGGTTCATTGTCTGTTGGATTGGGGACCGAGTGCGTGAGTGCGTGAGTGCGTGAGTGCGTAAGTGCGTGCCTCAGGGCTTGGC
This sequence comes from Schizochytrium sp. TIO01, assembly GCA_004764695.1. NCBI lineage: Eukaryota > Bigyra > Thraustochytrida > Thraustochytriidae > Schizochytrium > Schizochytrium sp. TIO01. The sequence goes on from SMSO01000007.1 coordinate 130,904, forward strand.
TTCATTAGCGGCGCGAAGGGAAAAACCTGTCGTCTCTGCAGCGCAGCGTGGGAAAAATTGCAGTGGGGGTGCACGGGGTTTCATTTTGGAGTGGCTCCTTTTGCCAACATACTAGGTTCGCATTAGTTTGCACCGTGTGCTTTGCTCCGAATTCTGACTAGTACGTACCTAGCACTACTTGTTTTGCTCTGCTTGCTTATTTGCTTATTTGCTTGTTTGCTTGCTTGCTTGCTTTGCTTTGCTTTGCTTTGCATTGCTTACTTACCTACGAACCTACCTACCAATAGGTCAATCACACGGCTGGAAATTTTCGGGGGCAAGGATCTCTGGACGCACCTAGTTCCTTCCTAAAGTAGCTAGCTAGCAGCAGCTGGGTGATGCTGGCAGTGCTAGGGAGACGTAGTAGAATCAGGATGAACGATTTAGACCACGAACTGGAGAACTGGCGAAGGCAAACTCGCATTCGCAACGGAGGCGACGTTCTCGTGGAACAGCAACAACGGGAAGACTTGCAAACCCACATTGGCACAGAAACTTATCATTACCCTGCGGCAGGATACTCTGCATCGTCCGCGGCGTCCTCACTATCATCGAGCGTATCGTCCAACGATACAAACGATATTTCACCGCTCTCAGCTCCGCACGTGAACCTTGACATCTCGCCACGGGAGGCTTTGAGACCAAAACCCCATCTCCAACAGCGATCAAACCAGCAAACCGAAGCAGGAATTTGCTCAACTCGACACAACATCATGATCACCGCACAACGTGCCACGGATGCAACTCCGCAGGGAACTGCGTGCTACGGAAGCCATGGCGCATGGCACGCTTACTCTGCCGGGAGTTCCCGAGACTTTTCTTCGCCAGGAAGCCATTCGAGCTTTGTTATGTCTTCAGGCTCATCGACTTGGTCCACACCAAACCACACAAACCAGAAGTTTCACAGTACACAGCAACCTGGTTCCTCTCAAGGAACACCTTGCTTTCGCCGCCAGCGCTTCACACAGCACAAGCAGGAACAGGAACAGGAACAGACGTCCTCCTCTTCGTTTTCATCATCTTCGTCTTTCTCACCCTCAACCACTTGGTTAGCTGCATCGGAATCCACTAAAACGCAGCAACAAAGCTCAACAAGGAGCACCATGTCTCACGACCCCTTCAGCACACCTGCTCAACAGCAGTCCTCACTATGCGCACGTGATCAAGGGATCCTTGCACCTGTAAACCCCAACCGCAACCCGCCTCAACCCTTGGCACGCCGTCGTCTTATCAAACCTGTCGCCACCTTGGCAAACGCACAAAACCAACCTCTTGATCGCCAGAAGCGTCGTCGAATCCAGCGGATTGTAAGCCTGGACAGTGATGACGAGGAAGACGAGGTTCCCGCTAACAACGGTGAGCGCTCACGTCTCACAATCAACACCAGTGCAGAAGTGTCAAGGAGCAACATGGGCAACAATAGCGACAGCGAGTCTTGGAGCTCTCCACAGGAACAACGCAATGCTCTTGTTAACTCTAAAAATCTTTCTCGTCGTGAGATTTTGCGGCGCCAAATGCGCGTCGAGCTGACGCCCGAGGCGAGCGAGGCAAGGGTTGCCCACGCTCAAGAATTGCAGCAATCCTCCTCGACGATGTCATCTGTATCTTTTTCTACACATGTACAGTCCACTCTTTCAAGGTCCCGCCAAATTCAATTGCGATCCCGCCTGGGCCTTTCATGATATTTCAATATCATCATCTTTTTCTAATTGCTCTCAGATCATCCAAAATCTTTAATATATGTATAGAATATGTGCATTTTTTGCAAGACTGCTTTCCTTGATTTTCGCTTTGCAGAGACAAGAGTACCACGCTGTCTTGATTTCCTTTCTTTAAACCAAAAAGATAAGTTCATGAACACTACTAGATAGTGTATGCTGTTGATTTGTTTCCAACACAAGACTCTGCCACTACGCCAAATTCTATCCAGTATGCACTGCGCAACAATTGTTGTCAAAGAGTAATATGATTTGACTTGAGTTTGGCCCCAAGTAGAAGGATTGGTAAGGGTAGTCTCTGACTGGTAAGAGTGAAAAGTTCTTGTACCAACAGATACATATTCATGAGGTCTAAAACTACTCTGCACTGTTTTTTACATTTAAGGACTTTATATATATATGTATGTATGTATATAGAGAGAGAGATTTGCTATTAATTCGTTGGAATGTGACTGTAGAAATCTTCAGAATGGAAAGAAAGATAGTAAACAGAAAGTTGAAAATACAAAAAGCATGTCACTCCAAAGACAAAGACAAAGACAAGGCCAGGCAGAGGCATGCAATGGTATTTTAAGATTTGCATAAATCAACTTAAGACTAACTGTGGAGTAACGATAATGTCAAGCTGCAAGAGAAGCATTCTTCGAGCGCTCGGCCTTCGCTTGCAAGGCCTCGAGCTGATTACGAGCCTGCAGGAGGTCACGCTGGAGACTCGCATTCTCGCGCTCAAGAGTATCAACACGATCACGAAGCTCGCTTGCGCTCATGTCATCTAAAATAACAGTCTTGAACACCTCAAAAATATCGCTCTCCTCGTTGACGTAATCGTTATCTACAATGTTGACGAGAAACCACGTGTCGTGGATCGTCCGCAGTAAACGTGAAGCTTGGGCTTCTTGGCTAGATTGACTGAGCCCATTTGAAGGCGTGTAAATAGCCGCCCACTGAGAAAGCCAAAGCTCAAAAGCCTCTGCTTTCCAAACACGAAAACTTTCTGTATCTACGACGGTGGGCTGAATAATCTCGCGTCCAGGGAACACGCCCCAAGTCACAGCATTCACGCGGCCAGGCCTTGCTGCCTGTGCCTCTACTAACTCATCTGCGAATGATGGTTTGCGGCGGGATGCATTGGAGGTAGCACTTTCGGGTTCCTTGCCTTCTCGGTCTACCTTGTCGGCATCTAAAAACTCATCCCCGGCGATATTAATAGCATGGTAAGATAAACGTCCTGATGGTAACGCATCGATACAGCTACGCAGCTTGAACCATAGTTCTGGCGAGCAAAAAAACTCAACATAGGCTTTTTGAAAACAAACTCCATCTGCACCACCCCAACCATATTTTGAGCTACTTGAGGAGACACCATTAACCTTTGGTTGACTGTTGATTGTTAGGAACCCGTTGCGATTGATCCAGCACAAGCCCTCTGAAATGGTCTCAGTCTCTGCGGCAAGCTGCTGGTCGCACCAGGGAAGCGTGCTAATTTCACCTCGCATATACTTTACAAAAACGGATGCGACATCTGAAGGTTTCTGTGGCACGCCCCATATTTCCCGCAAATCAAGATCTGAGCGCTCCTTCTCTGCCAGGTAGTAATCCCCAAGCTCAAAAGTGGCTGCGCTTCGAGCATCGCCCCAGCGTCCATTCGGAAACTCTGACCAGGCTGACGTACGGGAAAGGTAGCTTGAGTGACGGTACGCCCAAAAGATGGGACGTACCTCTTCTTGCTCCCGCGCAAGCCCTCGCCAAGGCAGTTGCCGTGGCTGCGTTCGAGCGTCTCGTAATTTCAGCTTTTGTAGGATGCTCGCTACGGCGCTGGCGAGGTTCAATGTGTAAAAATGGATTGCGTGCACATCTCTGCGGAGGAGCGCCCCAATCTGTTCAACTGCAACATCAACGCCATACGCTTGCACTCTTTCATCGTCGTCTTTAATCTCCTTGAGCCTATTCTCGATGCGGGCCGGTACTTGCGGTCTAGCCCAAGACTTGAACCGCTGAAATGATGAGTAGTTTTGAATCGGTGCGTAGCCAGGGATGATAGGTACTGAGATACCCTTCTCAATGCATCGCTCGCGAAACTTGAGGAAGACGTCAGAGTCGTAGAAGAACTGAGTAATAATAAAGTCCGCACCGGCATCAACCTTGTCTTTCAGACGAATTAAGTCCTGTTCTCGAGCCTGATCACTTGGTGGAAGATAAGGAGAATTCCAGCTGCTCGTATGAACCTCAGGATAACCTGCTACGCCAACGCAAAAGTAATCTCCATGCTCAGCACGAATCAAGTGAACTAGCTCGATAGCGTTTTTGAATCCATTTGTGACCGCGCGCCAGCCCGTGTGCTGCGAGGAGTTAGCTTGAGCATTTGTTGACCCCGTTGTGCTTGTCCCTGACGTAAAATGAGCTGCATCGCCACGAAGGGCTAAAATGTTCCGAATGCCCGCCTTACGAGCATTCTGGAGCACCCGTACGAGGTCCTCTCGTGGCAGGTGGCAAGTAAGGTGCAACAGAACTACAATGCCGAGTTGTTTTTGTACAATCGAACCTATCTTGAGCCATACGTCTTCGTTCTTAAAGGATGAACGCCACGTGAGTGTAATAAAGGTCGGCTGTAAGGCCTCACCCATCTCTGCAATCCGCTGGATCAGCTTATCTGCGCCATCTTCGCTCTGTACAGACCATGTAGATCCAATGAAATATTGTGAGTGAAAACCCCGTTGTCACGAGTCATGTCAGTCATTCGTTTGTTTTACTTAAGAGCCCAAAGAGACCTTTGAAGGTCTTCAGATGCAGCCCATCTCTGAGGGGTGAAATTCGCGCCGGTTTTAGCAACTTTGCGACTTTGCTCACATCAAGTCTCGTCTCCAGAGGCCTTCAGGTCAATCTTGTCATACATTTCATCTGCAGCACCTCTGTTGCTGCGAAGGTGCGTCTTTGCAAACATACCTTTGTAGGGAAGAACTCGAAGGATACGCACGTCTCTCCCGCCCGGGCTTTGTCTTGCAGAAGCTGGCTAATCTTCACCATGGCTTCAATCTCAGCTATGGCGTTAGCTTTGACCTTTTTCCTGCGCTGACCAAGTCCACACCGCGAGCCTGCGTCTAGGGCAGGCTTTCGCGGATCCCGAGCAATTCGGTTTGCTGTCTTGAGGGTTGTTTCTATTGCTATTCTGTGCTCTTGAAGTCTTCAACAGAACTTCGATTCTGATTCCCTAGTAAACACATAAGTACCCTTATAGAGGTACATTTCAAGAGAAGAACTCGCCGTCTAAATGCAACTCAGGACAAAGCTCATCCATTTCATGATTATAGACATCCATATAAAGCTTTGCAGTGCTGAAGAATTAGACTATGGCACAGTAGCGATCGCTGCAATAGTGCGACGAGAACGATAAGATCTACAGAGTGTTCACACGTTTGAACAAAGCAGAAACATAATCATCATCGTGAGCACGGGAAGTAAGTTTTTGTAAAGGGTGAAAGCTGATTTATAACCTACTTTAATCCTCTAGTAAATAAGTGAAGAATAAATTGACAAACTAGAGCAAATAGAATAGAACAATGTCAAATGGATGAAAAGAAGATTAAAAAGCCATATCCGCATCAACAATTGTTGCAACAGCGCCAACAGATCGGTAATCAGAGACTTGTCTTCGGCGCCTCTACTGCAGAGCTCCGATCGACTGGTTTTTCGATTCGTCTCTTGTTGCTCGTAGCAAATCAGAGCCAGGCCTCTGTGCGGCGTTTTCTTATCTGCTAGGTTGTCAACACTCTCGCCATGAGCATCGAAGGCAACTCGAGCTATCAGCTGGACCGCGAGGTCGGTCGTGGTGCCTTTGCTGCAGTATACCTTGCGCACAGAACAGAAGATGGCCTTAAAGTTGCTATCAAGCATGTGCTTAGGAAGTCACGACGCGTCGGCGTTGACTGGACTGCGCTACGTGAAGTAAAGCTCCTTCGAGAGCTGCAACATGAAAACATTGTGCGGGTAAGTTTGCGCGGCTCAGAAAATTCATATAATTGAGACGGCGGTTTGCACAAGCGAGAAGCTCTTCAACAACAGCCATTTGTTGCAGTTAAATTATGTAAATATGATGATGCTTGGACTAAACATGAAGATAAACTAACAGGTGGTATTTTGACGCACATTTTCTTGCGTGCATATGGTGGGTGGGATACACTCTTTATAGGTTCTTGACGTGTTCGCATTACCAGGTAGTATTAACATGGTGATGGAGTTGTGTCCTTTTGACCTAAAGAAGGTTATTGATAATAAAGCTGTTTTACTCACCGAAGAACACATCAAGAGCTACATGAAAATGATGCTAGTGGGCACCAAGGTCATGCATGAGTTCTGGGTGTTGCACCGAGTACGTTTAGATTCTTAACTGATAGGGTCTGTGCAACTAGAGGGCTAGTTAAACGCATGCTATTTACTCGTCTGTTTGGGCTTTGCGTTTGCCATGTTTACTAACCTTTGAAAGGTGAGATCGGTCGCGCAAACACAGGATCTGAAACCTGACAATTTATTGATTGGCGATGACCGTCGCCTCAAGCTTGCTGATTTTGGTTTGGCACGTATCTTTGGCGACGAGGAAACGCGGATCACATACAAGGTTGTCACATTGTAAGTAACTCTTCCAAGTTTTATAATGCACGCGTGGAAAAGTAATTCTGACGATTCTTTGCGGAAAATACTCATTTTTTTAAAATGATGACAGGCCCTATCGCGCCCCTGAGCTTTTATTTGGTGCTCGCGAGTATGGTGTCGGGGTAGATATTTGGTCAATTGGATGTATTATGGCAGAGTTAATGGCACGTAAGATCTTTTTGCCAGGTACCAGCGACGAGGACCAATTGGGTAAAATTTTCTGGATGTTTGGCACACCCACAGAAAAGGAATGGCCCAAGATGGCTGCCCTCAAAAATTACGTCAAGTTTACAGAAAGATCCCCTGTTAGTTTGCGGGACATGTTTAAGGCGTATTCGGCAGAGGCGATCGATCTCTTGGAGGGGCTCATGAAAATTAATCCCTTGGACCGCCTCACTGCACAACAGGCTCTTGAGCACAAATTCTTTACAACAAGCGAGCACCCTGCAACTCCTCCAGAACAGCTCCCCTTTGATGCCCTCAAGTCCTAAAAGAGAGGACGTGTTCTTTGCATTTTCTATTGGCAGTTGACTAGATAGGTTTCCTAATCGCTGCTTGATTTTAATCCAAGGCCGTAATGACTGATACTTAGCTGTCTAGCACGATGATTGGTTGACCCTTTCTATCGTTTTTTGTTTTTGTTTTTAAACAAACTTCATGTGACATCATTGCTTTGTTTTTGCGTATCTTCCGTATGCTATGTTATAGATACGATGCTTCCGAAAAATCTACATATCCATGAGATATCAAAATCGCTTTTCAACGAAAGCTATCAGAGTATAGTCGTTTGCTTGGGGGCTCTTCATGTAGCAACAAGAAAAGCAAAGTAAATAGTTAAACTTTAGGTATATGAAACAGAAGCTCAACAAGTCTATGTAGCTATAAAAAAAACCTGCAATCCAACTCTTCAATATTCTATAGCTCTTTTTCAAGAACTGACTCCGCAGCCATAATCGTCAAGACATCTTGGCCAACACAGAAATCTTGGATCATTTCTGAGTGCATTATTTCAAATCCTTCACTGTCGTATACAGAGAAATCGTGTACCTTAGTCGCCTCAAGTCCAACGCGAGGATCTGACAATAAGCTTGCTACCGTGGTTTGAGGGTCATATGCCAAGGCTACTTTTCTTCCGGTCGCAGCAATACTAAGTCGGCAGCGGACCCGACGAGAGGTCTCAGCAATTTTTGGGCCAACGTCTTCGTTTGTTGGTGAGGAGGAGGGTGGGCCTCCAAGGTGTGACAGACGAGGGCCACTGGGTTGCACCAAGTGTGGTACAACTGGATCGCGATGTTCTATTTGCGCACCGGACCCAAGGGCCATGCCGAGCAAACCCATATCGCCACCCATCCCACCTGACCCCTTTAAGGTTCGCTCAGAGTTAGGGTCTGTTTGGGATTTCTGCATCCCATCTTTTAATATTTCGAGCGAAATTACCACCCTTGTCTGTGAAACTTCTGGTTTATAGAGCTGGCCATTTCCATCAACAGGGCGTACTGTGAGCTCCCAACTGGATGTCTTACTAATATTTTCTACCATCATTGCAACCGTGCCGGTCTCATCGCAGGTCAGAGTACCTTGCCTCGCCTCAAGATCAGGCATATTCAAAGGGACCATATCTACGAGGACTTGACGGGACGGTGGAATGGTGTCTGGGTGTATACGCAATTCAATTGCTTTGTAAGTCTCACTAATTTGCGCCGCATCACCTTCCACGGGGGATATCAAGCTTATCGCGGGAGGCGCCACGGTAGAGGCTGTTGATACAAAGTCGACTCTTGGAGATGGCGAAGGCCAGATCGCAATTTCAGGGTGGTGTTTGTCCACGACCTCGATCCACATTGTATGATTTCCCGCAGGAACAGTCGAAAGGTATAGCTTCATGGAGCGTTGCTGCGCCTCAGAGATGCTATCGACTTCGTTTGGGTGAGCGTCATCACTGTCTGCTTCACGAGCATCTTTCAAGGAACTGCTACTATCTCCCCATGCAATTTTACCTACTACATAGCCATCGACAATGAGGTTCAACTGACCATGGGTTTCCAGGTCGATGTCGCGACACATTTCAGCCCATGCACATTTTACTACAACTGGTACACTTGGCCACGCCTGCGAAGAGTTCACCTCCAACCTGAAGAGATAATTTTGCTGTGTCCCTATGCTGTCTTTGCCATTCGAGGCTATATCGAAAAGCCTATTGTCTAGTCCAATTTGAGAGCGCTCGATTTCATCTCCATTTTCATTAAAGTGAATGAGCTTTACTATGTTATGCTCAGCCCCGCCATTGTCTCGGCTTTCTACAGAAGTCTTTCGGTCGTACTTTGCTCGTTCGGTACTAAGTTGCATGGTTTTGCTGAGTTCTGCTAACGCTAGTGCATCAAGGGAGGTTGTTTCTTTGGCGTTGAAGCGCCTTCGCGTGTGCCACACGCTGACCTCGAGGATTGAGTTTTCCTGTGCCTGCTCAAGGTCCACCACCATGACCGGCAGGATCCAGCTAACCGTTTCTCCCGCGTTGTCTAGCCTGCGGAGAGCGCCATCTGCCTCAGCCCACAATGAAAGTGCTGAGATTGACGCAGCCAGCGCTGCCGCCGCAAAGGAGAACCGCATCGATTGCAGTCTGGCCTTGACCGGAGTATTGATCTTATCAACCTCAGTTTTTCTGCCTCAATCCGCGAGCGGTTCTCAACCTGAGTATCTCTGTCATGCTTCTTCAAGTTTTGCTTTCTTTTTAATCTTTTTCCAGTTTCTTTCAATGTCTCTTTATTCCACTTCTTTCTCTTTTTCTCTTTCTCTCCGCCTTTTCTTCCGGGACAAGTTCTTCGCGCATATAGAACAGAACAGAACAGAACAGAACAGAGTTAGTTGATTTCTGCCTCGCAAATCTAGTTTTTCATAAACTCGCGTTTTGCTCTGCTGTTCCGCCTGCCACTGCACTTGCTCTCGGGATTTTTATGATTCAACTTTGTTCAGTCACGATCGCACTCAACATTTTGCTCATGACCTGGTGCGTGATGTTTTCTGCATCAATTCGACGAGGGTGGATATCCAGAGTGGTGTCCTTTTCAAGCTGGCAAAGGCTTGCGGTTTCTAAAACTCGTGCACTTGTGAGTTTTCAAGCTAGCCTCTTCAGGCGATACCAGTTCGAGACAAGCTGCCATTCAATTGATTTGTTGGGATTGCGAGCTATCCTGAAGTTGCGGATGCTCCTGTTCTGTTCGACAACCTCCGACGACAGAATTACCAAGATACCTCGGTGGTAGATCAAAGGCTGTCTCTGCATCTATCACACGTGCTAAAGGGAGACCAAACTGCGTCTGATTGTTTGTTGGTCTTCACCGATTCCATATTGTTGTTTTCATCATCAGGCTTTCGTTGGTCTTTTCGATCTTTATGTTTGGGGTGACGACTCTGAAGTTGTCTGCTACTCCGTACTCCGCTAGTTACTGCTTTTTTAGAAAAGACTCTTTCTTTACCTTGAAGTAGCCAACTTCGTGTGGCAAGCGTGTCACGTCTTCAGCTCTGTGTGTGTTTCCTCTCTTTCCACCATCCTCATCGCATCGTAGAGACTGCCTTTGAGGTCGTCTCGTAAGCTGTCCAAGTCAAACTCGGAGTCTCCAAGAACTTGAAGTCGCTTCTCATTCTCAAACCATGCTTTACACTTGACCAAATATAGAACAACAACAATACGAAAGAAGTGAAGACTCAAAACGCAGAGGGGCCTCACGAGCTCCAGCCTGCGGGTCTCTCGCGCCAGCTGCAAGCCTTGCGATCTCGAGGTCTGCGCCAACTCGAGTTGTAGCAGCAATCACCATCGCTTATTGATTGATCTGTGTTTTCAATGTGCTATTGTAAACCATAATTTTCTTCTTCTTTTTTTTCTTTTTCTTTTGTCTAAGTCAGAGAAAACCCATTCTCTGGATCTGCCAATCAATAATCAATAACCGTCCACAAACTTCGCCATTCAACCAAAATAAATGAACGGCGTCCTCCAAAGAGAAGAGCCCATCGTTGCGAACAGCATCGACAGCACCGACCATCATAAAGCTGGCTAATTTAATTGCTCCTTAGCTACTGCTGAAGCCTCGTTTCGGGCTCTGCGAAGTTTCTATTCTACAATTTGCAGTGAATGAATGAATGAATGAATGAATTAATTAATTCCATTCTCTTCCCACCAAAAAGGAAAAGTCACTTTCCCTTTTCCTTCTTTCCATTTCAATTGTTAGATATTACTTAATCCTGCTTCCCTTCCAAGTAGATCATGTTACCCAACCATAACATTAGTAAAACCCTCATGAATAATATCAGCAATCATATCGATACCTTTCGGTAACACTAAATCTCTGTACCACTGAGAACACTCTAAGAACACTACACTTTCATTATGGTAGGTGCTCCTTGTTCCAAATACCTTTTCAAAGTTCTATTCAACTCTTTAAAAAAATAAAAAAAATAAGAAGAATCATTTGAAACAGAAAAAACATGTGTAGAAAAATAAATAAATAATAATAATAATAATAATAATATCAAAACATCGAAATATCGAAATGCCAAATCCAAAAAGGTTCTCTCGAAGAGCTCAAAAGGCCAAGGCCTCCCGCTCGTGCTGTCCACAGACCCGCCACATCCCCCAACACGCAGACCACGTTCTTACGATACGGCTATTTGATCATCCAACTACTTCTCATTCAACAGCAATGATCGCTAACATAATGGACCCTATTGTAATTTATGGGCCCTCTTGTCACAATAATAATAATAATCATCATCATCATCATAATAATAATAATAATGAGATAAATAGTAATGCCATGAAAGAGAATGAAAAGGACGAATCGCCGTATTACAGGAACACCGCTCTTCCCATTTCCTGCCCGCCAGTCTCGCTCCGGGCCGCAGGGCTTCAGCGGCGGCCCACGCCCGCCGGCCCACGCCTGCTCCCGAGCCAGCCCCGGCTCGCTCCAGCTCTTGCGCGTGTTGGTTTGTTCCTTGCTTGCTTGCTTGCTTGCTTTCTTTCTTTCTTGGTTTGCTTCTCTGTTTCATCGATTGCGGATATTGAGATTGCTGAGAAGAAGAGCCCTCAGTCTGCCCTTGGACACTGGGCTCCGCAAGTGGACTATCCGGACCTCCACAGTAGGTTATAGCCCCTCCCTAAAGTGACTTATAGCCAGGCAAGTGGAGAATAGCGCCTATAACTCACTGCCAGCAGAGCGCGAGGCGCCTGTGGAACAGAACGCGAGTCAGAACGCCGCGCGGGTGCCCCGGGGTCTGGTAATTAGTTGTTTATGCGGAGAAGCTGACGGTAGCAGTGAGTAGGGTCTATATAGGCAAAATGGTCTCTTCGCTCCGCTTCAAAGGATTCCTGTGAGTTGGATGAAGAAGTAGTAGAACGAAGTTGGAGAAGCACAGTTATGAAAGATCGTTGTGTCAAAGTTGCATGGTCTGTGTTGAAATGTGGAGCTCAGGAGTGCTTGGAGAAGGGTCGATTGAGAGGGAAGACTGGTTGTTCAGAAGCTTCCTCGTTTTGGGTCCCGCTGAGGTCTTGGGTTTTAATTAAAGCTGAGGATCTAACTTCAAGCTCAAAGTTCAATGTCGATCAGAATTCAGGTTTGGTAATTCAATCTTCTTCGAGGCGTGGAAGACATCCGTGGATCCAAGCTTCTTTACGTTTCGTGAATGAATACTTTCCATGAACGATGCTTTCCATGAACGATGCTGATGATGCTAATTCGCAACCCATTCTCAACTTGTTGGAAATGAACTCGACAATCTCAATCTGATGACCATCTATTTACAGCAAATCGATCGTTCTGAAGAGAAGAGAGTACCTACCCAAGTCTTCGCAACAACACGGTCAGCGAGAACCAAAGCCAATCCTGATCTTATCTTGGATGAGACCTCGTTCACGATTGCCAACAACATCAATAACAACAACAACAACAACAATAACAACAACAACAATAACAACAACAGCAACAATAGCAAAAAAAAAAAAAAAAAAAAAATGGGTCAAAGAATCAATCAATCAATCAATCAAACAAACAAACAAACAAACAAACAAACAAACAAAAGAATAAAAGAAAGAGAAACTGACTGAAAGGAAGGCGAAGAAGGTTTCAAGAAAGAGGCGCTCGAGCAGAGCCCGTCCGCGATCTCGGTTCGCACGGGCCTTCAGGAGCCTCAGGATCAGCAGCGAGCCGCTCTGCGAGTTTCGCCTCCCTCTTCGCTGCACTCATTGCTATTCACTCAGGCATTGATGCTGCATCTCTGTCTGTATCTCTGTTTCTCTGTTTCTCTGTTTCTCTGTTTCTCTGATTCTCTGTTTCTCTGATTCTCTGTCGCATCTTTCACGGACAGTGATGAGTATGTAATGCATTGAAAGGCAAAAGAGAGAGAGAAAGAGAGAAAGAAAGAGAACTTTGAAGAGAAATCGTTGATCGACCAAAAGAAAGAAAGAGAGAAAGAAAGAAAGAAAGAAAGAAAGAAAGAAAGAAAGAAAGAAAGAAAGAAAGAAAGAAAGTTTTCATTGAGTGAAAGAGAGACCTGAAAGAGAGAAAGAGACAACGCGATAGAACTCAGGAAGGATTAAGGGTGATCCTCACTCCGTTTGAGGCAGCGCTTCGAAGGCAAAGCGTCGTCCGCTCTGGCCTTCGATGGCCCTGTCTCGAGGACAGTAGATGGTCGCTGGCAAGGCAACCAATGCAATGCACGAGCTTCGCAGGCGGCAGTGAATCAATCAATCAATCAATCAATCGATCAATCAATCAATAAATAAATAAATGGGTCATTCATTCATTACATAAAGAAACAATCAAATTCGTATCGTAATGAACCTATCAAAACTCAGTTTCTTTCTCTCTCTTCTGTATTTACATACGTATACGTACTCTGCAATTAGATAGAGGTGTTAGTAGAAGTAGAGCTATGAAAGGCTTTTTAAGTGTAAGAAAGAAAGTGATTGAGTTGAAAGGCATAATAGGGAGGTAGTAGTTAGGTAGGGAGTAGTAGGTAAGGCGCTGTTCTAAAATTGAACAACGAAGAAGTTCTTTCAGGGTTGAAAAGAATAAAAGAATAACCAAATCGTCAATCTCAGCTGGCTGTTGAGGATCCTTCGCGGCGCCTCGGGGCAGGTCGTCCTCGGCCACGCAGGCAGGAAAGTAGGCAGGCAGAACACAATCGCCGCGGCGGCTGGACCACCTCTCTTTATCTTCCCCTGCACCATGTCACTCCCGCTCTCCAGGCATATCATGCCGCGTCTCCTGACTTCACCCATGGCTTCCGTGACCATGAACTCCGCTCGGCGCCGCCTAGGCCCGTGGCACTCCATCTCTCGCACGTTCACCGCGGGCGACAAAGCGGGCATCCTTCGCGTGTCTGAGGATGATAAGAATGAACAGGTGCTGGGGTCCTCGGAGGGCCCGATCTGGCACCATGCGTCTTCGATCAAGGGCATGCGGCGGTCCATGGAGGACCGCTTCGACGTGCTGGCTCCCAAACTGGACGATAGCGCATTATCTTACTTTGCTGTTTTCGACGGCCATGCTGGAAGCGACTGCGCCGAGTTTCTGAGCAAGGTTCTCATTGATTCATGTAGCAGCGAGCCAGACGCACTTATGGCAGATCCCGAGGCCTTCTTGAAAGCTCGTTTCCTTGACCTCGACGACCGCTACTGCGAATACGCCTCCTCGCTCAGCAAACACGATGGAAGCACAGCAGTACTCGCAGTCGTTGAACGGGAGCCATCCACAGCCTGCCCGTACGCTCTCTGGGTCGCCAGCACCGGAGACTCAAGAGCGCTTGTGGTCCGAAAATCAGGCAAAGTTAAACAACTCACAAGAGATCACTCGCCTTCAGAACCCGATGAACGCAAACGCGTAGAAGACGATGGAGGTTTCGTCAAGTTTGTGACAAACCCCTTCTTCAGCTCTGGGGAAGGCACTCTCCGCGTGAACGGAGTGCTTGCAATGACAAGGGCATTTGGAAACTATTCCATGAAACCTTTCGTGACGGCAGAACCCGAGGTTTTCAAGCGCAAGATCCGCAAAGACGACCTGTACCTGTGTCTTGCTACTGATGGCCTCAGTGAGACGGTCACAGATGATGAAATTGGACAGTACCTCCTTAGATACGGAGCGTACAAGGGCGTCGAAAAACTCGCCAACCTTGCGCTGGAAAGGGGTTCTTCGGATAATATCACGGTCCTCGCAGCACAGCTTAATCTGAACATCATGTGCTGAGGATCATGTACGCACATACTTACCTCCTCTTGGTCAAGTTATCCATCCTATCAGATTTCACTCTATCTATAGCGTCGAATTGTGTAGAAAAGTGGTGTGTGGCGAAGTGCTATTGGACATCTACGCGTGCAAAGAAAAACAAGTATAAAACGGGTCACCTTACTAGTTTGTTTCAAGCGGGTTCCTGCACGCGTTAGCGTTTGTCTATGGTATGCACGCACACATTCTATGTTCTTTCACAATCGCGCTTGTATGTATATCGCGAAGCGAGCTCTTTTCTGCATGCATGATGTTTTTTGCTTTTTCTCTCTCACACACACTCTCTCTGTGTACTATCATTGTAGGTTTGCCTGCCTAACCCTTGGTTTGCAGAGGAAGCTGTGAGGTATGTATCAGCAAAAGCAGAATCATGAGCAAAGCTTTTGCAGGAGCTTCATTAAGTTATAAGGCTGTCAATGCTGTGCTTTCTTGAGCGTAGGGCCAGAAGGAATAATACGTCAAGGTATAAATCAATGCGAGGCCAATTTTTGTCAAAGCAATCGAGCTACTCGGCTATCCGAGGCGGATACCATTAATTATAACTACAAGCAGCAGAAGGAAGCGCAGGAAATTCCAACGAAAGGGCACTCATTCGTTTAGAGAACACGTAACATGTACTTCAACAAACAGCAAGCAATGGAACCTGCGGAGAAGGTCTTTGGGTAACAGTGACATCTCGAAGTTCTCGATTACTCTCTCTTTCTGTGGTCCTTCTTTTCATCATCAAAGACTCTGACCCTCTGTCCTAGGTGAATCGCCGATTTCTAGGATACCACTCCTCTGACTTCAAATAAGCAGCAGAGTTGTTCACCTTCTTTTCCCGTCTTCTTCAATACTAAAACAAGATACTCGTGTGCCTACTCAATGGCATAAATAACAACTAGCAAGAACAAAAAGGCAAGCTTGGGTCATCCCTTATATATCCTTCTCCCCACCTTCCGCTGTTTGTTCGTTCATCTTCCATGTCAACGGGCACCGACTCTTCCAGCATCATTCTTCTCTTACTCCACAAAAGAAAAGAAAATTAAAAAATCGAGCGGCGAGGACTTCCTCCATGTTGCAGTGGTGACTCCAGTGGTGAGTGATTTTATAATTTAAAAACAACCTGGAAACCCTGCAACTCCTTCGCCCATTCTCTTATCTATACCTCCTACTACTTATATAATGCATTTAACGCAACGATTCCTGTCCTCTTTTTATGGATGCTATCTACTACCTTTGACCTACCCACCTACCATCATCATCATGAAAAGCAAAACACACATGCCCCCGAGTACTCTCATTTGTTCCTTCGTTTTTGAGATGTCTTTCCCCATCAATTGATCGAATCGAAAAGTCTTTTTAGCAATAGTATTGGCAACGTATGCGCCAAGGCATTAGTTGTAATGCTGAGAGAGAACCAAACGCTAATATTGTTCAACTAAGTTGCATTTAGTAAATCATGAACTTGCTTGCTTGATTTGATGTGATACACCCCAGGTCATTTTGGTTGCTTGTGCGCGTGTGCGCGCGTGCGTGTACGCGGGCATACTGTTGTGATTAAGTCTTTGCCGCACGAATGTATACCCAATAAATACAAAGCCAACTCAGAATAGATCAATTAAATGACTGGTGTCCATGAATTCATGCACTTATTCATTCTTCATATGTACTATTTGCCATTATTTAATTTGACGAACAATATCTAAAACAACTAGCTCAGCTCAAAGGGCCCCAAGTCGGTGGCTGCGGAACTAGATACTCATAAAGTTCTTCAGGAAGTGAAGTATATTTTGCGGGTTATTTTGCTACTCGACACTCTTCTGTTGCAAAATATAACAATAAGAAGAAAAAAAAAAAAAGAGTAGCACGAAATAAAGCCAAACCAGAAGCACCAGAAACCAACAGAGGTAAATATATCTTATGGTAGACTCAATAAGGATGATTATCAAAATGTTACAGATCGTATTGATCACAGCTTTAAACATCAATCTTTTTGTGGATACAACACTGGATGCCTTCTCAAAAGACAAAAAGGTACGATGAGGTAGAGCAAAGTTGACGGTAGTTGGAAATAAGGCTTTGGTAAGACGGCAACCATCCGGACTCTGCTTGGTCAAGCTTTCACCCCAGAGTATGACTTAACGTTGGTGCCAATCCCTATGACATCAAGCTCCCGCGACAGGATGCACTAGTCCCCCATGCATGGGATTAGGGGGTATCTGGCAAGTTTTAGCGGAAAATATCAAAAACTCATATAGGAGTAATATGGACATGTATAGTTGCACATATTGTTTATAATACCCCCCTTGGTTGAAACGGCAATATTGTGTAGAACTGCAATTCTTGATATGCGCAGAAACGTGAACACGAATAAGGGTTTCTGGGAAAGTTTGGGCCTGCCAGAACGGGCAGCCCTTCATTTGAGGATAGAAGCTTGGCGCAGGAGGTAGGGTTGAAGAGGATGAACTCTGCGTTCAGCGGCGGTTATAAGAAGTTATCTGCAGGCCCAGTGGCTGAGGAAGACTTGGAGCGGCCCAACACAGAAGACAAGCATGCTGCTGAGCAGGTTCCAGATGCTGTAGCAATTCCGCATGCGCAATTCTTACATTCTGAGGAGCGAAGAAGGAGGAATAATGTTGTCCGCACCACCGCTAAAATGGAGAATCCAGTGTGGTACATTTTGAAAGCCGTCTTTATCTACATTCTTGTCTTTTTAGATGTTTTTCTCAACTCATCTGTCAACAGTGACAACTATGAAGGACTTGTAGACGGACGTCTGACAAATTTTTGGCCGTTCCTTTTTCTTATTGTACAAACTAGTGTTCAACTTTTCATTTTTCTTACATTATTTTTGATGATGTGCAACACCTACCTCATGCGCATCGGATTGCCTGGAGTCGTGCTCGCCGACTTTCGAGCTCTTATTATCGTACAAATTTTGTACCTAACTCTCACTATGGTTCTTGGGATTATGCGCATCGTAAGTTATAAACACGTCAGACTCCACATTTGCAAGTATATGAAAAAAGAGGCCTGACAAATTTATATATCTACATTTCTTTATTGATGGACATTAATCATGCCCTTTCCCCCAACCTCATCACAATTGTTATATATGTTATCTATTATTTGGGATTCACCAACACTAACCACACCGTTTACATCTTATGAGGTACGTCTCGATTGAATTATCCGGTGTTGAGCAATTATCCCTTTTCTCGTAAAAAACAAAAACAAAAAACTCTTTGGGCTTGATCAAATTTATTCGGCTTCCATTTTTTGTGGAATTGGAGGTGGAATCATACTTGGTGGATTTGCTGCGGCAATTGCATGGATCTTCTTTTATGATACAAAGCTACGATTCCAAGAGGCTGCATCCACAAGCAACTTAAATCTGTGGGACATGCCGGGTTTTGTGGTTATGTTCGTAATCCAGAATCTTGTAGCGGCATTCTACTACCATCAAGTACTATACTCTACATTTCGACTTGCGGACGAAAAGTACTATGTGGTTGATACAGCCGTTAAAAAGTAAGCTCAACATAGTAATCCTCTTTGTTCTGAATTGTTTCATTCCGTGCATGGCGATACGCAGCGTATATGGCGTCTTCGCGCTCGTCATCTGCATCATCATTTTCGCAATCTTCCTCATCTTCAAGGAGGTTAAAGTCATCCTCCTCCTCCTCTTCTTCGAGAATTGTGTACTCAGAGTACTCAGAGAGGCCTCCTGTAGACTTAAATGAGTCTCCGTGACCGACCAGATGCCCAACATGCATTAAGCTTTCTTCGGAAGCTGCTGCGAGTGACATTCGTTTGGTGCTGCTGCCCTTGAACGAGGCTTTGAAGGAGCCAAACAGTGACTTGGCGCCATCACTCGTCTTATGCTTAACTCTCATACAAAAGGAGGAGCGACTTTTATCTTGAAGCTCAAATTCTGCGCCTTGACGACTTTGTAAGTTACGTGCATCGTAAGACTTGGGCCGACACTTGGTTGGTTCATTCACTGTAGTCGCACCACCCCCACTGGAGTTTCGAGAGTGCCGAGATGTGGCGGCACCACCACCAGAGCTTTGCTGATCAGATCCACCAAAGTACATGGCAAACCTCTTGAAATCAAGCGCACTGCGATTATTGGCACGTCCTCTTTGAGATGCAAGTGTTCCTACGCGAACGCCAGGCATAGCAGGCTCCATAGTGTCAACCCCAGCGGAGTCTGGTAATGTTGTTCTTGACATCGGGGAAGCTTTAAAGCCTATTTCAGGCGACGTCGGAGGGTGAGCCGGGGAGCCACTTCTGGAGGTTGAGGTTGATGCTGGTGATAGATTTGAAGACATCATGGGCGACATGGATGTGAAGGTCTGATCTGTGTCCTTGCTAGCTTTGCTAGTGTTAGACGACCTTGTCAAGGACAGCCGTTTACTTCTGCGGCGTGAAGTCTTGATATCGGAGACAGACATTTCAAAGCTGTCATCCTTGTTCTTATTTGATTGTGAACCAAACACGTCTGTTACAGACACTACAAAATGTTTGCTCATACCAAGCACCGAGCGTCGCCGCTCTTTAGGCTGTGAAACACCGCCTGTCTTCATCGGTTTGACCTTTTTGACACGCTTCTTTACCTTTCGAACACGAATTGTGCGTGCACCATCGGCTGATGTTCGAGTCTCTGTGGTAGTAATCAGAGTCGCATCAAGATTGTCTGCATTTGATTCTGCAGGTTTCGGTTTGCGAGCAATTGACTTGCGTAACTTTGTTGCTACAGTTTGTAGCATTGGCTTTCGTCTCTGCCGATGAGGTTTGCTGGTGCTGTCTGAAATATCTTCACAAGCGTCTACTGCTTTATTGGTTGGTATAGGCTTGTGCGCCTGCTTCTTTACCACTTTCTGAGGCGATATATGAACATCCGAATGAACGCGCTCACTAACAGCATCGTCTTCCTTGACCGGGGCCTCAGAGACAAAGCTTTCAGATGCTGAGGATGGCTCTCGTCGATGCCAAGTTGTGCTGCATTGCCCTCGCTCCTCTTCGAGACGTGCTCGGATTTCCTCTTGTGCTTCTGCAATAGATCCAGGCTTGCCAGCCGCAATAGCTTCTTGGCGGGCATTCTCACGAACGATATCGATCCAGCTTGGATCAATTTCAGCCAAAGGTAAATCGCTCGGAGGAGGAAATGGGTCACGGAGACGTGCACCCCAGATAGCTGCAGTCATCAAGTCGCTTATGGCTACAGATTGATTAAAGTAGAGTCCAACATGGTCCTCCGTTGCTCCACTAACCCGCCGGAGTAGATCTACTGCGCGAATATTACGCTCCATGCGAGATACGCGCTCTCGCACAGAAACATGTCGTTCCTTGAGAACAGTATGTAAGAGCTTACGTTCTGCAGCGACGTCCAAGACCTTGAACGAAACGCCACCACTCGGCTTTTTTACAAGCATCGGAGATGGTGGCATATGGGCGAACTTTTAAGCGTTGCCAGCAAGCCCGATGCAAGAAAGAAATGTATTCCCGTGAGCTTGATCCTTGGATTACAGACTGCTCTTCTGTAGACAGTTTCCTTGTAACTACGAAGAACAAAAGATTTGAAGTGCCCTCCTTTCTGTACGTAACAGTTATGTTTCTCTAGTTCCAAAGAAATTCGAGCCCTCCTGCGCCCAAACTCAACGCCACGCGTTCTGATTTGCCTTCTTCGCAGCAGAGCCTTAGTTGCTTACAACCTCGCTGCTCGTGTACCTTGTGCAGATTTGTGTGCAACTTCGTACAGCCCAAACAGGGAAGCTTTCGGGCAAGCCGACTTGGTGAACTAGCCGATCAGCACGCGACCTCGTGCGAGCTGTCTTCTTGCAGGTTACGGGCTTCAAAATTTCACGCGAGTTTGTTGCCCTGTCGCTGATTCGCAGGTCCTTGGACCTAGGCTACGATTTGGCCCTCGCGTCCAGGCGCGCGATCTTGCCAAAAGCCGACACAAAGACTCTTCCGCAGTCCAAGCTAATGTTTTACTTTTCCAGTCTAGAGAAAGCTGGAGGAAACTTTAAGGGATCACTGGCTGAGCCCCTTGTAGACTGATGCCCAAAGATTTAGTTCAACCCTCGTGATTTTCTTACAAAGCAGCGCAAGGCCTCTTTAATGCTCAGCTTTGATTCGTCTAGCAGCACTCTTTGCACACGCACGCTTCGCTTTGCCCCGCGAGGTGAAGCTGTCGCCCCAGGCAGCTTGCTGGGGCGTCGCGTGCCTCAGTTTGCTGTCAGGCGCGCTCGAAAACGTCCAGGCGTTGTATTTATCTATGGGCTTAGATCGTCTGTAATAATGAGAGTTGGGGACTTTGAGTTTCTCCCTAGGGAATTCCTGGCGGGCGGTCTAGAGGCGGTCTACTTTTGAGTACCCGAACGAAGTTCGTTCCTTCAAGCAGTGCTGAGCTTCTCGTCAGTGCATTCCCAGCCTGGTCTACGTCAGCCTGAACCGAGAAGCCTGCAACTCTTGTCGTTGGCAGAAAGCAAGCTTAACCTACGCACCTTGACTTTTCTGAGAGCTGTTGTATAACAAGAGCGTTGTCTCTTGGCGCGGATATGCTGTATTTGGGCACCTATCGCTGCTCTGTAAATAAAAAGTGAGAACAAAGGAAGAAGTATAAGGGAGTTGAAAAGTCGCGAGATAGCAAAGTATACTTGAAATTAGAATACTTTGTTCAAACTTGAGCTTTACAAGGCTCCTAAATTCCCAAGTTGTATTCGTGCGGATTGCAAAAGCTTGTCAAAATGACAGAATACAGCGGCAAACTCAAAAGCTTGGCTTGTGCTACTAACTGTCGTGGACAAAATAGGTAGAACTTGTTGACACGCAAGGCAGACCTGGCTCCCAGGTAATAGTACTGCAAAAACTGCTAGTTTGTCTGCAGAAGTTGAATACTTCTACAATGAAATTGTTTGGCTGAATGCCTTCAAATCTGCTGTCACTTTGTTGTTGGAAGGAACTTTTGAAGCGTCTTATCCTAGGGACTTTTGTCAGCCCCCAAAAGTCTCTTATCAAAGTCCCGAAGAGCCTCTGGCGTCCACCGCAAAACGGCGACACGAAGACAAGACGGCTAGCCAGACAGCCAGCGAGCCAGCCAGCCAGCCAGCAAGCAAGCAACTATGCTATCGGTGTATCCCAGAGCTATAACCTAGGTGTAGACTGGTCTTGCCAGGCCTAGTTTATGGTTTCGCTCGTGCTGGCGACGACAATTCACTCAATGCTTGGCTGTAATTTAGAGTGCTCTTAAACAGCTGCTAACTAAAAAACCCATGAGGACAATGCCGAAAATTTCGCTGTTGGTCTGCTGTTTTCTATTTCGTTGCTGACGGCATAGGATAATAAATCACTATCATGTGTGGTCAGCTCCTCTACGATCGTGTCAAAGAGACCCGACCCCAGGGCGTCGTTTTAAAATAAGGACCACCTTTCCTTAGTTCGGCAAGGACCTCCACCACTTCGCTCGTTACTTCTACCTCGTCTAGGACAGATCACATGCACGACAGGTTCATGTCCTCCCTGCCGGCCCCAGCTATGTAGTCTCAATCCTCGAAAACATCATGGACTGTCAATCATTTTCATTGTACTCCATCGTGTCGGTCTTCATAAAGTTCTTTACACTAACGTTCTCCTTCAGAATTTGTAGAGTTTCTTCCTAGAAAGAAGTTGCCTCAAAATAAACCCCCTTCGTAGCCAACACGTGGTAAACTCATCTCGTCTTACGAGACTTTCACAAGCTCCATCGCACCTGTGCCAGCCTCAATTTAAAATCAACAGTACCACGTACGCACCATCCATACCTCTATTTCCCAGCCTTCAAGACTCTGTTCTTTCGCTGACGGACGAATTCGCCAGCTCTTTCAAGTCTTTCTCATCTCCTGCTCAAAATTGGTGTGTCCCCATAATGTCCTCGCACACACTTATCGCACACCCTGGTCCACCCTTCGGCGGACTATGATCCGCTTATCCGCCTTAAATCCACTTATTAATAATAACTAAGTCCAGTACAGTCCTATGCTACAAAGGAGGATATAAGGCGGAAAGGCTCAGGCATAGCGTCCCTTGTACAGGCCACCGCGCGTGCAGGGAATGGGGGGAAATAGGGCGCAAGCCCAGTTCACTTTGGGTCCACGCGCCGCATGTGCGCAAACTGATCTTGTTGGAAAAGCTCGCAGTGGATTCTTTGAGCGAGGGAGCTGTCCACCTAGCGAGGTATTCACTTTTCGGAGTTTTTGATCCGCTGCTGGTTGTGTTTGGCAGAAGCGTAAGTACGCCAAGCGGGTGCGTAAGTACCTAGGCAATCAGGGAAGCTCATTGCTGTGCATCGCGTGCGTTTCTCGTGTTGGGAGAAGGAGCTTACTTCCCTCACTTCTATAAAACTTGAACTAGATAGCACTTCCCCCACCTACAACTTCCTCGTTCTCTACGACAGACAATCCTGAAGGTGCAAACTGAAGAGAAACGGTGCAAACGGGCAGTCTAGCGCCGTCGTACCTTCCGCGCAGAGCCGTCACACCAGCCGCCAGACTCCAAGTTGTGCATTGAACCTCCCTCGATCATCCTTTATTAATTGCATCGCTTACACAGCCAAAGTCAATCTAGGCCACGTCGCGAAAACATATGTCATAGAATACACCTCAAAAATAGTTGTTAAAACCGGCTCAGTTTGCACTGTGCAACCTAACAGCGCGAGAAGCACGCAGAGACGCGCATTCAAAACAAGATCGTGGTGGAAGCCAAGGACCTTTCGGGGGGAGGGGGCGTGGTGGAGCTGCTATAGGACAACAAACGATTGAGGTCACGAAGGAGCTCTCAAGTATTCGCGAACGGGGCGCCGGAGCTTTCGGTCAACAGCAAACGAACTACTTGTGCTGGTTTTATTTAGAAGAGATTACCAGGTAGTAGCAGAGTGTAGTTCTGCACAAGTCGGGTCTGAGGGAGGGAGCGTAGGTACGAGGTTGAGGGGCCTCGTTGGGGCTATTGCCTGCGGAGTCAAGACTGCGATCGCTGGTTGATCCTGTGTAGCATTCTCAGTCTCGGAGTCCTGTTGATATCAGTTCTCAGGGCCGTCGCCAGGAACGGTGGCTGCCGATTGCCAAGCCAAACTTATCTTCCCTCGTGCATACTCGGACACCAGATCGCTCATTCGAAATTCCTTCCAGATTTCTGCAGAATACAGGGTACTCTACTTGCGCGTGTTTTCATCCAACAAACACAGAACCACTCGGACAAAAGACGTTTCGACCTTGCACGTGCTGAATATTGATTGCAAACAAAGCCTCGCCAATTGAGACCTGTAAGGAGCTTTTGCGCGTAAAATTATTTGTTGAACGTGTGCGACTACGGGAGTGGTCGATTTGGAGCAGACGCTCCTGGGCGCGTGGCAGTGCCCGACTTGGGAGTAGTAGTACCTAGTGGTGTACATCGAATTCGACGCTTTGCTAAGAGTCAGTGCTACAGGATTGCTTCCTCTTCCATATTCACAACCAACGCCTCGAGTGTCATTGCAGTATCACCAGTTTGGACTCCAGCAAAACCCCTTTAAGACAGTGCGGCCTCTCATAAAGGTTTGGTACAGTATCGTATACAACAAGGTCGTGAATAAGAGAAGAAGCGACCCATGTCGTCCTTTTTCAGAGACAAACTTCGTGGCACACGCAAGGATGATGCGTCAAGCGCGTCTTCGGCTGCTGCTCGTGAGCAGCTGTCTCTGCAGGAACTGCATTATCGCCACACCCACCCGCACAGGCGAAGCAGGACGAGAAAGAATCAGGTTGGCAATGCACGCAAATACGAAGCTGTCGCGGGCGCCCAGAGTTCAGTAAACCTCGAGCATGCTTCATTGGTGGAGAGCATGGTCAAGTCATTAAACCATCTTAGTACAAAACAGGGTAGTGTATTGGACCATTACCGCATCGAAGAGGAGCTGGGCCGAGGATCTTTTGCACGTAAGTTTATGAAAAACCTAATTTGAAATATATCCAACTAACTTTGGAATCATTGGCAATGTGACTACTGTACCAAACAACAACAGGTGTATTTCGTGGCATTCGCAAGACCAGTGGTAAAGAAGTGGCGATCAAAGTCGTCAGCTTAAAGGCTATTGCAGATCGCGCCGTGCAAGAAAACGAAGCTAAAGTACGCCGCATGCAAAAGGCTTTTCAACCAATTCCTGCCGAGGATCAAATGTCAAAGGAGGAAGTTGAGAAAGCCGCTACAGAGCGTGTGATTGCTATTATGCAAAGCGAAATTGAAGTCATGCGACGTATCTTAAAAATCCCCCCTCGGAAGAAGAAAAACATTGTGGATCTACATGATATCTTTATCGATGACAAGCGGATTGCCCTTGTGATGGACTTGCTTAAAGGTGGAGAACTCTTTGACAGGATCGTAGAACGTAAGCACTACACTGAAAAGGATGCAGCCTACCACTTTCGACGCATCATGCGAGCAATCAAAACTTTGCACGCAAATGGGATCATTCATCGAGATCTCAAGCCCGAAAATTTTGTTTTTCAGTCTCCTGAGGAGAACTCGCAAATTAAAATCACAGACTTTGGCCTCGCTATGCTTGAGGGCCAGCCTGACATTCATGCCAATGCGATTGTTGGAAGCCCTGGCTACATTGCACCGGAAGTTCTCGAGCGGAAAGAGTATGGCCCTGAGTGTGACGTGTGGAGCATGGGTGTTATTTTGTATATTCTTTTTGTTGGAGGCCCCCCTTTCCACGGGCGCAATGACCATGAGATTTACCGATCAATTCGCAAAGGTAAATTTCGTTACCCCCGAAACTGCAAAGTCAGCTCGCTGGCTCGTGATCTGGTTGCGAAAATGTTGGTTGTTGACCCGAAGTACCGCATTACTGTGAACGGAGTGCTCAACCACCCCTGGCTCATCCAGCGTGCTGCCCAGCAAGATGTGAGCGTAGCGATTACTCGTTTACAGCAATTCAATGCTAGTCGGAAACTAAAGGCCGTCACGACAGCGCTTGCATGGGGTGCACGTAGTGGCTTGAGACGCGATTTGTATAAGATCCTGGAAGGAACGGATAGAGCTGCTGGTTTCTCTGGCGAGGAGCTCGTAAATATCCGTGACACTCTCTTTGAGCTCAAGCCTCAGCGCACTATTAACCGTCAGCAATTTGTGAATGCTATGCAGGATCTTGGATACGGCACTCTGCCTCTGGAAGACATTTATGATTTATTTGACGGGGCAAGTAATGACTCAGCGGACATTGTGGAGATTCTTGTTGGACTATCTACTGCGGCATCGACGTGGAATGGCTCGTCCCAAATTCGTTTCTGTTTTGCTCTGTATGACCGTGATGGAACTGGCCGGGTTACTCTAAGTGACATGGGACGTGTTTTCCGTGTCGTAGCCAGTGAAATGGAAATGTCTGTGGTCAATCGTTTTGGTGCTATGATGGATGCCTGGAGACCCAATCAAGCCGTAACATATGATGAGCTAGAGAACCAACTTCGTCAGTCTGCGGGGGGCGAGCTTCAGGAACAGCTTGAGACACGCACACTAGGCCAAATGGCTGATGTATCCAATAGTGCACCTGCCCCACAGATCAATGCTGGTGATACTCGTGAGATTGATGACGAGGAGGAGCGTGTTTTGGCTGCAAAATACAAGCATGATGACGACGATGGTACTACAGATAATGAGGATGATGAGGATGATGGGGATCGTGGTGATAGTTACCACCTGACACACATTCAGCAAGGTCATCACGAAAGACATCGACGATCGACGCGCCATACCCGCAGTGACTCTAGCGATGATGATGACGACGGTGGAGATCTTGTGGGATTTGAAGAGCTTGATGGCGAAGATGATGATTCATATGAGGTTGCATCAGATGATGACGTTTTGAACAGGCCAAATCCAAGTCGGGTCGCCAAACGGGACATCGCACAACATCGTGGATCCTACAGTCGTCACCGCCAAAGTACACGTAGCTCACTTGACGAGGAATCAGAAGGTGCAGGCACCCGGGCTTCATTATCGAGTCGCCTTATGCGGCGTCTCAGTTCTGCTAGTGGCAGGAAACACACGTAACGCTCAGGTGTGATGATTCAGATGTTAAAATATAGCTTCTATTGCAAAAGTCATTTTGCCCAAGGCTCAAAGCCAGCTAATATTTGTTGCAACACTCACTGTGTCAACCGGTGATTAGAGTCTCCATTTTGCTCATCTCAGAACACAGGTGTGGAATGCATAATTGTGCACGTGCAACCTTACTCCAGGTGGAGGCGGGAACTCTGCTCCCAGCTTCTTGGAAAACTCATGCGCTACCCCCTCAAGACTCTGTTCAAGCTGTACCCTGTACTGAGAGTGAGAACTTCGGTTCTGTTTGTGCTATTCTTTCTCTTTTGTCCTATTTGTTTCTTTGAAAGAGCTTTTCGAATTGTTATGATATAATAAAGAAGTGAACTTGTGTTCTGGCTTAAATTTATCTCAACTTGACATAGTTTACTTACTTAAGATCTGAAAAATCTAGCACTTGGTCGTGAAGGCTTGTCACTACATCCCGATGCGAGATGGTAACCATTGTAATACCTAATGATTGAATGCAGTATGCGAAGAACTCATGCTCAAAATCTGCGGTACACGAACCTGTACATTCATCAGCAAAACAAAAGATGGGTTTTCGCACAATTACGCGTGCGCAAGCAATACGCTGCTGCTCCCCAGCAGACAGAGCATCAATATTGCAAGGTAAGTCTAAGTCAGAAGCATACCTAGACATGCCAACGCGTTCGAGAGCTGTCTTTAAGACTTGGTCATGTACGTGCTCTTCCATATACGGGTAAAGTAGCTGCTCACGAAAGGAGGCAAATTGTAAAAGGTAAGGGCGTTGAGTGAGAAACATCGTATCTGATGTGCTAACATTTGACGTGACTGTGCCTTGCTGCGGATCCCAGATACCCCGCAGAACACGATTAAGAGAAGTCTTGCCAGCCCCATTTCGACCTCTCACAAAAACACTTTTCCCTTGCGTGAATTGATACGAAAATTTGTCTAGAATAGTAGTTCCTGAAATTTCGATCGCAAGGTCCTTCACTTGAATTAGCCCCCTTGTTTCACCTTGAAGAATGCGCTCACGCGTCTGCCGGCGGGCAGCGGCATCTCCAGCGGCTTGTTGAGGCGACTTTACCTTTTTGATGTCACATGGTAGATCACTAGACGCACAAGGGAGCCTACTCATTGACAAAAGCTCCATAACTCGCACAGCAAGCCCACGTGTTGCAGCCCATGCTCGGAAAGCGAGTGCGACATCCTTAAAAGCACTCATCAAGTTTACTAGTAAGTGCAAGCAAGTCAAGAAAAACTCGGTTGGATCGTCGACCTCTTTAGGATTGCTTAATGCTGGAGTCATCATTCCAAGCGCAGCAAGAATGCCCATGTATCGAACAACATAACCATCCAACGCATTGGACGCAAATCGTTGCGCACTGTAAATCATTTTAGACCTTGACATCCTTAAGAAACGGGTCTGCAAACGCGAGGCCTCAGTCTCCTCGCCTTGGGCAAACTGAACTTCTTCAACATATTCCTTCAACCTGGAATGCGCTGAGCGGAATTCGCCTTCTTGTTGCTGTGCCTGGGCCGCCTGTGTCGTTAAAGATGGTGTTACCATACGAGTCCAGGAACCTGCAAGAGCAAAATAGAGGTAGCACATGAGTAGCGGACGAACACCCATAAGACGCATAAGAGTTGCTGATAGGATGGTTGTTTCTGCAACCGGCTTGAACGCAGATTGTGTCATTGTGGCAAGCTCCTCCGCGAGTCGGGCTGTATCAGAAGCAGCCCGTTGATCATGGTCATCCAGTTGTTGCGAGGCACGGCCAATGACGCCAGGCAAAGCAAATGAAGCATGTATGCGACGCAACAACGACTTCTGGATTGAAAGCGCCAATAAACCTTGAACGAACTCCACCCAAGCATTGAGAAGTGCTCCTGGGATGGTCCATAAAGCGTAGTCGATCTGCGCGTCTGCAAGTTCTTTCCACTTACGCTGCGCCAGCAAACTTCCGAGAGACCCAATCTTTCGTGATACTTTGACTGAGACCCAAAGACGTGCGACTATGGCAATGAGCAGAAGTGCACCATGACTAAGAACATGAGAATCTTGAGATAGAATCCTCAAAAGGTCTCTCAACGATGTCTTCTCGCAGCTTCGTTGATTTCCCCCCAGTGCCCCCTCGTCCATGCTCGTGACCACTTCATCGTTATTAGAATTTAAATTCTGAGTCTTCAGCAATGGGGAAGTACTGCTGCAACGTTCATCGCTATTATGATCAGAGGGTCCCATGCTAGGATTACCGTTCTCAATGTTGCTGTTTTTCACAGGGGAATTTTCTAAGTTTTTGTGAAGAATTCGACGACGCAAGTATGCATGCGAGGATACAACAGTCCCAATGAGTGCCCATGCGCCAAGAACGGCACGTCCTTTGGGCAGTTTGCTCCAATCCAGCAGTGATATCGGCGTCGTTTGCAGCTCCATGGTGCTTCTGAAATTCCAATCAGCGATGAGCACTCGTGACTTCAACACTTCAACAAACGTTTGTTATGGCTGAAGTTTCCAAGGGACGCAGCCTACGATGACAGCGAGGCGCCTTTACCACGCTGACCTCGCGAAAACTAATCAATGCATCAAGCGTTTGGGGTTTTGCTGTGTGGAAACTAGATTTAGACACAAGTCCGACATATGCCACACAAGTAACGTAAGGTACACATGAGTAAAGATTATTTAGCATACCAAACTAATATACCGTGGCCTTACCCCAATTCGCTATGTTAACTGAGGCCAAAATGGCTCGGATGTCATCGCTGCCAATGTGGTGCTAGAGGTTCGACATTGCGAGATCATCTAGGTAAGATGTGGCCAGATTTTGAGCCAAGAACTTTGCATTTCCCAAACAAAAATGTTACTTGTTTTTCTTCAATTTTTTAAAATTGAAAAAAAAAAGTGAACCTACTAGTAGTCTGCCACAGTATTAATCAGTGTTATCGCTAATGAGGTTACTGGGACACTTCAAATTTTAAGGGGATCTCCGTGGTAGAGTAGATTACATAAAGGAGCCCAATGCTAGATCGCGAAAAGAAATTAAAGAGAGTCAGGTAATAAGCACATCAATTTGGGTCGTATTTAGTTTGTTTCTCTACTTGTTAGCTGTTATATGGGCTACAGAAAGCAAAACACGGTATCCTTGCATGCCAGAGATATTTTTTTCACAAAATCAATCTCATCCATTGTCATTGCTTTAAAATATCATGCAAAGAGACTAGAGATGCAAAGGCACTCACCAGACCTTCGTTACCACGTGCTTGAGCATTACATTCATAAAAAAACGTCTTTTTCATATCAAGTATCCCTTCTATTCTTTGCTAGTTAGAACAAATATACCCATCACACCGAGTACTAAATATTTGGCAGCTGGATAATCATTCAACAATATTGTAACTGGGAATCAAAACATGCATGTAGAGCGTCAATAGAATTTTGCCTCAAATTGCAATACAAAGCGTTAGTTAACATTTCCTTCCCATGTTTCAATTGAATGTGGATGTCCAAAGCGATGAAGACTTCATCCTTGTTAGACGTGAAATGTAGCAATGACTTACCCATGCCTACTTTTGGCACAAAGACTCGCGCGCGACCCATGATAGAGTCCCGGTGCAGCCAGTGTTGTCCACGAGCGTAGATGCCTCCCCTCCTGTCATCGATATTATTATTGTCTCCCTTCGTGAGCATCATCTGGTGGCCACTCTTGTCCACATGAACTTCAAGTACTCGGTGTACAATTGGAATTTCACGTTCATCAATCTTGAACACAACCACCTCGCCAACACGGATGGGCTCTTCGTAAGTGTTGTCCAAAAAGAGAATATCTCCGCGCAGAATACCTGGTTCCATAGATCCTGTGAGCACCACCACAACCGGACTCTCACTGTTTGTATAAATCATGAGTGCTTTCCAGATCATGAGTGCTGAGAAGATAATCATGGCCAAATTCAAGGCCTGGAAGGCCAACGCTCGCTTATTCTTCCATAGTGCTTTCAGTTGAACCACCTGCTCCTCCACGACACCTCCAACCTCCATGATCTCGCAAATTGGCTATCACCAGCGAGATATAATCCGTTCAAAGAAATGCTGAAGACACGTCAAACGATGACGAAACTTGTGTTGATATGACAAAAAAACGCCAGCACCCAGGCCGTTGTGCTTCCTCGATCCCAACGATCTCCGCGTACTTCTCAACGAAGCCTCGTGCCAGGTCGCTCCGCAACACCCCAGAGTACCCAGAATGAGTACTATCAAGCCGCTTGATCTCTTGCAGCTACCGCCTCCGGAGCTTGCTTGCAATCGCGGACTTGGCCGGTCGAGATTGAGAACTGAAGTTAAGATTGCTTGTTGCATCTTTTCCTTTGTTCTTTCACAAAATATCGAACAACCAGCAGAGTACTATAGTTAAGGATAGGAGGCATATAGGCCATTTCTCTGACAACAACAGTTGTTGTTGTTGTAAATTATGTTGCACCTGAGCTCTTATCTCACAGATAGAAGAAAACAAGAAGAATCGAGCGAGTTCTGAAGGGCTTCGATGTCTGCTATGATAGGAGGGGAAAGTACAATCAAAAGTAGAAACGTTTAGATTTTAACTTGACTACTGTGTGGTTTCACATTAGCAGATAGTTGACGGGGCGAGTTCCAGGTGGCAGCTCCAGTATGCAAGAAAGTAAAATATAACATTACAGACTTCTAAGATGGCAAAGTTTCATCGAGAACAGGTATAGTACCTCCTGGATGAGGCATGATCACTCAAATGGATGTCTTTCGTTGAACTCACGCAATTTCCTTTCTTGCTAATGTATGGTACACAACAAGGAATGGTGGATAGGTGGTAGCAAAATGCGTTGATGTAATGTACAAATGCATTTCTATTTTGAAAACTTGATTCCTAGCTCACTTACACATCGGTATACCGCATCGCCGTGTTAGAGAGATGCTTCGCCCTAGAGCTAGATGGTATCAAGTGGTGGCATCTAGGTTACTTGAGGGGTGAAACGCTGATGGTGATTACCATTTTACTTATGTCTTGTTGAGATAGACCAGTTTGAAGCCTGGCGCGGAATACCCCAGCTGCTTCTCCTTCAATGTTCTATTTGTTGCAGGAATGCATACATTCGCCTGTATTTAAAGTGATTGCAATCTATCTGTCTTTGTAGAAGTGTGCAATGGAATTATTTTTAGGAGAAAAGTAGCTCCAACATTGAGTCTCGCCAGCCGTTATGACTTGCATGTAATAGACTCCCCAATCTGCAGCTTCCCCGTGGCAGGATTAAATCTCGCCAGCTATGTTGCCCTGCTCCCAATCGACGTTTCCCATGTCTTGCTATATAACGAGCACGTGTACTCTGTCCAGACTAACGCCAACACTGTAAAGGTGTAAAACCGGCGCTGCCAGAAGGTCTTCGCTGTAACCCATAGCGCCTCCATTTTTCTCAGGTCAGCGAAATAGTTTTTGCTTGCTTCGTTGTCTTCTTGTCTGTTGCATGACATCAAAACCGTCTCCAAGCTCCCCGTCATGCGCTCTGTCCATATCAATTCAGGGCCGATCTGATCCACAATCTCTGCTACACAATTTCCCCCAATTCCCCTGAGTCCCTTTGACACTTTCTCCGGCACGTTTCCATCTCTTTGGTCCCTCTGCACATGTAATGCGCTTGCTTCTCCATTAGTCCAAGGAGCCGTCGCCGCACGTTTTCGCCGCTCGTGTCTTGTCATTCGCTGCCAAAGGCTGTTCCTTGGCCGCCAAAAACATGCAGGTCACTTCCCCTCACCCCAGGGCCCTTGATTCCGTCGTCTCTGCCATCTTTTGGCCATTTCCTCGCGAGCAGCGCAAGTTCTCGCGCGCGAGGGATCCATTCCGCAGCTTGTAATTCCATCATCCGAAGGCCAAGAAGAACGGCAGGAACAAAGCGGGAAAAAGAACAAAAACAAGAATCAGGATCAGAGTAAAAGCGCAAAAGAGCAGAGATGCCCCTTCTCCAGACCAAGAAGCCCAAAAGGCGATGCCCACGTCCCAGGCAATCAATCCTTGTACCACCGTTTCTTAAATCTGAAAAGACGTCCGTCGCACAGGCAAGCTTGAATAACGCGAAGGAGATTTCCATTTGAAGCACTGATTGAGAGAAATCGTCTCCGCGAACCAATCAAAGACGAGAGAGACGATTGAAAGAAAAAGAAGGAAAAGAACAGAACAACGAAGATAAAGTTTTTTCTTTCTTTCTTTGAAGAGATTATTATGTCTCATCAAAGGAGGGAAAGGAAAAGAAAATACAGGAAAAGGCTGACACAGCAAATCGCGATCAATTGCAGAATCGTTGGGACCTTTTGTGCGAGCTTAGGTGTGCTGTTTCTGCACCACGGGAAGGAGCCAGGCGTGGATGAAGCGGCCTACAACGCGGGCGCGTAGCCTGCCTAAGGGTGAGTTTGCTGTAGCAATCCTGGTTGGCGTGCTGAGCGGCATTTACATCTTTGACGAGCCTCTTCGCCGGTGGTCCGCAAACGCGCAAAACCCGCCGCTTGGACAGCAGGTGCAGCAACAGCAACAACAGCAACAGCAGCAGAACTAGACCGCTATCAGCTAGTTTGAACAGCTGATAGAACGCGCGCTGCGGCGACATAACGATTTTGGATCGAAGCTACGAAAGCTTTCCTTCATTTCTTGCGATTTCATCCACAACTCTTAACATCATCGAAATCACTTCCCTAGCGAATAGCAGAATTATAAGCTTACATTGATAAAGATTGCCACATTTGCTCAAAACTTTGTGGCGTTCTAGTGAGACTACAACATTACGACGGGTACAACGCCTTTGAGGCACTCTGAGGTTTATACGCTACAAAAAATATTGGAGACCTGTGGTTGTTTCTCTACTCTCGTAGCACACGCAAGGCTGAGATTGTGAATGCCAGAAACAAAAACCTCCAAAGACAAAATGCCGAGCACATCACAGCAGACAAAAAAGCGTAAGAAGACTTCCTCGAAGTCCACCAAGACTAGTTCTAAGCGCTCAAGCAGCGCACCCGATGCTAGCTTGTGGGACCGGCTCCGCCCTGTCGCCATTGCCTTTACATGCTTGATGTTGTTTCTTTTTATGATGCGCTCACCATCTGGCTCCCAGGCAAGCCCTAAGGCAAACCTGAAAGCTAGTGCTGCCCCGAAGGCTGCAAAACCTGCTGCGGTCAAGATTCAGAGGCCAAGGAGTGCTGATTATGAACACTACATTGGTTATGCCAGTGATCTCATGGAGGAGCGAGTCCATAAAGGTTCATCCACGGATGCTATTGTCATTGGTCCTGCCAAGATTGAAGACTATGTTTTTGAGTACTCCATTTTTTCAAATGTTTGGAAAGGTGGTGTGGCTGATCTTGTCGAGGCCCCTGGTTCAGGCAAAGTGGTATGGGGTTTACTCTATGAGTTCCCAAAGAACGATATCCCCAAACTTGACCGCCAAAAGGGAATTGGTAACAGTGACTCCAAATACAGGAAGGTGGAGGTTGTTGTTACTGATATGGAAGGTTACAAATACAGGGCATTTACTTACATTGTTGTGAAAAATAAACGCGAGGCGGACAGCTCAAATGAAAGTGGTGTTAAACGTTTTGAACCTAGTATTCAGTACCGCATGTGCATCGTTAATGGTGCACGCACTGCTGGTCTTCCCAAGAGCTACGTTTCTATGCTTGAACAAATTCCTGATAATGGTGAAAAATTTAAGCGCAAGAGTGTTGGCACTGCCTGTGATTGATCAATTAAATATTAGAGGACACCAAGATCTTGGGACCTCATATGTTTAAAATTAAAAAAAAAGCCTGTCGACTGCTCATTTCAACAGACGCAATTATATCGCCTTCCTTCTTTCTTCTCACTTCTCAATCTTTACCTCGGGTTCTCCTTTTTTCATTTTCTCTTCATAATTTTTCTTTTCCTTTGGAAAAACAAAACAAGAAATCAAATCTTTCGCATGCACTACCAAATCTTATAGTTGCTCCTTAAATATACCAAGTCAAAGGAAGTCTCCCATGCAAAGTAAAGCTCTTCTTTTCCATTTCAAAAGATGATTTATCAATTTCCAAATGTTTTTCCGAAATCATTTTGCAATTTCCACATGAAGTGGACATAAGACTGGGTGATTGTTTCGAATCGGCTAAACTCAGCATCTTGACTATACCCTTGAGAAAAGAAATCAATAGAACTCATCTAAAGCAGAAAAGTTGAGAGATGTCTAGAGTTAATTATTTCATTCATCATAATTATAAGGTATAGATCGATTAGCTAAAACAGCAAAACTCAGAAGGCTCCAAAAGATGGAGGAGCAACCTTCCAGATACAAGTGACCTAGTCCAATCTTATTCAACTGGGTTTCCCGAATCTGTACCCGCTGCTTCCCGCATCTTCTGCTTACGCGCAGCCATACGCTCACGAATACTACGTAGTGTCGCTGATTGGGCGGTCTGGGCTGCCTGGTTTGCTTGAGAAGTAGCTTGCTTAATTTTATCTACCGGGTTCTCTTCTGTACTACGAGGTTCGCGCGAAACCACGCCCTCATTCGCGCCGAAAGAACGGGAAGACAATGGTTCATTGTCTGTAGAGGCACTTGAATTATAAGAGGTATCGACAACGGTACTACGAGGAGCAGTGGTGCTGGTGTAAGAAGGAAGAGAAGACGCAGATGTGGGTTCAGGAGCACCAAAATCATTTGCGACCTGAGACGAAGGCTGGGTGGTGGCCTTCAGGGTTAAGTTTCGAAGTCTACGAATACGCTCGCTTACATCAGCCGATCCAGGGCGAGATGAAGAACGGGATGAGTCGGTTTGGGTAGCACGCCGGGCACGGGCCTCCTCTTCACGAACCTTGCGAACACCTTCGCAAATATGTTTGTGGAAAGGACCTGACATTTCCTTCAGGTACAGACTATCCTCAAACCCGGGATGTTCGTGGAAGAACACATTCAGCTCCTTGAACGCGTTCCACTTAGCTTGCTGCGACATTCCTTCGATTGCTTGAGAGAACCGACCAAAGATTTGCTGCAGCTTTTCAGAATCTTGAGAGTTGAGGGGGGCTGCATCGCGAGCACTCAAGGGTTCTTGCTCTTCTTCGACATCAACAAAGGACTCGGGCTGACTTGTTTCGCGGGCCGGAGTAGTAGCCTGACCATGGGACTGGTTAGCTTGCTCAACAAGAATATGCGACACCAAGAGGTGAAGACTGCGTGTGGCACCATGCGGGTTGACAAACTGAGTAAATTCATTGCCAGTTCGAAGGAGCGAACGGACAAGACGCTCAGCCATGGCACGATCATCATCACACTCTACATCGCCCTCAGCAATGCCAGAGCCTACAAGGTCGCCCAAGGCAGCCACAGCACCAGCCATGTACACGTTCTGGTACATCTCAACGTAGCTTTCCTGGAGAGAGATGTACTCCAACACGGCGCGACGCAGAACTCTTTTCAAGTAAACTTCTTGGTCAGCAAGTTCGGGAATAGAGTTGTGGCGGACAATCTCGTTACAGCGACGGTAACGGTGAAGGACTGCGCTCAGCCACGAAGGCGTCTCAGTGAGTTTAGCAAAGGTAGTCTGCAGAGCCTTCAACAGACGATCCTGCTCTGCAAATACCTCGTGGATCGCCTCTGAGCCTGCAGCAAAGCCGCCTGGATTCATTTCAAGCTGCTTCTGCAAACGCCGACGCTCCATAAGACGTGCAAGCAAATTACACAAGGTTGTTGTCCACCGTTTGCCCATTGAGCTAGGGTTTGACTCAGTGTTGATTGGTCCAGCAGCTAAGCGTCGGAGCTCCGGCCACCATGCGATTGTGAAAATGGCAGGCACCACAAGCTTCAAGAGACGGTTCTCAGCTTGGGTATCGCGTACATCCTGCGAGTCTTCGTCCCGCAGAGGCATTGTGGGAGGCGAGCGACTGGTCACTTCATCAAGAAAGTCCAGGAGTACGCGCACAACCGCAGGAATGTCCATTTCATCCTTCATGAAGTTGATCCATTCGGCCTGGCCACCACAACCAGACTCTACCCAGTCCGAGGGTGGTTCTGTGGCTCCAACCAATGCTAAAGCCTTGATTCCAGCCTCGCGAACTGTACGAGCCCTCGAATCGGAATCAAGCGCCTGGGGGTCCCGGATCAGGTCTAGATATGCCTTCGCTTGGGCAGGAATCGCGGAAACGCGATCTGAGAGGGCAGACACCACGCGAGCACTTTTGGACATCGCTGGTGTACCAGCACTCCGGCGTCTGAAGCTCTCAAGGGATGGATCATTTTCCTTTTCTACGTGCGGTGTCGCAAAGCCGGGAGTGTTCGCCATACTCATTCGCTTGTGGTTTTGCGGAGATGGAGGGGTTGCAGGAAGATCAAACTGGAACTTCAGCTCTGTGTTGCCACGCGCACCACGAGTACCACGAGCTTCGGGCGTTTTAGGACTCTCTACTGTGTAATTCTGAGAATGCTGGTTTGTTTCCACGTGCATGGAGCTTTGCCCAGAACGACCTTGACCCGCAGTTGCTGTTGATTCTGGCTTAGAAGGCGGAGATGTGTTGCCAGGTCGCTGCAAGCGAAGTTTGCGAGCAGGACCCGCAATGTTGGAGGTGCGCGGCGGGCTCTGTGGTGCTTGCGGGTCTGACTTTTGTGAAAAAGAATCGTCACGATCGCTTGTTTCTGTGCTTCGTCGACTAGACTCTTGTGTGGAACGGGCATCCGGAGCAGGAGGGATAAGATCTCCAGCGGGTGCTCGCAAGCGCGCTTCTTTGCAGTGGTTCACAATCAGGGTTGTTGCCTTGTTGCTCAGCTCCACCTTGTAGTGGTTTACACGGTTGACAAGAGCATCGTTGTCACGACCTTCGTGCTCCCAAATTGCCTCCATAAATTCGAGGGCTGCTGAGCGAACTTCCTTTCGAGAATCATCAACCATGACAGCAACAGTCTTCATAATGTTGTTACCAACACCAACCTTTACCTTCAACAGCATCAAGCCATGAATTCGAGCAAGGCGAGCAAGCTCGCTCAAACATTCCGTCAGCACGTATGCACTGCGTTGGCTAGGACCAACCTCACTGTGTACAAAGGGCGCGTACTTGGAAACAGGGTAGCAGTTACACAAGAGCTCCATGATATGACGTACAGAGTCGCGGAAACGGGTTTGTTTTTCGCCAAGTTTATGCAATAAGTGCGGGAGGAAAGCATGAGCTTCGTAGTCTGAAAGGACGTAGTTTCCACCACTAGCCAGCTCGAACATGTGGTCTAGGAGTTGCAGGACATTAAGTGTGACAGTGCTGTTGTTATTGTGCAACTGCAAAGTAGACCACTTGAGAAGCAAATCAAAGCACTCACGAGCTTCGGGCCCATAGTTGGGAAGTTCTTCAGTCAGAATGTTGAAAGCGGGGTCAAGGGCAGATCCTCGGGCGGCACGGCCTCCATCAGCATCCATGAACATCTTCTTCACGAGGTCTTCCGCAAGAACCTTTTCAAGGTCATCCCGAAGGCCTTGGCGAAGCTCACTCATACGCAAGCGATCTTTCTCATCAAAGATGGCAGGCCAGCGGTGACGTCTGCCGCGCTCCTCGCGCTTTTGGCGCAAAGCTGGGTTTGCTGGCTTGAAAGGAGGTCCTGAAGATACCGAAGCATCTGGTTCTGAGCTAGCAGCAGCCGACGCAGCAGCAGGGGTAGGATCACCAGGGCGGCGCGTACCTCGAAGTGTTCCTACACGCTTCTTAGGACCGGGAATGCCAGACCTAGTTGGAGCCTTTCCTACTGCAGGAGCTCGTGAAGAAGCTCCTGGGCCTGGGCGGGCAATTCCACTGCTAGAACTTGAAGGAACAACAGAAGAGCTCTTCGCAGATGCAACAGGAGCAACTGGCGCTGGAGCGGCATCTTGAATAGTTTCTGATCGAGCAACCACTGGGGCAGTAGCCGAGGCTGCGGAAGGGGCTGGGGCAGAAGGTGCAGGCACATCAGCCTCTGGAGCAGGACCACTGTTTGCGTCACCACCAGGCAAAGCAGTACTAGCTTCGTCATAAGCAGCCTTCAGAAGGGGTGTGATGCTTCGGACGACGGCAGGCTTTAGATCGCGGCAACCTTCTTTGAAGAGCATTTCTCCCTCCTCACGACCAAAATATGCCACTGTTACACTAATAGCTTGGCCTGCGAGCTTGCGGACCTTCGGGTCGCGGCTTTGGAGGCATGACAAGAAAGGTTCTGCAAGTGCATGCAAGGTCTCGTTGACATCAGCAGATGTTTTCAGCACACCATCTGCCTTGATGTTCTTCAAGAACCACTCCAGCAGGACAGTGCGGTCGTTCTTCATGTCTCTGAGAGCCTCCGGTGCTTGGTGTGCCATAGCAAAGAAGGCACCCGCGTGCACTTGGCCGTCGTGAACAGTCCACTGTTCTAAGGCATCCTTGATGGCAGTAACAACTGTCTTTTTACCATCACTCAGGTAAGAAAACAAGCTTCCAGCGGTTCCCTTAGCTAGTGTTGCAGCACCATCACCGCCCACAGCATTACCCACCATCGCTAAAGCCATAGCGGCCTTTGCCGCGAGGTTGCGGTTAGTGTCTGCTAAGCGTTTGCGTAGCTCAGCTGTCAACTGACGAACATTCCGTGTGAGTTGAATTCGGTTGTGAGCACTCTTGATCATCTCCATGACCTCCTCAATTGTCTTCAGGCGAACCTTCCAAGCAGTCTTAGATGACTCGTCCCCAAGATCGTTCATAAGTTTGTCCGTCAACAAGTTCGAAATATCAGCACGTGGGATGAGGTCGCCGATATCCATAGCTCCGCTACCGCCACCAGCTGCATCGCTTGAGTCTTCTCCCTTCACCTTTCGTTTAGGTGCACTAGCACTCGCACCCTGGAAGCCAACCTTATCAAAGGCTTCGGAAACATTACCATCTGCCTTGTCGCCCAGAAGCTGTCGAATAGGTTCACCAACCTGGCGAAAGAGTTCTGCAAGCAGTGCTGTGGCTTTTACCTTGCAGGGTGCCTGACGTGCCGCAAGACCCTTGGGTCCACTGGCGAAGTTGATCACATTCTGAATGTTGAGTGACTTTGCTCCAAATTCTTCTGCAATTGTAGTTAACAAGACAAAAGACTCCTCAAGGGTCTTGGGGGAGGCAATCTTTTCTGCAGCTTTGAGCAGTTTGAAAGTTACATATTTGGGTCCGCATGTTTCGCAAAGAGCCAGACAAAGGTTTTTCACAGGCTCGTCTTGTTTGCGATCTCCAATCTTCTTAATAGCAGGGTCTAGGATTGCTGCTGCGTAAGAGCGTGCCACACCCGAAGATTTGTTCACAGTTTTCTCAATAACGTTCCACCCTTCATTCATAATGTTGAAGTTCGATTCCTTGAAGCCCTTCGTTTGAGCTCCAACGTACGCAATAAGTGCGTGTGCTTGCGCCTGATCAATGGTGTCCTGACTATCAACATGTTTTGTCAGACACTCAAACAAACTCATCTTATCTTGCCATTTCTTTGCATCGTTAAACGCCGAGACAGCTTCGCTAAATCCAGCAAGACCCAACGCAGACACCCTTTCAACTGCCTCTTCGTCAGGCATTACTGCCTCACCAGAATCATTCATATCACCATCATCTCCACCTCCACTAGCAGGTGCTGCTGCACCACTTGCGGCTCGAGAAGATGTTGCAGAAGGTCTTTTGCTAGGCCCAGGCGGGCCGCTCTTGCTTGATCCCGTAGCACTTGATGAAGCAGGCCCAGTTTTACGCGCAAGACCAAACCGTTTGGGAGGTCCCCTTTTAGGAGGATCACTTGAAGAACTCATATCATCTTGATTTGACACAACACTAGCAGCCTCATCAGAAGGTGCAAAAGAAGATGCTGCAGGAGGTTTGTTTGACTTGGCAGCTGCTGGTCGTTTGCTTCCAGCTGTGCTGACGGAAGATGCGTCATTTGCAGTAGAAGGTGCTGCAGGGGCTGATGAAGATGCTGCATCAAACTTCTTCTTAAGGATCGGGTTCTTGGTCAAGAGACTTTCTACTTGTGACGTGAGAAGGTTACGGCATGAATCTGGCATGGGTTGAGGTTTGGTCTCTCCCTGGAGAAGACTTGACAGCGCAACTGTTGATGCCTCTCTCACGTCCGCGTCTGCATCACAGCATCCATTTACCATGTGACTTAGGAGGCTAGCAAAGCCCGCGTCGTCGACACTGCCAAGTTGCTTGCGGGATGTGTTCCAGCATGATCCACTCGCGAGCACGCGTCCAATCCATGCAAT
Organism: Schizochytrium sp. TIO01; assembly: GCA_004764695.1. Lineage (NCBI taxonomy): Eukaryota > Bigyra > Thraustochytrida > Thraustochytriidae > Schizochytrium > Schizochytrium sp. TIO01. Next base: position 171,892 of record SMSO01000007.1, read on the forward strand.
CATATGTTTTCTCTGCAGCGGTGTGCTCTTCTGTTTTCCGCTGGACCCGTCGTACGAAATATGTTCATCAATAGTTGCCACTACACGGTCTTCTGTGAGGTTGAAGCAGTGTTGTGCGTATGTGTCAAGCGTGACATCCACTGCGGCAATCATCGCAGTTTTTTTGTCCCTGTACTTTGCAAGAAGCTGTCCGCAACTGGCCCGAGCGTGCGGATGGAACTCAGCTCTCAGACCAGCGCCCATGATTCCGAGGAGTTTGATGGCATCAACTACGACTGCCTGATTAGAGTCATTTTGAATAGCTCCGCGGAGCAAACGCACAACTTCAGAGTATTCACCCTGAGCTAAGCGTGGTGTGGGCCCACAGAACTCGAGTGCGTCAAGAATAGGCTGCCGGCGGTCCTTCCATTTAGGCTCTTGGATCTGCTTCTCAAAGTTCAATTCTGCAAGTTTTTCCAGAAGGTTTTTCTCGGGAAGGACATCATAGAGGTCAGGAGCTGCACCATCCGCTGCATCTTCAGCAGATTGTCCTGAGCCGGCCTTTGCTTTAGCTTTGTCAAGGTCTTCTCCGCGAAATCTACGGCTCGGTTCGGGCAAGCCTTCGTCGCTCGAGCGTTTAGCGGCGGCATCTTCGATCGCTTTCACAACCGCTTTTTGTGTGGAGGCATTGTCAATGGCAGCTGATACCAGGTCTTTGAAGGCACCCATAAACCACATGTCCATATCCACGGCAATTCCCGTGGCCATAGTCCTGATACTCGGGTTCTTCACGTCATTTCCCTGTACAATAGCTTGCTGCACGACTTTAATCGGAAGCCGGCGGCCGCCAAACTCTTTGATTGCAGCCCGGAAGCATTCAAGACAGGCAGCCCCAACCTTTGGGTTTTTCTCCTCGAGACCTGTGAGTAAAGCCTGTAAAGTTGCCTCCATGCTGGGCGCTCCGATCTCCATAAAATCAAGAACGAGATCCATGGAGCGCTTCTTAGTTCCCGGGCGACCCACAAGCGCCTTTTTAAAGAGCTTGGGCACAGAAACTCTAATAAGCTCGTTTTCGTCCTTGCCATCGTAGATTTGCTTGACAAAGGCACTGGCGGCTTCCAGGGCCGGGTCAAGAGCTCCCATGCCAATTTCTGTAATGCATTTGTCAAATCGCTCTACAGTGAGCTCGTCTTTGTTGGAGGTTTGGGCAAGCTGTTCAAAACCAACTTTACGCGCCTTCCAATTTGAATTGTTCACGAGTTCCTCAAGCGAGAGTCCGGAGAAGTCGTCGTCTGGGTTGTCCGCAACTTGCACAGCTTGTGGAACTACGGTTTTTTCTGCTGCTGGTGCTAGGGTTGACGTTGACATTGCAGGAGTAGCGGCAGGGGGCATAGGGGGGTCATCTTCAGGTGCTGCAAGAGTTTTGGCCACAGGCTTTGGTGCAGGGCTGTTGGCGACGCGGGGTTTTGAAGCTTTGATGGGTGGTGAGTTTGCTACAGCAGCTGGCTTTGCCGGAGCTGGTAGTGCATCATCCTGGACCACGCGTGGTGAGTGTTCAGGTGCCGTAGAGTCATCACCGTCGTCACCGAAGTCGACTTTGGATGACGAAACAGCTACAAGGTCTTTGGCAGAAAACATGCTCATTGCGGCAACACAGTCATCACACCGACATGATGCCGATCTTGTGCATACGCCCGACATATTTCTTCACACGTACGTGCTTTCGGGAATACACGAGCTTTGGTCTTCTTGAAAGAGATTCCAATGCAAGTATATGAAGCCAATCTTCAGAACACTTCAAAAGACCAAGTTGAGAAGTGAGTTTCGTTTCTCTAATTATTCTGTCTTAGAGCCCAACAAACTACTCTGTGTGAGTAAACTTTTGTCTAAATATCACCACCTAAATTCAGTAGACTATGGCAAGATCTCAAAGGCCTTTCGACTTTTGCTAGTGTCGTTTCGAAAGCTGTTCTTGGTGAAATTATCGCGCTGTTATCTGTTCCCAAGCGCAGGGAAGCGATGTGTACTCTTAAGTATCCACTAAATACCCTTAGCCCAAAGAGAAGTTGAAACCGAGTAAGTTATCCGGCCTTGGCGATGGCGCAGACTTCTGCAAGCCGCCGTTGCACTCGCTATTTCCTGACTGCTGCTTCCTTTTTCTTGGCCACAGGCTTCTGGCCAGCTCCTCGACGCTTTATTCCTTTACAGCGTCAAGCTTCACGCGAGCGCTGCGTCAAAACCGGGTTTGCTTCGGCTTTGGCTTTCCGAGAGTCTTCAGGAGAGAGTCTATTCTTTCTTTCTTCTTGTTTAGTATTAGCATTCTTGCTAACACTCCTACTGTTATGACTTCCACTCTTAAAAGGCACTTTGTCGCAACGGGCCACCTGTAGTAGTTAGCTAACCGAAACCGTAGAACTCGCCACATTTCCCGTGCAACCGCCGTCGAGTCCCCAAATGCTCGTCAAATCCATGCCACAGGACAAGGCTTGGAGGATGCATGCATGTGTGGATATGCATGGCAAAATGCTTGGACGGGGACCATTGACCGCCACTAACTAGGAAAGAATCTGGCAAGGAGAAGCCCCGGTGACTGGATTCTGGCATGCGTTTTACGCCTGATGCTGCAATCCATCCTTAGTTACTCGTGTATAGAACCTGAATTACATTTCGCAGATGAGGCCAAAGGTGATATCTTTAGAGGCTCAAGAACCATTCCTGCTGCGATAGAAATTGGAGCTTAGGCTTACGATGTGTCAGAGCACCACCGACGAAGGCTATAGGAATGGTGAACGAACTTGGCTGATGGCACGACCTTGGAACCCAGGCGAAACTCCTAAGATGTGATAGAGAGAATTACCAATTTCTCTACCACATTTTGGAAAACTGACGTACTTGCGGTGAAAAGTACAATTTCGGTTTGTTCAAGACTCTTGAGGTTAGAATAGTGTGCTAATCCGGCGACTCTTGATGACATTATTCACGCTAGAATAATGATATAGACAACACCACAAGCCAGAGCAAAGAAGGCGTGGCCTTTGTTTTATACAGGGTCGTTCAAGGATAAGGATCAAAATCAAAGTCATAACTCAGAAGCTTTTCAATGAGAAAGTGGGAAAGATGGGGTTGGTTTACTATATACGAACTTGAAAAAGGGATAGAGACCCAGCACACGTACACCCTGCTGGATAGACAACTGAATGATGGATTTTGGGATAGACATGTTCCCGCACATGAATCACTTGAGGGTTTGGATAAGAAATTGAGGGGCTTGACATGAACTTCAAACGGGGAGAGGCAACAGCGGAAAATAGAAAAGGAAAAGAAGAACTTGGAGATGATAGTGATGAGATGAGGCTTTACGAAAGAGACACAGTCTCATATCATCTTGCCTTTCTTGGGTGCTTGTTATTATTTAACGAACTTTTCTTGTAAATATTTCTTGATGAGGTAAAAGGCCTGTATTTTGATTTCTTTGTTCCCCTCCATGAGTTGACCCGGGCAGTGCTATCTTCATTCGCTCATCCGTACAAGCGAACTCCCTAGGTTGAAGAAGGCATGCACAAGAAGAAAACAAAGGAATAGAATAGTAGGACGCAGAGGCTGTTTGGCGGCTCGCAAGGCTACATGGGCAGAGATCTTTGACAAATCACAGCAGAGAATAATGTGCATAGAAATGGGAAGAGATCCGTCTTTTGTGCAAGCGCGCCTTGCTCGCTTAGCTTGTGTGCATCAGATTTGTTGCATTCGTGAACGGGTGAGTGGCTGGGCACGTAAATGAGAGACGGGTAAAAGCTTAGTTGTCGTAGTTTCGGACAAGGGAAACGATGAGAATGATGAGAACAACGATGATGATGGTGGCAATGATAAGCGTGAGCTTGATCGACTTCCAGCGCTCGCTGCGGTGGAGGCGGGTCGCCTGTGTGTCAAAGAGGCGAGCCTGGTCCTGGAGAGCCTGTGTATCAGTCTCAATGCGCTCAGTTTTATCCAAGTTACGAAGCATACCGTCGATGTTGCTTTGCATGGTCAGTTTGACGTCGTTGACCTTGGACTGTACAGCGGAGAGCTTGTCCTTCTTGGTGGGGTCATCGTACTCGCGAACGACGGCATTGAAGATGGACTTGGCCTTTTTGTTAAGGCCTCCCTCCGTGGAGGTAGCCACGCGATCTCCAAGCTCCTGCTGGAAGCGCTTGATGATATCGTTGAGCATCGGGAACACGAGACGTTCAGGGTAGTCCGAGGTGGTGATCGCCACGTAGACGCGTTGCTGCTGGTCCGTGGTGAAGTTGAACGCGTTTACATCGCCCACAAGACGGTATCGAGATCCAGGAGCAACCTTGCTCTCAAAATCGGGTGCCGAGAGGACCTCGTTCACGGTGTTAAAGTACTGCGGCTTGTTGTAGTCTCCATCCCGAGCCACGTACGAAGCCACAATTACCTTGTCCGTGGCACGTGCTACGGCCACGAACATGATGTTACGTCCGCTGTCTGCAATCGACATCTTGAGCTATTGGTTGATACTGTGCTTCACGTGTCGTAGATTTGATCAATAATGTCGAATCGACTTAGGTTTTCTGAGGTTTCTCAGTGAAACGAAGAACAGCACCAAGTTTATTGAAACTTAAACTTCTGAGTGGTGATTCCGGAGACAGCAACAGTGTCGAGGCCTTCTCGGATTGCCCGGAGTTTGCGACGGGTTTTTGTTTCTCCGCTTCGATGCTTCTCTGAGCTCAAGGGTCTCTGCGCTCGTGTCTTAGCTCTATGAACTAAAACAATGTCTCTGTGCCAGGTCAACGCCCAATCCAGCGGTCCTTGCGGCTAGTGCGGGGTCGGTTTCCACGACGCTGCTGTTGCTGCTGCTGTTGCTGCCGCTCCTACGTGTCCCAATCCGGCACGGGGTACTGTCCCGGCGAGGCGCGGCTTGGCTCGCGAGTCTAAGGCTCTCTGCGTCGGCACTTGCGCGAAGGAGTTCGAGTTTGACTTCTCTTCTTCTTCAGTTCTCTCTCTCTCTCCAAATCTTTTCATTTTCATTTTCATTTTCATTTTCATTTTCATTTTCTCTCTCTTTCTCTCTCTTTCCGTATGTTTCAAAAGAAGGTTAATTTACTCCAAACTCATCCATATCGAATTTCACTCTTTCTTTTTCCTTTTTCTTTTTCCCTTTTCCTCTCTATCATGCACTTACTAATCACAGGATCATCCTTTCCAAACTAAAAGAAGCTCGCTAAAACTCCATTGCTTCACTATAAAACTTTCCACCTTCACAACCAACCTGAATCCAAAGCGTACTTATTTACTCTCCTGGTTATGGTTGGTACCTGTTGCACCATTTTTGTAGTTCTTCGAAGCTAATTTAGCAGTTTAGCCGTGTTTGTTTTGTTGTTTTGTTTTCTTGTTTGAAGCAAACAAACGTTTTATTCCTTAATGGTATCTATCTTCTCTGAAGCCGATACCGACGGTCGCGTCGCGCCGCGCACATGCTGAGCTCCTTGTTCTTTTCTTTATTCTTTCCAAGTTTTATTTATTTATTTATTTTAATTTAAAATTAAAACTTGAACAGTTTATTTTTTTGTTAATTCAAAAAGACTTTTGTTAGGCCCAATAAAAAATGTTTGGCTTTGCATCATCGACCTTAGTTCCGTTTCTCTCTCTCGGAGCCCTCAATCCAGAGCGGTTGCTGACCACAGTCAAAGGACAGATATTGTTGCATTGGAGTCTGCCCAATCTACTTCGAAGATCTAGCGATGGCCTCGAGTTCACGTTACTCTCGAGCATGGTTTCAATGAGATGGTTTCCACGTTTGGCGCTGGAATTAGGGGAGTTGGGTAAAGCAGAAAAGGGGGGCTGAACTGATTATGGACTACTACTAATTCGGTTAGGAGGGTATGTAAACAGTCGAGAGGATGGCAGTGAGAGTTTTTTTTAATCTCAAGTTTTACGATTTATAATAAAAAATAGATACATCAAATATAGGGCTCCTATATTTGTAATATTATATTACGTATTCTGACCTATCTCGTATTGATTTCTTTTCATCCCTAAATCATCAATTAATCAATTAATCAATCAATCAATCAATCAATCAATCAATCAGTAAATAAATAACTTTTATATAGCTAAATTGGGTCCGAAGTTGTGATTCAATTTTGCGATGGCGGTCATCAAAACCTGCGGCGAGAGCGCAGAACTCGAGCTGAGAGGCGACCAGGAGCCTGTAAAATCTCATGGATATTTGCGACGCAGGGCTTTTTCAAGGTTTGCGGAAGGTTGGAGCGGTTTCTACCGCCGTAGTTCGGTAGGACTTACAGCGGTGGGCTTACAGGTCGTCCCATTGTGATTGACAGCTGTGTCTTTGGAGCTCGAGCCTCAAGAATGCTCAGGTTTGGGGAAATGGCGACGCAGTGGCACATTGGAGGTGGATGGGCTCGAGCTGTATCTGTGACCAGATCTCTTTTGTGAAGAGTAAGGGGAATGGCTCTGACACACGCAAGAGCACCTGGAACTGGCTTCACGGACCAAGTGCCACACAAAATGTGTAATAGGAGGCAGGCCGCAGGGTTTGTCGTGGGATGAACTTCAAGATTGATTGAAAAACAATAGGTACCTGCTTACCTACTAGCGTATTCAAGAGGCTGAAAAGGCAGAGAATGCATGTAGAGGATGGGGTGTAGCGTGTTGACAAGGGAAAACGGTTCGGTTGAACTCAAGGAGTGGCGAGATAGGTTCGTTTTTGTTTTGCCTTCTTTATACAAAACACAGCTACAATGAGCCTTGCCGGAATCGATAGATGATGAATGCGTGCTGATATAGCGTATTTGGCAACAGCAGTGCTGGAATGTTTTCGACTGGATCGAAATCTCGGTTCGCTCCAGTTCAGAATATTTCAACAATATAATATGGTAGGGAATGTGCTAGCTTTCGATGATATACATGGAAGCACAGTCCATAGATAAGGCGCGAGGGTTGAACGAAGTTTTAGTGAGCTTAAGATGGTAGATGCTCAAATCAAGAAATGCTTTCCCCAAAGGTTAAATAAGCTGAGGTTAAAAGAAAGATAAATTCATTTCTAGCTTTTAATTTTCTAATTTATTATGAGAGAAGATGTAATTCTTGCAACAGGTTGAATAAGTAGCAAATGGGCTGCAAATTGCAGTCCATAGTAGCTAATAAAGGATAATGCCTATCTCAAAAAGGTTCCGCTATGATAAAGACAAAATACAATCAAACCCAAACAAGAGCAATTAGAGTAGGCAAAAGCCTAACATCTTATTGTGAATGCGATGAGAATGGTGCGCTCTGTTGAGCGAAACCCTTTGACCATGGATTATCATCGAATTTCATATTTCACCAATCGCACATAGGGATAGTTTGCTCTGACTGTGAATTTCTTCCTCGGCCAGAGGACTTGTTACTCCATTTAGTTGGAGCACTTGGTCAAGCACGTCTCTAAATAGGAATCGAGGCGAGGATTGCATGTATAGTATTTTTTAAAATACGTTTTCTGTAGTTGGGGAGAGGTATGTATTCGTTTTTTGTTTTTTTTGTTTTTCTGTTTGTTTTTTGCTGTTTACGGGTTTTCTCATTTTTTTTAATAATCCGGAAAAGTGACGAACTAGTCACTATAACTCGGGATCTTGGACAACATCCTTGTCGTGGCATTAAAATAGCTGAATCGAAGTTGCATCTTATCTGAACAATATGCCAACTATGAGATTCTCATTTCTTTGGACACGAGGACATGTACTGTACTATGCAACACAAAAGAAAGGTGAACACACATACTAGAATTTAACGACGCCACGGCTCTCGGCCGCCGCGTTGGTGGGGAGGATACTGCTGCTGGTGCGGTGGCTGCTGTTGCTGCGGGTATCCCTGACCTTGGTAGCCACCTTGTTGAGGGTATGAAGGACCCGGAGGGTACTGGGAGAAGCCTCCAGGCGGGCCCCGTGCTTGCAGAGCACTTGAAAGGCGATCCATAAGTGCACTCTTTGAGTTACTTGGACGGGAGTTTCCGGCAGGTTGTTGCTGGATTGCCATAAAAGGGTTCTGAGGAGGCCCACGGCCACGAGGGGGGTACCCTTGCTGCTGTGGAGGGTACTGGGGTGGGTAACTCTGCTGCTGTTGCTGAGGATAACCATGTTGTTGAGGATAGCCGCCTTGATGCTGCCGAGGTGGGTAACCTTGGTTGGAGTGCGGGTACCCAGAGTGGCCACCACCACGACCGCCGCCATAGTCTTGACGAGGAGGATAGCGACCGCCACGACCGCCGCCATTGTAATTGTTATTATAATTGTTGTTGTTGTTGTTGTTGTTGTTGTTGTTGTTATTGTAATTGTTGTTGTAGTTGTTGTTGTAGTTGTTGTTGTTGTTGAAGCGACCACCACGACCGCGTTTGTCGTACTGGCGAGGTTCAAAACTGCCATAGCTACGGTTGTGATGGTTGGCCTGGCGCTGCATAATACCTCCCTGATGTTGCTGGAAACTGCTAGGGTGTGCCGGCTGGCCCGTCTCCACAAGCAAGTTTGCAACATTGGCACCACGACCAAGTTTCGGAATTTTGATCACAAGATCCTGAGCAGTAAGGATGCTAGGCGGTAGCTTCACCCCAGGAAGAATCATAGACAAATGAGGCCGCATCTTTGGAAGACGAAATTCAAAGACGACAGTCTTATTATCCGGAATAGGATCGAGGCGGCGAGATGGGGCAGGAATAGTGGCACCCTCGATGAAAGCGAACTTCTTTGGCGGAGGAGTGAAGTATCCTGCCAACCCATTGGTTGCAGAGGCCAGTAAAAGACGAGCATTTGCCTGATTAGAGACAGCGCGAACATCACCAGCGGTTGTTGGAGTGATCTCAAGCTTGGCAGCTTGCACTTGCTTGACGAGAGCCGTACTCTCAGCCTCCTTTGCGGCTTCAATCATTTTATCAGTTCCTACAGCATCAATGTGAGCAAACACAAGGTCCGGATTGTAATCATTACGCTCACGCTCGCCCGGCGTATACTCCTTTTCCAGCTCCTTAGCTACCTCCAGCAAGCGTTTCTCATCGATAAAAGGCAAAAGGGCCACCCAAAGCCAGCGGACACTTTTTCCATTAGCATCATAATCGAAACTAGTGGGGTAAAAATCCGCAATTGGGGAATCAATATTGGTCATGTACCACCGCACAGGCTTCGGCAAAGCGTGAGCGCTTGCGGGAGGCAAAACACCCATCAGTTGCTCGAATGGTTTGAAGGGCATTGAAGGAGGGAACTCGATCTTGATAGTATCCACATTCACCAAGTCAGAGGCAAAAGGTGCATAATGAAATTCGTAGAACCAAGTCCACGATTGGCATCCACGGTAGTAGTACTCCATGACCCAGCAAAGACCTTTGACATAAGACTCAACAACCTGGCGACGTGCCGGTGACTTGGGATCCTCATACTCAGGTCCAAACTTGGATGCGTAGTACCGGTTCTTCCAGCCGGCTTCACCGAAACGAACCTCATCCTCCACATCTTCGTGAATGTTACGCTCCTTTTCCTTCTCCTTGACAAGACGCTCAAAGTTCTCTGCAGCAGAAACAGAATCATCTGCTTCGTAGGTATCGGTGCGGATTTTATCCACAGCATCCTTGGCGCGCTCCAGGGCTCGGCGAATATCCCGCTGAGGGCGGTTGGATTCCTTAGCCATCCTTTTCGCCGCCGGAGAGTCGCCCTCCATGGATTCAGAAGAAGAACTAGGCTCTGCAGCACGCTTTGTGCCCCCTTTCAGACGGTCGCGCAGTTCAGCCGCAGCTGACTTATTTGCGTCCTTATCTGGAGGCGGAGCTGCTTTGGGAGCAGCTTCGGAGCTTGATGCAGTAGTTTCCTTTGCACCTCGTCCCAGTGGTACCATGTTTGACGGATCAGGTGGAGGAGGTGCTGTCTGTTTGCTGCCACGGCCCTTTCCAAGCGGTACGAGGTTGCCAACACCTCCAGAGAAGTCTTGCACATCAAATTTACCACGCCTGGTTCTACCTTGTACTTCTGGGCCATTTCCTTTGGCAATCGCCATAGCTAAGTTACCCTCAGCACGAGTTCTGCCACCTTCGCGACGTGTTTGACGGTTGTTTTCGCGACGCTGCTTATCCCACAGCTCACTTTGACGACGACGTCTAAAGATCTCATCTTCCACGGTTCCAAGTACACCCATATACACATCCACACGCTCAAGATTGACCTGGCCGTCGGTGGTCAAGTATCCGCCAACAGTGGGTAATACGCGCTTGTATAAATCTAGCAGTAGCTCAAGGCCGCCCTCACGAATCGAAAGTGAAGGTAAGTGCGGAAGAAAGTCATTACCAACAAAGAAGCAGATGAACACGAAGTCGTCGATGCAAGCCTCAAAGTTGTACTCAAAGGGAAGCTGCTGGTAGAAGGCCTCTGGTCGGAATTCATGCTGAAGATATTCGCGCAGAATCCATAGGCGCACAAGGTCAAAGGGCTTCTTTTCAATGCCAACAAGACCTGTGTCGCCATCACTGTCTGGGCTTGCATCATTGTCGGTACTTGCTGCAGACGAGTTATTGAGCACAGCGTCCCGCTGGAACCCTTGTTTACGTTTGTCCTTGCCGAAGAGGACCTGTTCACGCAAGATGGTGAAGTGAATCTCATGACTCGCAAGACCAAGCATAATAAGATCGGCATCAAGACCATAGAGCACATGAGTGGTGTTGGGATCGTAACTCGGCTCTGCACGCTGACGGCGAATGAACTGCATCACCTTGTGCTCGCCCTCACCTGGAGACTGGGCATCTGAGAGAACAACACGCACATTCTTGAAGGCAGGGTTCTGGTTGATACGCTCCGCAATGTAGTATCTGAGGAAGTCTGAGAGGTTCGACATGAACTCTGTGCCTGGGGTGATGACATTTGAGTCCCAGGGTTTGGCCTTTTTGGGCGGAGGGCGATGCCCCTGACTAATCATTTCCTTGCGGATACGGTCGGCATCCTCCTCAGCTTCTTGAGCCTCTTGAGCAGACCTGAACCGGCGCGACCGCTGCTGGTTCATTTTAGCACGTGGCGCGACGCCGTCAATGGCCATGTAAATGAGTTTCCGCGGACGGATCATATTTAGCAGGCGGTCGAGGTACCTGAAGATGACAAGGTACATCTCCTCCTCAGTTTCCGGAGCTGGCTCGCCCTCAGGGTGCGTACATGGATGAATCAGACCGTTCATGTCCAAGTACAAGTTGTCAAACTCATAACCATTAGGGTTTGGTTTGGTAGCATCGACCGGTGTCTGGTCCGGTCTTCTGTGCTCTTCAATGCACCTCGTCATGATCTTCGGATACTTCTCCGAGATCCATCTGAAGAATGCCGGGACACCCATTTTGTTTGTCTCAGAGTTATGAAACTACGCCGATTCTCCACAAAATCAATCTTCTTTGATACCAGATTTCTGGGCTTTCACCTACAATTATCGCACGTAAAATATTAATTGCTATCTTATGTTTACTCCGCAGAAATCTCGTTCAAAGAGAGAGTGCAAGGTGTCAAATCCCTATGAAAGTTCACCGGAGAAGTGCGCGCAATTTTGCGCAGCTTTCCGTGTTCTCACAGGTACGCCTTTTCGACCTCAGAGCTGCGGTCGATGGGCCGATGAATCGCTGGATCGCAGGACGGATCCAGATCCGACCCCGCCCCGTGGCTCGTCAAGATCGCCGCGGCGGCGCGTTCTAAACCAGCCTTTCGGCCTTGCGCTCTGCTCCCACGCTCGCAACGACCTCGCGCGAGCAGCCTCGCGAGAGGGTCTGCCGCTGCCTCCAGTCAATGAACGGCCTCTCCTCTTACATATAAAAACCAGCCCAGCAAAGAACCTTTTGGCGAATAGCCTACTTAGATACTCTACAGTATAACTCAGCACTTACAATAGGTTATAGGATTTGTTCTATTGTAAGGGGAAGAAGGTTCTAGGTGGCCGCAGAAGCGCATTGGTGTTCTTGCAGAGTTCCTTGCGAAGGAAAAATCACCTGCGAGTGAGGTTTGTCCTGTTTAGAAACGAGGAAGCGATTTAGAGTTGGAATGGAATTTGTGCAAGTTACCTGTTCTCCGAGCACTCTGAGCAATGGAACGGCACAAGGTCTGAAGAAGAAGACTTAGAATCAATGTCGCTCATTTTTCTGTTTTCACTCGCCAAGTGCTTCCTTGAATCAATCGTCAGAATGAGCCGCGCACACGCTTCCGCGCGCTGACACAGGATAGCAAGTCCTCGAGCGCCTCCTTATCTTTAGCCTGGAACTTCTCAAACTCCGTGGGTTCTTTATGTTGGGTGGCGCGGCCAAAGTCGAGCAGATGTGCAGTCTTGGACTCCAGGTTGAGTGCAACGTTGCGCCAGGCGATGTCGCCGTGCAAGACGCCCGCCTGGTGCACGCGTGCAAGGGACTCTCTGATCAAACAGGGTCCCCAATTATGATGAGTGGTCAGCAGCTCTAAACTTGCAGTTGCACCCGAAGAGGTCGTGGCAATGATTACGTGGTTGTGGAACACGCCGCCATACACTAAGAAAGGGATGTAGAGACCCTGTAACTTGTGCAGGGGTTCCTTGTAGAACTCAACTTCTTTGAGAAATGACTCCTTGCTCTCTGCAGAAACCTACCTCGACCAATCCTTCGAACTTTGCATAGCCTTGGCAAAGACGTCCCGTGTGAAACCTTAATAGGAAATCCAAGTAATCCGAACCACGCCTTCCGCCACAGGCTTAAAATCCTCCTCCCATGGCAGAGGCATACTGAATGCCTACTCGCTCAGGGGTAGGAGGCTGGCGACTCTATTGCGGAGAGCCTCGATCTCATCTTCCTGACCGGACTGATTGGCCCCTCTTGTTATCGTGGATCTGATGAAATCTGTGCAAGCTTATCCGATCATGTTCTCCAAAATCTCGAGGGTGTTATTCTTATCGACCTGCTTCCCGCCCCATCTGTCCTGACACATTTGATAGAACGTCTGTACTTCAACCGATTCGCTCTCCATGGTGCTCTTGACCTCTGCTGTTGTACAGAAGGACGGAGAGTCTGATGATGTGGAGGTGTTACTGCCAAGTTTCACGCAGTTTGTGCATAATGTCAACGTGGAGTGCGCCCGTGTGCTCTACGATAACGTTGACGCGCTCAACCCGGACATGCCGGACCGCAAGAAGCTCGACATTCGTGAGCGCCTACTCGGCTGTTTCTCCAAGGTGGTTGCCGCTTCGCTCCGCCTGATGATCCCACTTGAGGCGATCGCTCCCAAGGGTAGCCGTGCAATGGACCAGCCGGGTGTTCTCGACACATTCGGAGAGGAATCTTCAGATGAGTCGTCTGTGGACGAAGAGTGATCCTCAGACGAAGATAAGGATGAGGATGACCTCAATTCCGATGAAGACGAGGACCACGACTCAGACCTCTCAGATGAGGATGAAGAGGACCTGTAAGTAAAAAATCAAGCAAAATTAAATCATAACAATTTATAAATCAAATTTATCTACTACTCTTTTAATTTTATGAAGGAGCCATGCCTAGCTTCACGAAGCTTATATTTGTCTCTGGGCGGGCAATGAAACTGCACGAGCTATCGCCTATCTCGTTGCAGGTGATCTGCAAAACCTGGAATAGCTAGAAGTCCCAGTCACGACCGCAATAGTTTGAATCGAGGACAGATTTGACTGGTTAACAAGAGTGTTTGGTTCCGGGATCGAGCTTATTGCCAGCCCCATCAAATGCATGAAAGGTGGTCCACCGAGTATCATTTGTGATACTCACAGAATCCGTGGTGAACAAATCAACCATAAGTGAAATGCTCACGAGATAGACTGAGTTTGTGAAGGCATATGTCGTTGAGTTATCAGTGACACACTGGGTACTTGTCTTGAAACTACCATTGAAAAGCACGTTGGATTCAACAACTACTCCTCCTTCGAGATATTGAGGTTGCCTTTGTAAGCCCTGAAGCTGCGGGAGGGAGGGGGGGGGGAGGGCTATATCTTTTGAAGGTTTGCAACTGAAATTGAAGAACGAACAAAGTACTCTGAAGAAAGAAAGCTTCTAAATATATAGCCTCTGAAATGTAAAAAAGCATCGTAATACCTTTCCTCTTGATTGCTCTTCGCTTAAACTTTAATTCACTGAAAGGTGCTGATAGAGCAGCGTTGAGCAACGTGCGTCACTTTCAAACACCGTGACAATATACTTGTACCAAGAGTTAGCTGCACAAGGCCCATAGAACGCGATGGATTTGCCATTAAAGAGATTTTCCATAGGTTTAAGGAACTCGAACGAGCGGTGGAAAATACTTGTTAACATTTATTTGATTTCAGAAAGCAAAAAGATTATGGAACTCGTCAGTTGCGAGCATGCAAAATGACCTTGGTAGACCGGAAAGCAAGATTCAGGATTTATCGCAGGTCATTAAGCTGAGAAGACTGCCGTTCGATAGCAGACATCATCTCCCCGAACTGATCGAGCATATTACCATGCACAGCAGCCATGCGCGACCCCCGCGCTGACTTGGGTGTGTCGCGGCGCCACCCTCGAGAGGATTGGCTAGTCGGCGTCACAGGCCTTCGAGAGTTGCCGTTTGTAGAGTAAGATAAACCAGATCCCATTAGTGTCGCCGATGCAAGCCCAGACCCAGCAGGAGTAGACTCCAAAAAGCGGCGATGCAGCGTCTCCATATCATCTCCGAGACGTTGGAGCTCTTGGGCAAGACGGTGATTTGCATGCAAGAGATCTCGCACCTCATAAGAAGAAGAGCCGTGCCGAGATAGCAGAACCTGAGTTTTTTCAACAAGAGTCGATACGCCCCGAAGAAGAGATGCAAAAGCCTCCTCGCCGAGGCGTAAAGCTTGGACGTCCCCGTCTCGCAAGCCACCCTCGGCCATTATATTGCTTGACATTTGACTTCGATGCTGAGAAGCTGAGTTTGATGAACGAATAGCACGCTCAGTATCTTCAACCTGGCGCCAAAGCGTCTGCTCAAAGTCATCATTTCCATTGCCTTCGCCCCGGCTAGATGAATGGCGAGTGCGAGAGTCCTTTCCATTTCGGTATGACATACCTGAGCTTGCATTATTGCCATGCAAAGCACGATCTAGACGGGCCTTGGACTCGCGTAGTTGACTGTCCCGAGATTCTAACTTACGCAAAGTACTCTCAAGCTTACGTTCAAGCGTCGATACTGTCTGCTTCTTGGTATGCAGATCGTCTCGTAGGTTGCGCAACTGTTGTTTAAGTGCTGCTTGGGACTCGTTAAGATCCTGGATGCGCTGCCCTCGGTCTTCAAGTTCCAAAGAAAGTACACGATTGTTTTCCTTGAATTGACCAAGATCGCCATAAAGTTCTTCAAGACGAGAATCAATGCGTCCCTTTTCATCACGAAGTGCATCAAGCTCTGCGCGGACTTGTCGAACCTCTCCTTCTAGATGAGCGGAGCGCTCACGCGCAGAACTCAGCTGTTCGTGCAAACGCTCTTTTTCGTCTTGAGAACGTTGCACTCGTGCCTCGAGAATGCGAATACGGTCTTCATTTTGTTGGCGCTCCTGTCGCAGGTCACCCAAAAGTTCGTTATATCGCTTCTCCATTGACAAAGCCTGACCTTTAAGATGTACATTGCTATTTTTAGATAAGGTCTCCATACCATGCATGAAAGCAGCAAGTTTGCCTTCGGCATTGGAGAGTTGTACCTCGGTACGCTCAAGTTGTCCCACAATTTGTTTGAGCTTGTTTTGCCATTTTCGCTCCATCTCGATTCCGCTCTTTGCGAAAGCATTTTTGAGTTCTTGTAAATCTTCGAGGCGCATAAGGACCTCATTGGAGTTGTAATTACTCTGATTATGGTTCTGTGCTCCGAATGAGCCACTCCGCGGCTGCCGCATGGAACCGGAGCGGCTTCGTGACTGTCCCATTTGTTGATTATGCTCTTGTTGCTGTTGATATTGATGTTGGGGAATTACACTCGGATGTTGATGCGAAGAGAAGCTTGTGTCCAACATGCTTCGGTTGTTACTAACGTTCAAGTGGGGTCCATTAGTCTGGCCATTGCCACTGTGAAAGTTCTCATCAAGCCATCTGCGGGGCTCAGGTCGCTCAGCGGTAGGGCGCATTCCATGGCGTAAACGTGATGACGATGAATGCATTCCTTCATTACCCACCTCCTCGATACCGACTTCATCCGCATAAGGTGAAGTAGACGAACTGTAGGAGGCTTGATCAGGAATTGCATTTGACAGCAGACTTTGGTGTTGTTGTAATTGTTGCTGATGCTGTAGACTCGAAGGCAGGAGATCATCCAGCTTTCCCATGATTTGTCCTTCCCATGAACGCATATGACGACGGAGCTCCTTTTCGCGTTCTACACTATTCGCCAAGGCCTCACGAAGTTGTGTCTCCTTCTCTTTGCGAGATTCGATCTCTGCAGCAAGCTTAGCCTGTGCCTCTTTGAGCTGCATATGGGTGGAGGAGTCTTCCTTCTGGAGCTGCGCCTCCATAGCCTCCAGCCGCTCACGATCTGTATCTGCGCGTTGATATGCTTCATCACGTGCAAACTCTAAGGCAGATAATTTGCCACGAAGCTCTGCAAGTTCAGATTTGAGAGCAATCTCGCGCTCTGTGAGTTCACGGCGCATTTCTTGTTGCTTTAATTCCCCTTGCTGTCGAAGACTGTGCTCCTTTGTAGAGTAAGTGTCCCGCATGCGTTGATTTTCTCTCTCCAGGCGCTGTATTTTAGCCTGCATGTCTTCCTGTATACCATGAGACTCCTCGAGCTTCTTCTCCAGATCCTCAGCCTTGCGCTCTGCAATGGCTGCAGCTCTTTCGCTCTGGTCTCTTTCCTGCTCACATTGTTTAAGTAATTGTGTGAGCTTAGTAACACGTCCTTCTTCCGTGCGAGCAGATTCTTGGAGCTTAGTCATAAGTTCTGCCTCGCGGCTGCGCTGATCGCCTAGAGATCGAGCATTCTCAATAAGTTTTGCCCGTAAACTCTCAACTTCATGTGCAAGTTTGTTGTTTTCTGCGCGCGATTCCTCGAGTGCAGCTTCACGTTGCTTCAAAGTATTTCCCTTAATATCCAGGTCTTCACGCAGGTCAAGGTTCTCTTTGTCAAGCTTAACAGCCCGTTTCTTTTCAGACTCCAGCTCCCTGATCTGTTCGTTGAGTGTAAGAATATCCTCGAGTCTCTTGCGATCTCTTCCATCGAGCTCGCGAACCTTATGTTTAAGCGAGTCCACTTCGATTTCCCTTTCTCTGAGTGCCTCAACTGCAGCTTGATTATTGCGTGCTTCTTCAAGTTCTGCTCTGCACAGCGCAAGGTCTGTATGGAGTCCCTCGATGGCATTTCGAGCCTTCACCAGAAGTAAATTCCTCTCATCTAGTTCTTGTTGCTTTTCCTCAAGCAATACCTTGTGCTCCAGGATCTCTTGCTCTAAGGATTCATCGCTTTCTCCCCCGTTGCGAAGTTTTGCAACTCTTTCTTCAAGATAGAAAATCCGCAGTTTCAGGTTAAAGTTCTCTTTGCTCAGCTTTTCTACCTCGCCTCTAGGTGCTCCATGACCACCGCTCCCGCCAGGACCGGGGCCAAACCCACTGTTTTGGGAGCGAAGATCCATGCCGCGAGGTCTTCTAGCCAACCTCGCCAAGCACTTGCCTCGCAAGGCCGCAGCGGCGCTGGCCGAGCAGACCTCGAGTAAACGAGCTCAAGTTCTGCTCAACGGGACTCAAGTCCCGTTCACTTCGCATTATCGACTTGTCTCTAGTCTTTACTATCGGTTATAAACCTTCACAGTGGGGTTTTCTCCATTCTGCACTTTATACCCCTATAGGCTATACTGTTTGCTCTACTGTACAGGTCTGCACAAGTCAATCAATCAATCCTTCATCTTCTTCGTGATTTGCGACCGGAATGCTTCAAGGGCTGCGTAGAAAGCCTCAAGGATGACGTCCTGAGGCCACCTTCGAGTCTTGGGCTGCGGGCCACGGCGACATGGACGTGCAAGAGCACAGGTTTTCTATAGGGAGGACTTGTCGTCAAAATTAAATAGAAGTACATCAGAAATGTAGTACTAGATAGGTAAGCTTAGGTATTGCAAAGTATCATCCGACGGTTTTTTCTGGGGAAGGACTATTTATTATGGAGTATGCTATATATGTACTCTATTCACGGGCGACTACAATCAGTGAACTCAAGAGCAACACAGAAGAAGTCCATGAAGGCCAGGGCGTCAATCTGAGCAAGCTTTTAGCGTAGTATAATTATAAACCACTGATACGACGCAGTTGGGCCATTGGCCATGCTGAGGCTGCTATGATAACCTCGTAGATTACACTTTGCATGGAAATGGCCAAATAAATATCAAGGCCCACGGTGACTTAGTGCGGCTTAAGCAGGAAACAGTGAGTTGCTTATAGTGCTCAAAGCTTTATGTTTATGAATGAATGTCTCACTGTCGAGATTCCTTACTCGCAAAAATCTCGCATGGTGGTTTTTTGTCAGCGTTACGCCGTACATTTTCATAGTATACCAGGACCTATCCTGCATGATAATGTAACTTGCTCGTGCTGTCACTACGTTCGTTCGATCGTCATAGTTATCATCGCTGCTCTATGTCAGATGATAGAGCATGCCTTTCGACTTTTGCCTCTTCACTCAGTACTATTATTCGTTTTGTACAACTGCCGTAGTGCTAAATTGCAGCGTGCAAAGGCTCTGTTAGTAGTTAAATATCACATGCTAACACTGCTCGCTTCCATTGGACACAGAAGATGGTACACACTGTCTCTGTTGACCCAAGCTCTGACCCTTGCGTTGCCGCCAGATGCTTTACCCTTCGAAAACGCAAAGCCACTCATGTCTGGCCATGCCATTGTTGGCTTGGCGGCTTTGAGCTCGTGAGGAAATACTAGCGAGGACCCCAGCTATTGTCACGTTGGGAACTAGAGTCTGCTGGTTCCTTGCTTTTCCCAGTTTAGTAGGGAGGGAAGCAAGGAAGGACACAAGGAACTTACTTGAACTATGGATGAGGTTGGACAAACTCTGCACAACCCATTTCCAACAACCCATTGTGCGCTTGCTTTCTCTCAGGATTTCATTGATGCTTTGCCGCTCATTTAATTATAAATGCTCATTGAGTCTGTCGAAGTGAAGGCAATTATTGCACCTTACATTTACAACTCGCCAAATTAATGATTGAACAGTCAAATAGTATCAACTTGCAAAAGACGAAATACAAGACACCCTTGCAAACGGAATATTTATAGAACAAAACTTCAAATTAACTTTAGGTATTGATACCACATGGATGTAGTTAAAGAAATAAATTTTAAAACAGAGACGATGGGACAGGCCTTGCATTCAAGATTTTGAGAATCAAGCCTTCGCTTACTTTTATCATTCAATGATGCAACCTATTGCTCAGTATGAGCTCGTATTTAGACCGTCGAATCAAGAAATCCAAGTGCATATGAACTCAAAACAGCCTTGACTAGGACTTCTGTGAGATTTAATTATCAAAGGTGAATGAGAGGGCCCCCAAATCCTCTCACTCACTGGATTAAAGCATGACCCGAGTTGACAGTAGTCGCTTTGATAGAAGACACCACCATTCTCAGCATCTGGCTGGCTGCTCACCTTCGCGTGCGAGCACTTGAGTTCATTGCCCTTGATCCCTTTTACTATCTCAGTATAGTGTCAATCAACCTTACCAGTTACTATGGTGTATGAACTCCAGCGCTTGCAAATCCTCCATACCATACTACTCCTCAGGCCTGTAGGCAGGCACCTACCTACTATGGCTCAGGTGTGCGAAATCGTTGAGAGGTCATTGCTTCTACCTAACCTTCAAGCTCAAGACGATCCCGTTTCCAGAGATCTTCCGTGCCTTCACCTGCACAGGCACGATAACGACCACCGCACTGATTCCCTCCGTCTTCGTCGCATTTGTCCATTCATTCCTCATCTCTTCAACTCGCGCCATTTCCTTTCCTCGCTAATTCTTCGTCGCAGTTTCTGTCCCTCATTATCCCTCTCTCCATAAGTCCCTCAATCTCTTCTTCTTAGCAGCTCTTCATTCTTCTCCTATCAATCTTACATATCTTTCCATTGTTATATTTACTTTTACTTATTCCCTTTACATTATTGTTATATTTACTTATTCTCTTTACATTATTGTTATATTCACTTATCCCTTTACATTATTGTTATACTTATTTATTCCCTTTATATTATTATAGGCGCTCTTCCAGCCGCCACCACTCTCGCGGGTTCACCGTCGACACCCTGGCGGGGGTCCCTGTCCCATATTTGAGTACCGCATTGGGTGGAGGAGAGTGCGCGGTTAGGGTAGGCAAAACTTCGGCGCAAGTGGTAGGTGTGCGGGTATATGGTTACTAGTGGTAATGGAGGGAACAAGAGGCAAACTTGGGCGCGCACGGGTGGTGGTGGCAGAGTGGAGAGGCGAGGAGAGCAGCAGAGGCAATCAATCGAGAATCGACTAGACGCAGCGGAGCGGGAGTCGAGCGTACGGGCAGGCAGGATGGGTCTCTCTCGCGATGGCATGCACAAGCGCCGCCACACCGGTGGCAAGCGCGCCCTTGGCAACAAGAAGAGGAAGTACCTCAACTCGCGCCCGGCCGCCATGACCAAGCTTGGCGCCAAGCGCATCCACCTCGTGCGCTGCCGTGGTGGCAACCTCAAGCACCGCGCTATGAGGCTCGATACCGGCAACTTCTCCTGGGCCACTGAGGGCATCACCCGCAAGGCTCGTATCCTTGACGTGACGTAAGTACTTTCACGAGGCACCGTCGCCAAGACGGTTTTCAAATCCGGGCTCCACCTTTTCATGTTCTTCAACTATATATAACTTCTCTGTAGCTATTCTTCGGGATTCAATTGTTCTCGTGGCTTCTTTTTGCGATCGTGCAATCTAATTTCTGTAGACTTTCGTGGACGTCTGAGCATTTTCACAATCTCAGAGGAGGGCCTGATGATGGAGGTTTCAACTTTCTTTGTTACTCCTGTGCATATTATGCATTTTGAATAATGAAGGGCTTTGGGATAATCGTTGCTCGTCAATGAATTCGAAGGAAATTGTATGCAATTGTCTATTTGTGGAGGATACGATGGCTGATCTCGCGGTGACCGACTGTGAAGATTAGAGAGTGATATTATTTTTGAAGAACTCAGACTTGGTGGATTTTAGGGCTCTGAGGATTTGACTGCAAAGGAGCACGTCTACACTATTTCAATCAATCGCTACGCTTTTGTATTGGCAATGACGTGAAACTTAGCAGGGGAATTGTCAAATATGATGATGGAACTGTGACAACTAACTAACATTGGGTATTGTTTGAACCTTTTGACTTCATTTACAGCTACAACGCCACCAACAACGAGCTTCTCCGCACCAAGACCCTTGTGAAGAACTGTATCGTCCAGATCGATGCTTCCGCCTTCCGTCAGGCTTACGAGAAGCACTACGGTGTTGAGGTCGGCACCAAGCGCCCCGCCAAGAAGAAGGACGAGGCCGAGGCTGAGGAGGACAAGCCCAAGTCCCAGAAGGCCCTCGACCGCCTTGCTGAGCGCCAGAAGACCCGCGAGCTTGACTCTGCCCTCGAGGACCAGTTCAACTCTGGCCGTCTCTACGCCTGTGTTAGCTCCCGCCCCGGCCAGAGTGGCCGCTGCGATGGCTACATCCTCGAAGGTGAGGAGCTCAAATTCTACAAGCGTATGATGGACAAGAAGAAGGGCAAGAAGAAGGAGTAAATCTGTTCTACTGCCTGATCGACTACTATCACTACATCTTCCCCTTTATTCTACAAGTACTCAACCCCTCTTATTGCGACTTGTTCTTTTATTCTGATATGTTGCTCTTGCTTCCATCCTCGCATCTTGACTTGGTTTTCATTACCCCTTGCTGATTTTGCAAGACTTCCGGTTGATGAGCAATTTCAATTCTAGCCTTGCATTAAATAATCTCTTGTCATCTCCTGTCGTGTCTTTCCTACTTCCCAGGAGGCGCATGGATGACAGTGGTAGTTAAGCAAGGAATAAGTTAAGGAATGCCGATTCGGCCGAGAATGGAAGAAGGAAGCTCAGTAGTTCTAAATCAATAAGTACCTTTACAATCCTGTGGTTAGATGAAGATTTATGTCTCTACTTATTAGTATTAAGGTTCAATAGTAAAAGCCTATGAATGGGTTTTGTAGACGCATAGCAATGCAGTAATGCTGGCCTTGCAAGCTTACTAAGTTGAACAGGTTAGACCAAAATGCAAACAATGGGTTTATTTGATAGAGGTACAGAGAAATGACGATTTCGACCCTCAGTTGCATGCCTGGGTTTGAAGTATCACGCTTCAGAATGAGATTGGGCCTACTTGATAGAAGAACAGCAAAAGCGCTTCATTAAACAAACTCTGATGGAGTTCTAGCTTGCCATCTCCAAAATAAGATCTACTTGGGGTTGCTTACTCTTGAATTGTTGTGTGGACTGAAGTGAACTTTGAAACCACACATACCGACTGTATCATGAGGTGTTTTGTGTCATACGTGGTGTCCCCTCAACGCTCGAGGCTTCCTTCGCTTGAGACATCAGTTACTTCTTTCCAAACACTTATAAACTTTAAGAAAAACCTTCTTTCTTATATGCATTGCTACATGTTTTGAGACCTCAAGTGATTACGAATGTTTCTCTCTAAAAATACGAATATAAAGCTTACCTGGACAGTGACAAGGACAGATACGATTGTTCAACCCTAAAACCGATGTACTATGAATACATCCAATGCTTTCACAGCATAACATTTCATTAGTAGTAGCCCTACCTCAATATCGGTCTGGAAACTTTTCTTTCTTTACAAACGAAACTTGACCATTCACGCAGGTTGTAGCAAACTGCATGCTCTCCTTTAGAAATCAGGTAGCATTCTTTCATCCCAAAGCATCTGTAAGAATATTTGTCTCTTCGTTAGGACGCGGCCAAAACATTCTATCCCTGTCAATTCTACCAATGCTGTTTTAATATACACTTTAGCACAGTTCAACAATGTGGATCTCTTGCCTTCCTCTGCTGCTACTACTGCTGCTACTGCATCCTGGTTTTCAAATTAATGAGAATATTATTGTCACTCGTTCGACCCAAGCTACAAACCGTTCTTGTTTCCTAGTACTTGCTTTAAACTCCAATCGAGTCGCCACACAAGAAATGTATGTGTCTACGCCTTGTTTAGGATGCGCAAGATCTTTAAAAATGACAATGACAGTAGATAGCACACACCGAATACCTGCTCAATATCTTGTAGCTGCCCTTCGAGTTTGCGTCGCTTTCGTTCCCATCGTTCTTCACCTCAACCCAGCTAAATGAGTTCCCACGACATTCAGGTTCTTTCGTGTCCACTCACTTACTTTCTCAGCCAAACTTTTCCCAATGCTGATTCATTAATTTCTCGACCCGAATTCAAGTCTCTTAGTCTTGAACTCCACGCTATCATTAGCTCCTTTGCCAGATTTATAACTCGCAAAATACATTGCTGCTTTGTCTCTAATCATTTCGTCTCCAGTTGGATTCATAAATCAGCATCTATGCTTTTGTTGTTTCTTCTCATTCAATCCAGTCAGCAATGTCCAGCTACAATGTCCTAAAATTGAGGCCTATTCAAGGCCATATATGCGCCTGTACTATGTCCTAAAATGTGAGCGTATTATATTTGCATCACACCAGCACTACTAGTGTTCACTATTGCTTCTTGTACCAAGACTGCATCGCCGTCATTTAGGATTGCCTCAACGGAAGGACTTCAGGTCTGAAGAAGTCAGGGAAAAGGCATCTTAAGACGAGGTAGCTCACTCAACTTTGGAGATTTTTCTTGCAACATGATAGAAGGGGGAGCTAGAAAGACGACAATGAAGACTGATGAGACTTTCTGAAGTGGAACGAGCCCTTAGCTTAGGAATCCTTAGAACCGATGGCTGTTAGCTCCTTGGTAGGACCCTCTTAATGGTTCATTTTTTTTATTTTCACTTGGAGGCATGGATGGGACACCTCTCTACTGTGGCATATTACCTTTCTATAATGAATCAAAGTACTCAACAATTTTGTACGGTACGAGCAGCTTCCTCCTTTCTCAAGAGGTGTCTCTCTCTCGAACGAGGCCTGTCATTGGCACAATCAGCGGTGCTTAGGCCTTGCGTGGAGCTCACACCTTGCACCATTATTATAAACCCAAGGCCGAGCGTATTCGAGCATCCACGTTTCCACTTCCCCCGCTGTCGTGAGAGCGCGAAGTGATCGCAACGATCATCACCAAATAATTAATTATGCTTTGTTTGTTTGTTTCATTATTTTCTTTCTTTCTTCTTCCTTTCAATTGTTCAAGTTGACAATAAAATAAAAAGAAGTGTTGATCTCAAGTTAAATACTAGCGCCCTCCTATGCCTAACTCTATGGTGGCAAATCAATGAAAGAAGGAAATGAAAGGAAACGAAAGGGATAGAATAGAATTAGTCATTGACTTATTTATTATGTACGCTAGAATCATTGAATAAGTTTTATACTTACTCATTCAAGCTTTATCATTTGCTTCTGCTGCGTCTTCATCTTCTTCTCCGTAATCCTAGTTTCCATCTGCGGCGGGAGCGCTCTCTGCTCAGGTGCCGCGCCAGGTGCAGCGCAGCCCCCCAGCGGAAGGTCCAAGAGGCACTCCAGGCAACCAGCTTTGCGCCGGCCTCTGGACATCCAAGTCTGGAGCAGGCTGCGTCATTGGCAATTCGGAGCGAGCCTTTGAAACTTTCCACAGCAGCGGGAAAGACAAGCGCACCAGCCAGCGAGACGGCGAGACTTTCCTCACGCGTGGAGCATACGTGGTCCAGGAAAGCTTTGCCAGTCGCCCCTGTACCAAGGCCACGGCTTTCACGCGGCGAGTGACTCAAGCGCCTTATTAAGAAGGTCGAAAGAAAAAAAAGAAGAAAAACCAACAAACAAACAAACAAAGCAAATAATCGTCCGGATAGGTCGCCAGAACCCCAAAGCCGCAGAGGACATCCTTTTCGCTGGCAGGAAAGGGAGAAGTACATACTTAGTTTTGCTTGGTGTGTTATTTCAAGAATACTTGAATACAGGTCTCGATAATCGCCGAGTTCTTTGAAGAAAGTCTCCAAGTAAGGCGCTCTCGGAGCTCTTTGTTTTTAATAGGTGGTGGAACCTCCGGTGAAGTAGGTATTTGTTGTGACGACTGTGTAGAGAGCCTTGAAGTGGATTGGTGGGTACGCTGCACTTCAGTAGGAGTTTAGATCACGTGGCCGGCTAGGTTTGTCTGTAGTTTTCTATTTCCAGCCGTCTTTGATTGGCAAGATTAGGTTTGTGGCCTGGTTGGCCATTTTGCTGTTGACCTGAAAACTCAGAACTTCAGTTTCAAGCGCTAGGACCAATATTTCTGTGCCTTAAAAGAGTACGATATAGTTGGTTCACTTGCTGTTCTTAAAGGCACTTCCGGGTTGGGCTTGTGGTGGACTTCGTTTTAAAACGCCAGGACCATGTCAGGAGCGAAAATAGAGGAGTTGGAGAAATCCCTCCTTAGGCTGAAGGTTGTCGACTTAAAGTTGCTACTGAAGAAGTATGGTCTGCCTAGATCTGGCAACAAGTCTTCACTTATGCTGAGGCTAGTCGAATACGCTGACCGGTTTGGTCAAGTGGATGAAATTCAGGAGGCCGCGAAAAACCCTCATGACAACGGCGATGAGATCAACTTGAGTTATAACAGCGCTTTTTTACGCCAGGCTTTGCATTCTCTGGACAGCAGCAGCACCAACCCCCAAAGTCTTGCTATGGACCAAGAAATAGCCCTGGGAAAGCTTAGAAAAGTTGCTGAGAGCGATCCTTTTGCGAGGCTCGAAAGTGTAGTTCACGAGATGAGCTTGCTTAATAGTAGCACAATGCCAACAGATATTTACGTTAATACCGCACAGATTCCACGTGAAACGCTTTTGCGCCCAAATACCCAACTATTGGTATATTGTGTACAGATTGCCAAGGGCAGAAAACAAATTGATGAGGAGAAGAAGGCCGCGAAAAATGGTCGACCGGTTAAGGTCGAGGATTTCACTGTTCGCTGGCCGCCAGCTGTGACTGTCAATGTGAACAATAGCCCAGTGAAAGTTTTACAGCAAGCACCAGATGGCCGTTTGAGGATAAAGGCAGTTCGAGAACGTCCAGCAGATATTACCCAATTTGTCACATCTAGCCATAATCCAAGCGTCAATTTGCAGATCATAGCTCCATACTGTGACCAACATGATGAAGGTGCGCGTTTTGCAGTCTCTGTAGTACTTTCCAAAAAACTTACTACTGATGTGCTTATGGGAGCAATACCTGACTGTCCACGGGAGCGAACCCAAGAACTTGTGCGCATGGTCTTTGGTGATGGCGAAATTGAAATGAGCCCAATCTACCTTGGCCTTAAAGACCAGGTTACGTTGATGATGATTGAGGAACCAGTGCGTGGACTCTCTTGTAACCACGTTCAATGTTTCGACGCGCGTTCCTATTTGAGCTTTCAGAGTTCTGTGAGAAACGCTAATTTTCGCTGCCCTGTGTGCGATAAGCATCCTGTTCTCCCAAATCAATTAGTCAAAGATCCGTGGTTTGCTGAGATCCTGCAGGAAATCGAAAAGTCAGGGAATGACGTGGAAAAGGTTGAACTATTCGAAGATATGACTTGGAGACCCTATGTGGAAGGGAAGACGCCGCATATTACCAATTCTTCATCTTCGTCTTCGTCTTCCTCTGCCCCAATTGACAAGGATTCTGGTCATAGTCTTAGTATTGATAGCAACAGTAATGATGCAAGCGACGAGAACCTTGCCGATAAACAGGGTCTGGAAGGATCAATTGCGCTTGACAGAAGTACAGAGATAATGGAGGACCCTTTGACCCAGCTCCTCCACGGAAAATCCTCTTTGAAGCGTCCGCCATCTCCCATGTTCTCAGATCGTAGACCCGAACCTCCAAGATCACCTCCCCCTTTGCCTAGCAAACAGAGCGATGATGTTATCGAACTTCTTGATTCTGATGATGAGGATTAAACGGTATCTCTTGCTATAAGACTTCGTTTCCGTTGCTATTGAACTACTTGCCCCAATGTCATACTTTTATTTCACATCTTTCTCATCGTTTATTCACCGATTCAGTCATTTGGTCATTCTTAAAACTTATGTTTGTTTGCCTCAATTATAGGTATTTTGTCCCCTTTTCCTTTTTCTTTGGGTTTTGGTAGAGCAGAAAGGCTTGCGCATTTTTTCCCCTCTCAGTCTTTGCTGACCTATTGTATCCACTACTGTTCGTTTCGTGGTGTCGGACTGGGACCGTCTCTAATGTGTTCTTAAATTTTGTATGCACATTACCAGCAGTGAAATTGCAGTTTTATCTACATATACTGAAAAGGTTCAAGTATTGAAGAGGATACCCTCAAGTAGTTGATGATACAAATTAGAAGCTACGACACCTGGCTTATCGCGCGAAGGCAATAAGTAGCAAGATGAAAATCAATATTACACAAGTCATTCTAATTTCACATGACACATTTATCTTCTCAACTTTCCTTCGAGGTTTCACAATTGATATTCTGCATATGTGCAGACTGATTGACTCCTTCATTGCCATCTGGTTCTCCAGGCCTATAAAGAAACACATTCAAAACTCTTAGAACTTCCCCTGGTTTGCTTAAACCTCTTTAGATCTCGTTCACGCGTACTCCTGTATTTGATGATCTCAGCAGTGTGGGCGGTTCTTGTTTATAGAGTGGACAGGGGAGCTAAAGGAACGATAGTTTCGTGCCAATCTTTTTAATTATTCAGGGTGGGGGTAAGGAGGGGCACTTGCCACACCTGCAAAAGGTACACGCTTCTCCATGCTCGGATATTTGTAGTGATAAGAGTACTACATGTACTGAGATCAACATCAAAATAAGCAATACAGAATGGTTCATTGACAACCCTCTGCAATCCCAAGAGCATATGAAAGGGGAATAGATGATGAACAATGGAAGTGATTATGCAAGCCACGGTAAAGATCAAGATAAACTTTCTGACCCTAGCACCCTTAAGAACGTCTCTCAGGTGATGAACAATCACAACAATTATGGTTTCGACCTCCACTGCACTCCTAGATTTGAGACAATTCGTTTGAGTAGTCATAGTGGAGCTGCTGAAAATGCATCTGGCAGTAGTGAGGCTATAACAGTCAATCAAAGTACCTCATTTGTACCAAGATAGACTTCCGCTCTACTGAGGGTGGTACAGTTCTTGTTCGTTATCTATCACCATTAAATGTCATCAGCTCCTCAGGGGAATCTGAAGCAGCAGCAGATGCAAAAGTCTCTCAGAAACGAATTGTTGATAATGAAAACCGTTCTTATATTTAGATAAAACTTTGATCTGGTAGACTTTGGAAAAAGAAGGATAAAGTGTGAGAATAGCTGAATGAAAGGTACTTAAAAAGAGGGGTGTAAGTTCGCCGATGTCTAAAATAGCAAAAAAAAGAAAATCTCTAATGACCCTGTTATTCAGCCTAGACCAGATACGTAATTTGCGCATTACTGTCAACTTGGTTTGCAAAAAAAAGCAAATTTTGAAGCTGTGTGTTGCAATGCAATTGAAATACTCCCTCAATATAGCTGTTCAGGTGTTTGCTCAGACGATTGCCCTGCTAGAAATGATGCGGCAATAAGTCTATACGCACAGCCATTACAGGAGGATAGCTACATGATTTGAGCAGATACCACAGATTTTAAACCTGTTGATGTAAACCTCAATAACTCAACAAGAAAAGCGGGAGCAACACCGGAATTGTAAGTGTGAATCAACCCGCACCTGTATTTAGCGATATATATGCGAGTAACTTGGAGGTAGATACGAAATTAATGAAGGCCCGCATCAAACTGTATGCCAGTGGCCTATGAAAACAAAAGCCTTTTTCTTTCACCTATCTACGAAGTAAAGCATAGAAGGTTCAATACGCTAAAAAGAGACGCATATTTATATTTTAGCAATCTCATAGAAGCCCTTCAGGAGTGTGTGGTCATGTTGCTCAACTAACCTCCTAGGTTTGTACAAGCAAAATCTGAAGATGTAGCGTCGACCGAGCATACCAGCAAACCAGAAGGTAGGCCTCTAACCGACCAAGTTCCTTTAACAAAAGTCAGCGGCGCGATGAAACCTGTGAAAGATATAGCAACCTCTTGGACAGAGATAGTTTAGAAAGTGAATCGTATGTCTTGGGTGCTTTGTTTTGCACCAAGTACTACTATAGCCACAATGGAACATCTTTCTGAAAAAAATTCTTTTAACAGATGCATCTGGGAGTAATACGCTCTATATTCAATGTATACTTTATCATCACACATGGATACTGTCCTCTAAGCTCATCGCTTATTAGTCGGGAATGAGGATGCTAAAGGCTGGATTTATTTCACTACCGTTCTCAAGAAGATATACCATACGCTCGACCACCCTCCTACGTCTGTTATATCTGATCAGCAAAATTACATTTCGAAAGTGTTAATGAATTACCATCCAACCATGCTGGTATCGATTCTGACAGCAAAAGTAATATCCTTTTTGGATCAATTTCCTTGTCCCTGCGATCAAGTATTTCGTAAAACCTCACAATTGGTGTATCAAATGCTGGTCGCTGTACCCTCGAAGCCCGGACAACCACAGAATAAATGTATTCAAAGCTCATAGCTAGACGACACAAAAAGGCGGCCAGCCGGTCATTCATGCAGTGTTGCCTGGTGGAGGGCGTGGAGGCCCAGGCTATTGAGAAAACCAGTTTTCCAAATCTATCTGTACAAAGGTGCTGCAGTCTCTCGAGGTTTAAGGCAATGAAGACTATTTCGGAATTTATTTTCATAATTTCAAGGAGGAATGGTAGGAGCCAACAATTTTTGTTTGGACTTCACCATAAGAAGTACTGGTTTACATTGCCTCAGGCTGAAAAAAGGCCCTTCATTTTTGATGAGCTATTTAGTCTCGTTTTGGTCCTACGACGGATGAAAATAGCGCTTTTGTTTTGGTTGACGGGTGGTTGTAGGTCCGCATTCGCTCTGTATTACATTTCAAAGTTCACGCTTTCTGTGCAGGGCATGTACATCTTCCATGCTGACGTGAGCTCATCAACAAAAAAAACTCGTGGAAAGGAATGAAGGAGAAGTCCGAAAATCCTCCTTCTATAAGTATGGAGCTAGGCAGGCAGAAATTCGGGGCGAAGATCTACTTCTTCTTACAAATTGTTGTGATGGCGAGTTTTCTGATATGCGTTTTATAAGACATCTGGCCCATTCTGTGGAGTACGAGGAGACATTTCGCTTTTAATTTACAACTCTTTCTGAGTTTTGTCACCAAATTTGACAAGAACACATACCAATGACTCTCCTCTGCTACCGCTGGGAATGTTTACGTGTACAATCACCGTATCTCCTCACAAGACATATACAATGTGATTTTATAATGAATAGAAATAGAGCTATAGTCACTTATTTACAAGCACGTTTTCAGATATTGGCTTAAAGACTTAGGTACCTCATAAAGGAATAAATTAATCATGGAAAGCAAGCAAGCAGTTTTGAGCTACCTCTCAGAAGTTTGAGTTGCTCGATAATAACTAGAAGTACAGAACATTTACACCTTTTCTAACCAACCGAATGAAAAGGACGATTCGAAGTTCTTGTTCTGGAACTTTTATCCGAAGTATTTTGATAAAGGGACACCCCCCAAAACACCATTTCACTATAAGTTGTAAGGTGATTGAAAGCATCTTTTGCATTGAAGTTGATATGAATATGATGTAGTCTCAGCCTCCCTTTAAGCTTTATCTGCAATCCGAGTAAAATGATATATACTGAGGCTCGTATGTATCGTTCTTGTGAGTATTTTGAAGTCGCTAGATTAGCTGCGAGCGAATCATATAGAGGAAAATTTTCGAGGCCTATATTGATAGGCTTTCGTCGTGGATCTGATAATTGAATATCAACTGCAGCGTCTAGGAAGACCACAATTTGAAAAGTGCTAATATTTTGTATGTGAGTTCCACGTAGCAAATCTTCAGCATATGATGTAAATTTCGATGGAAATCGACGGCTTTGTTAGAGCACCGCATGCCGGAGTAAACTACCCAGGGATTAAGAGGTCAGAATGCCAAGTTGAAATGCTTGCAGGAATTACATCTTTGGTTTGAATAGAACAATGTTCTAGAACACTCCATCAACCCTCCGTACTAAATCAGAGTCGTTCTGTGGGCGACTTTTTTTGTTTTCACCTCCAATCTACTATGGACTACTTTTAAAACATGTAGCCGTGGTCCGGTAATGGAAACAATACTATAACGAATATCTTGACTCAGTTCACTATGCTACAAGACATCGTGCAGCAACATCACGTTCGGAAGTGAAAAGATTTGTCAATTGAAGAAGCACACTGCTAATAGTCAATTATGTCAAACTACAACTACCAGGGCAGAGAACTAATGGCATATATATATATACTTCTACTAGCTGTTGCTTTTCATCATAGATTCCCCGTGTTTCCTTGAGGCGTCTGCCCCCACCATTAGCTAACCGACTCATTAGATACATTTAAATTCATAAAAACAAAGTGTTGTAATGCTTTTGACTAAGCAATATATAACTTCAACTTTGTTTTATATTTGAGAGAAAATTAATGGATTTGGTTCCCTACTAACCTACCTACCTACCTACCTACCTACATGAACCTATCATATGATGCGCAAAATTCTTTCTTAATCAAAAGAAAGGCTGAGAGGGCACGAGAGTTCTTTCGTTCAGTGTCCGAATCGCTCTCAAAGATCAAGTAACACTTTTCTTTTCTATTCTTAAGGACTTTTGAGAGCACATGGAAAGCTCAAGTTACACTTTTCTTTTCTATTCTTGAGGACTTTTGAGAGCACATAGAAAATGCTACTTCCTTAATTTAAAGTGTTTTTTAATTTCGACTTGGAAGAGCGACGTGATGAATAAGAGGCAAATATTAAGACTCTACGTAGACATGGGCATCCTTACAATCTGATGATCGGAGCGAAAGTCCGAATCTATAGCAATAGAGGCATATCTCAGCACAGCCTCAGAGATGATTAGTGGTCGCCCGCTCTACTGTAGTTTGACAGGCACCTAATACAATTCTCTCTGTAGTTCTGTTTGCAGCCGCTCTCACTACTGAGTTAATTTTTTTTCACATGGCAGATAGAGATTTTTAAAATACTACTATTGGAAGAAGTGGCCCTTTAGAGTGGAACTGTTTGGTTCATGTTTTTTAGAAGGTAGTGGAATAGGGAAATCATCATCAGAAGTATCAAAGTAGCTCAATCGTACTCAAAACTAGTATGGTGATTTTGAGAAGAAGAGCCAAAACAACCAATGTTAACAATAAGAGATTCAAGTTCTAGATAGAACATTACAATTCGTTTTTTTAATAACTCGAAAAAGGTTTTTAAAACGAAAAATCACATAATCTGAATAATTTGAGAGCTTTTGGTATTTAGTTTAGAGAGGGAAGGCCCATATTAAAACCCGTTTGTAACTCCTTGAGAGCTTCTTCGTCACCAACTTTAATGAAAATATGAAAGCCAATGCAAAACCAAAACCAACACCAGAACCAGATTGGGCATGGAAAGACAGACCACGAGCATCACGGTTGCCGAGGAACCATGAGTAGCGAAGGAGCAGGGAGCTCGAGCAACAACAAGGCGAAGTCCAAACCATTCGTCGATTTGTGCCACTTTGATGATAGCGATAGCGATAGCGATAGCGATAGCGATGACGACCACGACCAGGGCAACACGGAATCCCACGACTCCTCTGACCCGCTAAAACATGAGCAAGACGAACCTGGACCATCTTTGCAGCGTACAGGAGCGTCGAGCTCGTGTACTCAAGCTCAAGGTGCAGAGTCTGAGTCTGAATCTGCAGAAGAAAAGCACAACCATGAAGAAATACTGAACAACTGCTTTGATAATGAAGCAGATAGCAGCGGGCCAGCGGATGAAGCAGATGGCAGCGGGCCAGCGGATGAAACAGATAACGGCACAGTGGGGAACGACGCAGCTCGAAGAGAGACTGCTGTCCCAAGTAACACAGCAAAGATAACTAAAGGTCCCCAAGCTCAACGTCGAATTTCTAAATCGCCCAATTCTCCCGATTTGGTGAAAAAGACCAGAACTCTGCTTATGAAAATCGTCGACTATTTTCTTGATGAGTCGGACTCTCCTCTGGATGTAAAGGTTGATTTTTACCAGATAGACAACGGCACAAAACTAAAGCTGAACAATGATGAGGTCTCTGCAAGAGATGTCGGACTGACACCTGGGCTTCTGTGGAGAAGTCTCAATACCCTTGCTCTTAACATGAACGTTGATGAAGATAAAAGAACAGAAGCACTCAACGAAGTCCTTGCCATGGACAATCAGGGGTTCAAAATCGAGAAGTTTGAGGCATGTGAAGGAAGGGAGGACAATCTGATTGGGTCGTTTAAGATTCACTTAAATGAAGGAAAGGCTTCCGGAAAACCACGCGTGGCTGGTACTAAACATGCTCAGAGCGAATCGGATAAAAACGAAGGAAAGGCTTCGGATGATGAGGACTCAAATGAGGATCAGGATTCGCTCCGCCGCTCAAGCCGTCGCCAGACAAAAACCTCATTTTATCATAACACTGAGCACTGTCGCGGTTCTAAACGCAAACAAGAAACAGATGAGGACGCAGATGATGCAACGGATCGAACTTCGCGCCGCCGTTCAAGCCGAAAGGCTTCGGATGATAAGGACTCAAATGAGGATCGAACTTCGCGCCGCCGTTCAAGCCGTCCCCAGTTGCAAACCTCATTTCGTCATAACACTGAACATTGTCACGGTTCTCAACGCGAACAAGAAACGGATGCTGAAGCAGACACTTTGTCCAAGAAGGCTCAAACCCAATTCGTCAGTAGCAGTAGCTGCAATGTTAAGAACTCCGCGACCACTAGTCGTAGTGATGATGATAGCATCAGTAACCAGAGTAATAGCGATGATGAGGTCATCAGTCATAGTGGGGGAAGCAACACAAGCAGCACCAACCAAAGTGATACAGCTTCCATCAATACGTCTACGTCTGGCACACCCTCAATCGAAACTGCTCAAAACAATATTGCAAACGAAGCTGTTGCTTGGAGAAGATTCAACATGTTGTATTCGGCGATTTCCCAATATAAAAAGCCTCGGCACTTAAAAGAGATGCTTTTAGAATTAAAGAGCGAAGATGATGTTAGGAAAACACTCGAATTGTGGTTCAGAAACAATTCCAGTGATACAATGATTCAGCTCGTACACGAGCTTCTTATAGAAGAAGGTGAAGAAGACAATTCTAGGATAATACAATTGTTTTATGAAATGGCTCCTCGTGTTTTAAAACATTCGTTCGAAAACCTCATGAAAAAGGAATTCGCAGACGCCTTAAGGTTACCCAGATTAGCATGATGTTGGGAATAGCAACAATCTAACTGCATAAATAGGCTATAACTTCTTTCGAATGATATCGTTTTCATTAATTATGTTATCGAAGTATATATATCAAATCAGCCAGTTACCTTTTCCATAGCTTACCATTTGTACATCACGCAAAGTCATAGGACATAGAGGTCATTAGACTCAAGCTTGATTATAATGAATCACACAGTGCTGAGATCTCCAGGCGAACGAACTAGTGGACAAGACATTGCTAGGGCTTACAATAGAGCAAGAGGAGGCAGCCAGATTCATGTGGCTGCCAGAGTCAAGAATCAAAGTGCGACTACATATTACCTAGATCCAAGTATAGTGTTATTGGAATCGATAGCTGAAGAGGTTGAATTAACCTAAACCTATCAATCTCGAACACTGTTCAAGAGTATCTAGCTTCCTCAATTACTACATGAATTCATCTGACCTGGAATTCATTCACCAGGACAGAAGTTTGCTAACTCTTGAATCAACCTTCATATTGCAGAGTAGCTTGTGCTGTGAAGCGTGCAGAAGTAGTCTGACAAGAATGGCGAGCTCAGGAGAAAGAGAAAGAGGATGATATATGAGTTATTGGGGTTTGGGGTCTGGTTGCAGGCAGGGATGAATGTATGATGTCAGTCCAACGGATAGGAGAACTAGGATAGGATAGGTTTGGTTAGGTTAGGTTAGGCAGTAGCTGTATATTACTTCAATACTTCATAAAGCATTCATCAAGACTCTTGCCTTCATCTTTACAGTCAACTTCAAGCTGACCAGAATCAATTTTCAGCGCAGAGCCCTTGTTACATGTGACTATCTGCTATGAGACATCCACTTCAACCGGATCGAATCGATCCAAGCAACATACTGAAAATAGTATTCATAACAGCTTGAAGTTGAAAGAGAGAATTGATGTACGATAAACTTAGAATCATTCATCTTCTTGAACATCTGGATTATTGACCTCCCAATTCAAAAGTCTTGAAGCCTTATCCTCGCGCCTACTTTAGTCTTCAGATGGATCAATGATACTGGCTAGATTATTTGATTCTCGAATGGAGGCAAACATTCGAGGAGTAGTTTGCTCAGAAGGCATGGTTACTGGTTTCCTTGCATTATTTGGGTTAGCAGGCTGGATGTGAGAAAATGAGTAAGCTTTTTGGAGTTCTTCAAACGGCGCACGTGCTCTCCCAAATGCTTGCTGCCCGGAATGCAGCCAGATTTCACCAAGTATATGAGCAAACGGTGTCTCAATTGCAAGTTTTTGCGTATTGTAGTAGGGAAGCGATGCCGGGTATTCTCAAGGCACTGTTTGAGAAACTCGGAAATGGTGTTGCGTATAGTTTTGATACAGCCTTTATTTCTGTAAGTATATTTACGCCCTATAAAAAGCCAAGTGCGATCAAATGTGATAATTTTACGAGCGTCTTTCACAGGACCCATCGACCTTTTTCGTGAGAGATTGCATGGCCGCAATACGGACAGAATACCCGGCTTGTATCTTTTGAAACATCTTGCTTGGGTACCAAGCCCCGGCTGCTCTTGCATAGAAGGTCTCTGTTGAGCTCCCAGCCTCACACTTTGGCCACCATAACTAATGATCAGACATGACATACGCATCTTTAACAGTCATATGCATGACCTTTTCAGTCACTTCCTTGAGAATTCCATTTCAAATGAGTGATAATCTTCTTTCGCTCTTCCTTGTTTTCCTGATTTTCGTCTACTACGCTCTCCTCATCGACAACGCAATCTTGCTCATGACCGGTTTTATCCTCGACAAACTCAGAAGGCTTGTTCGTATCATCTGCTTTTGTTCCATCTTCTTCTTCTTCTTCCAGCTCGAGCATCTGCCTCTGTTTCCACTCCAGCATCAGCTATGCTTGCCTTACACAATTGCTAGGTTCGAAACCACCTAACCATCTGAATCTGCAAACCAATTCAAGAGCTTAGGATGCAGGACCAAATAAACAATACCTGACTCCCGAAACATGGCACCAACCACAACCAATTAATTCATGTGCGAAGCTCACCATGTGACAGGAATGCGAAATGTACAACCCTTTTCACCATCCTCTCCAGTGTTGTTGTGCCGAAGTTTTATATGACAACACTGTTATCCTAGTGAGGAGAACGATGAAATTTTTTTCAGAGGTCCTCTCAATATATTAACAACGAAAGCTTCCACTTGAATATGTTACACTCTGTTACTGCAGAAGCGGTGGCGTGGAGAGGAAGATACTAATTTTGTGATGAAACTCATCACAAGATCAACTATGTGTCCCACTTTGAATTTGACCCTCACATGGAAACATGCTATTCACCTCTCGAGACAATACCTTAAAGTTGATAAATGCATGAAGTACAGTACAGTCAATAAAGAAAACAAGACTATATTTCAACCAAAGTCATATATGTTTGGTCACTTTTTAGTCTCTTAGCACCACCAGCTATAGCCACCTTACCTTAAAGTTAATATTCTCTGTTTCCCATATTCCCCGTGTTCCCATGTTACAAGAACAGGCCTATCCTCGCAAACTCTTTATGTACGGAGGCCCCCCCAAAAGTAAAAAATTCTTTGTCACAAAAGTAAGAATTCCAAGCACAAGCAGAGCAGAATCAGATTGAGGGTGGAAAGACAGTGCATGAGCATCGCGGTTACCGAGAAATCATGAGCAGCGGAGAAGCAGAAATTCCGAGCAATGACAGTGCGAAGTCCAAGGGGCTCTTGAAATGGCGCGAAATAAGCGATGACGAGAGTGACTCAGGTTCGTTGTCAGACGATGAGCAGGAAGAGCCGGGACCAAATCTACAGCTCACAGGAGCGTCGAGCTCGTGTACTCAAGCCCAAGAAGATGACAGCGAAGATAAAAGGGTTCCACAAGTTGCAGAGTCTAAGTCCGAATCTGCAAAAGAAAAGCACAATCATGGAGAAATACCGTACAATGGCTGTGACAACCAAGCAGATAGCAGCGGCCCTGCAGATGAAGCTGGTGACGGCAAGGTGGGGAACAACGCAGCTGAGAGAGAGACTCCTGGCCCAAGCAACATAGCAAAGATGGCTGAGGGTCCCCAAGATCAACGTGAATTGCCCAAATTGGTGAAGAATGCAAAATCTATGCTTAAGATAATTACCCAGTATATGTCTGATAAGTATCGTAAGCCAGACCCTCCTTTGGTTATAAAAGTCGATTTTTTCGAGACTCGCAACGGGCAAAGGGGCACGAGACTAGAACTGAATGATGAACCTGTCTCGAAAGAAAACATCAGACATGGACCTGGACAAATCTGGAGTAGTATCAAGGCCCTCGTTTCTGGAATGAACGTTGACGAAGATACAAGAATAGAAGCACTCAACGAAGTCCTTGCCGCGGACGACTGGAAGTTTAAAATCGAGAACTTTAGGGAATGTGAAGGGAGAGAAGACCATCTGATTGCGTCGTTTGAGATTCACTCAACTGACCAAGCATCTTACAGAAAACGGCACTTGCTTGATACTAAACATGCTCAGAACGAATCGAATGAAAACGAAGGAGAGGCTTCAGATTGTGAGGACGCAGAACATACGGCCTTGGATGATGAGGTCTCAGATGAGGCTTCGGATAGTGATGATGGGGCTTCGAATGATGAGGACTCAGATGATGCAAAGGATCGAAATTCGCGTCGCCGCTCAACCCGTCTTCAGAAACAAACCTCAATTAGTCATAACAATGAGCGCTGTCGCAGTTCTAAACGC
This sequence comes from Schizochytrium sp. TIO01, assembly GCA_004764695.1. Taxonomy (NCBI): domain Eukaryota; class Bigyra; order Thraustochytrida; family Thraustochytriidae; genus Schizochytrium; species Schizochytrium sp. TIO01. Next base: position 210,112 of record SMSO01000007.1, read on the forward strand.
AAACAGGAAGCAGATGAGGACGCAGATGATCAGGACGCAGATGATCAGGGATCAGATGATCGGGACACAGATGATGGAAATACAGATGATGAGGACTCAAATGATGCAAATGATCAAGATGCGCCCCTCCGCTCAACCCATCTTCAGAAACGAACCTCAATCAATCATAACAATGAGCACTGTCGTGGTTCTAAACTCAACCGAGGAACAGGTGCCGATGTAGACGATGCAAAGGATCGAAATTCGCGCCGCCGCTCAGCCCGTCTTCAGAAACAAACCTCAATTAATCATAACACTGAGCACTGTCGCGGTTCTAAACGCAAACAGAAAGCAGATGAGGACTCAAATGAGGATCAGGATTCGCTCCGCCGCTCAAGCCGTCGCCAGACGCAAACCTCATTTTATCATAACACTGAGCATTGTCACGGTTCTCAACACAAACGAAAAACGGATGCTGAAATCGGCACTTTGTCCAAGAAGGCTCAAACCCAATTCGTCAATAGCAGTAGCTGCAGCGTTGAGAACTCCGCGAGCACTAGTCGTAATGGTAGTGATTGTCCGAACATCAGCAACCAGAGTAATAGCAATGGCGAGAGCAACAGTTGTAGTATGGGTAGCAACGCAAGCAACTCGAACCAACGTGATACAACTGCTATAAATACAACTACGTCTGACACACCCTCAATCGAAGCTGCTCAAAACAATACTGCAAACGGAGATACTGATTGGAGAAAATTCAAAATGGTCTACAAATCGTTTCCTAAAGATGCGAAGCTTCAGTCAGCAAAAGAAATGCTCAGAAAAGTAAAACACGAAGATGTTGTTAGGAAAATACTACGATTGTTGATAGAAGACGAAGATCGTGAGTATTTAATGTCTCAGCTGATAAAGGAGCTTTTCGTAGAAATAGGTGGAGAAGATATTGTCGAGAAAATACTCGGATTGTTGAACGAGATGGATTACGGTGATAAAAAACGTTTCGAGCACAAGCTCATAATGAATGCCTTCATGGACTATCAAAACACTATATGCACCAACTGACCTTGGAAATAGCTACAAATGACAACAAACTAAAAGCATAAATAGGCTATATCTTCTTCAACAGAAGTACATTATTTTCATTAATTATGTTATCGATGGATTTTCTCATTTTTACTTTTTGAACTTTGTTGAAACCTTTGAAAATGAGCAAAAAGGAAAATACCAAACTAGCCAGCCAGCCTTTCTACAGCTCACCATTAGTACATCACGCAAAGTCATGGAACATAGAAGTCATTAGACTCAAGCTTCATTATACTCAATCACACAGCCCTTGATGCATGCGACTATCTGCTATGAGGCATTCATTTCAACCGGATTGAATCGATCCAATCAGCACACTGAAAATCAAATTCAGAACAGTTTGAAGTTGAAAGAAAGATTCGATGTACGATCAACTTAGAATCATTCATCTTCATGATCATTTGAATTAGGAGATGGTGAAAGTGAGACTTGAAAGCTATAGGAGCCTGTTCATCTGAGAACCGAAATTTAGACTGCAAGAATTCTTGCTCTCTGGTAACTATAAGTTTATTTATTGATAGCACAACATGGAGTTGGATAGATATCCGTAACGGGGGCGACCAATTTCGAGTCTGATAGTTTTGATCTATCAATTTCTATATCTTGTATCGATAAACTTCAATGGCATGGTATGGCATGGCATGGCATGATATATTTTTTGAAAGTTGGACATCACCCAAAAGACTCTAGTAGATATTCAATGACTAGATTACTATTGTACACACTAGTCTCGATCTATCGCCCTCGACTTGCTGGACTACTCGAAAATAAATGTTTCCAGTTAGACAGAACCTTTGAACTGGAATTTAAAGATAGTATTGCCTCGGGTTAGGATGAGTTTGTTGGCATGAAATAAGTTCTTGACTTGTGGTAGTATCATTAAGTTTTGTAAGCTGTGGCGCATCGAAAATTCAGCTACTGCGATTGAAATGGGGCTTATGTAGGATTAGGATTTGATATAATAAAGAGGCATCCTGACTTCAAGGAATGCACTTAACCTATACTAAATATGTATGTATAGATTGTCCGAAATAGTGTGATGTAAAAAAAGTGAATGATAGGGAGTTTGGATAGAAAAGTATTTTTTGGTTTCAGTTATTGGCTTGAAAACTTAGTTACTTCATAAGGGAATAATCAATTAAGGAAAACAAGCAATCTTGAGTAAGCTCTCAAAATGTTTGGGACGAAGTAGAAGAGATGGCGTCAAGTTTTAAGTTGCTCGATAATAAATAGAAACACAGAACATCTACATTTTACCTATCGAAGCGAGTTAATAAAAAAAGACGATTTAAAGAACTCACTTTAGAACCTATATCCGAAGTATTTTAATAAAGGGGTATACCCCTCAAATACGGATTCTACTATAAATCGAGAGGTGATTCAAACGAGCTTCTGAAATTCAGTTGATAATATAGTCCCAGCCTCCCTTTGAGCTTTATCTACAATCTGAGTAAGATGATATGAACTGAGCCTCGTCTGCATCGTTCTTGTGGATAGTTTGGAGTCGATACACTACTAGCTGCGCGTGAATCATATAGAGGGAAAGTTAGGAGGCCTCTCTTTATAGGCTTTCCTTCTGAGTTTGTTGACGTATATTAACCGCAGAGTCTAAAACAACGCAGTTTGAGAGGTGCTATTATTTTGTTTGTGAGGTCCGGATCGTAAATTCTCAGTAGCGTGAAGTAGATTTCGATGGAGATGAATGGCTTTGTGAGCACATCGCACGTTGGAGTAGACCAAGTAGGGGTTAAGGGGTCAACAAATGAATTTGAAATTCCATGTTTCGTTCTAGGACCCTCCATCCACCCTCCGTACTAACTCAGAGTACTTCTATGGGCAGTTTTTTTTTTTTTTTTCCCACTTGCTGTCTACTATGGACTGCTTAAAAGCAATGTAGCCGTGGTCCGGTAATTGTTGCAACGCTCCAACGAGAATTTTGACCGAATTTGTTATGACGTCATGTGTTGGGGTTAAAACGTTTTCCGATTAAAGGACAATTGAAAAATAAATATGTGCAGTTTTTGACTACGCAGGCCAAATTGCAACCACCAGGGCGGGCGGAAAAGTGGTAGTGATGCGACATCGATTTGAACATTTTATTGTATACCCCTGTTAGTCAGTTCCCCGTGTTCCTGCAGGGTGTCTGCCCACTGACCGACTCAGTAAGTGCATTTTATGTATAAAAAGGAACGTCGCAATGATTTCGACTATCCGATATACGAACCTCTATTTTGTTTTATATTTGAGAGGAAATTCCCCTCTGACCTCCTACCTGCCCTACCCACCTACGTACGTACCTCCATAAACCTATGCGCAAAACTCTTAAAGGAAGTGTTCCACTGAGAGGGCTCGAGAGTTCTTCAGTTCAGAGTCGCTCTCAGAAATATCCAGTTACTCTTCTTTTTAAAAGTGTTTTTTTAATCTTGAGAGCAGGGTAGAAAATGCTAACTGGAAGCTTGTTTTTTCTTTTTTTAATTAAAAACCTTGACCGGAGAATGATGAATACGAGGGAAACATTACTAAGACTCTACGTCCTCCACAATACGAAAAGATGGACGTCCTTACAGTCATTTGATTGTTCCGAAAGTCTGAACCTATAGCAACAGGAGCATATCTCGGCACAGTCTCAGAGATGAATAGTGGTCGACCTCTCTACTGTAGTTTGGCAGACACCTCATGCCATCCCCTATATAACTAAGTTCTGTTCGCAATACATACGCACCATCTTATAGATAAGAGATTTAATACAGTGTCGTGCTATTATCAGAAGACGTTGCGCTTTAAAGTGGAACTGTTTGGATCATGCCGTATAAGCTTTAGGAGGGAAAATCGCCATCAGAAGTATCAAAATAGATCAATCATACTCAAAACTGGTAAGGTGTTTTTGAGTACTTAAAAAGGAAGAGCCAGAGCAAACCAATTTTGCCAATTAGATATTTGAGTACTAGGTAAAACATAATAATTCGATTTTTTACTTGAAAAAGATTTTAAAAACGAAGAATCACAGTTTTGAGGGCTTTTAGTTTGGAAGTTTGGGGAAGAGTATTTTAAGATTAATATTTAATTGAGAGAGGGAAACCCAATTTGAAACTGATTTTTTAAACCTTTCGTCGCACAGTGTAAACAACATGTAAAGAAAAGTATATAAGCCAAGCGAAACCAGAGCAGAACCAAAGCAGAACCAGATTGAGCTTGGGAAGACAGAGCATAAGCATCACGGTTACCGAGAGCATGGAAAAAGCAGGAGGTTCAAGCAACAACAAGGAGAAGTCCAAACCATTCGTCGATTTGTGCTACCTAAGCGACAGCGATAGCGATGACGACCACGACGAGGGTAACACGGAATTCCACGACTCCTCTGACCCGCTAAAACATGAGCAAGACGAACCGGGACCATCTTTGCAGCGTACAGGAGCGTCGAGCTCATGTAATCAAGCCCAAGAAGATGACAGCGAAGATAAAAGGGTTCCACAAGTTGCAGAGTCTAGGTCCGAATCTGCAAAAGAAAAGCACAACCATGGAGAAACACCATACAATGGCTGTGACAACGAAGCAGATAGCAGCGGCCCTGCAGATGAAGCTGGTGACGGCAAGGTGGGGAACAACGCAGCTGAGAGAGAGACTCCTGGCCCAAGCAACATAGCAAAGATGGCTGAGGGTCCCCAAGATCAACGTGAATTGCCCAAATTGGTGAAAAATGCAAAATCTATGCTTAAGATAATTACCCAGTATATGTCTGATAAGTATCGTAAGCCAGACCCTCCTTTGGTTATAAAAGTCGATTTTTTCGAGACTCGCAACGGGCAAAGGGGCACGAGACTAGAACTGGATAATAAACATGTCTCGAAACTAAACATCGGACATGGACCTGGACAAATCTGGAGTAGTATCAAGGCCCTCGTTTCTGGAATGAACGTTGACGAAGATACAAGAATAGAAGCACTCAACGAAGTCCTTGCCGCGGACGACTGGAAGTTTAAAATCGAGAACTTTAGGGAATGTGAAGGGAGAGAAGACCATCTGATTGCATCGTTTGAGATTCACTCAACTGAACAAGCATCTTACAGAAAACGGCACTTGCTTGATACTAAACATGCTCAGAACGAATCGAATGAAAACGAAGGAGAGGCTTCAGATTGTGGGGACGCAGAACATACGGCCTTAGATGATGAGGTCTCAGATGAGGCTTCGGATAGTGATGATGGGGCTTCGGATTATGAGGATTCAGATGATGGGGCTTCGAATGATGAGGACTCAGATGATGCAAAGGATCGAAATTCGCGCCGCCGCTCAGCCCGTCTTCAGAAACAAACCTCAATTAATCATAACAATGAGCACTGTCGCGGTTCTAAACGCAAACAGAAAGCAGATGAGGATGAAGATGATGCAAAGGATCGAAATTTGCGCCCCCGCTCAACCCGTCTCCAGACGCAAACCTCAATTGATCATAACACTGAGCACTGTCACAGTTCTCAACACAAACGAAAAACGGATGCTGGTATCGGCACTTTGTCCAAGAAGGCTCAAACCCAATTCGTCAATAGCAGTAGCTGCAGCGTTGAGAACTCCGCGAGCACTAGTCGTAATGGTAGTGATTGTCCGAACATCAGCAACCAGAGTAATAGCAATGGCGAGAGCAACAGTTGTAGTATGGGTAGCAACGCAAGCAACTCGAACCAACGTGATACAACTGCTATAAATACAACTACGTCTGACACACCCTCAATCGAAGCTGCTCAAAACAATACTGCAAACGGAGATACTGATTGGAGAAAATTCAAAATGGTCTACAAATCGTTTCCTAAAGATGCGAAGCTTCAGTCAGCAAAAGAAATGCTCAGAAAAGTAAAACACGAAGATGTTGTTAGGAAAATACTACGATTGTTGATAGAAGACGAAGATCGTGAGTATTTAATGTCTCAGCTGATAAAGGAGCTTTTCGTAGAAATAGGTGGAGAAGATATTGTCGAGAAAATACTCGGATTGTTGAACGAGATGGATTACGGTGATAAAAAACGTTTCGAGCACAAGCTCATAATGAATGCCTTCATGGACTATCAAAACACTATATGCACCAACTGACCTTGGAAATAGCTACAAATGACAACAAACTAAAAGCATAAATAGGCTATATCTTCTTCAACAGAAGTACATTATTTTCATTAATTATGTTATCGATGGATTTTCTCATTTTTACTTTTTGAACTTTGTTGAAACCTTTGAAAATGAGCAAAAAGGAAAATACCAAACTAGCCAGCCAGCCTTTCTACAGCTCACCATTAGTACATCACGCAAAGTCATGGAACATAGAAGTCATTAGACTCAAGCTTCATTATACTCAATCACACAGCCCTTGATGCATGCGACTATCTGCTATGAGGCATTCATTTCAACCGGATTGAATCGATCCAATCAGCACACTGAAAATCAAATTCAGAACAGTTTGAAGTTGAAAGAAAGATTCGATGTACGATCAACTTAGAATCATTCATCTTCATGATCATTTGAATTAGGAGATGGTGAAAGTGAGACTTGAAAGCTATAGGAGCCTGTTCATCTGAGAACCGAAATTTAGACTGCAAGAATTCTTGCTCTCTGGTAACTATAAGTTTATTTATTGATAGCACAACATGGAGTTGGATAGATATCCGTAACGGGGGCGACCAATTTCGAGTCTGATAGTTTTGATCTATCAATTTCTATATCTTGTATCGATAAACTTCAATGGCATGGTATGGCATGGCATGGCATGATATATTTTTTGAAAGTTGGACATCACCCAAAAGACTCTAGTAGATATTCAATGACTAGATTACTATTGTACACACTAGTCTCGATCTATCGCCCTCGACTTGCTGGACTACTCGAAAATAAATGTTTCCAGTTAGACAGAACCTTTGAACTGGAATTTAAAGATAGTATTGCCTCGGGCTAGGATGAGTTTGTTGGCATGAAATAAGTTCTTGACTTGTGGTAGTATCATTAAGTTTTGTAAGCTGTGGCGCATCGAAAATTCGGCTACTGCGATTGAAATGGGGCTTATGTAGGATCAGGATCTGGTATTATAAAGAGGCATCCTGACTTCAAGGAATGCACTTAACCTATACTAAATATGTATGTATAGATTGTCCGAAATAGTGTGATGCAAAAGAAGTGAATGATAGGGAGTTTGGATAGAAAAGTATTTTTTGGTTTCAGTTATTGGCTTGAAAACTTAGTTACTTCATAAGGGAATAATCAATTAAGGAAAACAAGCAATCTTGAGTAAGCTCTCAAAATGTTTGGGGCGAAGTAGAAGAGATGGCGTCAAGTTTTAAGTTGCTCGATAATAAATAGAAGTACAGAACATCTACATCTTTCCTGGTCAACCGAATCAAAAAAGACAATTTGAAGTTCTTGATCTGGAACATTTATCCGATGTATCTTGATAAAGGGACACCCCCAAAAATAACGATTATACTATAAATTGTGAGGTGATTCAAAGCATGTTTTGAATTGAAGTTGATACAAATATGATGTAGTTCCAGCCTCCCTTTGAGCTTTATCTGGAATCCGAGTAAGATGATATGAACTGAGCTTCGTCTGCCTCGTTCTTGTGGATAATTTGGAGTCGATACACTACTAGCTGCGCGTGAATCATATCGAGGGAAAGTTAGGAGGCCTCTCTTAATAGGCTTTCCTTCTGAGTTTGTTGACGTATACCAACCGCAGAGTCTAAAACAACACAGTTTGAGAGGTACTATTATTTTGTTTGTGAGTTCCGCATCGTAAATCCTCAGTAGCGTGAAGTAAATTTCGATGGAGATGAATGGCTTTGTGAGCACATCGCACGTTGGAGTAAACTAAGTAGGGATTAAGGGGTCAACAAATGAATTTGAAATTCCATGTTTCGTTCTAGGACCCTCCATCTACCCTCCGTACTGAGAAGTGATACAGATACGTCTTTATGATGTCGAGGCAGTTCAATAATATTCTCTTCTTGAGCAGTCAGGCTAAGAACAGAGTATGATGATTCATGAAGGAGAGGTTCAGCGTACCTATACACGCATATTTTTCTCCAGGTGCATATTGATATGTAACAAAACCAATGAGAACAAACGTGTTTTTAGGATAATTTAAGGAAACATCCAATGACCTGTTGAAGTATATTAAAGTTACAAAGTGCTCCACCCTGTTCTTTTGACAATTAGAGTAAAGTGCAAATTACTACTTCCTTCAGCAGTGAAAGCGCACTTCAGAGCAACATCCAATAATATGTCCTAGTATATTAAAGTTACAAAGTACACCACCCTGTTCTTTTGACAATTAGAGTGAAGCCCAAATTATTACTTCCTTCTAGCTAGTTCAACTAAACTTTGAGAGTTGCCCTTCCATAAAGGTTTTTTCTCTAACAGCGAAGCGCTAAGTATAGCTACAGAACCTCTTTACGACATGACTGTGCAAGGCTAAAAGGAATACCTCTTTGGACACCATAGCTCGATGGCGACACGATGGCATGGCGGTGACGTGTGTGGCGCTGCTCGAGATGCCACCACGGAGCGGAGGGAACAAGGCAAAGCATCGAGGGGCGTTTGCAAAGCTACCGGGACAGCAGGCCCCATATTCAACAAGTAAGACAGACAACCCTTATCTCAATACTCAATACTCAGTTTTTAATTTTTTATTTTTTATTTTTTAAATTAAAATTAAATTAAATTAGTTTTAACTTACTTTAAAGAAAAGTTGGAAACTACGTCTACTAACAGTTCTTTAGGCAGTTCTATGATTTATTTTTTTCCATGGAAAAACAGAGAAATAAGTGGTCTAAGCCTCTTACAAGTGCTTCCGACCAGCATTTTTACCTAGTCCGGTAAGAAAAAAAGTATACGACAAGGTGTATGAATCTATCTCTAACAAGTGTTGTAACGAGGTTAGTCGATCTTAGAGACTACTGGACCACGTGTAAGCGATATTCTTAAGAGGTCTCGCGCTCTCAATAGAACAGACCTACCCGAGGTGACATTAGCCGATCAGACTTGCGCAATATAAACTATTGCTCCGGCGAAGACGCAGACCACCGCGACAGCGACTAGACAAACAAAGCTCACGCCGCTCGCGATCAGCTCGGCGCCGAACGGAGAGACCCACCCTTCTCCGCTCTATCCTTGCGCGATCCGCTCTTGGGCGAGTGAAAGCAGGACCTTCACTCATTGGCCGAGACTTAAAAGAATTTGCGCAGGGCCGTCTGCGAATTAACTCGCACGCTCCCAGGCGCGATAGCTCGCACGCTCACAAGCGCGGCAGCTCGCAGAGTCACACACGCGGCAGCTTGCACGGCCATAAGCCACATTAGCTCGCACGCTCCCAGGCCCAAGCGCTCACTCCCTGGGCTAGAAAAAGCAAGCCTTTTATTTTCTTTAACCTTTGTTTGTCTTTCCGTTTCATACTAAGCGGTCTTATCAAAATGCAGCAGCAACAGCAGCAGCAGAACCAGCAGCAGGACCAGCAGCAGCAGAATCAGCAGCAGCAGCGGCAGCAAGAACAACAATTATTTGATAACGGAGAACAATATAATGACGCTGTGCGGTATCAACAGTTTGGGATGAATTTAAGACAGGCCCCGACCCATGCCTTAGCTGATGGGTCGCTGGACACGACGATGCTCGACACAGGGCACAATTACGACTTGGGCTTTGCAGGGCCAGGAGCAATTCAATACGAGATAGTTGATGATGATTTACTTGGTGCCTCAAATGTAGGCACCGAGCCTGGAGCCGAGGTTGAAAGCTCGATTGAAGGTGAAACCACAGAGCCCCAAATACCAGGCAATTCGGAAACACAAGAACAGGAAAGTCGAGATGTCGAAGTTTCTGAAGAGTTACTTGAATTATCTGAAAACGAAGAAGGTCGTTCAAATATTATAGATAACCGCATGGAGCAGGTCAAATCTCTATTGTTGAGATGCAAGAATATGAAAGTACAACATAATTGTCTCGTTTGTCTTCGCAGGCTCTGCGAGACCATTCATGGGAGGTACGGGGTGATTAACCAAAGTGTAGTTCACATCATACTTGCTATTCTAAAGAAGTCCATCGAAGACGAAGAGTTAATCAGTCAACGAGAGTGCCTTCATATCATAAGAGGCCTCTCACTGATTGAAAACGGCCGGGCAGAATTAGGCACACATGATATTGTCGAAATCCTCGTGAGATTGATAGCTTCCGAAGATGAAGAGGTACGCTGCAGTGCACTGCGTGCTACGTTCAACCTTTCAGTTGTGGATGCTGCAACCCGAAAGTCAATTGTGGACTGTGGTGCGCTGCCCCATCTTATTGAAGCCTCCCAACACCCTTCTGATGGACAATGTGCTGCCGTGGGAACTCTGGCCAATCTTGCAACTGAAACTGAGATAAAACGTGCGATTGTGTGCGAGCACAATGGCCTCAAACCTCTGCTGGAGTTGTTGCGGTCCAACGATACATCCATTCTCACTCATGCCTGTCGTGCTCTCTTTGCGATTGCTGCAAATGACGAAAATAAACTCGCTATCACTGATGCGAACGGTTTGCCATTGCTAGTTAATTGTATGGTATCAGTATGTGATGCCGTTCGCATGAATGCGACGGGTGCAATCGCAAACCTAGCCATTCATCCCGTCAACAAACGCAAACTTGTGGAGGGGGGAGTACTTCCTCACTTACGCAATCTGGCTTTCTTCCCTAATGCCAAGATCCAGCGTCAGGTGGCCCGCTGCCTCTTTGCCCTCGCTGCGCATAGTGAAAACCGCAAGGCAATTCTTGAAGAGCGCTGTCTGGAGGCTCTGGTTGTCCTCCTCAATTCTTCGAGCACCGATGTGCAAGTCAATGCAGCTGGAGCTATCGGTAACATTGCCATGACCGACGAATTCAAGCGTCGTGTCGTAAGCTCTGGAGCTCTTCTGCGCCTCATTGATCTTGCAGCATCAACTGATGTTCGCGTGCAACGTCAAGCTGCACGAGCTATCTTTACGCTGACAGCTAAGGAGTTCTCGAAGAAAAAGTTAGCCTGCCATCCAGAAGGGCTTCACAATTTAATTAATCTTACTAAATCTACCAATGAGGAAATCCAGCGAGATGCCGCTGGTGCCTTGGCTAATATGGCCATTGGAAGTGAAAACAAGGACCGAATTGTGGAGCTAGGAGGTCTTCTGCCGTTAATTGAATTGCTGAAGTCCAAGATCGTTGCTGTCCAACGCCAATCTGCGCGAGCTATCTTTGCTCTTGCGGGCAATGCAAGCAACCAGTTGTCTATTCTCAATGCGAACGGTTTGAAACCTTTGATTGATCTGCTTGGTTCTAAGAACGACGAAGTCCAAAAACATGCTGCAGGAGCTATTGCGAACATGGCTAACCGGCACCCCGCTGAAGTCGTTAAGTTCGAGGCGCTCCCCAAATTAGTCGAAATAGTACTGACGCATCGCTCGCTCGAAGTACGACGCCAAGCCGCACGAGCAGTTTTTAACTTGACCCCTCAATGTAATCGCCGGGGTCAAATGGTTCTTACGTCTTATGCTGGTATTGAAGGCGAACAACAGCGTGTGCGTCACGAGATGCGTTCTCTGTTTGAGAATGTACTCTCGTTGAATGTGCATAACAAATTGTATGAATTACCTGTCCAAACGCGGTACCGTGTTTCGCCTAACGGCAAGATGCGTAAATGCGGTCCTGCTACCAAGAGTCTCAAGAGGCCAACCTTTGATTCAGAGTCTCTTGAGAATCGTGGCCAGAAGAGGTCCATCGATGGTTCCTTGACCAACGCCCTCGAAGATAAGAACGCAAGCTTTTCTTCCCGCTCAACTAAGAAGAACTCAGTTCTGTCTCATGATTTGATCGTTTCAGTTCCTATCAGTGATTCAGGCGTTTCTCTTGAAAATGAAAATGGAGAGCGTTCCTCTGTCAAATACATGGACTTTTCTGGCCATGCTGCTATTCTCTCGGCAAGATGCGAGCACATCGCAGTAGAAGTAGAGAAAAAAATTAGTGAAATGAGCCGTGGGGTACAGAAGCGGCGCAAATCTGATGCGGAGGTGTCCATGATGGACATTGAAGAGGGAGGCGAGAGCAATGAGCTCCAGCAGAAATTACACATAGTTCTTGATGCCAAATATGCTACATCTAGAAACGTTTGGCTCGCCTTCATGGAGTATCTTTATACTGACTCAGTTCGTAAACATGCTCAAGTCCTTCGAACCGACATGTTGGTCGCTGAGAAACTAGGCACGCTTTCAAGGTTGATGGACCTACCCCGCTTGTGTTGCTTTTGTATGGAGCTTGCTCCTAAAATTAGTTCCAGGAACCCCACCTTTCGTCAGTTTACTCGTGATGACAAGGCCCGGGAGTCTACCTGGGTTAGGGACATGAGCAAGCTTCTTCCTGATTTTTCTGGGCATAAAAAGATGACCTCCAGCGGATCTCTCCCCGATTTTACAGATATTGACATTTATGAGAGTGAAGTGACGTCACTTGATCTAACTCTCAAAAATTGCGGAGTCAATTTCGTGGATACGAATAAGATGAGACCTTCCCAGGACCCTCTTTCGCGTCTTCAGCACGTTGATGAAATGTCATCATCACCGAAGCGTTTTAAAATCAACGACAGTCTTCACCAGCCAATCAATGCTAGTTCATCGCCTTCGAGGCCTCGATTTCCTGCACATAAGGTGATTCTCGCCTCCCGCTGCGCATACTTCAAGGCGCTGTTTGGAGGTAACGCAAACTGGAAAGATTCTGCAACTGAATCTGTAAAGTTTTGTGCATCCCCTAAAGCTCTGAAGATTTTCCTGCGCTACCTATACTGTGGCCTTGACGGCGAGGTAGTAGCTGCTCTATCTGAAGATGCTTCCGTGACTTTGGAAGTCCTTGTTGTTGCGAACGAATACAATCTTGATGGCCTACAGCTGCTGTGCGAGAATTCTTTGATTTCCCAATCTTGCATCAATGAGTCTACCATATCCGTTCTATTGCAAGAACTCGACCTCGTTCACGCACCACTTCTTCGTAGCATGTGTCTCCTACATTTTCTCGATATGTGGAAAAAATCGGAACTTTCTTTTGATGAATATATCAAGCACGGCCCTTTAAAATATGGCAATATTGTTCAGAATGATGAGAAGAAGAACATGCACTGCAGCACTGTGCGGAACAACGAGACTTTCATTAAGAATCTGAAGGAGGAGTTACTAGAGACTGGTAAGAAATGGGGCTACGTGGTGCCTAATCTGCCTACTGATCTGCCTACTGTTGGCAACACCAAACCTTATCACCCTGACGGTGAGGAACGCCACATGGAGGTTGAAATGAAGGAATACTGAGGAGATTCAAACTGTCATCGTTATACCTGACTTAGTAGTAGAACTCAGCACTCTAATCAAATCAGCTAGTTGTATCTGTCTCATCTGAGACAGATAACCCACCCCCCCCACCCCCCCTCCCGGGGGCCCTTGATGTCTCTTCTGGGTGAGTTTCAACATAAACTGAAGTTTTACCTTCGAAGGTATCTTACAGATAGTTGAAAGTGCATCATCTGAGACAGATAATCCATTTCCCCCCTCCCTTAATGTCTCTTCTGGGTGAGCTTCAACATAAACTGATGCTTTACCTTCGAAGGTATCTTACAGACAGATCTTTCAAAGTGCGCACCAAATCATGATGAAATGAAGATGTAGTTAGCCAAAACTCTTTCCGTCTTTTAAAATGTGATTAGGATCAAATATTTAGTGGTATGTATCACATTTTAAAACCATGGAAATCTTTTGGTAGACATGTCTTCATTCCAGAGAATTCTCTTTGCTCGGTAGGCGTATTTATCCAAAGCCAAAAAAAGAAAATGGAAAAGATACTGGCGCACGGAATTGCGCAAGAGTGCATAAGGATTTCAATTAAAAGAAAAACGATTTTCATGTTAGTAGTATGTGGTCTTCCTAGATATTAAAGAAATTAAGGTTTAGATAATTACAAAACATGCGCTTGAAATTCCCCCACCCAAAGCAATTTTTAGCAAAAAGGCTCATTAAGTGTCCGATGCAAATCGATTATCGTCGAAAATTCGATAGTAATTAAAGAAGCATCTATCTAGGTCAATTCTGTACTTTCCTCTCTAGGATGATAGAGTGTATTTGGTGGAATCCTCTATCATTAATTTAATACTTGTAATTTTTTACGTTTAATTCCCGTTCAATAGACTTTTGCCCTTATAGGTAAGAAAAGAAGGCACAAGGAACTCGATTGTATATTTCTTTATAGTAGCTTACATCTCATACGATTGGTGAGAGCATGGCATCTAGACACAATTACTGCACTCAAAACAAAGTAGTAATAGTTCGTCTGCTCGGCATCTTCCCTCGTGTGCAAACCAGGAAAAGCTATTTCTATCAGCAAATAGCAATTGAAATATTAGTAAATAGAATATTTTTCATCATGGTTGCAAAATCGTAGAAGATTATGGCAATGCGCGGTTTCCCTGTGTCACTCTCTTGAGGAGAATGAGCTAGCTGAGATTGGCGAATTCGCCAAATGAAGTGCCTTCTAATCATTTGTTCATGCTTGTTTAGGGCGCTTGCTCTGTGCTGTAAGTGGGCAAGGTTTTCGTGTAGCAAGTCTCAATAACAAAACAAGATGAGTTGCCTGCAAGATAGCACTCGATTCTGCTGTTGAAGGATACACGTTAAAGCATACTTCTAGAGAAACGCAAATAAGAAGAGACAACGCGAAGTTTCCACCACTGGCGTACACTAAGAATGAGACAGTGTGAAAGTACCAAGTGTAGAATTGGTAATGGATGCTTCGCGCAAAAACGATGCCAATAAAGTTGCTTGTGAATAGGAGCGTCAAAACGTGAAGTTTCCAGTCATGCATTTGGACGGTTGAAATTGTGTCTTCAAGCGGAGCTTTCAGTGGTCGAACAATGCTCGTGTACACAAGGCCGCGAAGGCCACCTGTGTGAGAGGAAGCAAAATGGCGAGACCCAAAGCCGACCCATGTAAGTAAAGTGGCAGACAGCAGGCCTTGGGCAAGTGCCTTACTCACAAAAGCTTCAGGGCTGAGAAACTTGAAGTTTACTGTCCACTTGTACGTAAAGACACGACCTAGCTCAAAAGCCCGATTTAGATACCCTGCTGCATTGACTTGGAGGAACGGCAAAGCTAAGGCAATCTGTGATGCTACGCAGATCACTGCCTGCAGTATGCTCGACGCCAAACCCGTAGCCTCGAGCATCAACACGGCTAATCCTGGCGCAAATAGGAGTATATTCATTTTCACGCTAAGTGCTGCGCTGAAGAAAGCCGTACCTAGCGTCCAACGCCTCCGCACATACATATATACTGCTGCATACATAAACACCATAGCAATGCCGTCGTTGAAGAGCCTCAGAACAAAGATTGAATGCACACGTCTCGATAATACTGCTAGAGGTCCTACCCAGAACGGCACTCTGCGAGGATCTTTTGATGCATCTGGCTGGTAGTATATGGATCCAAGTACAAGGTAAACAAGAATTGCATGCAGACTTGCAAAAAGTATCTGGCCTCGCCACAGGTTTGTGCCGTCTTCAGTGAGCCAGCGGATGCCCATATAAATATACACAAAACCAGCAGGATAAACCAGCGGGCCTGTGTCGCCCCTGAGTTTTGTATAGTCCCATTCATCATGCAGTAGGGGGCCTTCAACCTCTTGCATGTACGCTTTAAAGTCGATCTCCGTATAAGGCACGAGTTTCACAATAAGCAGGCTAAGTGCCAAGTCTGCCGTGGCTGCCATGGCCCACCACCACCACTGAGTGCTTGCATTGTCGAGGGCCCCTCGAAGACGTACGAGGGCATCCTTACTCGCACGGAAAGACATCCTCAGCCCTGGCAAGCCGTCTAGTGCTCCTTGGTGAAGGAGTACAAATTGCAGAATTGACGACGTGCCAAGCTGTACTCCTCTAGAGATACTAGAACCGCCCTACAAAAAGCTGCAAAAATACCATCATTCCTGTTTTCGGATTTCACAAAACAGCTTGAATGCAATTTATGAACTTTTCCACAGATGATCAATACTTCAACTCACAAATGGTTAGCTTTGGCGCAGCAGTCTCTCAAAACCCACATTACTCATGAGCAAGTGTCTTGAAAGTAGGTGCAGTCTCTTCGCTTGGTAGACGACTCATTCCCATTCCGAGTGAAGGGACAATTCCAACCTGCAATAGAGAGATCAGGCAAACTGTCATATGGATGTTAACAATATCATCCTAACCTATTGTCAACACAATAAGTGTCTTCAATTTTTTAAAGTTAAAAGTGCAGAGGTTATCTTTATCCCTATAGAAGTAGTAGTAACAAAGAAAAGAAAAAAACAAAAACAAAAACGATCATAGTATTCAGTTAAGCTAGATATAGAAGCCTCTGTGTTTCTATTGATGTTTAAAAAAGAAAAAAGGAAAAGTAACAAAGTAACGAATCCCTTCTTATTCTTTAAAAACCCTAGCTAGGCTTAATTACTTTCTATATTCTATATACGGACCTAGTAATAAATAATCCTAGAGCAGTATAGGCACATCTGCCATGGTGAGTGAGCTCAAAAAAAAAAAAAAAATCGCGGGGGAGAGGGAACATAGGAGAGAACAGGCGAAAATATGGGGGTAAATTATATTTCTCCTCACAAAAGCATTGTATTGGCGAGTTTTCTGATATGCATGTTATAAGATAAATGGTTTTTACTGGGGGGCATGACATAACGTTTAGCTTTAAATCTAAAAGTGTTTATGGGCTTTGTTAATGGTTTAAGCAAGAACACACAGTGGTAACTCTCCTCTGAAAACAATTAAGTCTACCGCCACTGGGTCTCCTCACAAGGTATACACAATAGAGCTTATGGTTGCACCATAATTATGTTTGTATTTGTATATAAGTTACACAGAAGCTAATACCAGACTATTCTCAACAATTTGCGAACCTTGGCAAAGCGACCCAGGTTTCTGCGCTTGGACAATCTAAATGACGCGATACTAGACAAGTGAATGAAAGGAATTTTGGATAGAGAAGTATATTTCCTGGTTTTGATATAATTATTTCACAAAGTGGGAAGGTAACTTGGTGTAAGCCTAAAGAGGGATAGAAGAGAATACGAAACTTAATCTAAAAGTACGAATGGTTGATGTAGTTTGCTTATAAAATTTGATGTAAAACCAGGGTATAAGATGTAGTGGGAGGGTTGCAATTAGTTTTTAAGGTAAGGCCAGCAAAAGTATTCGTTTCTTGCAAAGTCGATACAGGTGAAATTAGACCAATAACAGTAGCGATAGCGGTAGCGAAAAATATTTGCAGCAGCATTGGTAGGAGGTAGCTTCCTGATCATAAGACGACGTATGAATCCATTTAATGAGCTTAGCTTACTAGTGACCTGTGTATCTACTGCTGCTTATTCGCTCTTGTCACCCGTGACGAGAAGCTTAGCAATGTCTGAGACGCTGACTACGCCGAGCGGTGTGCGGCTTTCGTCGCAGATGAAGGCGCGGTGCTTCTTTGTAAGCGCCAACTTGGCGATAATTTTACGGATAGGGGTATCCACATGCACAATGACAGCAGGAGCACGGGTGCTACCTTCTTTGTTGGTTGCAGTGAGCTCGACCATGGACACAAAGTCGCCGCAGTTGAGGTCCATGAGAGCAAGAGACTCACGGCCGCCAGCCCTGACCTTCGCAGCCTCGTCGGTGATACTGACTTGCTGCTCGCCGTCAGTACGCTTAGTCTGTTCAGCGTTAAGACGTTGAAGAGCAGCCTCCTCCATGCTGCCAAAAAGGCGGATATCCTTGGTGGTGATAGAACTGAGCAGCTTACCCTCCTCGTCAAGCACACCAATCGCACTCACGCCATTCTCGATGATGAGGCGAAAGGCATCCTTGGCTTGCTGCGCCTCTGAGTCAACTGTCAGTACTTGACGAAGACCAAACCCACCAGAGTTTTTAGGAGTCCGCGAGAAGACCTCGGGGAGAGCTTGCTTTTTGCCCTCCATCTCCTTAAGGAGACCGTCCAAAACGTGTGTAACGTGAGACTGAGAAATAATCTTCTTGACTCGACCGTCAGGACCGATGACAGGAACCCTGCGAGTGGAGGTAGCAAGCAATGTCATGACCTCCTTCATTTGAGTATCCTCGGTGACAGGGTGCCAAGCAGCGCCAGCCTCAACTCGGTCCTGATCCTCTTCCTCATTTTCGAAGATGCTGGCGACAAGAAGCTCTGTGCAGTCGGGGCAGGCAGACCCGGAGGTGGCGAGACGCAACGCGGTGGACTTCTTGAGCATGGAGTCGGGAATTGCGGAGATGAGCAAATCGACGCTGTAAATGAGAGCAAGGGCATCTGTAATGTCGAAGAATCCGAGGTACTTTTTCTGAGATGGGTCCCAGACGGGAGCCGAAAGAACCTTGTGCTTGACGAGTTGGCGAAAAGCAGCATCAACAGTGTCTGTCTTCTTCACCTCAACAATGTCGCGTGCAGCGAACGGAAAGTCCGCGACCTTCTTAGTGGAGAAAAGATCCATGGTGGAATGCTTTTTCAAATAGTCTGTCTGTGCGCGATTTATATGTATATATAGGTACGAAGAATGTCAGAATTGAAAGACGCGAGCAACCTTCGGAAGATATCACGTCAGGTAATATTCTCTGGCTCAAGCAGAAAGCTTCTTTTCCACGTGCAGGAGGTGATCACTCCAGCACAGGCCCTGAGGGTACTGCTGCTGCTTGCTGTACGGAGACGGGTAATCTAAAGCTCTCTTTACGTCTGTCTGCCCAGCTAGCTAGCTACCTAGCTACCTGTCTCTCAGTCTGGGTCAGACCGAGGAAGATCAAGGCTGGTGTGAGGAAAAGATGCGCAGAGTGGAGATTGAAGAAGAGAGGGGGCGGTGTTGGCGAGAGCGCCTGAGGCGACTGAGTCCGCGGCGCTGTGCTGTGGCGGCTGCGAAACAGGATTTACCAGCTTTCTCCTCCTTCTCCTTCTTTCCACTGTTCTTCCTTTTGTTCTGCGCGACTGTTTCATTCACCTCTTTCCTCCTAATATTATGGCAGTTCTTCCTTCCTTCCTCTTACATATATATATCTACCCATACATATATTATATTATATATATATATATATCTTTGCTTTTATTCAATTGTTTATATAAAATAAATATGTATCTTTGCTTTTATTCGGTTAGATTCGTATAAAATAAATAGAGCGTACCTTACTTATTATGGGCACTTATTTCACTCTCGTGGAAAGCAGTTTCTTTATCTGTCATATCTGTCATGTCTAATAGATCATATCTGTCTGTCTGTCTATCCATCCGTTCATCCACCCATCCGTTCGCTCGCTCGCTCTGTGAGGGAAGAGCAGCGCCGCAGAGCTCTTCAGGCCCCAAAGCGTCTGCAGCGCCACGCTCTCTGGTGCTCCATCGAGGTAGGCCGCTTGGATTCTTTGGAGGAGTCTGGATGAGGGAGCGAGCGACCATGAGGCAAAGGAAGGGCCTCATGGGATTTTGTATTGGAATTATAGGGGGGAAACGGGATGTCATCGACGGCAAGATCCGACTGCTGGGCTTTCTTTCTTCATTCTCTCCTTCATTCTCTCATTCTCTCGTCCTTTTGCGAAGCGGTCGAATAAAGGCGATGAGGCGGTAGAGCTGGGCCGATGGAGGTCTGAGGGGAGAATGGCGCGAAGGCAGGGAGCGATTCTGTCTTCCGCGCATTGTCCTTTTGGGGTTCGTTCGATCGTTCGTTGTTTCGTTCGTTCACGTTCATTTCGATTCGGGAGAGAAAAGTTTGTTTATTGTTTGTTATTTATTTATTTACTGTTGTGGGAAAGAGGAGAAAGAAAGAGTTTTGTTGATTGGTTTACAGATAGATAGATAGATATAGATAGATATAGATCTAATCTTCTTCTTCAAGTGGCGCTGCGAATGTGCGGAAATGGGCGACGGAGAGGGCGAAGGCGGCAGGAAGTCGTCGAGAGAACGCGGGAAACGATACGCTGATTGATCCATCGAAGACTGCATTTGTTTGCTCAAGTTTACCATCACCAATCTGCGAAAATTAACGGAGATTTTAGAGGTGAACTTAGTTTGGTTTCAGATTCTCTGGAGAGAGAATTATTTATTTATTTTATTTTTTAATTAGAAAAGTTTAAAAAAAAAATAAAAAAATTGAAGGAAAAAGAAAGAAACAAGAGGAGGTCCAGGGGCGGGCGGAGCTGGTAGGAGTCGCTTAGCGGTCAGGATAGGACCTGTTCTGTTTGAGAAGGATGGTACGTTCTTGTAGATGCTGTGGACAGGGACGCAGGGAAGCAGTAGCAGCGGCAGTAGGAGCGGTAAGAGAGAGGTGAGAGATCCGGCAAGCGTGAAACTGGAGCAGATGCAGTGCGCAGGAGCTCGCGTTTGGCTACGCTGGGTCTGAAAAGGCCTCCATGAGGGAGCATTTGTGGAGCTCAGAGCGTGGAGAACGTACGCTGCGGCGCTGAACGCTGGGGAAAGCGGCGTGGTCTTGCGAGCTTTGGGTTTCGACGGCACGGATTAAGTTCAAGAGGGCGTTCTTGCGATTTAAAGTTTCTACAAGTTTGGGGGGACAGCTGAAGGGCCTTCCTACTGTGCACTTTGTGATTGACTTAGGGTTAAGAGAGGAAGGAGAGAGAAAGCGTCCGTCCTTAAAAGTGCAGGGGTTCCCGTGCCGCAGAGGTGGGGGCATCCAAGAAGTGGTTGAGGGGGCAGAGAAGGAGCATGCAAGAAGTGTCGGCGCGCAAGCCCTTTTTCACGCCTGGACGGCTCAGAGTACAGATCCTTGAGGTGCGAATGGGACGCGTAATATACCCCCACTAGGGCACTTGGTTTCAGCTACAGACGTCTTCTGAAACCCCGGTTGAACTCCCTCAGTTATGGAGCATCGTATCTAATGAGGGCACAAAAGGAGTCTTCTGGGAAGTGCGAGAGGTAAGTATAGGGGGTAGGGAGTGAGTCTGTGGGCAGCTGGAAGAATCCACTTTGAAATGAGCAACAAGGAACTTGTGAACCTGAACTCTCAAAGACGGGAGAATAATAATCAATCAGTGGAGACGGGCAGCGATGGGGAAAGGATGCCGTGGCTGATGAAATATGGTCTGAGAAAGAATGTTAATGATATTTATGTATGGAAATATGGAAAGTGCTGTAAAAGGCGTTGGAGAAAATGAAGAGTTGATGTTGTGTTCCTGGCATTGTCCCTTAGTTTTGGCACTGGTGTTCCTGGCATTGTCCATTAGTTTTGGCACTGGTCAATTGTGACGGTCATGACCACGATCGCTCAAGGTTTCTGGTTTTTGTTGTGTTTTATAGATCCATGCAGGAGTTGATCCGATTGGCTTGCTAAGTTGATATTATGAGTCTGATGGTGATTCCTATATAATAGCACCAATATAGCTTCAGATCCTGTAATCTCGATCTTTCTTCAGGCCACAATGAATAAGCCTTCTTGAGATACCCCTATGGTTTTCATTAATAGAGTATTAGTCGAATCACTAAGAACCTGGAGATAAATGCTCAAGTATGCCAGTCACTTGAAAAATCACCGTATGAAGCTGTTTCCGACTTCGTTAAATTTCAGATAAGCTTGTTCAGAATTGTTTAATTCAACAGTTTTAAGCAAAGAGATTGCACGCATATTTGATTTGGAAGAATGGTCAAGATGTAGTTGAGGCAAAGTGTAAACCTGAGAGCGCCTTGGAATGGTTGCATTTGCACATAACTACATTTGTGTGGAATTAGTTAAGTCAACAATTTTAAGCAAAGAGATTGCACTTGTATTTGATCTGGAAAAATGGTCAAGATGTAGCTGAGGCAAAGTGTAAACTTGAGAGCACCTTGCAATGGTTGCATTTGCTACATTTGTGTAGAATTAATTAAGTCAACAATTTAAAGCAAAGAGATTACACTCATATTTGATTTGGAAGAATGGTCAAGATGTAGCTGAGGCAAAGTGTTCACTTGAGAGCGCCTTGCAATGTTTGCATTTGCACATAACTACAACTCAAGAATAAGCTGAACTACAAGATGACGGGTATGATGAATTTGGCAACCTTGTCTGGACCATAGCATCTCCCTCATACAATTGTCAACTCTCATAGTCTTCCTGTTCTTATCAGGCGATCGTACTTGGTAGAGAAATATATACGTTGGTTTTCATTACTAATGCAGAGTAGCTTGTGCTGTGAAGCGTGCAGAGGTAGTCTGACAAGGATGGCGAATTCAGGAGAAAGAGAAAGAGGCTGATATATGATTTATTGGGGTTTCGGGTTTGGATACAGGCAGGGATGAATGTATGACGTCAGTCCAATGGACAGGAGAGCTAGGTTAAGTTAGGCGAGGTTAGCCAGTAGCTATATATTACTTCGATAATTATATTTAAATACCATTAAACTGTTCACATTTTAGTATGCAAGTGGGCCACATTTAAATTATTTGAAAGAAGAAAATAATCACTTTGTGGGGTATTGCAGAACATGTAAATCAGAATTATGGGCATGAAATCAACCCTTAATGGAAAATCACATTTTAATGTTGCACATGAATGTCAACCAGATATAAATGTTTAGCTCTTATAGTACCAAACCGAGAAAGCAGAATGTAAACACACACATGTCAACTCCTATCTTTCGCTTCTATATGCATGACAGCTACCCATAAATTTAGATTCATCTTTCATCTTTATCAAGCATCCAATCCTGATGCTCTAGAATTTCATGATATAAAGTGAGACGCTCACATAGAAGAACAGAAACTTGTTCACGAGCATTGAATTGCGTCAAGTGCTCAGGTAACTAAAATGTCACGGTGCCTGTTTTTATATTTTTAACAACTAAGGACCTCCACCACTATTGGTTTATTGCTTATTGCAGAGTAGCCTGTGCTGTGAAGCGTGGAGAGGTAGTCTGACAAGGATGACGAACTCAGGAGATAGAGAAAGAGGATGGTATATGAGTTATCGGGGTTTCAGGTCTGCATACAGGCAGGTTAATGTGTGGACAGGAGAGCTTGGTTAGGTTAGGCTAGGTTAGGTTAGACAGTAGCTGTATATTACTTCAATACTCCTCCGCAAATCACACGTCAGGACCTGAAGCATCAAGTAAGCGACTAGCGTGTTTCCAATGAGATGGTGCTGCAAGTGGTTTGGTGAGTAAATCAGCTACATTTTCTGTGCCTTTAACATGGTGTACCTTGAGTAATTGGTTTTGTCTTCGATGAATCAGTACTCCAAGTTGTACTGCGAGATAACCATTTGTACCATTAACTTCTTCCTTTTTGATTGTGTTTACTAATGCTTGACAATCTATATATAACTGTATTTCATTGATGTAAATGTTCATGTCTGCTAAAAGTTGTCGAATGGATTCTGCTGTGAGAACTCCTGCAACTGCAGCAATTAGTTCAGCTTCGTGAGTATTTCTTGCAACTGTAGACTGTTTGGTTGTTTTCCATACAACAGGACTATCATTTATCATAACAATATGTGTAATTGTTTATTATCTGTGTTCGTTTTAACAAGAAAAGCAAAAAGTTCCCGTTCCTGCGGATATATCGTAGAAATGATTAGGTCATGTGAGGTCTCCTCTTTTGATAGAGAATTAATTTCCGAGAAATCTAACTCTGTATTCGTCATATTACGTTTTCGTTTCAGACGATTAGTATAGTATCGGTATTTATTTGCAGCGCCTTTGGCACTGGGACCAACATTTAGTGGTACATGAGGTTTGGGAGTCCTTTTGGATCTCCGATGACTATCGTGTGCATGGACTGAACTATGTTCTAGTTCCATGTCTTCACGAGCATGTTCACTATTGGATTCACGGTCATCATTATTTACCTCAGAATGACTAACGTGTTCACTATTGGATTCACGGTCATTATGATTGAGTTCCGGATGACTAACGTGTTCACTACTTGATTCACGGTCGTTATGATTTGCCTCCCGACGACTAGCGTGTTCACTACTGGATTCACGGTCGTCATTGTTTACCTCCGGACGACTAGCGTGTTCACTATTAGATTCACGGTCATCATTATATAGTGGGGTATTAGGAGTGATAAAAGATTTAGTGTTATTAACTGCGGAGGGTAAAGCAGGTAGTTTCTGATACAGTTTTTCGTCAATCAGTTTATTTGATTCTTCACGTGTCCAATGAGTAATTAGATCAGGTGTCAGAGCGGTTTCTATCGACATTGCACGCTGACGAGTTTGTTCAGTGAATGCTTGAACGAAAATCTTGACTTCACGTGTTTGAAGGATGCTGGATTTGTCTCTGGGTAAGACATGTTCAGTTCCATGAGTGTAACCATTAGCATATCCAAGGAAAACGCCTAGTCCACGACTACCTTTTGAAAAGAGGAATGAGAATCCTTGCTGAGTCATAAGAGACGTTGACAGTAATGTGTGTGCTCAACAAACTATATCAAATTGAAAACTTGTTGAAATTACTGTCTCCCCAGTTTACATCCGACACCTAACCTGTAGCGGGAGTATAAAACAAGATGAGGTTCCTTACTAAAGATAAACCCACAAAGCATGGCATTCTAGAGATTTCAAGTGCATGCTTGGTAAAGAACGATTGCATTAAATGAATCGACTATCGCCCTAAATAACTCCTTACTATAGTGCTATAACTACTGCAAACATTAGTAGTGTATATTGTGTCTAAAAAGGTGGTGTCTAAAAATCAAATAAGACGCTTATTTTAATCGTGGGGACGGGGGCGGTGGAGAAGAGCAATTCTGCAACCAAAGACTTCGGTAAAGGCGGGACTGGCAGCGCAGGCAGTATAAATAGCGGGTTCGCTCACAAAAACCCAAGGGTAGGTATCCTCCTTACCTGTGGTGCTTGTAATTGGATCGCAGCTAGCTCCCAGCCCACCATGGCAGCCACACGAGAGGCCAAAAACATCCCAAAGACGCACAATAAACGCAGCAAAGGTGGTCTTCAAAGCGTCGGCAAAAGTGGAAACAAACGTAGATTCGAAGCTGGCGAGTCAGATGGTATTGGGAGCATGAAGTCCACCAAGAATATCAAGGGTGACCACAAGAACAGAAATAGTCGTCCTACAAGTGGCAAGCGGAGTCGTGAACATCAACACGGTGATATGAAAAATGAAACGAAATCGAAGCGAAGCAAAAAAGCTGCAGGGGCGAGTATTTCGCAGGCAGAGCATGATGCAGTTTTAGCAGAGCTGAAGAAAGTGGAATGGGGAGATGTAGTTAATACATCTCGCAAGAATGTGATTCCAGAGGATGCTCCCAAGTGCAAACGCGGCAAACCTTTCTGCATGTCATTTATTTTAGGGCCTAATATGAAAGACCCAGAGCGAAAGCCAAGCTTCTGGACAGAGCAAAACCCAGAGCTGTTCAGGCTACTCTGCGAGCTGATGCGCAAGTATGATCCTTCTCATAAGTTTACAAATATTACGATCAACAAGAACCTAAAATGCAAAGCACACAGAGATCGTGGCAACAACGGAATGTCATATATCATTGGATTTGGTGACTACGAGGGTGGAGAGCTGATAGTTGGGCCTAGAACAGCCAAGCCACCAGCCGACACCGTGCTCGAAGCCAAGATTGGCCGCGGCTTTGTCAGCCACTCTATTCGCAAGCGATGGCTGTCCTTCTATGGTGGTGAAGAGACCCACTACACCGCTCCGTTCACTGGGGATCGATACACGTGTGTGTTTTACAACTTTCCTGAAGTCCATGTCAAAGCTCAGCGTGTTAAGTCTTCACATGATGACGATGATGACAATTCTGAAGAGGACACAAAGGCAGACTCCAAGCGAGGTGTGAAGAAACCTATTGACAATATCGATAAAGGTTCCGCTGCTCTGCGAAGCAAGTTAGAAGCTTACAAGGCTAAACTCAAGAAGAAGAAATAATATGATTCCAAATATGTGTTTTTATGTCAGACAGATCCTTGTAAACAGCCTATGCTAAACTCCATTTGTTTCCGGATTGTAGAGAGTCTCTTCAGAAATGAATACGCTTCCCAGAGCTACCAGCTCAATAGAAGTTCCATAGATAAATCGAAGTCCCAGCTACCTCTATAACTTAATTGATTCACCTTTTAACCCTAGCTAAGCCGCCTGAACAACTGGGATCAAAAGGTTGGGCATGAAGAATGAAGAATGAAGAACAAAGCAAATAGAATATATACTCTAGAGTTAGAAAAATAGAATGTGAGGGGCATCATCATATTTTAATAAGAATATACTTCTTTTGAGACATAAATAGCTCCTCTACCTAGCTCTCCTGGTGCTTACATTTAGAAGAACAGGCTTTGGTGATACAAACATGAAGCCCATACTAGGCAACACTTTTCCCACCATTCTTTTGTTTGTATAGCTGTGCGCTTACTATCGAACTGACTTTTGCCACTACAAGGCTGAATTAGAGAAAGCTTCTCCCCCTCTTGCGTTCCAGATCCCTGAGTCCCTCTCTGCAAGCTGGAAGGCACTGAGTACCCCTGGGCCAGCAAATTTTCTTGTAGTGCAACTACAGCATTGGAAAAAGTATGCAGACCCTAAGGTGATATATCTACTTGCTATTTGCATTTTCAATGTTCTCCACGGCTTGGAGAATCTCCTTGGCAATCTCAACGCTCTGCTCGAGAGGGCCCTCGCCATGATAATACATGCTAGCAATGTTGCGGTACGCGTCTAGTGAACCAAGGCTCGCAGCAAGCTCGTAGGCGCGGTAGGCCTCAAGATCGTTCTTGGGAGTACCAAGACCATTGTAATGCATAGCGCCAGCACTCAAAGCAGCTTCCGCATTACCTTCCATCGCCGCACGCTCAAAGTAGCGCAGAGCTCTGGGGTAATCCACGGTAGGGTTGCCAAGGAAGCTGCCCTCTTCTTGCATGCAAAGTGAACCACAAAAGAAAAGTGCTTCGTCATCATCCTGCTCGACAGCCGCCGAAAGGTAGGTTTTCGCAGCATCTTCCATCTCCGGGTCTTCGCAAAGAAATTGGCAAGCGTAAAGTTGTGCCTTGGGATGGCCCTGCTCCGCCGAGCGAGCAATGTAATCCCAGCCACGTTCAATATCACCGTTAAAATCGGGATCTACACGAGGGTCGCCACCCATGAGATACTGGCCCACCCAGAACTGCGCAACTGCGTCATCGCACACATCAGCAGCCTTGGTAAATAACTCAAGCGCCTTCTTGCCGTCAGCCTCGATGAGCTCTGGCACACCATCATAGTACATGGTGCCCAGGTTATACAATGCATCTGGGTGCGGTGGGTCATTGTTTGCAGCTTCGCGAAAGAACTCGAGAGCATCCTGAGCCGTCATTTTCAGGCCACGCTGCATAGCAGTGCGGTGCGAGTCGTTCTCAAACCATGCGTTACCAAGGATGACCATGGCATCTGTGTTTCCATTTCCAGCAGCTGTAATGAGCCACTGGAGTGCCTCGAGGCGTTTCTCCGCTGGCGAAACCTTTTCAACGTTCTTCCGATTTGTGTTTCTGATCCTGAGAATTTCGAGCTTCGTCTCAGATGCATTGCGAGCTCCCCCAGTAGGGTTTCCTCTGGCATCAAGCGTAGGGACCAGCTCTTGGAGTACGCCGTCCGTTCGAGCATCTGCCTTTGTGGCGTCAGAGGTCTGCTGCTCTTCCTCCTCGGCACTATCCTGCAGCAAATTCTGGCCGAGGACCCTTTGAGCATCCACAATACCAGCCTCAGCAGCAGTACGAAGTTTCTGCAAGGCCACACGACGTCGCTTACCGGACTCCAGCAGCTTGACGCCCTCCGCGAAAACCTCCTCCGCAGACTTTGTCTCTGTGCTCGACCCAGGCGAAGGTGGCACACGTGAGCAGAACGAAGACGTCAAGGTTAAGTTGTGTGACGTCCCACTCAACCGTGAGCTGTTTGAACCCACAAGAGGATTCGCGGTAACCTCATCGCGAGCGAGGCCCGAGACCATGACTGACAAGGGCCTTCCAGCAGAATGTCTTGAGACAGCCACAAGCTGAAGGGTGGCTGCCCAAGCACGCTGCGTGCGGAGCAACGCTGGCAACATTGAAGGTAACACAACACAAATACGCGTCAGAAAGGTTGCTTCGATGAAGGGTTCACCGAACGAAGCTGGAGGAGTTTTGCGGCGGAGCAAAAGCAGCAAAATTGCATTTGATTAATCCCTCTTTTTCTTTTCTTTTTTCTTGTTTCTTGTGCTTGGCTCTCTTTGTTTTGGGGAGACAGCGCTGTTGAAGCCATGAAAGTGAAGTTGTAGAACAAATAAAACTCAGCCTTAGACGCTGCGCAAGGTAGAAGAAGGACGCAAGGTAGGAGAAAGACAATGTCCCAAAAGTAGAATACCTAATTACGGGGGAAGATGCTATCAAGCTGGAATAGACAAATTGAGTGTTGCGAATGCAAGGGAATTGAGCTACTTGTGATAATAACAGCTGGAAAGAGATCTGAGAGTGGAAATCTAACGAATTAACTTGCTCTGTAGGAATTCATTGCGCTATACGTGTAAGGGGTGTATTTAACATTGATATATGAACAGGATGAACTATTCTGGGAATATTGAAGACAGGTCAAGGAGTTTAGAAGCATGCCAGCAAATGAAAGAAACCTCGGGGCGTCATAGAGATGTTGTTAACTTTATTTACAATGTGTGTGGAGTATCCTTCCAGGTTCTCAACATGGTTTGAAAATCTGCAATAACTTGATACAACATTGACATACATACCTTGGCCTAAGCATCTTACGAAATGAGTTTTAGCTCAAAAATACTCTAATTAAGCTGCAAAGCACGGATGGTCAGGTTTCAGTGTTGCTGAAGGCCGGGGAATAGCCACAATTGCAGGACGCTGCTTAATATATGCAACATATATGCTTATAAAGGAGCAATGCTTCATTTAAAAACAGACAGAAATTTGAAGATTAAAGAAATAAAAAATTAACAAGGATAGAGCAAACTATGACGAGTGAATTAGGACTTCACAGATCAACTATTCGGATCCTGTGTCGTTCTGCTCACATCTTCAGGTAATTATCAATGCCATGGAGCCGAGTAAAGATACATCAAGATCTGTAGGTTTCGGTTAAAAGGTTCTATGAGACAAGGAAACATCCACCTTTAAAAGAAGGAAATAGAGACCTATGTGCAGCAAAATGGATCTTCCACAGTATTGATTAGCTTTTACTTAGACTTAAACTGAAGGGCATATAAACTTGTAAATGTGCGTTTATGATTGAAACCAGGCAAGAGTGCAATGCTATGATGGTTTCTATACATCAAATCTTAATTTATGTACTACGACCATGGTTTGAATTTTAAAAACGTAGAATGCGTTATCTTAAGCGTGAGTGGTTTTGTGGTAACATATTTGATTGCTGCTCAGTTGCTCCACATCCGCATTTCTTATGAAGAGCTTTCCAATGGGGGCTATCACGATGATAGAGATGGTGAAGACGATGAATGGAATGTCGATACTAAAGAATGGAGTTATTGACTAATGGTTGAAATAAGGACTACTAACGGTATGTTTTAGAAATAATTAGGCAAAGTACTCAATAGCACCGGTGGATGTTTCATTTTATCTTTATACATGGATGTTTCATTTTATCTTTATACATGGATGTTTCATTTTATCTTAGTACATATGTGTATACTCATCTTATTTAGTTACAAACATGAATTAGAATCTGCAGAATCTCTGCAGATTCTGAATATACTGCTGCTTGAGAGGCCGAGTTAGTCTGCATCACAACAGTATCTATGGTTTGTGACAAGTAACTGAGTGTTATTAAATCGAGAAGAAGCTCAGGAACCCTTGGAAGTGATCAAGTGGGAGTAGCTTTGAGCCCTGTTTGTGCTTTGCAAACTCGGTCGTTACTCTCTTTTTACATTAAGTGTTGAATTGATTTTCACAGAGTCAGAAGATAGTTCTCAAGATTAAAGTAAACTGCTTCTTGACGTTTACCTGGTCTTGAGTTACTTGCTGGATTGTAGATCCCATTTCTATTCCTTATGGTTGATGCCATGTCTGCTAACTTTACAGAGTATAACTCAAGAAAGTCGGCCCACGCTGTAGCTTTGTATATCGCATGCGTGCTAAACTTCGATGGTTACGTCACCTTCTCTGTGAGTCGAAACAAAGCCGTCTTCAGCTAAAGAATCTCGTCGACAGCGAAACTTTTTCATATTCTCACACTGCGCGTGCTCTTCATCTGTAGGCGAGTCATGTCATTGCCAGCTCAGCAGGTCTATCTTGGCCATGGGCCTATTCAATCCTCACTTTGAAGACTAGCGCAGTGCCCGCTCTCTTCCTTTACTGGATTGCTGTATGTGATGACTCAGGAATGTGGCTCTATGCCTTGCGAGATTTGTCAGTGTGCGTGCAGTGAGCTTTATGGTGCGTCGACCATAGAAGTTTTAGTTCCATTTAACAAAAAACATGTTTTAAAATATTTTTTTAATTTTAATTTTCACCTTCTCCCTGAGCGCCGGCCATCTTTGGCCTCCTATGTGCATTTGAGGACTACTCAAAACCATCCCATCGATGATCTTACAACAGATAAACTAGTTATCCCAAGACCTGCCGAAGAGGCTTAATTGATTCATAGATAGACTTGATCCCTCGCTTTTGATAAGGTCACGTTTGACTGTTCGAATACACACCTTCAGAAAGGGCGGATTTCCAGTTGGTCCTTACGTTTTGCGAGATTAACCTGAACCATGTAGTGTCAACATAAATATTGACTTTCGGGCGCCTGTGCTGCTTTTTAAGCCACCGCATAGGGCTATCCCAGAGCCTGGGCCTTTAAAGAAATAGCGAGGGGCTGCGAAAAGATTGTTCAAAGACTATTTAAGATTTATAGATTGACGGCACGTGCCTTTTTTTCATTTTCTTTTACCTTCTTTTATCTCAATTTATTGTGTTGCCACTTTCGAGGTACAGCAGACCACCAACAGGCAAAGTGACGTACGGAGAGAGGTTCTCGTCAGAAGCTATGTTTGTTGTTCAACAATTAGCTCTTGTTGTCCTGGTGGAGCTGGTCACGCTAGGGAGTGCCCTTCCAGCGGATGCGAGTTTACGGATGGCGGGTTCTGAGCCAGTAGAGTCTGCGCTGGCCCCTTCTGGCAGTTTTGTGGGCGCAGCTCGCCTCCTTGTAGCTAACGGGCGAACGATACGAGGGCTTTCTGGGGTTGAAGCACACCCAGTAGTTGCAGTGGATGATCATGTACTTCAGATTGTGCGCTATGTGCATATGGCGGCAATGCTGATCTCGTTTGCAATTCTTGTACCAGTAGGGATCTCTTACGGGTTTCTGAAGATTCGGTACTCCTATTCAACTGTATCCAACGAAGTTGCTCTACAATCACCCACAGATTACCCAATGCGTTCGATGAGCTTACTTGTAAACCCTCGCGAAGGCGTCATGTTCAAACGACATCGCAACTTCCTCATGGCTGCGTTCGCCTTGCAAGTTTTGGGAATTCTGCTTATTGCACTCTTCAAAAGGAACCACTTCGATTCGCTTCACGCACAAGTTGGTGCTGCTGTCTTTGGAGCGATGGTTGTGCAGTCTTTACTAGGGGTTTTCAGACCAAACAAATTTTCTCGAGGCATACTCTGGACTATACTTCATCGTCGGCTTTTGCCAACTTTAGTTATGGGAGGAGGTCTCGCATCGATTATTCTTGGTGCTGTGCAATTACTAGACCTAAATGGTACACCCATCAGCACGCAAGGTGGTGTAGCTCAACCTCCATTTTTAGTTGCTGTGATAGTGTCTGCGCTAGCTTTCATTGGTGTTGTTAGCGCATTTTTCGCTTTTAAAGTCACTATGGCAACGAACAAAGATTAGATGTTGCATTTACCTATCAGGCCTGGCATACCATTCTTGGAATGTGTTCGCTGTACTGTTTCGTGTAGTACTGTTGTTTGTCTTCCAACTATCCATTGATTTCATATATTCATTTTCTAAACTTTAAGATCCAAGCCTACCTTTTTACAATGGAGTTTCCTACGACCTTCAGTCGTCGAAGATGCTCAGATTCCATCTTCTCTCGTTAAAGCCCAAACGCTCGATTTGCAGCTCGCTCAGGTTCCAATTGCAAGTCTACCTTAAAGACCTATACCTAGTACATTGTGTCGCAACGAAAGTCAAAATTCAGGTCAGAAATTACTATCAACTTTTTGTCAACTCATTGCATTAATCAAATATATTCTTAGCTCAAGATACGAAAAAGAGATCTATCAAAATTCATTCGTGCGCCAATTGAGACTTCACAGGTCCATTATTTAAGTATCTCTTAGTAAGGAGGAATAAGTTGCTAGGTGCTGAATTGCAAACAACCCTCAAACTAGAGAATTTGTTTCCCCTATTCAGAAGAGACTACATAAATTTATTATTTTTGTTGTAACTTCTTGCGAAGTGATTTCATCTGTTCTACCTGATTAAGTCAAGCTTCTACGAGGGTATCACCAATCCTGCTGCTCAGTCAATGTGAGTTCCTCTCAGAGAGTATATATCCTCGCTTTTTGTATGGACATCGCTTTGTATCAAATCTCAAGTAGCCACAACATCTATTAAATATACATGCAAACATCAGAATTTCAGAAATTCTTTCGATTCTTCTGCTCTGTATTGTCTATTATGCCTTGCAGACAAAGTTGCGGTCCGACCAGTTTTGACTTTCAGCAAGCAAAAGCACACGCCCAAGATAAATAGGAAGGTCCCTGAGGTCAATGTAGATGAAGATCGGGACGCCGCGTTCAAAGTTCTCAATGCAAGGTGCCAACTATACTATATTCATAAACTAGATCATTCCCATCTCACTTGGAATAGACGTTAGGGCAAAGGCGCCGATTACATCCAGAGGTGATTCAGATAAAACAGGTTGCATCGAACTCATCGACAAATATAGGTAAGGCCTTAACGAAAACGACTATGTATGCAACTTCTCCGGACTTTTCCCCCAAATGATCTCTGTCGCCGAGTAACATGCAATCGCAAAGAACAATAATCCCAATTTCATCAAGCCAGACCTTGTTATTTCAGCAACTAGCTGCACGCACTAGCTTAGTTAATTTGATTGATCACCAAGCAAGGACTTTCGCCATCTAGATACATCCCTACACCTCTCTACTACAAAACCCCAAACAATTGCTCAACCGTACGTACAACGCTCCCACTCGAATTCGAAATCCACAACAAAGTCGACTCCGATGTCATTAGAACCAAAACATCAATTGGCATTCCTTGAGTGATTTAATACAGACTAAGTACGTCTTCTCCAATCTCAGCGCATGAATTGAGATCAGATTCCACTCGCTTCCAGTTTCTTCGTGCCCGCATCTCATCCGCATTCCACTTGGCCTCAAACGGTTAATTAGTAGAAACTATAGCACCTATAGTAGGACCGCAGCAAATATGGACAATTGCGGCAGTCAGCAGACCTCTAACTCGCTGCTGCTAACTACGCTCTAACCACCTCAGCAGCGCTCTCGTCCGGTTCACGCGAGGTCCACAGCGCTGCGAGACGGGAGGCGACTGGAGCTCAGCCCGGAGAGCCCTCGCAGGCTGCTGCTTGGGCGCTGAGGCGAGCTCGCTCTGGCGGTGGTTCGTCTATCAAGCAGCAGCAACCCTGGTGGTTTAATAGGCGCTAATAGGGGCAGCTGCGGAAATTCACTGCGAAGCGGTAGGATTTGCCACGAAGCGAAGCTTGTTAAGGGGAATCAAACCTGCAAGCGGTAGGAGGACTGAGAAATTCTTGTTTGGTTAAAAAGTGGGCTTGGAGCAGAAATCTACAGTCTACAAGCCATAGACCAACTGCCAGACACTGAAACCAAACTTGAGCCCAAGATCGCATATTCGCGGCTTCTGAGGGCCTACAAGCCATCTCCACGACTTTCCTATTGAATAGTGAAGCCAGCGCATTGTTTATTGGCGGTTTCACTGCTGTGCACGGAGCAGACGCACACAAAGAGTGCTGGATAGATATTCCAAGGTGATTTCCTGGACTTCTACCGACTATCACGATGGCTGTTGAGAGCAATGCGTATCGCGTGGGTGCTGACGGCAAACGCTACCCGAGGTATTATCGTGGAGAAGCGGCACTAAGCCGTGAAGACTCTGTCACAAGCGCTGAGGTTGGAGTGAATGGAGGTGAGCCGTCGGATACTTTAAAAGCTGAAAATGTGGCTGGAGCTGGAAATGAAAGCACACCGTCGAGACCTAAGCGGCATCGCCTGAGACCACAAAACTTTATCCACTATCGTCAGGAGGATGAAGTTGGTACACCGGGTGCTCCGTTGCCGCGTATGGATGATGAAGAAATTGACCCATACGAAGACCTCATATTTTGGACCAAATGCCATAACCACCCGTACTGGCCATCTGTCAAGTGCACTGAAGAGGAAGTCGAAGTCATGAAAGTCCGCGATGGAATCAATATTGAAAAGGAAACTGAGAAGGCAGGCACACCAGTGACTGTTGTGAATTTCCTTGGCAGCAACAACATAGGTATTGTCAAGACTTCTGAGATCTTGTCGTATAGTAAACACTTCGATTATCACTCACGCAGAAAGAATGGATTGCAGTTTCGTATGGGTCTCGAAAAGGCAGATGAGCTTGTGCTTCAGGCTCGTGCCTTGAAGGACCCGTCCACAGCATGCACAGTTTGCACAAAGAACGTTGTTCATACAGATACAGAGAACGTTGAGGCTGGCTCGGACGATGGAATTCGCTGCGCGCGCTGCCTAGCTCATGCCCATGCACGCTGTACTGAGCGCTCTGGGACCATGGCCAACCCATTCGGAAACGAGTTCCCCCCTGTTTGGTTTTGCAGCACTTGCACGAAGCACGCACCAGTGACCTTGCGGGCTCGCACTGACCAGGAAGCCAAAGCATTGAAGCGTGAACTTAAGCGAAAGACTCAGAAGGCCGATTCTGCCCGTAAGCCTAAACTCTCTGCAGCGCAAAGTGAAAAGCGAAATGGGAGCTCTGATCAGTCATCTGTCACCGACATTACCCGCACCCCTACCAAAGATCGTTCCGGTAGCACAAACGGCATGTCTCTTGGGACTCCAGTCAAAGAAACTAGCAGTGCTTCAGTCAAAGACAATGCCAGCGTAACGAACACTGTTTCGCATACAAATAATACAGGCAAGCGCAAGGATGTGGACTCCCAAGATACGCACGAGGATATTTGTTTCATATGTAACGATGGTGGCGTGCTACTCATGTGCGACTATCCAGGTTGTCCCAAATCGTACCACCAGCAGTGTCTTCGAGGCTTCGAAGGCGCTTCTGATGATGATGAAGAAGATGACGAAAAAGAATGGTATTGCCCATGGCACACTTGTGCCGTTTGTGGTGCCAATGAAGGCCACAACACAGTTGCTCCTACCCCTTCGAAAAAAGGCCGAGGCAATGCAGCTGGAACCAATAGTGCCTCAAACAGCTCCAATAGTGGGAATGGAAACGGCTCTGGTGGTTCCCAGAATATTGGCCGAAAGCGTACGAGCCTCCCGGCTCCTCCAACGTTGGTATCCATCAAAGCTCCACAGGTGATGGATGCTGACCCGAAGCCTAGCACGCCAGCCAAATTAGAAAGGACCGGTTCCGACATCATAGACGGGTTTATTCGATGCGCTACCTGCCCTACGAGCTTATGTATGAAGCACATGCGTGCTACGCGTCCTGTATTTGATGGCTCACATCACTTCGTACCGCCTGCGATTTCCCGTCCTGCTAAACGAGGATACTTTAAGTGCATGCACTGTTTTGGGGGAGCTTGTGATGGTTCTCCACATAACATCTC
Source organism: Schizochytrium sp. TIO01 (assembly GCA_004764695.1). Classification (NCBI taxonomy): domain Eukaryota; class Bigyra; order Thraustochytrida; family Thraustochytriidae; genus Schizochytrium; species Schizochytrium sp. TIO01. The sequence continues at coordinate 245,987 of SMSO01000007.1, forward strand.
ACCAATTGTCCAGCTTGCTCTCTTGTTGCACCGTGTTTGGTCTCGTGTAGTGAACTCGCATGATCGTATGTGCAAGATCTTTCTTGAGGACATTGACGAAACACGCATATCAGCCAAGGGGCGCCGCGCCTTGGAGGCTGCGCGCAAGAGTGGTGCTGTTCGTGGTCTTTTCGATGTTCGCAATAAGGTGTGGCGTCTCGAATACCATACCTGGGCTGCATTTGAAAACGATGTCAACACTGTATCAAATTTTGTTCTTGCAGTGTACGGTGGCGCGAGTTCACTAATTCGAGAGACCTGCAAGACTCTTCCTATCTTGCTTACTCAGGCACTCAATGCGTTCGCTCAACCAATCACTGATACAGAAGAACGTATTCGAGAACTTGGTGATTTGCCAGAACCTGTCTCGGAGCAAGATGCTTTCCATTCTGGCTGTTTGTTTCCCAGCGTTGTTCTCAGTGATACACATAGTACCGAGCCTCGCACAGTAGCTAAACGCCGTTCGTTTGACGAGTGGGAGCAATACCTAGAGAACTCCTCATTCCTCGCCTCAAAGAAACTGAAGGATCCTGGTGCACATCCGGCCCGCGAAGAAGCACGGGGTATTGCTGCAGCTCTTTTGGCAGCTGCGGAGTCAGCAGGTGGCTTTAATGATCATCTGCCTCCCTCTCGACAGTCTTTGGATGAAATGTTGGAGAATCAAAGTATGGTGCTTCGTTCTGCGCTTCGTAGTACTGCTATACTGCGTGATGCTGTGTCAAAAACTCTTGAAGGCTTTCACTCTGACGAGCTTTCATCAGATGGCGTGGTAACTCTTGGAGAGATGCGCCTTGCTGCCGAATATCGCATGGTGAATCGTAATCTGCGAGCTAAGAACGAAAACCTTCTAAATCTTCTCAATCTTGAGCGCGCGGCGCGTGAGCAACTAGAGTTTCGTGTGAAGGAGCTTGAAGAACAACTTGGACGAAAGTCTAAATTCTCGAGTTCCGGGCCTCCTGCAAAGCGATCCAAGCGGTAAGTAGAAACTTTTTACCTTCTTGACTTTTGAAAATTTGCCGCAACTACTTCGTGACAATGTGTCTTGCTTGGCCCTTCGCAATTCTTCGCCGGCTGTATTTGCCAAAAGATGAAACCAAAAACAACAAAACCTTGTCTCCTACTATTTCAGTAAATAAACACATTACAAAGTCTACATCTTTCATCTCGAATTCCAAAACTCTTATTGATAGAGCTGTTTATCATTATTGTCTGTCTACATTATCCGTTGATTCATTGGAAAACTTGCTCACTAGTTCGAAACCAAAATTCACATACTGGATTCACAAAATTTATTGGCGTCTGTCTACCTATCGCTACACAAGGTTAAGCTTGAATGTTCGAGTATTAGTTAAACACCACCTCTAGGTTATTGTAAGCTCTTGAGGTTGTATTTGAAAGGCTAAAGAGATTATGGCTAGACAAGTAGACAAACAATTTCAGAACTACAACAAGAAAATCTTATTTTAAAGTCAAATATATAAATGCACTTGCTGTTTATCACGAGTAATATTACAGCTTCAGTGTTGAATATTAAGGGCGGATCCCGATATGCAGTTTAGGAACAGTACATACGTCACTTCATTGCAGCGGTTGTCTACAAAGAATGTGCAGAAGAGACATAAGTCTTCAAACGTATTTCAGTGTTATGGTGGGATCTGAATACTATTAAACCATTTTTGTCGGTGATGACTTTGAAGCTTTTTGACAGTCTCAAATTCTTAAATAATGAAGGATTTCCTCAGAAGATACCGGGGTGCTGAGTGCTCAGCTGTTGTACAAAAGTCACACTCATCCTGAATGTCTGAGAAAATGATGGTGCTTAAATTAGTTAGACTTTATCCTGTTGTAAGGCATACTAAAAAGTAATTTGGTTTAGTCATCATGTACGGAGCTTCTTTGGAAAAAAAAAAAAAGTCTTTCAAGAATGTGCGTAGTTGCGACTGTAAGGAAAAAGAACTAATAGGTTCTACCATGGCAGGTGGCTTTTGCTCCTGCAAATGTAAAAATGCAATGAAAAGCTAAGCAGAGAAATTATCAGCAAGGTTAAATGATTTGAAAGCTTTCGAATAATATTCTGGTCAAGATGTGGACTATTTCTACAAATGTTCTGAACAACAAGCTTTCACATATTCCAACATTGTAGAATAAAAGGATAGCTTTGTGTAAGGATAGCGCTCGCCCAAAGTTACCAGCCAAACCAAACGATGTCAAGTTGATGCCACAAATGTAGATTGGAGAGGTTATTCATACGTCCTTTGTATGTGTATATTTCGGAGGCAATGTCGCAGCCATCGAGCTTTGCATATGAATGCTCCATCTGCTCAAATCAATTATATATAGAATGTGAGTTCATTTCATGTGTCATGACCATAGTCTACCAGCATGCTGCTCATTGTGTCTCTAAATGTGTCTCTTAGATACCTAATGGCTTTTCATGCAGATTTTTACACTTAGAAACGGGTCAAACGAATCTTCAACTTTTGTCCAAGAGTGACTTGAAACGTCGACATCATGTTTCATGAAGTGAAATGTATTCATTTATAATTTATGTTGTTTCCAAAAACCCCTCTCATCCAACTTTCGCAAGACGTCTATGCTGCTGATACAATTATCTCTTCCGAAATCATTAAAATTCCGGTCTTAATTATCTCACCCAAGTCTCCCTCACATGCAGTACGAAGAGGAAGATTCATAAGTTGATCAAACCTGTTATCATCCTTCACAAATTCATAATTTGAGATCTTTGCTTTGAAACATTTCGAGTTGCGTTGCCTATGATCTGTGTACTTTAGCAATTGAAAAAGACTCTTTTCGGGTTTCTGAATCGAGTTAACACTTGGAGGATCTTATGCTCCACTTGGACAATTTAACTGATGGTTTGTAGAGCTGAAACTAGTAAAATATCGAGGTTGAATTTGGCTCAAACGAACAGGGCTCACAGGAACAGTTGTCAAATTTCCCGTCAAGCATGTCATAGAGAGCACCTGCGGCGTTGATACGTTTCATCTGAGCAACAATACGTCGAACTCCAATGCGAGTTTGCAGAGAATCCATCAAGTTTGCAAACCCTCCAAAGAATATGAAAGCATACAACGTATAGAATGAATGCATGCGATATTGTAGAATACATTCATCGTACGAGGGAATTTGGTCAAGAGGGACTCCGTTACGGTGAAGTTCAGAAAGGTAATAGCGTAGAAGTTCTTCCTCGTCTTGGGCAAGGGCGTCCTCTGGATAGCTTGAGCCGAGAAAATATGTCACATCGCGCATAGGATGCTCCTCACACTTCGTTTGGAAGTCAAAGGTACCCACAACACCAGTATGAGTGATGTAAAAATTGCCAATGTGCGGGTCTCCATGGCAGAGCGTCTTATTACCTGGGCGAGACCAGAACTGGCGCAGCTTGGGCCAATGCCAAAGCGCTGTCAGGAAGACTCTTTGCATGTCAACATCAACAAGGTTGTGGGATGATGCTTGTTGAGCATTGTGCAGTGTGTACATCCCCATGAAAGCCGGCAAGTAAGGACGACGTTGGTCATTCCAGACACCAGAAGGAACGTGATTCCAGTACTTTGCATGGATTTTACTCAACGTGGAAAGTACACGTTTCGCGAGAGACTTAGAAATCTGTGTATCCCAAATGTTGGGGAACTCCACATCCTGGTATCTCAAATCATCCATTGCTAAAACGAAGCGGCTCGGCGTCCATTGCGCAATGTGAATATGCGGAGTTAGTACAGGGAGGCGGAGGGCTGCATAGGTATGAAGCTCATTTCGGTAAACATCATAGGAAGACATGAGAACTCTCACAATCCATTTTCGAGCCTGAATTTTTGCAAAGATTGGTGTCGAGGTGCTTGCAACACCTTGCTGCTGAAAATTTGCTTCATCAGTATATGTGACCTTGAGCCAGGTCCTCTCTGTGCTATTTGCATGCTGTTCAAGTCGATCCGCAAATGAAACTTGGCTAACCGAGCGGCCTGCAAGTCGAGCAAAGAGGTCTGGTTTGAGGAGATCATTTATTGAAGCTGGTAGACGCTCCTCTTCGTGGACCTTTAAATGTGTATGGGCAATATCTTTTAGGAAAGGCCATATGCTAACCACAAATATGGTGCTTGTTACAAGCAGTTCGTGCAGAAGGAAAAATGTCTTTTGAATAAGGGTAGGATCATAACCGTCGCGACTTTGTGAAGTACATGCTGTTGCAGACGATCCGCGCCGAGGCCTTCTTGAGAAAAGGGATACGGTCGCATTATCCCCCCCATCGTTAATTCGACTGTCTATAACTCCATTGCGCGATCCCAGAAGGCCCTGCCTATGTTTAATTTGACGGTGGTCCTCTTTGTTGCTCTCGTCAACACCCAAACATTGTTTTCGCTGCTCCCGCATTAGCCTTAGTAAAAGCTTGGTGTGCTCCCAAACTCTGTGGAAAACTTCGTAGTGTTAGGTACAAGAGAACAGGATTTAATTGAGAAGTCAAGTATTTTCTGTTGTTCACAATCTTCAACTAGATTGTAGCTGTTCCGGTTCTGCAAATAGCATCCCTAAAGCCCAACTGCTGCACTTGCAAGCCTGGCAAAGTTGTCTTTGTCTTAGTTCCTGGTAGCTTATAATTTCTTCACAAAGAAGAAGGAGAAGATCTCCTCTTGACTTTCACTTGTTCAAGCTAGAGAGAAGGTACCTTGGTACTAGAAATAATAACAATTCTGTACCTGCGCTTTCCGCGTCGTCTTTGTTGTTGTCGTCCCACAACACGCCGATTCCACCTCGAAAGGGGCTTCAAGGAGACTTGCAAAGCCTTCAGAGTCTTTCTCACGGGAGAGAGAGGAGTCCGCTCAGTGCCAATGGACCACAGGCCGTCGCGAAGGCGGGGTTCCTAAGCCGCAGATAAGGGTTCTGATTCACGTCCGCTTTCTTCGGTCTTTCTTTCTCTTCTTTTTTGATCTCGTTTCTTTTGTGTTGTTAATTATAGTCTCTTCCTCCTTTTATCTCCTAATTTCCTTTCTTGGGTTCCTGAACTGATGATTGAGGCGATTAAAACGTCATGTGCTACGAGGCACTGGCGGATAGATGGAAGCCTGTGCGCGCTTCTGCCACCCACTGCTGTGGCTATTGCATTCTCTACGCATAGTTGGGGCGGGTTGCCATATATGAAGGCTCGAGAGATGTTCGGGTACAACTATGGTTATTGTTCAAAGAGGTAGCTTGTACCAAAAAGGGGAACCTAAGCTCATGACAGCCACGCCCTTTTGATGCATTTATGTATAAATAAATATTGTACGGGTGATCACCAAATCAGTGAGTGCCACGCCACACCTGGGGCTAAAGCAGTAAATGCGGAACTTGATGTCATGCACAAGTTTTGTGAAACGACAAACTCGCTGCTGGTAATAAATAATTCTTGTACAAACTCATAAGTAAGCTCTTGTGAAAATATTAACTCGTACATGAGCTCTTGCTTCATCGAGATAATAAATATATTTGGGCTTGTTGTCTTCATGAAGTTTTCTTTTGACCTATCTATAATCGAAACTCACTGTCAAACCAAACGACACGAATTTCTCAGGGTGGTTCGAGTTTAACTGGAGCTTGTTACTTCCAAGCTGCATACGAAGAGTTCGTTAATTCATCAAATCATGTCATACTTGCCTTGTGGAGATATTCAAAGAGAAGCATATATATTTGGTTCTGAACTGATAGGGGATTATTTCCCTTGACAAAAGGCGCCTTTAACAAAGTAAGATAGCTTTTTGTCCGTGCGAACGTGAAATTTGGTTCTGCAAAACTATTGTTTATGCCGGTGCGAATGTCAAGTTTGGTTCTGCAAAATGGTTTTTATTTTTTCCAAAAGTCAAAGATTTTAAGTATATACTTTATAGTTACTTTGTGAATCTATTTGAGTAAAATCATGCAAAAATCCGTCCCGCGTTTAGATCTGTGAAGCCTATTATTAAATGTGCGACTATCCTTTATATGAAGAAAGGCTGCCAAAAAGCTAGTCTTCCACTAGTTTGTTTTATTTTAATGTTCTAGCGACTTTAATTCATCGGAATAATTGTTTTACCAATAAGCTTGGTTTGATGTAGCGCATTACTAGGTGAAGATGAGTAGCGTATGCGCCCTTAATGTTGACAAAGAGCTTTCGTTGGTTTTCTCGCGACGGTCGCAAAGCAAGAACACTTCAGAAAGCCACTGTAAGGATCTGCTTTCTAGGAACAAAACCTCCAGACAAGAATTGCACTCTCGAACTAGAGGTATTTGATTCAAGCTCGGCAACAAGGAGAACCCAAGTACGACGCTTTAAAGCTCTGCCCTTACTTTTTGGACTCCGAGTCAATTAGAGCAGCATTGAATGAAATTGTGAAAAGTTGAATGGTAATGTACGGCCCAGACTAGAGGGTAAAAGGAGTGAAGGCATAGAGAAAGCATGGAGAAAATAACATGGATTTTCCATTTTATTAGAATGCGAGATTGCTATAGAAATTGAATTGCATTGTCATTGGGTTGCAGGAATAAAGGGGTAGATTGATAGGATAGCAAAAGGAGTAGAAAGGTTCCTACTCCACAATTATTTTGTTTGAAATCGTAAGGGTCATGTGGTGCTCATTTTACACTAGGTACACAAAGCAGCAGATGGTATTTTATAAATGAATTTTTGGGGAAAAAACATCTATACATACCTATTTGAAAGGCTAATGATGACGTTGGAGAACACAGGAATAAACTCAGGGTTGTATTCCTGGCGATTAGAAACTTAATCGCTTGATTACTGTTCGGCCTTTCGCTTGGGTCACCGAATGAAAAACGAGGAAAAAGAGGGAGGTTGTATATACTTGCGTATCATGAATATGGATTGTGTTTCTCATCGCGAGAAAGATTGGTACGCATCTTGATAAGAGCAAATTACATTGAAGGTGCAGCGTTGCCTTCGGGCATCATCATCATGAGCGGGAAGGGAGCGGGGAAGAAGGAAAAAAGAGAATTGAGAATTCATGGTCATGGAACTTGCGAGATAGTGTGTTCTCAGGCAAGGGGGGAGGATGAGTAGAGATGCACCATGCTTAGGGAGATGATGATGCAGGTGAGTCTCCAGAGATCCGCTTGAGGCTTCGTCTGTCACGATTCTTCTCAAGCTGCACTGAGATATCCTCAAGCTGCTCAACATAGTGTGGATGAATGTTCACGGCAGGGCGTTGGCGCTTGACAAGTTCGTATGCAGAGTCAAAGTCTTTCTTCCAGTACTTCATGAGGTAGAGGATTGCGATAGCCGGGCTGCGGTTAACACCGGATGTGCAGTGGATGAGGATGCGACCGTTCTTGGCACCGTCGAGGATGAATCCTTCAACGTCTTTGAAGAAGATTTCAAGGTCGTCAGAGCCATCATCTGCGAGCGGTGCACACATGAACTCCAGTTTGCTGTCTGGGTCCGGATACTTTGCAGAGGCTTCGAGGCACAGCACATGTGTAAACTTCATCGGGTTGGCCATCTTGGCTGACATGGCGTCCAACCTGTTGCCCACAAAGAGATGTCCCGAGACGATTTGTGACGGCATCTCGCCCATCGAGGTCTCCCTCACCATGCGGCTCTTGGATGCGTTGCTGTTTCCCATCTTGATCCCTCAAAAGCTCGCTCCGTCAATGCGTGAGTGAACAAACCCTTGCTTGTCTTTCCCAAACCGACACTGCTGGGTCTTTGGTAATGTGAAGTGTATGTTCGACACTTCAATCACTCAACGTGAAAGCACCAACCCGCCAATAACGACTAGGTCTCCAGTTTCTTCGGTGTGCTCCACCACGTATTCGTAGTCTTTCCTCGCGCGAACAAAGATCGTGTGCTTGCTTGCTTGCTTGCTCAGGCACAGTCGAATTCGATTCTGTCACTCTTGAAAAGAACAAAAAGAAAAGAAAAAGCAAACAAGAAACAAACTTTTGAAAAGGGAGCCTCCCAGCGATCCACGATCCCTCGAGCCACCTCGTCTGACTCCGCCGCTCGAGCCACCTAGCTCGATCCCGTGTCGCTGCCTGGTCCTCCCAAGTCTCCAACGTCGCCGTTCAGGCTGACTAGCTAGCTCGCCCGACGACGCGGGTTATAGGCACCGGCTGTCTCGAAGACCTCGATAGGGTTTTGTTGGTTGTTTGTTGTTTGTTTATTGTTTGTTTGTTGCGGCCAAGGACAAAGTGGGCCTTCGTTTAGTCTACAGTATCCACAGTAGGTTATACCGCCGCTCTACAGTAGAGCAAATCCAGAGCACAGTAGAACAAAAGCCCGCCTCAGTGGACTATAGCGTCCCCTCAAGTCGGTCTCTCTCTGCGCCTTTTCTGCTTCCTTTTCTTTGCTTGCGTTTGCTCTTGTTCGCGGATCGACGCTCTCCCCTCTGCCTCACAGCCGCCCCTCACAGCCGCTTCCTCCCTCCCATAAACGCCTGCGCTGCGGGCAGAGGGGGGTGAGGGCGGCCCTCACTGGGCGCCCGCGCTTCGACTCAGGGGCGATGTGGTATCCCTTGCTCTAACTAATAACCAGCTGCGGTCACCGCTGTGGGCGCGGTGTGGGTACAGGGGCGGTCGAACGAAGCTGGGGAGGCGCCGCCGCCCTGAGGGGCCTCGATTCCTATACTCTACTTGCCGCAAATTAGTTCTACTTGCGGCCTCCAAATCCTACAGTGCTGTGCCCTATTCTCTACTTGCGGGCGGCCCTATAGCCTACTTTCCCCCCGCCTGCTAGTGGGCGCCTAGGCGGCGGTAGGCGCCCCTCTTCCTGAGACCGAGTCAGTTGCAGCAAGTGAAGAATGATCGAAGAAGGAGAGAGGAAACGGGTCTCTGCTTTGATCCGGACCCGTCTGATCTCGAGTGAGTCGGCCCAAAAGCACTGTCTCTTTGGCCCTTCTTCTCTGCGGATTTCCGTATCCGCAGATGAATATATTACATGCATGCATGTATCCTTGCTTTGCAGTGGCTTTTGTGTGATGTCGTCTATTTTTAATGCATAAAATTGCTTTTAGAGCTCTTTGAAAGTAAAATATACTTCTTCTATTTTAATTTAATTTAGTTTAGTTTAATTTAGTTTAGATTAATTTTGTTTTGTTTTGTTTTGTTTGTACTAATATTTTATTGCGTGCGTGCTGGTTTCTAAGGGTGCCTAGGCGTTTGCTAAGGGTGTATTGAGGTTATGAACGTAGGTACTTTCTGGCACTCCTACGGTAAAGAGTAGCGGGTTCTAGTTCCGGGTTGAGGTACCGCAGAAAGCGAAAGGCGGCGAAGATCGATACACGCAGCGAAGATAGATCTCAGGGTTGCGGGAGTAGAGAATCGCGACGCCTGAAGGCGCTTCGTCTTCTCGAAACCCGCTTCTAGCTCGTCCTCTGCCTGCACTCATGGTACCTGTTCATGAGCGAGCAAGCAGTTCAACAAGTGAGCGAGCAAACCCACGAAAGAATTAAAAGATAAACAAACATTACAAACAACTGTAAATCATTTATTTATTTATTTATTTATTTATAAAAGAGCCTCAAGCAGAAGAACTTTAGGTTGGTCTGCCTGGCGTGCTTCTCGACGCCCTCGCAGTAACGGGCTTAGGCCGGAGCGTCTTCGACGAAGTAGGCCAAAGATGCCGTCGTTCCCAGCTCCTGCGGCCTCAGTTCGTTTCTGATCGCCGCGCTGCGAGACGAGTGCTGCTGCTGCTGCTGGCGAAGAAGCCACCCTCCTTCGTGGCGTGCGTGGGCTAGCGATACGCCTAGGAGGCCACTAGCAGCCAGAGAGAGAATAGGGGTGTGTACTGCGATCTTGGAAAGTTTAGAGAGGAGGAAGAAGAAAGAAGAAGCCTTTCCACTATTCATCATTATTGTGTATATGTGTTTAAAAGCTTTTCTAACAATGTGTTTTCAATTGTATCTCACGAATATTCAATTGAAGCGAATTGAAGCGAATTGAAGTGAATTGAAGCGAATTGAAGTGAATTGAAGCGAATTGAAGCGAATTGAAGCGAATTGAATTGAATTGAATTGGATTGAAGTGAATTGAAGTGAATTTAGAATTAAATTATGGTATAAGATGAAAAAGATGGCTCAAGCCGCGCAGAAGAATCCAAAAGCAAGCCCAAAGGCGAACTCGCTGAGCATATGTATGTATGTATGTTTGTATGTATGTATGCATGCATATACGCTTTGGCTCTTCAGGAGCCTTGGGCAAAAGTGGCCAAGGTTGGAGACGAAAGCGACGCGGCCGACGATAGATTGCGCTCGCTCCTCTGCTTGGAGGGCTCGAAATGGAGGAAATCGCCATCGACATCGATCCACTTCGAAAGCCGAAGGATCTTCGCTCTTATGGCGAACAGTACTCAATGCGAAATCGCCCACGAAGTGGACATTCTTCAGGCAAGAAGAAGCGAGAAATCGTTGACTTCGGCCTCACGTTTGGACGTGAAGTTTCAAGTTTCAAGGTTCAAGGTTCAAGATCCCAAGATCGATCCGAGAGCCCAAAACCAAAGCAAGAGTCGATATCCATAGAGAGATCATGGTTGAAAGGTATCGCTTTGAATTTGTATGGATTTGTATGGATTTGTATGTTTGTATATATGTATGCATGCATGTATGTCCGCCCCATTCGAGGATCGCTTTGACGCATATGCGTCCACTCATTTACAGATCGAACGATCTTTGAGCTTGAAACGTCGAAGGTATTATTTCATTGTCTGTTTCATAAGAGCCCTTCGTTCATTTAACTTTCATTGAATTTCATTTCATCGAATTTCATTTCATCTTTCGAATAAAATAAGTCCGCTTTACCAAAGTTGAAAGAAACCGGAATGACGACGCCCTTTGTATGTACTTACGCACTCACTTAGTTCAAAACATACTTCAAAACATACTTTAGAACTTACTTTCTTTCTTTCTTACTGACGTTGTTTAATTGTTTAGTTAAATCTGCTTCGCGTTGGCCTTTGCAGTTTACAATGTTGGTCGATCGCTGAGATGGTGATGAAAGGGCCACGAAGCGGAAGGCAGAGAAGAGAGGGCGCCTGAAGAAATAGACAGCTTTGCGAGGCCTGCGAAAGAGCCTTTGGCCAATGATTGATTCTCTGCTCCTTTGGAGCTTCTTTTTCATTTTCATTTCCATTTTCATTTTCATTTTCTCTTTCTTTTTCATTTCCTTTCTCCACGAAATCTTTTTCTTTCTCCACGAAATCTTTCGTCTCTCAGTTCTTGGCGAGTTCTTGCATCCGCCGGTTTCCGAACACACGCTGCGGGGATCGAACCTCCCACAGTCCCCTCGCGCCCTCTCAAGCGCCACTGGCCCACGGAGGATGATCCGCAGCTCCGGTATATCCCACCCTGCCCCAATTCTGTGGTAGCCACATAGGCTAAATTGGTAAAATTGGTCGCGTGGGGGGGTCTCTCCGGGAGACTGCGCTGCTCGGAGATTGCGAGCCTCTGCGCGTCACGAGTGCGATCGCAACGACCGCCTTCCCCACAGCGACGTCACGGCCGCACTATGGACAAGCAGGGGGCCGCAACGCATTCTACCACAGCCAGCCTTGCGCTGTGGGGAAAGGGGGAACCCGACGCCAGATCCTGGGACCTTAGCGAGGGGTAGCAGTCGCTTAGCGGGCGGTGCCTAGGCGGGCGGTAGCTACTGCTAGGAGCTGCGAGATTGAGGTTCCCATTGAGGTTCTCATTGAGGTTCTTGAAGTCGTTGTGCTGGTTCTTGAAGACTCCTTCTTCTTCGGCGCCCGGGTTCGTGAGGTGTCTGTCGCCGCCAAAGCGCAATGGGCCTCGTCGAATGCAGAATACCGATGTCCTGCTGTCGCGTTTGCGGCAGGCTTCATGGGCCTGTCTGCGCGCTGTGCGTGATCTGGGATGCATATGGATGCATGCATGCAGTTCTGGAGGAGGGATACGGGAAATAAGCGGAGGAATCAAAGCTGGAATGGTCGCTGCGCATCTCTTCGTGTTGGTGGACCAGGAGAACGGTCAGCGGAGCCGACTTTGGCTGCGAGCCCGAACTGGCGATCGACTGCTGCAAAAGACCTTGGAGACGTCCTTGAGGTCGAGCAGCCCCTGAATGAAAAGCTAGAGCTCCAGCTCCAGCTCTCGAGAGCTCGAGATGAGCGATGGAGCTCGAAGCTGCTGGCCGAGCTGGAGCTGAGCTGGGACGGGGAGAACCGCCAAGAACTCGATGATGACAGCTCGTCGATTTCTTCGCGCGATCATCCGCTCGCTCATTCGTTCGTTTCGAAGGGCGATTCTGTGATTCTGTGAGATGATTCTGTGACTCAGGTGGTTGATTCTATGAGGTGCTAAATAAGAAGAAGGTGCTGAAGGGCAAAACTAAAATGTAGCGATTCCCGCCGGTTCTTTGGGCGCCGGTGGAGGGATCATCTTTCCGAGGTCGCCCAGCTCGCGATCGACTGCAAGCGTGCAGGGAAGGGTGAATGGGTGGTCGACGACGGTTCTCAGGTTTGGCAAGCATCGAAACTGTGCTTTCGGTTGTGTTTGTTTGATTGTTTGTTTGCCTGCTTGCTTGCTTGCTTGCTTTCCTGAGGTTGACAAACCAAGGACCGTGAATCGAGGATCGTGGACGAAGACTTTACGCAAATGGGCTCAGGAAACCAAGCAATGCAAAGAAAGCAATGTCTAGGTAATCGTGCAAAGCGGTAAGGGCGGTGGTGCTGGTGCGAGATTGATTGGTCGAAGAAAGCACAATGTAGCTGTCTGTCTGTCTGCCTGCCTGCCTGTCTGTCGAGGTCTCTTGGAACAGCACCAGATGATCTCTTTCTTGTGCGAAAACCTCATCGTTGTGCACAATTAATTCACGGCAGATTTACTCTTCCGGGAGCGCGACGCTGGTGTCCAAGTTGAATCAAGGCTCATCGAGAAATTCGCCATCGATCGATCGTGATAAACTCAATGATTGAGGATCGAGAGGCGTGCATTACTTATCATTACTCCAAGCTGAGAGTGAACGCAAATCGCCTCGAAACTTGACCGGCGTTCCTCCCATCCTTGTGACTTGGACAAGCAAGGGCTTTCTCGTCCTCTGTGGCCCCTTCAAGTCCGCTGGCGCCGGCCCCGCTGAAGTCGCGCTCGGGCAACTCAAGTCCTCAATGAGGGAAGCAATTCTATGAAAGGACTAAGGGCCACTAGGCAATAGCTACCGGCAAAACGCCATCGTCGTGAAACTGGAGCTGCTCATGCCTCTAGTTGGTGATAATGATGACTATGACGAGTCGATGACTCGGCGTCGGAACCAGAGAACTCTCATGATGCGTCATGCATAGGTACACACGTGTCTGTTTGTTTGTTTGTTGTTTGTCCATTCAGCCCTGCATCATTTCGTTGTGGAGTAAATTATTTTGTTGGATAGGGAGAGGGATGGCTGATGCCAATCGGCGGGGTCGTTCACTTCGGTTCTGCTTCGCAAAATAGCAGAGGCTAGCACCGCCTAGGGCCACGGTACTAGCTTATACAGCTCATCATATCATGTCCCTCAGTGACAATGATTGAATGAATCGAAAGAAGTATGTGATAGGCAAGGTGGGTAGTAGCATTATTAGAATTGGCATTAGCAGTAGTAGTAGAAGTATTAGGTGCATATGTAGCTGGTATATATTTTTTCGAAAGTTGGAATGAATGCTCCGAGGTCGCTACAATTTGCCCCTTCAAGATCTACAGCAAAGTCATACTTGGATAGACGAGGGATTTGTTTTAAAACCCAACAGATTGGGAACGAATAAATTGCGAAGCAGCATAATAACTTTCATGCAAGGCTGATCTACTAGTTCTACTTCGTGATTAAACAAATGTTTACATGACATACGCTGACTACATTGCGAAGAAATCTCATGCGAGTTTGAAGGCATATGTTAAGATCGCTTGAGGAATATTTCTTGGTAACAATTCTATGTCGCTTGAGCATTTTTAATTGTAAGTAAGAAGGATTGTGTCTGAGGGCTGCTTCGTAATCGGAACGCTCTTTCTAGTGTACATTTGCAACGGTCTCTCTCTCTCTCTCCTCTCCTCCCTTTCCCTGTGCCAAATGAGAAGGTTGTATTATATAAAAATTGATGAGGTTTTTTCATGCGAAACAAGCTTGATTCGAAGTCCATGGGATACGGCACTGATACAAGCCATTATCATATACGTATGTGCCAATCAAACTACTCTAATAAGCATTTTATCGGTCCAACAATATATATGAAACTGGATTTAAAGAGTAGGGTAGAGACATACAATGCTTGTTTCTGCCCTTAGTTACCTCCCTTCTCTTCGCTTTTCATTATAAATACTACCTTTAAGGTGTGTACTTGTACGAATCTGAGAATGTGAATGCGGGGAACACAAACACAGCGCGCGGAAAGTCTGGCAAAAATTGGCCAACACTCATGAGCATCGAGGTTAGCCAAAAGGCACTTCACAATAAAAAAGGCAGATACTTTGCTGGGTGTTTCAATGAAAAAATCTGTATGCTGAAGGGCAAGTACGTAGAGCTGCGAGAAAGCATCACTCCGGTTAACCCGAAGAAGCTAAGCGCTGACCTGACAACGAAAATCAAGGAGTTCTACGAGACAAAAGTAGCATGCAAGCGCCCCGAATTCGTCTCGCGCGCCTGCACAGTAATAACAATGATATAGAAAATGGAGATCGTAGCGCTGAAAAACGCGCCAAGATGGCGAAAGCGAGAGCCAGGAGACGTACGCGGCTCTCTGCTGTTTTGGGTATGCGTAAACCAAGCGTGACAATGGTCTCGTTGTCTAACTTACGCAGAAAACTCAATGATGACGACGATGCTGACCCAGATGTGCAGGTGTTTGATTTGATGCAAGAAAAAATCAAAATGAAGGCCTTCCGTAAACGCATGCATTGGAAATGGCGTAATTGGTGCGATGAAAAGGGGTTTCCACAAGAGATTAGCCTGGAAGAATATGCCGAAAGACGTGAAAAAGATCCAGAGAAGTTTGCCGAGGAATATCCAAGCATATTGTGGCAAGAGGAGCGAACAAAACGGATCGAGAGGGAAGCATTAGAAAAACAAAGGCAAGAAGAGAAAGAAGCTCGTAGGCTTTTCGCAGAAGAAGCGATTCGTCGACAGAAGCTTGATGCGCACTCAGAGAAAATGAGGTTGTACATTAAGCGACACAATCACTTGTTTGACATTGAAGATCAGCGTGTTGTTGATCAGATGGTCAAAGATAAAGAAAGAGTACTACGTCTAGAAGAATTCGAGAATGCGCGACATGCAAACGAAGTCCGTGACCGTCTGGCAAAAGAAGCAAAGGAAAAACAAGAGGCCGAGGAAAAGCTAGCTTGGGAACGTGAAAAAGAGGAGGTACGGCTGGAAAACATCAGACGAGACAACGAGCGGATAGATCAAGAACTCACAGATCGGGTCCAAGCTATTATGATTAGCTCAGGAACAACCGAGGGCAAAAAGAGAACCAAACGCCCTTTTCGCAGTCCTGAAAGTATTACAGTACGCTTTGTGGGTGAGGTAGACAGCTTCGATGCAGGGCTTCTTCAATACAATATATTTCCACTAGCTGACTACCTTAAACGTTTTCCACGAGCAAAAGATGCCTCGAAGCAGTTTCCGCACTTGTTTCTTACTACAACTACAAAGGTGATTGGTCACCAACTTGGTGCTGAAGGAACACGAGCTCTAGCTCGTGCTCTATCAGCCGGGGCATTTCCACGCATGCAGAGATTACGCTTGAACTGGTGTGCTATGGAATTTGCGGGGTGCAATGCTCTTGCCAAGGCAATCAACACAGGTCAATGCGCCTATCTTGTAAAGTTGTCGCTTCGAGGAAATGCTCTCGGCTGCGGTAGTGTCAAAGCGCTTGCTGAAGCACTCGAGAAAGAGAACGTTGCCCCAAAATTAACAACAATCGACCTTGCGAAGAATCGAATTGCATGCGATGGTGCCAAAGCGATTGCTCATCTGTTGCTGAATCCTGTTGCTGCTTATGCTCTCGCCTCGATTGATTTAGACTCAAATCAGGTTTGTGAGCTTGGTGCACATGCACTTGCAAGAGCTGCTCGGGTACGTACTCAAGTAGCAGAAATTCGACTGACCAGCAATCGAATCCCACGGAAAGATATGCAAAAGCTTCGTAATCTTATTCCAATATCTCTCAAGATATGATTCGATCGCATATCTGCAAATCATCAGATGAATTTAGCACCAGCCTTCTCTATAATACTACCACTAATATACGTTTTAGGTACTGAGAAACCCAACATTTTATTCACAAGCGATAGTGGGAAGCTTTTAAAGAAGTTCTTGCTTGAAGGAAGGCTAGGTGATATTTTAAAATTTGTTATTTTCGTTCCACAGAAATTTATAATGTAATTTAAAGTGTAAAAGTAAGCGCAAATATTCTCACAAAATTCAATTCGTAACTGTTTGGCATTTAGTATCAGCTCTCCCTTTTTCTCACAACAGAAATTGCGTGCGAACTGAAGCCGGTGTTCTTTATTTCACGGACTTTGTTCAGAGAGGGGGGAGAGCGAAAGTCACAGACGAGTTTGAGCTTAATGAAATTCATTGTTTGTATCTGCGAGTTTTCAGGCTGTAACGTGCTCTGAATCTATATCATGAGTCTTGGTGCGTCACATTTGAAAAATAAAAAAAAACGGGTGGTATCTTTTTGCTGTTTTGACCGACACAAATATGTAAGAAGTATTTTTGAATACATTTTTCAGTAAGAGCTGATTGTTGATGGAGTTGCATGAGGTAGTTCTATTCCTCTATGTGACAAGCATCGACAATCAACACGTATAGCATTTATCGTAAAGTAGAAACACAACCAGCGATCTGGCCAAAGTAATATACTAGTTGGAAACGCACCCAGAGAAGAGGCAGAGACATCTTACCAACTGATCTCGTTTTCTGGCCGAGAGCTACTATTGTTACATCCAACGTAAGACGAAATGGAAACTTCACCACTGTGCAATGATTGTTTCTGGGAAGAGCTAGGCTTCTGTGATTGGTGGGGAAAGTACAGAGTTGACCAAGGTACTCATAATGACTGTGCCTAAAGACAGCTGAACATGGCCAAGGAAAGGCGCTTCAACAACCATAGCGAGGCAATGCAACACTCTTTTTAAAGAAAGGAGAGACTACCTCCGGTTTGGCGACTGAACCTAGTTTGTCTGAAGGGAGGCAGGAGGGTCACTGGCTGTAAAAACCAGCATAAATCATGTGCATGAAACCGTAGTAGGGTGTTGTTCCTGCTGAAAATTAAATAGCAAACTGTCGTGCTTGTAGGAGCTTACAAGTGGCTGGAATATCTTGCATAGACACACCTGAGTTGATGTTGAGCTTGTAACACCCACATAAGTTTACGTAGCGCAGTCTTGGGATAGCGCGAAGGGAAAGTTCCTCCAGATCGACCAGGAGACTTAGATCTAGGACTTGAAGGTTGCGAACCTCCTCAATGTGAATTTCTTGAAGACGGTCACACGAACCCACATCAAGCTTGCAAAGCTCTGGACATCGTGCAATTTTTACACTTGTAAGGGCTGCACATGCTTCGAGGTCAATTTCTTGCAAGAAGGGTAAGTCTGTGAGCTCAAGAGTTGTAGCAAGTCCATTCGGCGTACAGCTACCAGAAAGCCAGATACGGCGCAGCAGAGGGGTATACCGTGTCAGAAACTTGAGTTGGCTGAAGTCAAGCCAGTAATTAAACCGGAGATCCAGGGCCTTGAGTTGGGTGAGCGGCTTGAGTTGGTTTTCAACCTCTTCTGGCGTGCGCCGCACACGCACTCGTTCAAGACGGCATGAACGGAGGCTAAGAACTTCAAGTGGGCGGGTAGAGGCCAACTCGAAAACGTCAAGTAACGGGCATTCGAAGAGTTCAAGGTTCTTCAGAGACTCACAGGTTTCCATTAACGTACGGACGAGTTTTCTTCCCATGTCTATTGAGTTACCGAGCTGTAATGACTTCAAGTTCTTGCCTTGCTGCTGAATAATCTTCGTAAGGAGGGTTTCGCCACAGACAATCATTCCGCTAAGCTCAAGTGCCTCGAGCGGCGGGTTCGCCTGAAGGACAGCTTTCGCAGCTTCCTCTCCAAACATAATGCCTTGAAGACGAATTTCGCGCAAATTCACACAAGACGCAAGAGCTCCAGCCAAGGTAGCCTCAGAAATGCTCCTACATTCCCTCAAAGAAAGCGCTTTTAACCTTGGCGCTAGTTCTGAAATACGTGTCCAAGCCGTGGGACTGATGGCCATTCTCGCGGAAATTTCTGTGACCTGCTCATCGCAGACTCGCTGAAGAGTTCTGCATGTGCACCTTGCCGCCTCTACATCTTTCCATGTAGTTTGAGCGAGAATTCTTTCCAAAACGCTCTCTGGCAATCTTAATAAAGCACACGACTCCATGTTGCCACCACGTTTCGCCACATTCTCAAAACTTCTGCGCCTGAGTTGAGTTTGTTGTTGATTTTGTTGAAGGCGCTGAGCCTGATAACTGTTCTGGTGTTGAGTCTGGCGTTGGATCTGTTGCTGTTGATCCTGCAGTTGGATTCCGACGGAGCCCTGCGCAGAATTCAGGCCTTCAGGCGGTGGTGTCTGGTGTACTAAGAGTGCCATGTCTGACCAATTTGGATTTGCCGCCGCTGTCGGTGGAGCGAGCAGTGGGCAAAGGGCTTCCCACGCAATAAACAGCCCCCTCTGCTCCGCGAAGTTTCCGCGGGGCCTGGTCTCGCGTTTCTCCGGTGGATGCGCGGTCCGAAGTGATGGACAATCGCCGCTGACCCCAGGCAAATTAAGGAATTGCCTTCAACACCTTCCTTTCAGAGCTTTCATTGAGTACTCTTATGCCAAGAAAAAAAAAAAAAAAAAAAAAAAAAAAAAAAAAAAAAAAAAAAAAAAAAAAAAAGTAAAAGTGGGCATCGGCTTCTACACAGAATTCTAAAGCACCAAACATCACTCAGAACGACATTTTTACATCAATGAATCAATGAACCAACCACATCAGTTTGAGGTGTTTCCCGCATACAGATTCCACGCCCGCAGCTTTCAAGCTCGATGGTTGTTTTCATAGAGTCCAAAGTTGGTTTCTTCAACTTCGCTGTGGTTGATTGATGATTACCGCTAGTGAACTCAAACTAATATTCGATAAATTGTTTTCGCAAAAAATAAACAAAGAAAGACCACCAAGAAGAAGCTTGCGTTGAAGTAGACGACGCCTGTCAGATCAAAGAAGTGGGTGGACGAAAATCGAGACGAATGCGACGCAGAGGCGATATGCACGAAAGCTCCATGCTCGGTAACCTCGTGCCGCGAGAATCCAGCTTATATAGCCGCCAAACCTCTATATTGCTCTCCTGTATAACCCACTTGTGCTCTGTATACTCTACTTATGAGGCCACCACATAATGGATTATACAGACGTTCTTCACGAATTCCGCAGCTGGTTCAAAGGTGCTTCCGCAACACAGCTGCGGGAAGCACGGAGTCGGAGTTGTCCCGCAGTAGCTGCCAAGGTGTGGAGGGAAGCTCAGGTTCCTGAGGTAGAAGAGCATTGAGAGCTGTGAAGCTGCGAAAGCTGTTTGGCGGCTTCCTTGCTTTCAATTCTTGATCTGCTTCTTCATGTGTGGTGGCAAGCCTCACCACAAAAGTTACCGCAAAGATCGGCCCACGCCATCGGACGCGCCACCCATCTCGGCCGAGTCGCCCCCAGAGTCGATCTTCCCCACGCTCTTCTCTCGTTTAAGCTACTTTTGATTGCCGCATGGCCTCAAGACATCACTCACTTGTTTGGACATATTTCTGTGCAAGATTAGGACGTCTTCTTTAAGCACCTACCTAGGTGGCATACGGAGAAGCGCAATCGTCGCTATCGAAGAGTCAATCAACTTGTATCATTCAAGGCTTGATCACTTTGGGCACCCACCTCGTGACTTGACTTGAGGACTTCTTGGAATAAGTTACCTGCCTCTAGCTAGGTACCTTGTAGGTAAAAAAGCACATCGATTCGAACCGAAACAAATTCTAGCCAGCCAACAGCCAGGTGCTGCTCTACTTTCCCGTTCGCATGCTTCCTGGCCATCGCCATCCTGATCGCCGCAAACTTCAACTTCTAGCTGGCTGGTTGGTTCCCCAGCCGTCCCTTTGCAATATCTGTTCTCAGATCCATTCGGGGTTAGCAGCTTATCGATTTGGCTCGCTCCCAGGCCTCCAGCTGGCTGCCATGATGCGCTCTGATGACCTTCTCCAACCTCAAGACGAAGGCAGACCCAGCTTGCCGTATTCGGTTTCTCGTTGGCGAGAACAATGCGCTGCGAGCTCCGAGTCCACGCTGGCCTCGAGGTCCGCGAATCCCCGGAGATCTACTAGCTATCAGGAGCTCGAAGGCCGCGCTCACTCAAAAGGCACACAACCTGCACCTGACCGTTTGGACTCTGAGAGGTTGAGATCCCAAGGGGTCACCAGGCCTCGCGGCTTCCTGCCAGCGCGCACCCAGCTCTTGTCGTTTTCCATGCCGGTCTCTTCGGCGTCATCGTGCGTACATCTTCATCTCAAATCAGAGTTTGAAGTACGATTTCAGATTTGAATTTGCAATTTGAGTTTGCAAATTGCAAATTTGAATTTGAATTTGAATTTGCGAATTTGAATTTGAATTTGAATTTGCATTTGATATACGTAACACTACTGTTTATTTTATTTTTGAATTAAAAATTAATTTTTAAACTAGTAAGCCTTCAGTCAGAACTCGATCGGGACTCGCGTGCACAACAAGAAGAACTTAAGGCCAGTCGCATCCGTGGATTGCCGCTGTTGCCGCTGCTGTTGAGTTGTGGACCAAGTTGTGGTGGCGGTGGTGGTGGTCTTATTGGATGTTTTCAATCATGCACGAATGCTGTCAGCTAGCCAGCTTCCTCTCAGGTGCTTCCAGCACAGACTGTAACAACACAGTGGCACTGGCTCGCCAAGTACCTTCTACCAGCATGTGCTGCGCAAGGATGGTGCTCTCATCTACACAGGGCTCAACATTTTGGCGACAGACTGACCGCATCGTCCAAGCTCGTTTGCCTTAGGTAGCTTGTTTGCTTGCTTCTCGGTGCATGGGATTAGCTCGCACTCAGGTTCCCCGTCAATGGATGCCAACATGGGCTTTGAAGATAACACATACGTAGACTTGAAGAAGAAGAGGCACACTCGACTTGGTGTGGCGTAGCTTGACTCGGAATGGGCGAGGGATGTCGCCATTGTTCTAGTACTTAGTACTTACTACCTAGAAACGTTGTTCTATCTAGTTATAATTCTACTAGGCGTACCTATGCGTTGTATAATCAAGAGCGCAAGCAGAGACACGGCAATTTTCCTTGCAAACTTGCTCTTGTCTTAGACTGTGTGCTGACTTGTGTCCCGCTCAAGCCTCAAGTGCATTATAGGGGGTTTCAGTCGTATGATCAGTTTTTTTGTTTATCTAAGCCATCAACAACACAGCTAGCCAATCGTTTAGCGTCGCTGCCTGTTTGCTAATAGCAATTACTTTGTCGCAAATAACAAATACACTCGGCATCTAAATCTTGACTGATAAAACCATGTCTATATATTTATTTATATTTTTCTAAATTGAAATTAGAAAAAGGCATGGAAAATTGTGCTCTTTATAACTATTCATAAAATTGTCACACTAACCTTAATCCATGCAGTTTCGCACGAAGTATTTTCATCCAAATTTGAGCTGGGCGGTACCCCTATGAGAGTTGAAAGATCTTTATTTTCGCTTGGAATACTCAATGGCTAAGTGACCTCTATATGTAGTATTACATATATAAGTGATGGCAGTAAACTACTCCTATCATCCATGCTTCCACTGGGCAGAGAAACTCAAAGCCAAAATCGCTCTCATACCAGTACACTTTTTATGTATTCTTAACTACTATTACACAAATGAGCACTCGCTGATCTAGATATTTATTAACTGGGCTATGCATTTAGGCTTTGAGCACGGCCAATGCCTTGCATAACTTAATTTTTTAAAACATACGTATGAATCTTTGCCAGTTGGATGTAATTGACAAATCTGAAATCAGAAGAATCGATCATCCTCATATGGGCGAGATGAAGCTTCGCAAGAAGGCTGCCAATTCAAAGGCAAATAAATGCTCGATCGTGCCTTCTCTACGGCACACTGTTTTGCCATGTCTTGACAAGCTCTCTAATTACGCGAAGAGGAGAACGGGGATACTTTGGAGAAGCCCTCGATTAATTCTTTAAACATGAAACCAATTAGTTCAGGGATCCACATACTACTCTTTTGGGCCGCACGTGATTTATTGGCTCATTGCCCCGATTACAGCGTCCAAATCATGATATTTAGGACGATCAGGAGTTAAAGATACGGTTTAATTATAGCAACATGCATGCAATTAATTGTGTTGAGAAGCAGCTTTGCATGTTTCATGTCCATCCTTTGCAAGAGAAATAGAATTGCTTAAAATTATGCTCGACATTCGATTATATGAAAGCAGCAACGAAAAGCTTATGCTTGAATTATTCGTGAACGGCAGTCTGGTTTGAGTAGAGAGTTTGTAGTGGCTAAAAGCAGCAGATGCGGAGTCTTGGGTGGGTGTTTTCGGCTGACCTAGAAGCAGCCGTGATATAACATCTGTTATTGACAAAGCATCGACTTCTAAGCATGAATAATTGAACAGGATATGAGCCTATCGCAAACTCCTTAGCAATTCATTGGTTACTATCGAAGTATAACAGCTATGTGTCAGACAGAAGACCAAAGCCTAGACTTGGACATCGGACCTTGTCAGAAGACCCTGAACGTCAATGCTAACCATTTTTTTCCTTCATCTCTCTACCTGCGCTATCTCTCGGTGATCGCCTCATGCACTGATTTCTTTGAATTTGTGATGGGGAAGTTAGCAAAAGGTGTAATACAGATATTCTAATTTAATTCTGAGCGTGCCAGGAGATGATTCTGGTCAGCTTGAGGTTGACTGTAAAGATGAAGGTAAGTAGCTTGATGAAGGCTTTAGGAAGGCTGATTTAAGAGTTAGCGAACTGTTGTCATGGAGAATGAATCCCAGGACAGATTGATTACGGAGGTTAAGGCATTCTTGAAAGGTGTTGAGATAATTGATGGGGTTGGGTTAATTCATCCTCTACAACCATTGATTCAAGCTACACCATGCTGTAGGTAATGTGTATTCACACTTCTGGTTCTTGATCCCGGCAGCCACATGAATCTGGCTACCTACTCTTGCTCTATTGTAAGGCTTATGTCTAGTAGGGTTTCATAAAGGGACGCCAAGAACTCTAGCAATGTCTTGTCCACTAGTTCCTTGGATTGGAGATCTCAGCAGAGCGAAACTTACTATTATCTTTCAATTGTGATTGGTATAAATTTTATATCACACCCTTGCTTAACCTGCTGATCTTCAGGACAATGTTGCACTGGTATACTTACTACTTAGTAGTGACGAGCATGTTGTTAGGTTCAATCATTTTCGTCTGGAAAGTAAATCTGAGAGTGATTACTCCTCAAATTTAAGCGTTGAAGATTTGTTGCTAGGTATATTGGGATATCTAACCTCTAGATATTCACTTCAGTGCTGCTTCCAGAGGTTTACCTGAATTTCACTGTATTGCCGTGTCATTTTTGCCGTAGACCATGTGTGCTTTAAATTGGAATAAACAATCCCTTATTGAAGCAGATTGAATAGCATGCTTAAATAGCGCCAAATCTAATGCTAGAGTTTTCAGGATGGGTGTACATTCCGAGCTCTAACTCGCCACAGAGTTTTGCTATTACTTTCTGGCCGTTTGCACATCGTGGTTCCAGCCAACTTTGATTTCGTCGGCTCATCATGTAACTTTTTGATTTAACATTATCAAGTCACGCCTGTGACGATCGGTACCTTCTTCAGCATATATACATAAACAGCAAGTAACTCTCGCTTGATTCCACTTTTACTGGTAATACAAAAGCTGCTGGAAAGTATTGCAGGAAATTTAACTCATCTTGAAGCAAAACTATGTCCAACATAATGAAGGGTATAAATCAACGACTCGGATGATCTAAACTAAGCACAGGAATGGTAGGCTTGTGAGCTGCAGAGCTATTCCCAGCGATAATGTCTTGAATGAAGTAAATGCAACCCTCGTTAGTGTACGTGTGCTACAAAAAGTATTCCCATGCCTCAGGTCTTTATCAACACCTCCGAAATAAAAAGACCCCAGAAGTAGTTCCAATGCAGCTAGTGAGCAGTGCAAGGCCCTCGCGTTTGCTTGTTCTTTGGCTTGTTGCTAACGAAGACGGAATAATCGCTGCTTCCACGAGGCTCAGGAAGTTCACTCCTCTAACAACAAGTCGTTTGCCTCACTTTTCGAAGGCTAGTGATGTCAAATTGTGTCAACTCCCGCAAACTACTAGGTTACCTACCTACAATTTTCTCTTAATCAAGCTTTGTGAATTAGACTCCAACTCTGTCTACCGTCCAACAGTGCAGAACTTTGAAGGTGCTGCCCAGCTGAGCGGAAGAGAAGTTTCTCATTTCAGAGTTCTTCAGAGTTCGACCACGCTCCAGGACCCCAAGCCTTGCCAGAGATCTCTAGTGGAGCAAACCGGCCAGCAATTCCGCAATTGCTCACCGTCAATCATCAAATCCTCAAGCTCCAGTAGAGTTTGATCGACGTGATACTCGATAGGTAGATAGATTCATGAGCGAGCTCCAAGCAGCCAAAGAACCAACCTGAATTAACGAAGCGGTTATTGTGTGTCGCAAAGAAGAATACATGCTCTCGCCAGGAGAATCGGAAGGAGCCCCCACCTCGGTTTTAGAGGACCAAAGGATGGCTTGACTGGGACACTACTTAATATATTTAATTGTTTTATAGTTTTTTAAAGTTTTTTTTTAAGTTTTTTAATAACCCTGAAAACACCATCACGATCATCCGCCTCGAAAATGTATTACTTACCTATCAAATCATCAATCGCCTGTCGCAAACGAGATCTCCAGGCGCACAAGAACGGCGTTCTTGAGGTCCCAAGTTTCGCTTCCGCTCGCTGACAGGAGGAGCTCCGGAGGTTTCTGGTCAAAGGTCGGTCTTGGGCTGATTTTTGTTTCCCGTTTCTCCGTTTTCTCTTGGTCCTGTTTGGTCATGTCTACCTCGCAGCGGCCTTTGCCTGAATGCAATTCGCTAAACCTGAAGCACAACCCATGAACGTAGACACCTCTGCCTGCGTACCTGCGTGCCTGCGTGGGCGCGCCCATAGCCATATGCACAGCCCCGTCTGCGCCAGTTACATGCTCCGCGGTCAAATGGCAATCAATCAATCAATCAATACATTAGTTACTCAGTACATCAATGACTCAGTACTTCAACAAATCAGTACATCAATCAATACAAAAACCAATACAAAAAACCAATACAAAAGCCAGTACATCAATCAGTCAATACATCAATCCTCGCTGGTTCTGTAGTCCCTAACGCATTGCTCGAGTTCTAAACCCGAGTTCTGAGATCTGGCTCAACCCGACTTTCATCCAAAGCAAAGTTCAAGATTGATCCAAAGCTCAATCTTCTTTGGATCAATCTTGATCTTAAATTCTTCTTCTTCTTCGATCATGTCTTCTTTGGATCAATCTTGATCTTAAATTCTTCTTCTTCTTCGATCATGTCTTCTTCAATCGTGTCTTCTTCAATCGTGTCTTCTTCACTCATGTCTTCTTCACTCATGTCTTCTTCACTCATGTCTTCTTCAATCGTGTCTTCTTCAATCTCTCTCGTCGCAGGCCATGGCCTCGAAAGAGTGCTCCATAAAGAGATCCTCCAAATTACATTATTTTGCTTTTGATTGCTTGCTTGCTTTGGACTGCCCACGCACCCATGAGCCCATCCACTCACTCATCAGTGCATGCATTCGCAAGTCGACCTCCACGTTCTCGAGGCCCTTGTCACGGTCCTGGACTGCGAAGGCGGGCAGTGTAAATCGCGGCTGCTTGGACGCCATCCTTAAGTTTCGCGGAGGCGAGTTCACCGTTGACCTCTTCAGGGAAGCCAAGAGATCCCGACCCGCATGATAGGAAGGACAAGCCTGCTCAGCGGCACTGCTAGCGCGAGCGAGGCAGTTCTAGGATTTTGGGTAGAAGGCCCCTCGCGAGCCTTCCTCCAAGTCAAGAAAGAAGGAGCTTTTAATTGATTTACAAAAGTTTATGATCGATCGATCGATTGATTGATTGGTTGATTGATTGATTGATTGATTGATTGGTTGATTGATGATGATGATGATGATGATGGCTCTTGCGGCGAGTGAACGAAAGAGAGCTTGCCTGGTGCAGCGAGGAGACTGGGGATGAATGCCGGGCGGCTTGGTTTCCGGGTTCTGGGTTCTGGGTTCTTGCTTTTTCGAAGCTTGGTGTTTTCAGCCTCAGTGTCTCTGCCCTTTTGAAAGAGTGGACGAACAGAATTCCCATCGCTGCATAAGGGGTACGTACCTACATCGGTGGGATTCTTAAGCCGCTTCGTTTCAGACAGATGGCCATGGCAGGCGACTGCAGACTGCAAGGATGTGGCTACGGACCTGCGCAAAGCTGTGCTGAGAAACCTGCAAAGCTATGGGGACGAAGCTTGGCAGGGACGAAGAAAGCAGATAGATCGCTCGGCCTGATGATTCGGAGGCCTCCCTCTCTCGAGCAGGAAGTGAAGAGAGGGGTGCGCGGGGATGTCTCCAGAAGTACACACCTTTCATCATAGCTGACTTGCTCCCGTATCCTACGTGGTATATTTGAAGGAGAGCGATAGTAGACACCGACGAAGACTCGAAAAACCTGGCTGTAAAGAGTATCTAGCCAAGCTCAGATGTCTCTTGGAGGCCCTGGTCTGAGCATGGCCCCATACATCAAAACCCAAAGATCTGCCAGGTCCAATATAGATTTTCCCAACATCATCTACAACTACTGCTCAGGTGCCGACCTGATTTCTTCCTCTCTTTTTTCCCCACTTAAGAAGTTTTGTTTTTTTGTTTTTTTAATATAATCGATTTTAATTTATTTTTATTCAAAAATCAACTTTAAAACCAATAAAAACTTTCTTTATTTAGACTAGGGATAGTCTGTTAGTTATAATTACTTAGGCAAGTGAAATGCAACTTTTTATCCTTTCTCAATTTTAATTTTAATTTTAATTGGAAAAGTAGTTGTGCAATGAAAAGAAAAGGACTTTTGGAAAGCAGAGTTGTTAAAATTAAAAACTGTATGCAGAGCACCCCGGGAGCACAGTCCACGCCTCTGCGCAGGATCCGCGTGGCATTTATCATAGCGTTGACAGGCTCAGGAAGATTTTAGCAGAGCTGAGTTGGCTTATAGGAGACCAATGAAATGATGCGATTTGCCGCGAGTTTCCTCCGAGCAGCAGCTCGCGACACAGTACTTACTTTGCGCGCGTCCTGCCGCTCTGCACCAGGAGCCCTCACCTTTCCATTTTAGAATTATGATATCTTCAAGTTGCAAAATTTATACTTTTTTTACCGCATATAAAAGTTTTCCTGGCTGCCACCGTTAGGACATACTACGCAACCTCTAACCCCCAGGATCGGCTTAGACCCTTTTATAAACAGGCCCAAGTCTAATGCAATCTTTTATAAAGTTAAAAGTGCAAGGAGCAGTAGAGAGGTTATAGGGAACCTGCGCGTGAACAACTCTTGAAAATATTTTAAAAGGGAGGTAAAAGGAAAGTAAAAGTAGTTTTGTATCAAGGATGTATGCGGTTTGAAAGGTTGTTGAAAGGGAAGTAAAAAGGAAGTAAAAGAAAAATGAACAGAGATTGGAAAAACCCGGATTCTCCAAAAAGAGATCTCGTGCCGCGAATCGCAATGCTACACCAGTTCGCGGCCAGCAGAATCGAAATTGAAATCGACGTAGAGTCTTCGCATGGAGAAGAAGTAGTCCCTCAAGCACGAACCCACTGCTCTGACACGCTGGAACGAGCCTCTGTGGCCGAGGATTCTCCTCGCGCGTGGAGTTCTATCACCATAAAATAAACTTGCTTGCAAAAGCCAAGGTTGATCAAGGTTGATCCAGGTCTAGACCCCTGCGCCTGACCGGAGACTGTCTGTATACTGGCAAAATAAACTACGATCTTCTCTGAAAGCTTGGCAGATTGTCTACTTGCGTACACGGTACGCCCGGTCTTTGCAAGAGGACTTTTGAGCAGGGCTCTGGAACGGGAGCTTTCATAGCAGCAGGAGTCTTGACGATTGAAGTTCTGGGTCAAACGAACACCAAGGAGCAACTCAGCTTGCCTAACGCTCAACTCATATTAGGACGCAGACCCAAACGCGGGGCCTGTACAGAAATAGAGGTCTGGTTTATTCGCTCCATACAAGCATATTCATTCAAGTCTTTGTCGAAGCCCAAACAAACAAAAGACTGCAAGATTGATCTCATCTCTGGCGAACTTTTGGACAAATTCTTTATCTTTTAGGTCCTTTCAGTCCATTACATCCGATCCAGCAATCAATCAAAACCAGCTCGAGTTAACTGATCTGAGCGGAATCACAACTAGAACCAATCAAGGCGGATCCTTCTGTATCCACACCCTTGACCACAGGCTGTAAACTCACTGGTGCGCGCGTAAGCAATCCTCATCACCGTCAACCTCCCTTCTCCACAAAGTCCAAATTAAACAACCTGCGCCACAAAGGAACGGAACAAAGGAACAAAGGAACGGGACGATATAGAACAGAACGCCTCCTCTCTAGCGTACCTATAACTACTCCTACTAGCTGGCAGCGCCTTTCCCAAAAGCTAACCACCTTGTGTAGGGTTTGTCTATTGGAAACTATAACAACCGAACCCTCCCCCCAAGATAGCACCACGTAGCTAGCTGATCCAGTAACCCTTTCGTATTTATCTCTAGGCGAAGGAGGAGGGGTGTGAGCTCGTTACATTGTCAGTATATGATATACGTAGACTGAGATTTATATGGTATAAGGCGCTCTGTGTTAAATTGAGGGGTATTCATTCATTTGCTAGCGAAGGCGCGACGAGAGCGTCTTTTGCGAGAGACGAGCGTTGCAAAGACTGCGGAAACTGTGACCAAGCCGTGATCTTGGGAGTCTTGGCTGACTTGCTGAGACTTTGAAATAGATTTTGAGAGAAGGCCGAAAGCGGCTTCGAGAGTCAGTTATTGTAGATTGATTGATTTGGTGGCGGCATGACGGAGGCCAGTGGCGAGGCCGCCAACGGCGCTAATAAAGAGGAAAATGTGGCTGAGAATGGTGTTGAGAACAAAGAGGAGCAGAATGGAAACGATGCAGAAGATGTCCAAAGCGAAACTAAGGCTGGCAGCGATGATTCCATGAGCAAATCTGGAGCAAGTAGCTCCCCATCGGCCACTGCGAATGGCAAAGATGACGACGATGACGATGACGCCGAAGATGATGGCGAAGATGACGCCGAAGATGACGATGACGACAACGACAATGAGGACGACGACGACGATGACGATGAGGATTCTGATGATAATTTGACTTTAGATCAACTTCAGAAGTCCAAAAAGGCTACGAGCGATGAAGACGACGATGACGATGACGACAACGACAATGAAGACGACGACGACGACGACGACAATGATAATGACGACGATGACGATGACGATGAAGACAACGACAACGAAAATGAAAACGACGATGATGCAGAGGAGGATAATGACAATGATGATGAGGACGACGATGAGGACGATGATGAGGACGACAACGTCCCGCTGAGCGATCTGATACCACAGTTGACGCCAAGGCGAAGCAGAAAGAAACCTAATTACAAGGAAGTAGACTCTGACGACGATGAAGGGTATGAGGATGAAGACGATGATGGTGGAAGTACACGTAAAAAACGCAAAACGATGACATCAGCAAGCAAGTCAGCGCAAATTGCGGTAGCCTCGACTGCCGCAGAAGAAACCGAGAAACACGCGCTGGTTGCAAACATCCTGAAGCGCTGGCAATACTGCCTTCCGTACTGGCCTGACATGTCTAATGTACCAAAGCCCCCCAAGACCTTCATCGAAACCGGAACAAAGGGTGTGTATGTAGGTATTGCACCTGATAACCTTGGAGAGATCCGCGACCTCCGGCCGAGGGATGGCAAAGCGCCTATCTTTTCTGTACTCATCAAGTATCCTGTAAAGGAGCTCCGGGAGGACCTTATCAATGGCATTACCAAGCAGCAAAAGGCTCTTGACGATAACAAATCTCGTTACCCTGAGGACTGGTACAATAAAGTGACAAAGCTGCTCAAAACGGAGCTGAGGAATGCGAAGGCTATTAAGCATATCAAGGTAGAAGCTGAGTTCATTGGATGGTCAAAAAAGAACAAGCTTTCTTAAATTCTTCTGTTGTCTTTTGTACGAACGTTTATTTCTCTCACCAATATCTGACTTCTTTTTTGTTTCTATTCCTTTTTACTTCTTGATTCTTCTGTTTTGCGCCTTTTTTTACTTCCTTGTTTATATGTTGGATTCTGTTTCTCCTTATCATTTAAATAGTGGCACCAGTAGTCTTTCTTACAACTTACAGAGGAGCCATCGTTCGAGCTGAATAGATTCATTTTTTTCTCGCTAACAGCTGTGATCGTTCGTCACCCACCTTCACCTGCCACTATAAATCACAACAAGCAACAAAGCCTGTGTTATTCGATTGAGCAGCATGTCCTATCATTTTAAAACGTGCGTCTCTTCGCATTTCTCTCAATTGAGAGGCGCAGATTGTGGTTGGCTTCCCAATCTGTCAAAGTAGCATACATGCAGTCGATAAAAGAAGATTGAACGCAATCCTCTCAGCTGAACCGGTGATTAAACGCACCAATGAGCCCAACCAAACAAACAAAATGTGCTTAGCACTTTTGAGAAAAACAAGCCTTATTGATTTAAACTATACTTTCGTTCAAGTCTCGCGATAGTCTTCCTTGCAATACATAAACCTAAAATCCTAGGTCGTGTACCCCCCAAGCGGGTTAACGCCACCACGCCATTTCTACTTAAAAAGCCCAGACGCGTCATATCTTACATTGTCTAACAAACACTAACTAGCATGAAGGAGAAGGAGCTGTGTCCGGCGCAATACTTGTTGGTTGTCTCCTGCGCGTGAAGATAGCAATCTTCTCAATAAAATGAGTGTAGGCAAAGTGGTCAGCAAGACAGAGTTCCCGAAGCTCAAAACCTTCCGCAAGAGCTTCTGCGTTGCGCTCTAGGCCGTCTCCACACGCCACATACACGAGTATGTCAACAAAATCAAGCTGACCCAAAAATCGTGCCAAGTCGTTTGGCAAACCTCGTCTGGGAGGATCAACTAAGCAAACAGTAGGGCCCTTTACATCAGGGAAAGCCGCGCGACGTAGAATCCTAGGCAGTCGCTTCATGTCATCACAGAATACTTGCACATGGGTTAGATTGTTGATTCCTAAATTGTGTTTGGCCTGCCTCACAAGGTGCGGGTCAATCTCGACACAAAGGACCTGAGTGAAGAGGTCCGCAAGCCCGACAGTATGATTGCCGCAGCCACTACAGAGCTCCAGAAGGCGAGCATCCGCAACATTGTAACGGGAAGAAAGCATCTCGTGCATCCAGTCGTTCACCCCACGCGTGATGGCACCGTTGGGGTTAGAAAAGCTGCCTTCAACCTGGCAGAGCATACGCCCAGGAAAAAGAGCTTTCTCCACGACCTGGGCAACCCCGCCCATGGACTCATCTGGTGCTGTAGCACCCTCTGTGCGAGCTGTCAACACACATTTCCGTGAGCGCCAAACCACCGTGATGTCACCATGTAAATTATCTTTGAGCCGCATCAGCAGACCCCTATTCATAGCATCTCGCCACTCCTCCTCAGACACATCGTCCTCACCCTCTGTGAAGTACATGGTTACCAAAAAGTCATCTCCCTGCATAGTGTCGACGAAATTGACCAGGTGCAAGCGGTCCACGCAAGGCATTTCTGAGCTTTCACCGTGCTTTGTATTCAGACTCTCAAGAGTGGCCTTCATGGCAACCTGAATTCTCTTTGTCGCAATCGGGAAGTCATCCTCAATAT
The DNA here is from genome assembly GCA_004764695.1 of Schizochytrium sp. TIO01. Classification (NCBI taxonomy): domain Eukaryota; class Bigyra; order Thraustochytrida; family Thraustochytriidae; genus Schizochytrium; species Schizochytrium sp. TIO01. The sequence goes on from SMSO01000007.1 coordinate 278,076, forward strand.
CAAAGAATAGCCTATCCGGGAGATTTGGGTCCGTATTGGACACCCCGAACCTAAAGGGTCTGCGCTCGCTGACGACCTCGACGTCTCCATCGGTTTCACCAACATCAGCGTTGGCACGGCCCACGAAGAACTTAAGCCTGAGCCTGTGGTGCCTCACTGGGGATGGCACTACATGCACGCAATCCCCAGCGAGTCCGGGCCAGTTCTGCTGCAGTTCACGCTCTGTCTTGACTGCGAGCTGCACCGCGTAGGACAGCGAGTTCACAGGCATCACAAAGCCTCGCATGTGATGCTGCCTCGGGCCCGAAGCAGCGGAGTCTTCTCCCCAGCAATCAAACGCAACTTTCATGATAGCTCGCTCCAAGCTGCGATGTACCTCGACAGAGCTCTCTGCAGCACACCTGCGGACTACAGCGGGAACGGAGCGGTCCGCAGAGCTTGGGAGTGCATCTTCGAAGCGCAGTGCAGCGGAGATGGCTTCGCAGCCGCCGCACTGACAGACCATAGTGAGCGACGATGACAAGCACGAGGAGGGGAGCCAGGGCCTGGACCACACCACGATTCGCAACGCAAACCCTTGCGTGCAATATTGATGAATGTTTGCTTCAACTTGAGTGGCTTGAAGGACACCATTGTTTTGATAGGAAAGAAAGAAGGGAAAATAAGAGATCAAAATGAAGGGAGATGCGAAATGATCAGGTAAGGTGATCACGCAGATTGACGGGCGAGGGGATTGGAGTGCGCGATAAAGCAATAAGTACGGAGTCAAGTTTGGTGTACTAAGAAGGAGCAAGAGCTTTTAAAACAGTACAAGGGGAAATGACATTGTGGAATTTTGAGGGTATGAACGTTACGAATAGCCCAAACAAGCGGATTTGGAAAATGGTTATGGGCATGAAGGAACAACCAAAAGGGAGCACCTGCAATCAGGAAACCAGAAAGTTTACCCTGTTCGGTTTGGGTTTAGACCTTGATAAGGTAAGATCTGGATTTTCGCTGTTAATTTGGCACAAATGTAAGCTAGTATTCAATTCACAAATCCAGCCAAGAAGTGTTTCCCCGTTTCCTTCTGGTTTTACCAAATCTTTATGCTACATATTGAAGGTTGATACCCTGCTAATATTCATCGCTACAAGTTCGCAAATTAAGGTTGCTCTCGAAGCAAACAGTATCTTCACTTCCTCTCTGCTCCGATGTCACCCAGCTACTCAAATATATAAAGCAACAATGCACAATGCACAGGCCAAAAAAAATAGCAAAGTATTCCCAAATGGCCGCATAGACAAAACCGCTAATAACTTTCTTAGGTTTCCGTACCCTGAAGTCATGTTGAATGGAACCTATTTTGCTTTAAAATGGAATCTCACTTCAACAGTATTGGCCTGACCATCTACACTTACTCTGAAATCGTAGTTTTCCGCATACGTCGTGTTGCTAAAGAAACAGCGTATAGACAGTATTCTATCTTCTATCCAAGTTGAGTGCCATGCACGCAATGTGGTACCTTTTTGGTCCTCATAGTCGTAATTCAATACCAATTTAGGTCAACAATAAGGTAACTACAATTGACAAGAATGAAAGAAAGATAATACCACGGTAGTGAACTTTCAAGAACAAAAGTCAAGTCAGCAAGTCTCGATCGAGCTCCGACGGAGATTCTACTCGCTTGCCAGGCCGCTCGGCGGCACGGCTGGCAGTATTTTCGGGGATAGATACTTTTGTCCACCCAGGTTGGCAGCCAGGTAGCGGATCCTGAAAGGAAAGTCTGCGATTAGATCATCAAAATGGCGATCGGCAGGCTAACCAAGGTCTCGGCGGTAGTCATCTGGGCCGCTATCTGCGCCGTGAATGAGCCAGCTAGAGCTGCAGGACCTCATGTCGATGTGCGGTGGAGTGTGCTTGCAGGACAGTACTTTCTTGCAGAAAACCTCACGGCTCAGGAGGGAGGATTTGACTTGGAAATACACCCTGGGAGCGAAGCCGAGGTCATGCTTCGAGGCGTGGACCTAGAAACATCTTCATCGATGTCAAGGCATTCTTCGTCAACAACAGGTTCTTCAGCTTCACCTCCATCACATGAAGGACTTCAAACTTTTGAGCAAAGAAAACGTCAAGTCCATGTAGAACGCCGAAGAGAAAGGGTTAGTGCAAACGAGGATGATGACGAAGAGTTGGAAGCAGCGAATACAACAACCACAGCGGAGGAGGATGCAGAGATGGCAAGGCTAGAGGTACTCTTACCTGTTGCAGATTGGACATTTAAGAAGCTTGATGTTAGAGGTGCGGTCAGAGATGCCGCGCGGTACCGTGTCACGGTTCAGGCAAGTTCACCTCATGAGAAACCAATGTTTCGGCTCGGTTTGACACCAGGCCAAGACCTCAGACCAGGAGAACGTCTGTACCGGGAGTGGATGGTAGACAACAGGTGCCTATGGTACCTTGCGGGACGCCCTGATGAATCAGCAGAGCTCAACGATGACCAAGTGTGGGGTGCGTTTGGCCAAGACGGCTGTGTTGTTGGATCAACTCTTTCGATGGAAGTTGACCTTACCAAAGGTCAGGTGAGGTTTTGGTCACCATCTTCACAAGGTAGTCAACCCGAGCTACGTTTTTCCCTAGATGGATTTGCCCCAATATCATTGCCTCGATTGACAGAGCAGCGGGACCACGTCTCTCTTACTCAGGACCTTGTGATTAATGGTGCGAGTTTTAACTTCGAAACGTCCAATTTCGGGCCAGATTTGCCGCTTGGTCGTGCAATTGTAGAAGGCCTTGTACTCGCAGACCCAATCGATGCTTGTGATCCATTTTCCACCCGTATGTCACAAAAAATAAAGGGTAATGTGCTATATGCGCTTCGTGGCGGGTGTGACTTTCTTGACAAAGTTCTCCATGCCCAAGCGGCCGGGGCAGTTGCTGTTATAGTTGCAGACAACAAAGAATCTCGGCGTCAAGCCCGTCCCGTAAAAAAATCCAAACTTGGAGCTAAAGGCGGCGATGATGAGTCCATTGCTGCAGGTGACCTGGCTGACGGGCCTGAGCTCGTCATTATGGATCATATCAACCGCCATGAAGATGCATCTCGGGTGCTCATTCCTTCAGTGTTTGTCTCAAATGCGGCTGATAAGTATATTACATCTCAATACAAAGCTGGCCGGTCCATTAATGTTGCACTTCGAGGTTCGGTGGACGCCCCTGCTCATCACGGTTTGCACTGGAGGGAGCACCGCTTGTCTCCAGCGATATGGCTTGGCCCGACCACCGAAGTCAGTATTACTGTTGAAGCATCTCCAAAAGCCTCTGTGCAAAAGCAGTCATGCCGCCCTGTTGCATATTTGCCTCTAGCAGCGTCAGAACGGAAGAGTTTGCTAGCCTCTTTGCGAGGGGTAGCTCGTTCTAAAGAGACTAGTAAAGATGCAGCAGGTTTCCGTACTAGTAAGCGACTTGCTGCACAGGGTCAGGCATGTGGCGAAACAGAGGCATCACCAGGTAGCTACCTGTCTGTTCTTGATTCAGGTATTTCACTTATCCCTTGGCTCAGAAATATCCCTCAATTTAGTTCTGAGTTTCAAGAATCTAAGTTCTCTGCAAGACAAAAAATTACCAACGGATGGGGGCTAAGCCTGGTGCCGTCCACAGATCTTTTGCGAAGCCAAGAAGATAAGAGTGTGGTTCTTCAGCGTCATGCATCGCGCTGTCCTCGGGAAGCATCGGCAAGTCGAAATGAGCTCGTTGTTCAGAGGGCATCTGATGCTAGCGACAAGAGCCAAACTGAATCTGCAATCATTTGTACATTTGTGCATGGACTTGCAGCTCCCCGTGAGACAAGTGCTTCTATCCTCCCGGTCGTGTCTCCAGAGTTTTTTGCACTGAGTACCTTGCGTGCCCCTTTAATTTACATGTGGGAGTTCCATTTAATCATCCCAGAAATCTTTGAATCCACACGCCAATCGAAAGAACAGAAAGGTTCGGAAACGGCAGAGAGCGCGTCTGGTTATGAAAAGAATTTTGAAGACAAACCTAGTGGGAAGGATAATACTTTGTTTGCTGCAGTTGGTGTTGTAACTGACCCAACGGGCCGGGCCAGTGAATTTTGGGGACTCACCTCAGATGGCTTCCCTCTCATCAAAGGTCGGGAAATGAGCATTTCTTCTTCTTCGGTTGAAATCAACCAGGCCCTTCGTTGGACCTCCTATGCTGGGGTTTTGCTTGATCTAAGTGATATGAGCATTACAATTTTTACAGATGCTGCACATTCGAGATGGGTCACCTTACAGATTAAGCCAAACCCAGACATCCTTTTGCCTGTAATGGGGGAACCCGAAAATGGACTGCCGAGTGCCGGTGCTATGCCCTTCATCACGCTGCATGCCGGCTTGCGCGTCCGCCCCGGTGAATTCCTGACACATAAACATGCAGATGCAGTGCGTGCCCAGAAAGAACATCGAAAAGCCTCTAGCAAATGCATTCAGGCTCACATAGATGTTCACATTTGCGCAGCCTCGGCCTCAACTGCTTGAACTCATTAAATGTTTCTTATCAAAGAGATCTTTTGCCGCCACAGCTCACAACTCATCCCTGCTGATTATCATTCAGGTTCGCGTTTCGTTTTATCCACATTCATAATTGCTGTCGCCGCTTCTCCTTCTGCAAAGCCACAGCCACTACTGAAATGCATACTCTTTCTTGCGAGATCGCCGGCTACATTTGTCAAGATCTAGTACTCTATAGCAACTATAGTACATTAAAAAAAGAATCAACTGTCTCTTGTGTTTTTTTGTTTTTTGCTTGCTTTCTTTCAACATTTGTTTATAATTGTCTAACTATGCCAATAGGATGAGAGACTTTCCAGTGGATTGTCTACATGTAAGCCATAATTTCGGGCCCAACTTTGTGAAGACGTCTTATCAGTGATCAGGATCAGATCAGAGGGAAACAAGAACTGGGAATGGTAGGGAAAGGGGGATTCAAGGAAAGGGACAATTCTCGTTTCGAAAAAGAAAGTGCCCTCGAAAACAATAAAGTTGAGAGAAAGAAAATTTGCGGTCGGCCATCTTAGATGTCACGTCTGAAAAGTTTTACTTTTGTCATTTTCATTTCTTTCGAGGTAAAAGATTTTGATCTCTCTTCCTTAAAAGGTTTTGAGGTGTGCAAATGAAAAGATCACTTTCTGATTTTTGTAAAAGCTGAAAGGGGAAAGAAAGTTCATTTCTTTCAAGGTAAAAAAATTACCCTTCAAAGATTTTTGAGGTACGCAAAACGGAAAGATCGCTTTCAGGTTCTGGTAAAGCTGAAAGGGGAAAGGACAATCACGCTTGCTCAACCAAAACGAGTGTCCCTCTCAAATTGAAGCACGCGTAATCGACATGTTTGGATTTCTATCGATCGAGCGCGTTGCGTTTTATTCCTGAGATCTGTCGGTCTGGCTAGATCTAGGATGTGTAATCCCCTGGTTGAGTGAAAGTGGGTGTTTCGTTGCAGGCAAATCCGGAATTCTGTCAGCACGTGCAGAGTTTAAGAAGATAAACAAGGATGGCTCTGCGCCCTGAGAAGCCGTCGAATCTCGTACGGAGACCTTCAACGAGGTCTATTGTTGGTGCTTTTGAGAGAGTGTTGACTGTTTCTCGGAATTTGCAAGAGAAAACTGGTGAATTGGCTTCGAAATTGAAGGTTCTTGAGGCCCGTGTGCACGAAATTCGACCTTCCATTAATCCTTCCTTGGCCCTGGCCATTGATGCTGCAGTGAGAGGAGACGAAAAAGCACAGAAGATTGTACGAGAGAGTGAATCCAAAGTTCCTCTGTGTCAGAAAAGGGCGGTCGCGGCGTACACAGCCGCAAGCCACTCTCTCTTTCGTGTCCTTGCAGACACTGCAGCACTAGAGGAAACAAAGACAGAGTGTGCACTCTTAGTCTCTCAGGCACTCTCCCTTTTCCAAGTTGTTGAAGGTAAGCAAAACCCGAACACGATTGATAGGCCGTCCATTAGTGAAATCGTTAAGAGTGTGAAAGGGCTTGAAACGAGGCAAGAAGAAGAAGAAGAAGAAGAAGAAGAAGAAGAAAAGGAGAAAGCAATGCCCTTTCCTCGTCTATCAAGAAAGAAAGCCAAGCACGGCTTGTCTGCGCCCCTTCACGCGAAAGGGAAGTCCAACGGAAATCGAGGTGTTAGACCCCCGGGAGACGAGGAGGAAGACACAGGTGGACTCGAGACAATCCTTGGAGCAATGGCGACAAGCAACCGAGACAACGCGGGGGGCAGTGGTGCGCGTTTCGATATTGTCCGCTTTGAGAGACGTCTAGAGGTGCAACAGGCTAGACTTGAGAAACTTGAAGAAAAATTGGAAAAGCTGCGAGACAACGGCAAGATTCCTGATGACGTTTTTCCGATCATTGAGGATGTTGTTCAAGAACGCACAGAGTTCGAGGACGCAATAAAAGAGGTGGCAAATTTGGATTTAGAGGGTCGTTGGAAACATGACACTTCAAGAGCTCTGCGCATAGCATCTGATATGAAGGAAGCCCGATTAGAAATCAAGGAGACAAAAGGGAAGATTAGAGAATTTGAGTCTGGAGGCGGTGAAGAAGGAGAAAGCATTTCGCGCTTCTCCGGATCAGTTTGGGAATCCCTTGGGTGCGTTTTACCTGAAATTACTCACGATCCTTCTTTAGCCGTATCAAACACGAATATCTCAAATACGGATAACTATCCTTTTGCCCCGAAGACTGTCCAGGGGATTGACTGGGAGAATTTCATGGCATACTGTGCAGATAAAGGATATTTGGAAAAACTTCAGCAAGAATCAACTAATGAAAGTGTTGGTGATTTACTTGAGAGGTCAATGCGCTCTCTTTATATAAAGTCTGAGAGTTCCGTTGGACTTTGTTTTTCACAAGTTTTCCAAGCAGTCATCTCTGCTCTAGACTTCATTACGGAAAACCTCCGCTACACGTCTGACAAGTCCTCGACGGGTGGTCTTCGACCAGATTTTATTATTGGTCTCGTCGAAAATGGGGTTACAGTACCTATAAATCCCTTGCTTGTGGGTGAACTGAAGAGTTACAGTTCAGATCATGAACCATTTTATTTCCGTTGGTGTGACTGGCATGGACATGCCCCTGAACAATGCCCTGATTCTGCTCGTTCTGAGAGGCACGCGAGTGTGTCCCCAATTAGACAGTTGTATAACTACATGGTCGACTCTGGCAAGTTTGTTGGTGTTTACTCCCACTATGGCTGTACTGCGGCATTCTTCCGTGACTGTAAAGGCACTCTTGTTACAACGCCGATGCTCACACGCGACTCTGGTCCAATAAGCGTGCCACAGTTGCTCGCCTTGGTTATCATGATTGCCATATCTGAGGAGGTGCCGGAATTTTACAACGGTGGAACGCCCATTTTGGTGCCATGCGAAGGCAAAAGAAGTTGCAAAAAGACCAATCGTAAACATACCAGTCTACCTGATGACTGTAAGTGGTTAAAGAGCGATCTCAAGAGTAGCGCTAAACCTAGAACAGGAGCCACTGCAATGAGAAGGGCGGCGAACAAGTCCCTTTACAAAAAGCATGACACTCCCATCACCTGGGGTGATCTCTACAACTGCAAGTACATTTCTGACTGCTACACAGGTAACGCAGTTGAGTGTGAGATCATGGGCGAGCGAGCAGTGGTTAAATACAACGATTTCGGCGATCACGAAGATGCTGATGAGCGTCTTGACCAGATTGATTTTGAAGCTGAAGTCTACGCAAACTTGTCTGACTTGCAGGGGGATTGTATTCCCAAATACCTGGGCCATGGCTCCATTACCGATACTGATGGATCCCAGTATGGTTTTGCTACCTCTTATGCAGGTGAGTCACTCTCGTATGAATCTCTTGATTCTCTCACTGAAGAGTTCAAGACAAGCGTCAAGGATGCCCTAGACAAGATACACGCGCGTGGTGTTTTGCATGGCGACCTGAGACTTCCGAACATCCTGAAGTCGAAGGACGATCCCGAGAAGGCAGTTTTTATCGACTTCAGTCATTCAGGGATCTATGACGAACCTGATGATCAGTTCTTTCAAGGCTGCGCAAGGCTTGAGAAGGAGAACCTCGTCAAGCTCTTGAAAGGCGAAAAAATCAAACAAGTTTTTTGAACACTCACAAGTTAATAACCCCTAACTCATGAAAAGAAGAAGAAGAAGAAATAATCAATGTTTGTTTTGTTTCCAATCCATTTTATTATAATAAAATGCTACTTAGTTAGGTTACGGAGAGGATCTCTCGCAAGTGATTTTCCACTGCAGAACTTGTGTACTCACTGAACCGCCGCTTGTCTTTGGATTGATGGCAAGTTTCGAACAATGCCAACGGATCCACTGTTGTTGCTGCTGCTGCTGCTGCTGCTGCTGCTGTTACTTTAGTCGCTTCGGCGTAGTCTTGGGAGGGTCCAAGCAATGGAATTGGGCCCGGGACAAAGGAGTTAAGTAGCCACGAAAAGAGCACACGAGCGGTCCTTCCATTGCCAAATGCAAAGGGTTTGAAAAACAGGAACTTTGCTGTGAATTCTGTCGCAACGTGCAAAGCATCTTGCAATGCGGCGGCTTCTATATCTTTTACATCTTGCTTTCCTGTGATCGAGAAAGGTGTGGTTTGGTATTTTATAATGAGATTCCTCAGTGCACGATCAAGAAGCCCAGGGGTTGGATGAACAAGAGGAATTCTCGTCAAATCACAGGTAATTTGGTGACGCCTGAATGAGAATGCGGATGCACTTCGCAATTTGCTGCTGCTGTGGGGCTGGCCGAGGATGATTGCGTTAAGTTTGCAGAGAAACGAAAAGGAAAGGCCGCCATCATAATGCATTGCGAACTTGTAAGCTTCAACGAGGTTGGTTCTGTTTTTTTCTTCGGTTTCCAGGGCTACTCGCTGTAAAAACCAAGTTATCAAGGGGCCGTTTTGCAGTTCGCAGCGACTCCTTGCTTCTCGCGCTAGTTCACTCAAGTCAAGGCCGGTCATTTTTCTGTTGTTGTTTTGTTTTGTTTTTGTCGATTTTGCTTGGTTGATGAAAGAAGTGCAGAGAAAATTAAATTTGTTCGTTCTTCTTCTTGATTTGACTATTTTCTAATGAATAAAAGCGCGTTGGTTTTTTTGTTGCTTCCTTGTTATTTATTAAATTAAACCCAAGGTTCCATTCGTTCTCTGGAGAGCCGCACGTCAAAAATGACACCATCGTTCGCACCGGTAATCAAGGTGCTAGAGAGTGTGACATCAAAGAGATAATTGCCGTAACAAATGTCCTGCTTTTGGATGTCTCCTAGACAGTCAATGTCTAGCTCAGGGAGGCAAATTTCGCCTAGAAAGCCGCGCAGCCGGGCTGGTGCAATGTAAACCCTATCCCCGTCTTCTTCAATTAAGGCTAGATCAGACTCTTCGAGAGGGAGCACCTCGTGCGCAGCAGGGGAAACGCACATGGCCACTTTGGCATTATCATACTTGTACGCAAATAGAACGACCGTCTCACTAAGCAACTCAAGAGAGTATTCAATGTTGTCCTGATGAAATCCAACAGAAATGAGCGGTGAGAAGGGCCGGGGAGATCTTAGGAGATCACTTAAGCGGTCTTGTTTCAATGCTCACCCTTCCCTGAGAGAAAGGCGAGTTGCTGCCTGTATACAGCATCTTGCGAATGGTCTTTTCATCGAGAAAACTCGGGTAAGCCGCAATCGTGACCTGCACATCATCGGAATATTCAATCATTTTCAGATCCCCAATGAGTTTTTCTAAAAAACTCTCGTCATTCAGTCTTATCCAGATCTTTTTGAGTTCAGGGAGTTCGTAGACCTCCTGGAAAAATCCTTTGATACCCTCATCATACCAAAGTTCACCTGAGTAAAGGCTGTTCCTGCAGATCAGCATCTCTTTACATTCCCTCATTCTCGTCACGTTCTGCTGGAAAAGTGCTTCGGGATAATCACCGCACTTGTTGAACTTGGGTCGCTCTGCCTAGCGATACGCGAGCACGTGCTAAATATGCTTATTTGATAGTTTAGGGTGCATACCTTGCCCCTCTCTTTGTGTTTTTCCTCCTCCCTTCACCCTTCTTAGATTTTGTTCCACAGCTTGCAATCACGTCATACAGAACACCTCGCAGGCCTACAGCCTTGTAACGAGTGTTGAATTCGAGTGATGCTGCAGAAGCAAAGGAGGCTGCGAACTCAAGCATTTTGTGCTCATTCTTGGTCTTGGATTTACGAAAAGAATAAAATATGTCTTCTAATGCATCTTGTCAGCGAGAAGCTGTAAAGTAGGGAATAATAGTAGGATAGATGATGATTTCTTCCTCGCAGCTCAGGCTAGACCTCTTTTGATTGTCTGACTGCTGCATCACATTTATTTCAGCTCAAGCAGGGAAACTACAAATCAGTCGTCAGCAAATAATCTGGCTCATCTATAAAGTATATGCTAAGCCTGAGATCTGAAAGCTAGCATGCTTTTACCACCCTATCGATACGATTAAGCGGAAGCAAGCAAGCAGTGATTCTGACAACTGGAGAAAAGTAAGTCGGCTTTAAAGCTCATCTTGAGTCTCAACACGATCATAGACCACACTGCCGGCTTCTCGTGAGCGCTTCATCATCAAGCAAGCGCCACAGCCAACCAATACGCTCAGGGCAACCACAACATAAGAATACCTTGGGTCAATGGTGTCCTGATCAGCTTCAGCTTCCTCCTTGTCAAAATCTGAGCGCAGGTTCTGAGGTGCTGCAGTTGGCGATGCAACTGGCGATGCAACTGGCGATGCAACTGGCGATGCAACTGGCGATGCGACCGGGGGTGCAGTTGTGGGTGCAGTTGTGGGTGCAGTTGGAGATGCAGTTGGGTATGCGGTTGGCATCAAAGTTGGCTTTGGAGTTACAACAGTGCAAAACGGCTGAGTTTGAGGTTTACGAGGGAAGAAAATAACATCCGAGGTCCAGTTTGTCCTACCTTTAATGACGTGGCCTGATATCTCAGCATACCACTCTGGGTTCGTGCGGGCATTCACAACGTGCGATTGCGGGTGTACCGCAGGAAAGGCCTCTTGTGGGATAGAATACCAATTCTGGTCTACTTTGGCCACAGCAACGACTTGCTGCAGTGTCGCATTGACTGGAAGTGCAGGCAACACCTGCTTAAATGCAGGGATAAATGGCCAAAGCTCACGATCGTTAATATCATCCTGTGCATCGAGCTTAATATCCTTGCCAGAAGTGCCCTCGGAGTTTCCGTTGTTTTGGTCGCCCCACAGACCACCACTATTCCAACGCGTCTTTCCAGATAGAACAGGGGTCCGAAGAGTGGTGAGTCCCCCACCTTGAATCATGAAGGTGTACTCCAAGAAAGTTTCATCCACAAACATCGCGCCACCAACCTCCCAGGTGAATTCTGACTTCGATGCATCTTCTTGTGAGTCTGGCACGCTAACCCACTGGATATACGGCTGCACTAGGTCCGTCATAAGCAGCGCCAGCCTCAGGTTGCGTGGTGTATGTCCATCTCCGCTTCCCTCTGGTCTAAGCATCTGCGCCGTTGAGCCTAGAGTTTCTTCCACCGGAGTTTTGTCATCTGCAGTCTCAATGAGAATATTAAATGACCGCAACATATACTTGCTATAGATCGTCTTTTCCATATTATACCCCTGAAACCTTTTGGGCTTACACACCTTACCCGTCGGGTCCCACGAAGCTGCGTAAGCCCAGTCTTCCATTCCGCCTCGGACCGGATATACAAGGTCATTTAAACGATCATGCGGATATAGACCTGCGCCTTTATGCATGTCCCCAGCATAGGCGCTCATAGAAGACCCCAGCATGAGTTGTGCAATGTCATCGGGGCTCACAGGTTTTGTACGCCTAGAAAGCGATCCCCACTCGAAAGCGATGGCCTGCATTCCGCCATGGTAAGTTAGAGCTAGCTGGAAAAGATGCTCTCGAAATAATTCGTTCACAGCACGTGCGGTAATTGACTCCATACAGGTATGCGGCCTATCAATGGGAAAATCTCTGTTGGGGTCTACCGTATTCTCTGTGCGGGTGTTACGGTAGTATCCAAGGGCATTTGTGGTTGGCATAATAAAAATAGAGCGCGTGTTAACAAGCCTGCGGATCCAGGCATTCGAACAGCTTGTGTAAGACTCAAGCAAGAGCCTGGCAAACTCCATCATTGTCGTGGGACCAACACGCTCGTTTCCGTGGAGTGCGCCGCTGAAGAAAACCTCAGGACGCTCAGGATCTGGCAAAGTCGCCTCGTTAGTGATACGCAAGATGTAATGTTTGCAAGGACCACGAGTTCCGCAAGACCCGGCAGAAGGAAGACCGTAGCGTGCCTGTGCGTCGTAAACCTCGACGAGACCGGGATACGTTCTCTCAAGACGTTCGAGCTCGGCTTTGATGGCCCAATAGTCGAGGTATTTCACGGGCCTTGCTGAAGAGCTTGGGCTTGATAACTTCTTTCCCACCATCTCCATGAACTCGGGATGGTCCGGATGAATCCCCTGTGCGGCCACAGAGGCACACAGAGTGGCCACCGCCGCCAGGGCGGTCCAGATGCCTCCGAACTTCATGGCTTCGACAACAGACAACTGCGAGGCCCACCGAGGTATTGCCTTTGGGCTCTGCCTACCAAAGCGACGTGGCCAAAAACAAAGAAATCGTAACAACGAATTTTAATCGAAGTAACATACAAAGTAGTCCTAACACCTATTATACGCTATCTAGGAATAACTATCCAAAAAATGAATTAGGCCTTTTACCGATAGATGACTCGGTACTTACATGAGAAGCTTCTTAAGACAGCCATTCTCAGAGGGTACGCGCAAAGCTTCGACTTTATTCATAAATGCTCGAAGATTATTTTAAACACAGCTGTGTAATTGCAATGTGGTTGACTCAAAGCAGCTTGGCTTGCTTGTACTGTTTACGCAGTATTGCTCGTCGCTGTGATAGGATTCAACTAGATTAGTTTTTATTAGTAGTAAACATGCATCGAAAAAATTAGGTACTCTTGATATACATACGTACGATTTGTGGCGGGTGTGGCTGATATAGATGCACACTCTGTAGCGTGAAAGCTTGGTTCGGGCGTTGAAGTTTGTGTTTCTAGCAGGTCATCTTCATTGCTAGTCTATGTTTTTCAAGGAAGAACTGCGGTATTAATGAATGACGATATAGCAAGGCAGTTTCAATTAAAAGTATGAACCGAGCAGTGGAAAAAGAAGCAAAGGCGAACGCAATGACAACGTGATAGTTGTATTGCCTTACAACAAAAGCAAAGATACTTATCAAAAGCAAGTATTCTGGGTTGGCTTTGGTTGACATAAAGCTCTTACCATAATAGTCCTTGGCATTCACATGTTCACTATTCAGTCAATTTCTTGTTTATGCAAAATATGGCAACCACAAGAGAAGAGTCAGCAATTATGGTAGGGACCACAAGAAGTGCGCGAAGTGGTTACATAGGGAAATAGTTTGCGAGTTATGTATGTGTGTAATATATAGACTCGCAGCAAATTTATGTACGATAAGTATGTATGCCGAGAAATCAATGATGGCATTATAGCTGAGGGTAAAAAAGACTAAATCCAGTAAGCTCCTAATCATGAATTACATTCAAGGTACCAAATAGATAGGCAGATTGTGTAGCTTTAAATTGCTTGCAAAAATTGAATCTATAGAAGGAAAAACTATTCACAAAATACAGAAGCAGTGCTAAAAGGAGCAGCATCATGCAAATTTTGCGACGAATACATAAGAGATGAAGAAGTCCCGCTTGAAAGCATCATTGTCAGTTTCTTCAATTCCCCAATGACGGATGGTCTTTATAAATGGGTAATAGCACCTACTACTAGGTTCCGTTCCAATTCGTTCTGTTCTCTCTCTCTCTCTTCGCTTTTGCAGACCGGAACAGAACAGCTTCCTCAATACAGAAGTTGAATGGACTTGGACGGTGTAGGTGCTGTGGCAGCATTCTTATTCACGGACGGGAATGAGGAAGTTGTGGTAGGGTTCACGGGCGTTGAGACGTGCGGCATCGGTAGAAATGGTGTCCTCATAAATCTCAATATCTTTGTGAAAAGAAACTAACAGAACGGAGGTGGTGACTTCAGATCGCAAGTTACGACCCGACTCAACGGCTAGATCTTCGTAAATTCTGCTCCACCAAACAAAAAAGCATGACAGAACCCTCGAGTTGCCTACTAAAAATAAAGGATGCAGGAATTAGAAGCTTAGAACTACTTACCGTGAATGACTGAATTTGCTCTTCGGTACTAACCTCTTTTCCGAACGTATTGATAGGCCATCCGAATAAAAGTGAAGCGTTCATGTAAGAACTGAGCTGCTATATTAGGAAGAAGTTGTGTGGTTCTAAATATTGCAATTCTAGTACAAAGAGCAACATTGCCAGCAATATATATGAAATAAGGATTTGGCACGCAAGGCATTTTTCATAGCTTAGGTAGAGAAACAAAACTTGACAGAACATCGGGTGCAGCTAGCTAGTGCAGCTGCAACGACAACCAAAGTTGAGGCCAGAAGGAGGCCAGCCAGCATTGCAGGGGCAAGAGTCATTTAACCCAAAGGCATGAGCTAGCTGGCGGAACCTGTCTTTCGATTCATGGAAAGCCAAGAGAAGGACGGATCACCTCTCCCTGCTGGCGCGCCTTCGCCTGGGAAGTGGAAACGAAGCAACACAATGTCGGCGACTATCCGAAGGGCGAGTGTCAGTATTGAGCAGACTATTGAAGGAGGCCTTGCAAACATGATGCGCCGACTTTCTACGGATGCTGCAGCTGAGGAGCATGTCAAAGTTGTCTTTGATGGTTACTCTACTTATCGGCACTTTGAGTTTCCGGATATTACACCTCTCAAACTTCGAGCGATGACCACATTGGAAAGCTTTGACACTCGACAGGCAAGACGTCTCAAACTACTCCATAAATTTCTCATTTCACATCGTAGCAAGTGGCGAACGAGCGTAATTAAACTTTCCTTTGTCGCATCTTTTTATGCAGCAAACTCTACGCCTGCTTTTGTTGCCTTTGGGTATGAAATGTACCCAGTATTTTTCATTCTTCAGATGCTCGTATATGCTGTATTTTGGCTTGATATTTTCTGTGAATTTAATTCGACGTATCAGGCTCAGAACGGTCATGATATATCCGACCATATTAGCATTGCAGAGCAGTACATCCGAACTTGGTTTGTGATTGACTTCTTGGCAGCCTTACCATTTCACGTTTATCAATCATCGGAACGTTTAGAAAACAACTTCAAGCTCGAGTGGGACCTAACAAACCGCATGGACAAACACCCGTTAGAGTTTAGGTCGGCCCTCCAGCTTGTCATTGTCTTTGCTAAATTCCTTCGGGAGGCAATTCGTATGCGAAAAGTTGGGTTCTCAAGCACGAGGTACGCGACAATAGTTCATGGCTTGTCCTATGCAGCATATTTGTTAACATTAATTCAAATCCTCACAGCAATCCTTTTTGTAGTTTGCCAGACTGAAAACTCTGTGTTTTTTGCCAAGGCTATGATTGGTGAGCTTGATACAATGGTAGCTGAACAGGGAACAGATGTCTCCAACGCATATCTGATGCGATACATTGTATTCCTACACTATGCTACAGTATATATTCTTGGCAAAGGCGAACCAACATGCACCGCGGAGCGTATCTTTGCAATTTCTACTAACGTGCTTGGCTTGTTTTTCACTGCCACAGTTGTTGGTCAAGTCACACATATAATTCATCAAGCTAATGCAAAGGTTTCGAAATGGCGTGCGAAAATGGAAGAGGTTGATGACTCAATGTTGCAGATGGGTTTAAGTCCTGACTTACAGAACCGGATCCGAAATTACTATGCGTTCTCATGGGCAGTGAACGGTGGTGAGGACAAAAATTTTCGTTGGCTACAAGATTTAAGCAAGGGTTATCATGAAGCAGCAGCAATTCAAATGAATGAAAACCTGATTGCCTCTGTGCCAATCTTCCGAGTCGCTGACAGAGCTTTTGTGCATGCTATCATCATGAAACTTCAACAACAGCTCTACTTACCTGGTGACTACATAATTAAACATGGAGATATCGGTAACGAGATGTACTTTGTTGTCAAAGGTACAGTTCAAGCGATGGATAAAGAGGAGACTGTTATATACACAACGCTCTCAGAAGGGTCCTTCTTCGGTGAAATCGCTCTCTTGAAGAAAAATTCAAGGCGAACTGCTACTGTAAGATCCTTTACCTACGCTCAACTTAACGTCCTTTATAAAGCTGATTTTGAGGAAATCTTAGTCAATTTCCCAAAAGACGCAGCGCTTTTAGAGGCTGAGGCACGTCAACGTGAGCAAAAGTCTGACGCTATGGCCAAGATCAAAGAAAAGCGTATGCAAAGCCAGAGTAGCCAGTCACGCTCTCACGGAGATTCGCTTCTTTACACTGTTATCCCGGAAAGCGAGGGAGAGGCAGAAGATGATGATTCTGACAGTGCACGTGGGCATGCCAAAAATTCTTCATTTAGAAAAATACACCCGAAACAGGAAAAAGGCACTAAGAGTTCTGCCGATACAGCCCACCATGCGCAAGAAAATTCATCTGTCCCTGCCACCCCTACTCCCAGTGGTGGCATAGTGTTTGGAACTAGTTCTATTCTTGCAACGGGGGACTCACCTCAACGGTTATCATTTGGAGGGGCTGTGCATAGTGCTAGGTTCTCAAAGAAGAGCGGCAGAAGCTATCAGGTTTCTCCTGATATGAGCGCTGGAGACGGCCAAGGGCATAATACAATCTTTAACCTAGACGCAGATGGTGAGATTGACCTCTGCTATTCTCAGCTAAAGAAAGCGTCTACATCTGAACTGCGCTCAGACGAAATATTGCAAATGCTTTCTATCCTCACACAGCATTTGCAAGCATCTGAAAGCTTGCCTAAAATCAAAACGCGACGAATCTCAATGCTCGTAAACGAATTAAATCATGGGCTGGAACAGTGCGAATCTGCTCAGACAGCATCAACTTTAGACACAGATGATACAGAGACTCAACTCGATCTTGCTGAAGCTAGCGAAGAGGTACAGTCCACCCGAAAAGAGGTCCCTCCTCTTGACCTATCTCTTACGTCGACTGAAACTGCTTCAACTAGTAGTAAACATTTGCAAACCGCAGAGACTGGAGGTGCGGTCGAAACAAGTACCCAGGAGGCAGCTGCAACTGACCAGAGGTCTTCTAGGAAAACTAACGATTCAGTTGTCAATACCCTAGATTCAAAGCCTTCAGAATGAGTAGGATGCAAGTCTAAATAGGGAGGCTAGACTATTATTCCTCTATACGCACCCACCTTTAAATACACTTCAAACTTATCACTCACCATGTTATATTTGTTTATTCCTCTTCAAAAAGTAGGCTTGCTATAGCTGTTATTACGATTTGTTGTCTAGTAATAAGAGACATAGTCTTCCATTCAAAATTTTCTAGCTGGAGTTAGGAGCGCTTGGTCTTATTATGCCTTGCAAATACTCTTTCTTTGACTTCTTTTGCAGAACAATTTTTCTTTAAAATGCGAGTCATAGTTTGTATCTGATGGACCCAAATAACTCGTTTGCTAAGTTTATTTCAAAGACAGTGTGGAATGTCAAGTTGCCAAGCAATCGCAACCTGAAAATGAATTTCCGTCGACAATCAGTCCATGGGGATGCATTGAACAGTATATCTAAGGATGACTCCGTCTTAAATCGAAGACAATTCAGGGGAAGATAGAAACAAGTTAATGAAAGGGCAAGACGGCAATTGCATACAAGTGAGTAAATACAACATCGTAAGCAAGCAACAGTGAAACAAGTTCTAACCTTCCCCCTCCTACTCCCAACCCAGAGCGACTGCCCCACTACTTCGTTTGCTGTTGCTGCTGGAAAAAGAGAGAAGACAAAGAAGAAGGATTAGAGTCGATAAAAGTAAAACCATAAGATGTTTGAGAGGCATTGAGCAACTAGGCCAGTGCTCCTAGGTCATGTTTGGTTTCACACAAAGAGGGTCGATTGGAAATGGTTGGGAGCAATATTTGAAGGTTTTTTTGTAGAGTTTGGGAGTTGGGGTTAGTTCATGCAGACAAGAAAGTCCCTACTAATTGTATAGGAATAAATTGCTGGGAGGACAATAGAAAGCAAAAAATAACCTTTTACTTCTTGCTCTTGCGCTGGCGCTGAGCCACAACGCGCTTCACAATCTTCTGCTCCTCGATCAAGAAGGCGCGGACGATGCGGTTGCGCACGCAGGTACCGCAGCGGGAGCCACCGTAAGCACGGGTGACGGACTTCTGGCGGGAGGTAACCTTAGCGAGCTGCTTGGGGCGGAAAGCCTTGAGGCCGCAGAGGGTGGCCTTGCAGTCACCGCACTTAGCAATGTTGGTCTTCTTGGCGATGTACTTGGCAGCAAGGTTGCCACCAGGGGTCTTGACAGCCTCCACCCGGTTGGAGCGGGTGCGGTAGGCGTGCCGCCGGCGGTATGTGATGCGGATGTTCTTGACCATCTTTCCTAGTTTTCACACGACTGTGGATGATTATTGTTTTCCATACCAGTCATTTGTATTATCATCCAGATTCCATCGTTCCACATTTTTGTCAAGAGAGGTAGCAGCGTCATATTCCAAAGCCCATAGTCAATTCAAAACATCAACATATCAAAAATGATGATTGGTATGTGCGAATATAACATGTCAACGAAGCACGGAATAAGGGAGGAAGAATCCACAAATGAGTCCACGAGAGAGAAAGATTCAACCAAGTAATACGGTCAGCCACGATCGCCACAAGCAAAATTTTGCGTCCACCAACAACAGCGTCACAGCCATCACCAACGATAACAAGCAAATAACATTAATCACAACACAAATCACGTCAGTCTCTAGATCCATATACATGTCCACATCCCTTCCTCGCCTCGATACACCTCAGAAGCCACGCATCACCGTTCGCTAGCCGTCAGCCGTCTCCATATTTCTATGGTCTTGGTGTCTCATGGGTCCATGGATGCCGGCATGGGCATTCCGCATCTCACCAAGCGACGTGCCGGGGTCCGTGAGCGTAGCGTTTCATCCCTCAGGTGTCCTCCAGAGCCCACCAGGACCCTCGGAGGCGTCCGGCCAGGCCAGGGCGGCGTCTCGAGCGCCCTCCGCAGCAGCACCTACCCGCGTGCAAGGACTTGTTGTCTCTTTGTTGGCGCTCCGCCACTCTGCTCCTTCTTGCCCTAGGCGCTTAAACCTCCACTGTATACGCCTCTTTAACCTACTTTCCACTCCCTATAAAGCCCTTTCCCCCTGCCTATAACTCACTTTGCCTGCTTTACCCTACTGTACCTGGCCTTTGCCACTCGCGGCGCCGCAGCCACCGAAGCAGTTCCCGCCGTTCCCCGAGACCGCGAGAGCTAGGGTTAGGGCAGGGGGTCCCGGAAATCCGGGCTTAAAAATGGGTTGTGCAGAAGGGAGGGCTGGTGCAGGAAATGGGTTGCGCAGGAAGAGAGGCGGAAAAGGGTTGCGCGCGGAAGAAAGAGCGGAGGTGGTAGAGGCCTAGGTTAGAGGTTAGGAGGCAGCCAGTAGGAGTAAGAATTATTGGTAATTGATAGATTGATAGCAGGAAGCTATCTAGTTTTAAGTTGCAAGGAGATGGCTGACTTGATCATCATCCGCACTCATCGATCTAGTACATTCATTCGTCCATGAAGCATGAAGCATGATTCATGATGGGCTACTATGATAATTCATCATGTCAATTTGTGGGCAGCTTTGGGACGATGGCATAACAAAAAAATTGAGGCATAAATTGTTGCAGGAAGTGGTTCATTAGGTGTGCCAGAGTTGGTAGCTGGCATCGCTTCTCCACTTGGGACTGAAGACAGCATAAGAAGAAGCTGGACAGCGCTTTTCTTTTCATGAGGTTAGCTTTAATTAAGGGAGGCTATGAGTATCTTATCACATCCTAGAGGCCTAAGTTTTAGAAGTGCGTTGTTCTGCTCCAGGTTTAGTGGCTTGCATTGGTTGCACTCATGTCATGAATATGAAAGTCGTGAGAAAGTTTGTCATGCGCGTGAACAAAACTGTTAGAATGTATTTTTTTAAAGGATGAATATGTTCCGGAGTAGAGATCAGTGCTACTGTTTTAGGTTCCAGCTCAGCTAGGAACGTTACTTTGAGGAAATGTGAATTTTAGGCCTAAATATCTAAGGACATGATATGAGGGTTTAGCTAGAACTTTTAACTTTTCAGGGTTACTGCTTGTATTCATCTCTTTTTTAATAAACAGCAAAATTAGAAGATCCTGCATTGACTAGCAATATTAAAAACACACCATCGCCCGCTCATCGGGAAAAGTCACAGGAGTAACTAATCACCTCAAAGGCTATACTTGTATAAAAATATTCAGAAGCCCTAACGACTGAGAGGGCTTACAATACGATATGCCTAGTTCAGGTAGATTTGTTGATTTTGCGCGGAACATGCGTTGATACTGCACATGCTTTCACCTTAGCAAAACTTTAGTTACTGGGACACTTAGAACAACATTCATTGTTGTCATTAATTACTTGATGGACTTTGTCTGTACGTCCACTCAAATTACTGCAAAGATGTAAAAGCCTGTTTGTAAAAACATCATCCGGCTTGAAAGCTATGCACAGTGCGATGCAACATTCTTCTTCTTTTTTTAATAAACTTATCTAAGACATGCTTGAATCTCAAAGGTCCAAAGATTTTTCAGCTCACGATAACAATGAAGCAACTCTCCTAAACAAACTTGAGAAGAGAATCTCTAGTCTAACTTTTCTTTCAATGAGAAATTGTATGATCTAGTGTGGCATGATGGCCACTGATCACTTCTGTTAAAGTGTGGAGAGCGTTTCTTGTTGCCTGAAGAGCTAGATTTTGGCAGACTAACAACCTATAGTTTGATCACTTTACGCCTATAACACAAGATAAACTATGCCTGTCATTGTTTCCTGGAGGCGGTAGAGCTCATGCTAAAGTTTATGAACTCAAGTAACACTTTAAATCTGTTGTGAATCTATATCAAGAAGTTGCTACGTCAAATTCCAAGCTCAAAGCCAGCATGTTGTTACTGATCCTTCAAGACAGTATATAGTAGAGATAATTCTTAATTTCGAAGAGAGAAGCTCTGGTTTAAAGACCGGCCGTCATCTTGTACAAAAGTACGCTGGTCCTTCGTATTTGCTATTGTCTGTCGGCACTACTCCCAAGAAAAGTTCGCAAATCTCCATAGGGCTAAGCACAATTATACCCTCCTTAAGAAGTTGCAGAAGGCCATTGGCCAAGCGCACGCATTCACTGCACGTGCGAAGAGTAGTGCTGAGGCCTGCCCACTGGCTAAATCAATCAATGATCATCGATGACGACGGACTGCTATGAACCTCCTTCCTCTTCAGGTTTAGTACGAGGCAGTTCCTTTTGCCTGCCTATCACCTCAAATCGCTAAAGCATCGCCCCAAGACCTTGGGGTTCTTCAAGTTCCTCAAGTTACTGAAGAAGTTCCTCAAGTTCTTGGAGATCTTTGCAAACTTCCAGCATCGACAACAACCATAGTGCGGATAAATCAGCACAAAGTAAGTAGGTAGTCACTCTCAGAAGCACTGACTACCTTCTACTTCAATCAACAGAAGCTCAACAGCAGAGCCGCGATTCCGAAAGGTGACCGGGACTTATTCATTCATACCCAGGTATTTCAGGTACTACCCCCGTGCCTGCCTACACACTTAAGTGCATGCGCCGTACCTAGGTGAAGGAATGCAATTCGAAGAACGCAAATGTGATCTCGATATTTCAAGGTAATAGAATCAACGAACCCACAGACCTCCCGAGAATGAATCCCAACACAAACCTTGAAAGGCCTTGATCCCAGGCAGTCCGACGAGCGACCAAAGCTTTTCCTACAGAACTTCCAATGCCAGTGGCGTGCTGGCAGCCCAAGGGCCCAAGGGCCACAACGACGACGACGACGACGTAGAGATTACAGGGCGGGATCAGCGAAAGCTCTTTGATTGCTCGACTGAAGTTGTAATTCCTTACTTACAAACAAACAGTTAGAATTGCCGATTCTTGCCATTCACATTCTTTGCGCTCATGGCGCCCTCCTATCCTAAACAATAGCAATGGCTAAGAGCTCTGCGCGCTCTTCTTTCTTTGGACTTACCTATGATTCCTTTCACTTCTCTGTTCCTTAACGTAGCAGTAATAGTAGTTAGGCAGGTGAATAGGCTAGTATTCTTCTCTTTTCTCTTTATCTTTTCTTTTTTTGCAATGCTGAGGGTCAGCAAGAGTTATGACAAACAGACGCACGCAACAGAACCGATACGTACGGACAATCCACCGAGGGCAGCCCCGGAGTGGATCGAGTGGGCCTCCGTGCCACGCTTGAGCCCCCGCGGACACCCTTGAAGGCTCATACTGAGTGTAGAGCAGCTGCTGAAGCTGCAGAAGCTCCGTTCGCAGAGCCTCGTTTCTAGGATTACCTCAGTGAAGGTGGGCGTCGAGAGCTTAAAGAACGTGCACAAGCTCAAGCCAATCGGGACATAATGCTCCGCTTTTTAGGGTCCGCGGCTGTAGGAGGTGCAGGAGTAACTTTTGCATATGTCGGAGCTACTGATGAAGATGCCCGAGAAGCCGTCCGAGCAGCATCGCACAGCACAACTGGAATTGTGCGCTTCGCAAGAACCTGTACCAACGCCTTCATCACCGCCGTTGACTACTCCATTTCGTTGTATGGTAAGGACCGCGAGGTTAACTATGACGAGTATAAAACAGCACTGAATGCTGCGAATTTGAGAGCTGCGAAACGACTCTACAAGGTGTGCAATAGTAATGGAGGTCTGTACACGAAATTTGGACAAGGTGTGTCCACCATGAACCACGTGCTGCCAAAGGAGCTCGTAGAGACATTGGCACCACTGCATGATAAGGCGAGATCTATGAGCGAAGAAATGGCCCGCGAAGCCGTAGAGTCTGAACTAGGTGGCCTCAAGATTGAGGACGTTTTTGAATCCTTCGAGCCTCAGCCGCTGGCTGCAGCCTCGCTGGCACAGGTTCACAAAGCTGTGCTCAAGGGTTCTGGTGAGGTGGTTGCCGTGAAGGTTCAGTACCCTTATTTGAAAGATCAGACTCGAGGTGATCTTGCCACGCTTCGTATGCTCACAGACTTTGTCGGATACTGGTTTCCCAACTTTGCGTATTCCTGGCTCACCCCGGAGTTCACTGATGATATGACTTTAGAGCTCGATTTCATCCAGGAAGGTAGAAATGGAGAGAGACTTCGGGAAATGTTTTCGAACCGTGCGGATGTTTATGTGCCCAAAGTATTCTGGAAACACAGCACCCGTCGCATGCTTATTATGGAATTCATAGAGGGAACTAAGATTTCCAATGTTGACGATTTTGCTCAGCATGGCATCCATCCATTGGAAGTGGCAACTACTGTTTCGTCCATTTTTGGGGACATGATCCATGTTCACGGCTTCACACACTGTGACCCCCACCCTGGTAATCTCTTCGTTCGCAGGGCGCCAGAAAGATCGCTATGGTCTAACTTTAGTTTTCTGTCTTCGGCGACCTTGCTTGTCTCCGGTGTAGCGCTAGCTATCACAGGTGCAGGACCAGCGCTGGCTGCTCCAGTCATTGGCACCGCTGCAGCATCCTATATAGCCCCAACGCTCACTCTAGTAGGTGGTCTGTCATCTGTGGTAAGCACATTCGGTCCAAAGAAGAAGACTTTTGGTGGTCAGAATGGTGCACCATACCAGGTTGTTGTTCTGGACCACGGTATGTATCGGCGTCTGGATCCTGAGTTTCGCAAAAACTACTGCATGTTATGGAAGGCCTTGCTCCTGCGTGACATGAACCTTGGCCGTACTGCTGCTGAGCGTCTTGGTGTTGCAAAGGAATCGTTTGACGTTCTTTCACTTATTTTCACGTACCGTAGTTTAGATTCGACATCTCGTACTGGTGAGAAAATCAGCAAAGAAGAACGTGGTCGCTTGCGTGAAAAGTACAAGGATGTCAATGCTGGCGATATCAATAAGTTCCTCGAAAGCCTTCCACGTGACTTACTTTTTGTCATGCGCTCAACAAATATTGTGCGTAGTATCAACCTTGGCCTTGGTGGCACGAGCCGCCTCCGTTTCCGTATCATGGGTGAGTCCGCTGTACGTGGCCTCCTTGTGCAGGAACCAACAAAGCAGCAGTACCTCAAGCGCATTCAAGAGGACCCTGAGGTTCCAGTACATGGTCCATACCGCATCAACCTCCCTGTGGCCTCGGAGATCATCAACACGGACCGCATCACTTGGCATCAGAGCTTCGAGATGTGGCGTCTCGGAACCTATTTGCAGCTCATTGATGCAACTTGGTTCTCTGCATCCCTTCTTGCACAAATCGTACAAAAGCTCCCATAATTCAACGTGGGATTCATAAATCAGGTCAAGGTTTACAAAGAATCAATTATTTCAGAATGGAGCTCAAAATTAATCATTACAATTCGATGGACCAATGTAGCTAGCAGGTACGTCCTTTGCTGGGTAGTGTCAGGTCCCCTGCCTTTCTCTTGACGTTGTCAGGGCGTAGTAAATTTTTACATCATTAAATTGTTATTAGCAGTTAATGAGTCAAATCGCATCTTCCTCTTCTTTTTTCTTGTACAATCTATATTTTAGTCAAAATACGTATATGAGCCATATGGATTCATCGTGTTCATAGAAAAGGTAGTCAAGCTGGTTTACGCCCCTAAGAAATATAAGACATACAGTACATATGAGTTTAAGAACTCTAGGAGCTCAAGGTCCTATCGTAGCTGCAGGTTGTATCCCGAGGATACTTCATCATAAGAGATTTTTGAGGTAAAGGGACTACACTAGATTAAACTAGACCATACTATGCAAATTCTTATACGCAACATGAGAACTAATAAATATATTTGATCGCAGCTTACATTAAAAAGCATTATTTAATAACTACCACCATAAAGTCCAATACTGCTAATCTCCCCTTTCCCCTTATACCGTTTCGCAGCCTTCTGCTTTTGAGAATGTGCCTGACATAAATACTGGCAGCGCCATACATCAAGATGCGAATGCGAATAAGTTGAGAAGTGCTTGGTCATTCGATTCATTCATCTCCTCAGTTAACTAATGGTCTTCTGTGCTGGAAGACTGTTTCGACAACTTCTCCGGTTTCCCAGCTCCACAAAGTCTGCACCAGCACTCGCAGGGTAGTAGAATATCCGGAGCTTCCCCATCCAGTTTTTCATCATCAGCGATAAAGAGCATGCCAAGTTCAGAATGGTTTCTGAGTAACAAATTGTCTCGTTCGTACTTGCGAAGCATATTAACCTTGTCCTTCTTACGCTCATCTTTAGCTTGCCATAACGAAGACTGCAAACCCACAGCTCGTTTTTGCATCTCACGAAACCTGTCCTCAAGTGAGGTTTTATCCTCAGCCGCAATGTGGAGTCCACGCTGCAGCTGACCAACTTCTGCGGCTTGGGCCTGCAAATCCCTACGCTGCCGATCAAGCTTATCTTGAGCTGCCTCAAGGTCTCTTTGAAGCTGCAAAGATCTTGATTTTTCTGCAACTAGCTCGCGTTGCATGCTGCTGACCCGGGCGGCTTGCTCCTCGAAGGCTCGTCGCAATGCAACCACTGCTGAGGGAGCTTCGGAAGGCCCTACCGGAGATGTCGTCATCGAAGTCAGTGAAGAAGAAGATGTCGGAAATGGCATCATATCAGAGATGTCTGAAGACGATCGTAGAGATTCAAGAGGGAGCTCTTTCATAACTTCGGAGAATGGCGGGGATCCACGCATGTAAGACTCTGGAGAAAGAGAAGAAGTTGATGTTGATGAAGGAGAATTAGGTTCAGACGAGGAAGCCTTTGGCATCTCCAAACGCGCAAAGGATGATCTTAAGAGGTCCGAGGAAGAAGATCGCTGCGAAAGGTCCAAAGGAGAGGATTGCAAGAGCTCCTGAGGGGGCATCTGCTCCGTTCGGGAAGGAGACTGGGAAGTCAGAGCTCCAGACCGTAATTGATGTGAAGAAGAAGCTACCCGAGAGGACAAAGAAGAAGAAGAAGAAGAAGAGAGCGGAATGCATTCTGCTTCTGCCGCAGTGGAAACATGAAAAGCGGCTGCAAAATGCTGAGGTCGCTGTTCCTGCGAAGAAGAAGACGAAGAAGAAGAAATTGAAGGAAATGTCTGGAAGGTACTAGAACTATCGGGATCGGTGAGATCTTGATCATTTTCGTTTTCGGCGAAGCGGACCTGACGCACGCCGCGAAGATTCAGGCGAAAGGGTTGCATGTTCGACTGACTGTGCGAATATAAAACAAGTCCTCAGAGGTAACCAAGTGACAGTGAAAGAGACGGAGTCGGCAACGTCACACAATTGAAGATTTGAAATCGCCAGCCCTGGAGAGCCTACCTCGATTTGAAACTTTATCCGAAGTTCTTAGTCCAAAAGGTGTCGGCACTTTGAAGGCCTTGGGAAAGGTGCTTTCGGTCATTTCAAGGCGTCACTTGGGCGTCGATGAGTTCATTTGAGCGCTTTGCATACCGCCGAAGTTCTGCTTGGGGGTAGGGTATAATTATTTTAAAGGATTCGAAAATGGTAGTACATATAAATTACTATAATTTCAGAATAGAAAGTCTGAGAAAAGGTTTATAATAACCCCATATGTGCGGGGATACGAAGATGCTCTGAATGAGGGCAAGAACGTAAACACAGAATCACAAGTTTGGTTCCCGACGATTCTAGCAAAAATATTGAACAAGTTAGTACCATTTTTCAACAGAAGTAATTTGTTGGTGGATAGAAATGTAGCAGTGAATGAATTTGAGTTTACGATTACACTCATAACTACTGCCATAGTACCTTGATGGAAAGTAAAAACGCGAATAACTGGTGATAGAAAGGTGAGAACTATCATTAGAGACCTGTTCGCCAAGAAATTCTGCAGCCCAGGCGAAAATGAAAGCTTATACGTTCAACTGAGAGCCGCTACGATTTCATAGTTGCAACGTTGGAAAGGATGTCTGGGGTATATAAAACTAGTTTCACTGGGAATTTAAGTTGTACAGAAGGAATTAAGTTGTGAAAGATGCTTCAAATAGTGATTCTGAAGGACATCTGTGTTATTGCGTGTAAAGCAACACTAATATGTTGTGGACATTACTTGAGGGTTGACGTTGGGAGCTGCTTTGCAGAAACGCGAAGGGTACGAGCAGACTGTCTACCATTGGGACGCATGGCATCTGGTCTACGTGGACTCCTAGATTCTGAAGGAGCCTTTGCTGACGAGGAGACTTGCTCAAGGTGCCGTCGTAACACCCCAGGGATAAACCGATCATTGTGAACTCGGTCTGATTCGACAACTTGGTCTGGTGAAACCATAGCCAGGCGTGCTTGAAGAGAGGATTGTTGGCGCAAAGACCCAGTAGGATCATTATCATTAAGGGTATTTGGTGGAGAGTGGACTCCTACCCCTAATACCGATGGGAGGATACTAAACTCCATGTCACAATCCACCTTGAGAGGTACCATGTCCGATTTAAGAGGCTTGGTTCGGGGCTTACGAGTTGGCATCTGATCTTTATTGATTTCTTCGCTAGATGCGGAGTGATCCTTTTTAGATTTATGTTTAGGTTTACGCAATGCACCGCTAGGTGTACTAGATATCTTCATTAGTCTTTGTGATGTCTGCGCCCAGCTGTCACGGCATAGCTTATCAGAGTCCTCTTTAATTATGCTGTTTTGACCATTAGAGACAGTGTGCTCTCTATTATTTAATGCTGGAACTGTTGTAGGCAACGACTCCGCAGAAGCAGTATTCTGATCTGGTGCGTTTGGGATTTTAGATGTTGCTGATGTGACCGAAGTTTTCACTTTAGGAGCGGGAACACGAGGCTCAAACTCTAACAGCATTTGAGACACGGACTGTTGGCGTCCAATCAACGGTTTATCAGAGGCAAGATCATCATGGTCGCCATCATTTTCATCATCATCGAGGAATCCAGGCTGCACTTCACCTGGTTCGTCAGCTTCAACTGGTTTGGCACCGCGTGGCTCAAAGTCTAGCAGCATCTGTGATACAGACTGTTGTCTTCCAAGACCGGGAGCAGGTGCAAAGGGGCTATCTTCTTCTTCGTCATCGAAACTACCTGGTACGACATCCAGGTCAGCAGAGCCGCTTGTAAAAGCTTGCTTGTTTCCTTGAGGCTGAAAGTCTAGCAGCATCTGTGAAACTGACTCTTGTCTTCCAAATCCTGGAGTACTTCCAAAGGGATCTTGATCGTCCGGTTCATCATCATCGAACCCGCCCGGTAGCGAAACATGTTGTTGCTTATGTTGTGATGGTTTGTTTCCTGTTGGATTGAAGTCAAGAAGCATCTGCGACACAGATTCTTGACGTCCAAAGTCGGGGACTGAACTCGCAAAGGGATCATCATCGACCTCATTATCATAGTCCATAAATGCTTCCCGAACAATGTGTGTGTTACCTGATGATTTGCTTGACTTTCCAGGGGAAAAGTCAAGAAGCATTTGAGACACTGATTCCTGACGTCCTAGTCCTGGAGCCGATGGACCATCTCCAAATGGATCATCATTGTCATCTATGGTATCATCGTCATAGAATGTGTTTACATTGTGTGTATACTGCGAGGTCGAATTGTTTGACTGTCTTTTAGCTTCTTGCTTCTTTGCACCTCCTGGCGAAAAGTCTAATAGCATTTGCGAAACAGATTCTTGACGTCCAAGCCCTGGACTACCAAGGAAATCGTCGTCGTCAAAGCCAGTTCCTATAGGTGTCTCCTTTTCGGCTTTTGGTTTTGCCGGTTTGAAATCTAAAAGCATCTGCGATACAGACTCTTGACGTCCAAGGCCAGGGCCTGGTGAAAACGGATCGCCAAAGTCATCGTCATCGTTATCAAATTGAACCGGGTTTGCCTCCCTGTGTTGGTGTTGAGGTTTGGACGAAGGTTTCTGTGGAGAAAAGTCCAGCAGCATTTGGGAAACTGATTCTTGACGTCCGAGGCCTGGCGTTGAAGCAAACGGATCATCATCGTCATCATCATGCAGAAAGCTGCTTTCCTTTGATGTACGATTTGATGAATTTGTCTGGGAAGTTGGCTTTTGAGGTCTGGCAGGAGTGAAGTCCAATAACATCTGCGACACAGACTCCTGCCGCCCAAGCCCACGTGCAGAGGCAAAGGGATCATCTTCACCAAAATCATCACCAAAATCATCACCAAAATCATCACTAAAGCCATTGCTTTCGTGTTGATTTGTTTGTCTGTGTTGCTGTTGCTTTGGCGCAGCTTTAGTAGGTGTAAAGTCAAGTAACATTTGTGATACAGATTCTTGACGTCCAAGTCCACGTGCAGAAGTAAAAGGGTCATCTTCATCGAAGTCATCCCCCAAATCATCAAAGAATTCGTTCCCATATTGAGAAGTAGGATCTCTGTGTTGTTTTTGTTGTTGTTTAGACACAGCTTTTGTGGGGGAAAAGTCAAGGAGCATTTGTGAAACAGACTCTTGCCGGCCTAGCCCAGGCGCAGAGTTAAATGGGTCATCGTCTTCAGTATCCTCTAATCCTAAGTCGAATTCGAAATTTGGACCTTGTGGTTTAGTTTGACTTCGGCTCGGTTTGGCATTAGGCGAGAAATCCAAGAGCATTTGTGATACAGACTCTTGACGCCCCAAGCCCGGAGCTCCGCCTAAGAAATCATCGTCACTATCATCCCTACTAATAGTTTTATTTGCATACAAACGTGTGTTGCCTCCTTTTTGGGCTGCTCCTGTTGTTGGAGCGAAATCCAAAAGCATCTGAGAAACAGATTCTTGTCGGCCAATTCCTGTTGGTACGTCAAACGGGTCGTCATCATCTGCACCATCCTCAATTGCTATTAGATCACTATCTACACCAACACTACATTCAAACGGAGAATTTGTTGCTCCCTGCGGGTCAAAGTCCAAGAGCATTTGCGACACAGACTCCTGACGACTAAAACCTACAGCAAGTCCCACTGGGGAACCAAAGGGATCCTCTGTGTCATTCGCATCATCATCATCCGGTGTATTGATTTCTTCCCCGAATGGGTCGCCTTCTGGATGTTCTATTCCCATTTCCAACAAGGCAGACACAGTCGATGCTCTTGCTAGTTCTGGAGCCTTGGTTGATCTTGTCTTAATTTGCTGAGCACGTTGAGTAACTTCATCTGATGGTTGAGTGAGGCCCATTTGCTCTGATGCATTGGCCAAGGCAGTTAGAGGGTCAAACAGATTTGATCGGCTCATCCCAAATGCACTCTTCGACATCTCTCGCCTGATCGAAACTGGCCGTGACCCCGTTGATTGTGTAGATACTTGACCTTCTAAAGGAGGTTGAGATAACTTTGAAGCAGGTTTAGCACCAATTGCTACTGAGTTGTTTGGAACAACGCCCATCTGGTCTGCGGCAGATGGTATAATACTACTAGCATCAAACAAGTTTGCTCTTGAAGCGCCAAAGTTGCTTTGTGACATAGTCTTGTGAAGTTTGACAGGCTTACTGAGAGATGTTGTTGCACTTAGCTGAGACCCCGCACCGGTAAGAGAGTCAGTGTCCTTAGAGAACTTTTGAGAAGAGTGCATACCCTTAGGTTTGTTATGTGTCTGGGGGGGAATGGCAGGTGAATTGTTGGGTACTACACCCATTTGATCAGCTGCTGAAGCGATGACTGAGCTTGCATCAAAAAGGTTAGCCCGAGAAGCTCCAAAGTTACTCTGAGACATTGTTTTATGCAACTTGACAGGTTTGCTGATAGAGCTTGAATAAGTCAGACGAGAGGAGTTACTCTGCAAAGAAGAGTCATCATCATTTTGGGTTGCTGTGGTGTTTGTGCGGTTTTGAGGAGGAAATGCAGGCGAATTATTGGGTACCACACCCATTTGATCCGCTGCTGAAGGCATGACTGAGGTTGCGTCAAATAAGTTCGCACGTGATGCCCCAAAGTTGCTCTGAGACATTGTTTTATGAAGCTTGACCGGTTTACTTATTGAACTAGACGTGCTAATTTTGGACTCCACACCGCTAAGGTCACCCTCACCGCCATTTATACGGGGAGCTTTTCTGGTCTGAGGGGGAATCGCGGCTGAGTTAGCTGGGATCACACCCATCTGATCTGCTGCTGAAGGAATAATCGAACTTGCATCAAACAAATTAGCTCTTGATGCGCCAAAATTGCTCTGAGACATTGTCTTATGAAGCTTGACCGGTTTATTGATTGAACTAGCCGCGCTAATTTTTGAGTCAGCACCAGTCAGATTACTGTTGACGCCGCTTACATGAGAGTTCTTTTTGGTTTGCGGAGGGATGGCCGCTGTGTTTGTTGGAACTACACCCATCTGTTCTGCTGCTGAGGGGATGATTGAGCTTGCATCAAATAGGTTAGCTCTTGATGCACCGAAATTGCTCTGCGACATTGTCTTCTGCAGCTTAATAGGTCTGCTTAGAGAGCTACTTGCTGCCAGTGCAGAGTCCGTTGCTTGGAGAGAGGTTTCGTTGCTGGTAGCTGTCTTGCGGCCATTCGCCGTCGCATTTACTTGGGGAGGAAGTGCTGGAGAGTTATTCGGAACCACGCCCATTTGGTCTGCAGCTGATGGTAAAATAGAACTTGCATCAAAAAGATTTGCGCGAGATGCACCAAAGTTGTTTTGTGACATTGTCTTCTGGAGCTTAATAGGTCTACTGACGGAGCTAGCCGCGCTTAAACGAGAATTTGTTGCGGAAAGAGATGCTTCATTTTGTGCATTAGATTCGTTTGACTGTGATGTTCGTTGTGGCCTCAATGCAGGGGTATTTTTTGCTACTACTCCCATTTGTTCTGCTGCAGAGGGTATGACACTTTGTGCATCAAATAAATTTGCCCGCGACGAGCCAAAATGCCCTTGCGACATCGTCTTCTGCAGCTTCACAGCTCGTGTACGAGAAGGCGTTGCTGTTAGGGAGTCAGAACCCGAAACACTTTGGCTGTTGTTGCTGTTGTTGCTGTTGTAGCCACTCTTGCTGGCGTGAGTTGACTGCTGTTGCTGGGACGAGGACCCAGAGCCCATTTGATCTGATGCTGTCATGCGGACTGTTAAAGGGTCAAATAATTGTGCACGAGACTGCGAAAAATGTGAATTTGATAGGCCTCTCTGTAAGACAACAGGAACTTTATTTTTACCACCTCGCGCAGATTTTTCTTCCGTTTGACTTCTTGAAGCTGTAGACGAAGTAGAAACAGCCGGGGCGAGACCCATCTGCTCAGATGCTGACGCAAGAACCGAGCTAGAGTCAAACAAATTTGCACGAGATGCCCCAAAAGTGCTTTGTGAAAGAGCTCGATTCAAAGCAACTGGAGGTCTTTTCTTTGAAGGGGCTGGTGTTGTTGATGATGCTTTTGAACCAGATTCATTTTTAATATGACCATGCTGCTCCGCAGCACTTGGAATAATTGTAGATGAGTCAAATAGATTTGCTCGGGATGCTCCGAATTGCCCAGTGGACATTGTTCGCTTAAGAGCAACAGGATTAGAGGACATGTTTTTGTTGTGAGATCTTGCTGAGCTGGCCCCTGATATGTTCGAGTCGTTGGAAGTCGTTGGTGTAAGCCCCCCACCGCCAAGCATTGAGTCAGCACCAGTGGAAACTAAACTTGAAGGGTCAAACAGGTTTGATCGTGATTGTCCAAAGCCTGAGTTACTCATACCACGTTGAAGGACCACGGGTCGAGGTGGAACAGGTTTTTGCTTGGAGTTGGCCTTTGTAGAAGACACCTGAGAAGGCTCACTTCCATCCTCGGATTTGGCTTCTTCGTCAAGGTCTTCTTCTACGCAAGTCTGGCTCGACTCGGCCACAATGTTATCTCCATTTGTGATTTCGCTAATAACACGAAGCTTGAACTTTGTTTTTGCCCATCGAGCTCTCCCAGGAGTAAACATGTTCTTTGCATCTTTTCTGATTCCTAAAGCTCCAACCTCTCCTGTTCTCTGTGACATTGTTAAAGAAGCATACACGCCGAACGAGTGGTCTCAGCACGTGTGTCGCCTTGGTCAGCGTCTGTAAGCTGCTGCCTTTCCTCGAGTTCTAGATGACAAAACAATTGAAGTTGAGGTCTTAGGACTAAGCAATTGTCTCTCGAGCAAAAACAGCAGCTACACACACAGACGTTGTTGTTGTTGCTGCTGCTGCTGCTGCTGCTGCTGCTGCTGCTGCTGCACCACGCTGGCTGCTGCAGCAATGCCTTGCTTCTGCAGCAGCTCAGAGAGGCTCTGAAGTATACTATAATCTTCAGTGTACTTCTTCAATTTGTATTCCTGCTTCAGGAGCTACCTGCTATGGCGTATTAGAGATATTATACGTGATTATTCATAGATCCAAGCAACTCCTCTGTGTCAGCACTCGTCATATGTGTGTGCAGCTCATGAGTATATAGCACTCATACCTGTTCGGGCATTCTGATAAGCACGCACTCTTCGCAATACTGATGCAGGCGTAAAGTACACACTTTGTTGCTAATAGTGTTCTATTTTTGTAAGTGTTAAATCAACAGATAGTTATTCGCATTCGTTGGTACTTTCCCCCTATTTATTTCTATTCAATATTCGTTTATTTATTGTATTTTTTTGTTTCCAAAACACAGGACAAAACTTAATAATAGGGAAGCGTACACAAAGCTGAGCTAGTTGCTGTCTCTCTGAAAAGAAGCGGAGGACAATACTTCAAAACTTATAGTTTTGGGTCGAGACGCTTGCTGGTACTCTCTTTTAGGGTGGAGCAAGGCCTAGCTAATTTCTAGAAACGATTCTTCACCACGAGGCTTACAACATGCCGCGCTGCCGTTTAATCTTAGCGCAGAGATGAAGTCATACACCTATTATAGGCTTAATCTAACAAAAATATCACACCAGCATTACGACTGCGATGGACAATGTATATGTGTAAACCTTTGAAAGACAACCTGCTGCCAAGCCTCTTTCTTAAGCTCATTCCTTTCCATCTCTACTACTTCTTTTCCCACACATAGTACCGGGGAAAGAAAACCTGACACGCAGTGAAATCGACCTTCTCCATCCACGACAGAAATTTCACTACCTCTTAAAAAAGAATCAAAACCCCCTCAACTATTTCATCCTAACCAACTATTTACCCCAACAGCGCTCCATCAGCAATTCACCAATATTTGTCAGATGAGTTTACATTTTCATCAAACGCATTTCGCATCCCCCAACCCTGGAAAGGTGCCTCAAAGACCCATGACTTTCCACCTGCCTACTGTGCTCGTATCCTCCCTCCTCCGAGGGTTAGTCCTAAGAAAAGAGC
This sequence comes from Schizochytrium sp. TIO01, assembly GCA_004764695.1. Taxonomy (NCBI): domain Eukaryota; class Bigyra; order Thraustochytrida; family Thraustochytriidae; genus Schizochytrium; species Schizochytrium sp. TIO01. Next base: position 312,475 of record SMSO01000007.1, read on the forward strand.
AAGCTCAAAAGAGACCAACACCTGACCACGGCCCCTGCCGCTCGAACGGATCCCGGTGTGTGTAACGGATTGCGCAACTTCGGCGCATATTGGCGCCGAATATTCCTGTGACCATCTCTCTGGGCCAGCATGGAAGCTGAAAGATGACCAAAGGGAAAGAAAGATTCCGAAAGCACTAAAAAGAAAGAATACTGAGACTAACTGAGGCCTAGCTTTTACAGGTAGTAGGTAGGTAAGTAAAATAAGTACCACGAGAGACTCGAATAGATCGCTATTTACTTTCAATTCAATCAAAGTAGATGGTATGATTGTTATTAATGAGTTTAGTGAGGAAAGTAAGATAAAGTAAAGAAAAGAAATCGGTGTATGAATGAGTCGGAGAAGGACAGTCAATCCTTGCGAGATTGGTTGACTCGAGCAGTCAATCACTCATTGGTTGTACAACTGTCGGGACCGCCTCGAGACGTTCTGACGCTTGCAGATCGCGCCTGGACGCTTGCAGGAGCAGCTGTTGAACTCGCTGAGCCAGCTTGGATAAGTGGGCTGATCAGTATCCATCCAGTTATCCATCGATATCGTATCGCTTGGAAACAGGTCTCTTGAGGTTGAACTCTCGGAAATAAACCCGTTTCATCTCGGTGTGCATTCGGTCTGGCAAGACATCGAGGTTACACCAATTGTGACTGCTTTGGTCAGCTTCAAACGTGCATTCAAGTCGTTTTAAATAGACATTGATATTGACTTTTGGGCACGGGCGATTCTGGGCTTGAACTGACGTGGAATTGGCGTGCGTAAGGTTAACATAAACTACCTCTAGGCCCAATGTTTCTCTGGAAGCAGAAGATCTTGGGTGGTGGCGATAAGGAGCCTGAAGGCTTCAAAGAGAAGAAACGAGAATGTCTTGCCATGCGAGATGGCCTCAAGAAATGTGAAAAGGCTGTACGAGCTTGGATGGAGGGTGCCGCCAAGATGAGCTCAGCTGCTCAAACTATGGCTGACCTTGCTGGGTCGTCAGATCAAGGTCTCATGCGTCTCGGTACTCAGATTGCCAACGAGCTTGGTCCCGAGAAGTCTCTCAAGGTTTGCCAAGATGCGGTCAACTCTATCGAGCTCAAGATCAAGCTCGTGGACAAGCTCAAGAAGGAAAGCACCGACCTTGAGGAGAAGCGTCTTATCATGAACCGTCTGAAGCGCAAGCTTGACGATGCCAACAAAAAGGACGATGCCATGGCCAAGGATAAGGCCAAGGCCGAGCACGATGAGGCTGTGAACGTGCATGCACAGCTCTTTGCCGAGGTTGATGGAAGCTTCGACTTTTTACAGGAGGAGGACCAGCACATGGGCGGTGTGGGTCTGGCAAAGCCTGAGATGTCTGCCTTTAAACAAAGTACGGTTAATTTCTTTCGCGACTGCGCTGCAGTTTGCGAAGGTTTGGTACAAGAGATCAACATGGAGGACGTGGATCTGACTTCCGAGTGGACCCGTTTCAATGATCGCAAGGATGCCAAAGTCATGGCACTCCGTGACTCTAAGATGGCCATGGTGGGCTCTTCGCGTGGCTTAAATAGTGCCGAGGATGACAATCAGTACGACTCTGGCTCTTCTCGACTCGACAGCAACGACTCTTATCACACGGCTGCTGGGTCTTCATACCCTCCTCCGCCGCCTGTGCCTAGCTCTGGAGGTGGAGCTCCACCACCTCCACCGCCTCCCCCCCCAGCTGGTTCCAGTTCTGGTTCCTATGGTCAACCACCACAGAGGCCGCCTAGCATGCTCTCAACTCGACCTCCTCCGCCTCCGCATCCATCTCAAACACAAGCCTCTCCTGCACCCCCTCCGCCTCCACCCCCGCCTTCGCAATCGTCGTATGCAAAGCCCAGTGGCCTTCAAGCCACAGCTCTCTATGCTTATTCTCCGCAGAATGTCGACGAATTGGCACTCCAAGTTGGCCAGGTCGTCACCATCACCAAACAGGAGGAAGATGGATGGTGGGAGGGTGTACTTCCCAATGGAAGACGCGGTGTTTTCCCCAGCAATTACGTTTCTTTGAACAGCGGAGGTGGTTATGATGACGATGATGACTCGGATCTTGATGGCAACGTTTGAGTTTATACCTGGTTCTCTGTAGAAGACAAACTGTCATTCTTGGGTGAGCAGGAACATATATCGTGTTTATACCTGGGACCTATCTGGGTAAGTTGCTAGAGCTGCGAAGAAACACAGTCCACTGCTGTCGATGCCACTTGCTGCTTGTTTACTTGCCAGATCCATCGTTGTTGCATCTATCTCATCCTAGTCCTTTGGCAGACATGCTTCACTAGGAATTACATTGCATGTATGCTTTCATTTATACAATTTCTATTTTTGTTGTAAACTTTTACAAAGGCTGTTGGCTAATGTTTATAGCCAATTGGAATTTGACACAATGCATAGATAAATGATACTTGCAAGTTTAGTTTCTCTTCATTACAAGACAGTCATTCTGATAGGCTTTAGTACGACTAGTGGTACAATTTGCGAACATTGTCCTTGGGCATCGTTTAACAAATTAACAAAAGTATATTCTGTAATGTACCTCTGGACAAAGAAATGAGTTCTCTCTTCTCATTATAGGTGTATCCTATCGCCATCGTTTTATCATTACCAACGGAAGCATCCTATCAACGTAAAAAAAATTAATAGTGCCTGGGCCTTCTCTTGTCAAATTCGAGGAAAAATAGCTAGGGGCGGCTATTACTACTAGTACTGCAACCTTTAATTAACAATATATATCACAGAAGATCCAAATTTCCTGTTGGTAAAAGCCTTGCATCACTTAATCTTCAACCTGAATTGGAGGGCTTGGGCTCTCCTTGTTCGCGCGGAGTAGGAATACAGTTCGATTGAGGGTGTTTGTCTGGTACGGCAGGCTATCCTCAATCTGCCATCCCTCAAGAAGCAGTGGGAGACGTTCTTTGCCATAAATGCGGTGGGCATTCCAAATGATAGTATCTTGACCGGTCGGAATACTCAAGAGAACGTATGATGCCTTTTCTCTGAGGTGGTCCATAACAATCAAATCGGCGTCAGGACACAGTGGGTCCCCATATCTACCGAGCCCATCGTGCTGGAGCGCATCTACAACTACAGCGAGTCTCACACGCTTGATTTCTTCTGGGAGACGATTTCCACGGAAAACTTGTACACGCGGATGCTCTATTCTGAGACGATTATATTCGATTGTAAAAATTTGCTTAGCTCCAAGCCGAAGTAAAAGACCTTCTAAAATAGGTTTTTGCGAGCCGAATACGGCAACTTTGGTCACTAGACGCGGGTGAGACCGAAGCATTTCTGCAACAACAGGTTCATATTCTTCCGCACGCGCCCCAAACATTCCTACATCGGCTGCAGAATACGCATAATATGATCCTTGGCCCTCAAAAGAGTCATCTACAAAGGATTCTTCGTCATAAACAACTGGGATGCGTCCATCTCTTGAAAATGCATTAAACATGTGATCTGGAATTCGCTCTGGGGGCATTTCTCCCGGTGTTGGCTTCTCGCACTGGGTTTCCTTAAACAAGATCCTATCCAAGGCACCCCCCCTGACATCTACTTCGTCACACTCATTCAAGTCCGCATTTGTCGCTGCAAGAGTCACCGTGCCAATTAAAACCACACCAAGCTTTACAACCCTCATCTAACACGGCCTGCAATCTTCAGTCTCAGCTCATACGCAGCGACCTGTTTCTGATTTGCTTAGCTTATCTTAGCTTATCGATCTCATTTCTTTTTAAAACTTTATCCTCCTTCATGCACCAATCAATTCATATATATTCCTATGCCGCTCAACCCTCCAACTCAGTGTTGGGGCCATCAGCCCAACAGATCATCCGGACTTCCATGATACCCCTCTGGAATTCCCGATGTGTTGAGGATGAATAGCGGGTTAGCTCAGAGGTAGAGTGTTGGGCCCATACTTCCGATTCTTCCGAGGGTCAGGAGGAGGCACCCAAAAGTCGGCGGATCGAAACCGCCACCCGCTACAATAACAACAACAGTTCGAGGATCCTCGAGCGCATTCCTTTTTTACCCTGTCTTTTTTTTTTCCTTCCTTGTTTTTATTTATAAAGCAAAACACCTTTTTTTCCCTTCTCCTCTCTTAAAGTTCAAGTATGAGAACATTGGAATATCCTCTGAAGAGTAGTGCTTATCCCATATCAATGATGCATTGTAATTAATTGGGTCTTTGCCGAGAAGTGGAGGCTAGGTAAGAAAATGGCATGGCCAAGGAACCACCAACCTCGAAACGCTACAAGTCAAGCAAACCTTCAATACAAGCCAGCAAAGGGCTTCAGCCAGAAGTTTGGAGTCTCAGCAAGCGCCCGTTGGTTGCCCAGTCGCATGTACGCAAGTGACGACGTTGAACGTACCTATGGCTGACCCTACCAGCATCCACGATAGGAGTGTCCTCCGCCAAGAAAGTGCTGCTTCACAAAGTCGAGCATCCCCCGGTATAGACTTGTTGTTTGGCGAGATGATAACTCTTCAAAACTTGGAGAATCCAAGGTTTTCGAATGCCCCAAATGCAAACCTAGTCGGTCGTGACATCTACGCCATCAGAGGCATCCTTTGCGCAACCTGTCCAAGGACATTCTTCAAAACAATGTGATTGAGTCATGAGTTGTAATTTTAACCCCAGATTGCATGGCACCGGAGGAAATGTAAGTTTTGCAAGTTGTACAGGGTTTCGTTTTTAGCCATTCCTGATAGATCGAGGCGAATCTGGGTAAGGTCACATTTTTTTCCTCTACAGAGAGTTAAAGGTCATATATTACCATACCTCTCTTACCATCATCATTCAATGATGAGAACATTTCGTTCATCATCGGTGACTCCTAAAGTCACCCTTGAAGATTGTCCGGTTCTTCCGGTGAGATAGCGGGTTAGCTCAGAGGTAGAGTGTTGGGCCCATACTTCCGATTCCTCCGAGGGTCAGGAAGAGGCACCCAAAAGTCGGCGGATCGAAACCGCCACCCGCTACAACAACAACAACAGTTCGAGGTTCCTCGAGCGACTTCTTTTTTCCCCTTTCCTTTTTATTTATTAAAAAAAATAAAATTTCAATCCCAGACAGTCAAAACATGTTTTGTTATTTTCCACCCATGTTCAAGTTCTTGAAGGGCGATTCAGTTTTTTCTCAAACTTCAAAGAGAGAATGTTAATCCAAAGGCCGTGAAATGAAGTTTAATTCCTTCATTCTATGAATAATTTGAATTGGATTAGCTTTCTGCGTTTCGACTTTTAGAGAGAAGAATAGATAAACTATTATTAATTATTCTTAGTTAAAAAAGTAGAAAGAGAAAAAGCTAATTGAACTTACGTTCGGGTCAGTATGGTGATGTGTTTCTCCATGAAAAGAAAAACTGTCACTACCGCCAGCGGTAATAACTTAAAATGTTATAAAAATTAAGTTTGGATGAGAAACCTCAAGCCAAAATAATAATTCACAAAAAGAATGTTTAGCTATGTGTATACATAGCTACACTACCATAATGAGGCCATTTTAGAAATTTGTCGGAGACATTTTACAAAAGTGATTGCTGCGATTTGGCAACATCAGCTCATCAAAGATCAATTTTCTGAAGAGTTCGGCTGCTCCAACAGTAGCCCCTGAAGATTGTCCGGTTCTTCCGGTGAGAAAGCGGGTTAGCTCAGAGGTAGAGTGTTGGGCCCATACTTCCGATTCCTCCGAGGGTCAGGAAGAGGCACCCAAAAGTCGGCGGATCGAAACCGCCACCCGCTACAATAATAGCAACAGTTCGAGGATCCTCGAGCGACTTCTTTTTTCCTCACTATGATTATTTCATTTTAGTTTTTGAGTTACTCAAAGTTTATATCGTTCAGGTTCCAATGCTGCATCATGGAAAGCGGGTTAGCTCAGAGGTAGAGTGTTGGGCCCATACTTCTGATTCTACTAGAATCATTAGGAGGCACCCAAAAGTCGGCGGATCGAAACCGCCACCCGCTACAATACCATCATCAGTTCGATTCCTTCGAACATTGCTTTTTTCTTTACTTTTTCCCTCTTTGAATTTATACACTTACTACTTATCAATAAATGATATAGATATGTAGGCCTTTATAAGTATATTTTTTTAAATGAGAGAAATATAATATTTTAAAGTAAAAATAAATAAAAGTATTGCTGTCACCTTTGGAAAGGAAACAAACACAAGTGGAATTTGTTTATGTTATTTGAGCAGAGCAATTTGCCATGATAAGCTTAGTTTTCTGATGCGCCATTCTGATAGGTTTGTGTTTCTTATTTTTCTAGCGGTACAAAAAATATCAAACACAATTATAATAGATAGGTAAACATAATTAAATAAACGATAAACCTTATATATTCTAATTTTTTATATCAACACGATCATCATTCCGAATTCCTTCGGAACATCAAAGTGTTTAATTCATCCTTTAGTTATCTCACGTTGTCATAAGAAATTCCAATAGAAGGTTCCACTAGAATTGATAGGCTTTGAGGTAGTCAAATCTCTATCAGGCACACGAATAATTGTTTATGTATAATTGGCTTACAGAACTACTTACATTTACCCTTAATTTACTACTATTTTACAACTCTATACTCAGGCTGCCATGCCAATACATAAATTGCAAAAAATCGAACCAAACAAAGAGATTGAAGATTGCCCGGGGAGCAGTGCTGTCTATCCTGACAGGGGGTACTCCAATGTTGATTTTGATGCTGCCAAGGAGCTTAGTGTTGGTGCTGTGATGACGAAATTGTTTGCTTATACGACTTACATTGCGGCGAAGTGTTTTTTACATGGTGTCATGATCTTCATGATTCGAATCATTCTTGCTTGTTCTGCAGTAATTTTGCTCTGCTTTGTTTGACTATTCACTTCCTCAATTATGTTGCTCCTTCGGGTGTTTGCTCTGGTTTCGATTGGGGTTTTCTTTCTAGCCTTTCTATTCTGGTGACCAGATTACTTTGCTGTGCAGTTGGGCATGGCTCCTTGGCCACTTCCTAGCGGTCCGGCGAAGTATGATTCCGATGGTTCTACGATTTGTCAGGATGATGAATTGAAGAGAAGAATGTGCATACGAATGCTCTCATTTTGTAGCAATTCCAGTTCCTCAAATGATTCTCACCACTGCTCTATTGCTTGTACCTTGTGACAAGGCTTTTACTATGGCCAGGCTGCTTAAGATTTGACAGTGGATGCTTGTAGCCGTGCTCCTGTGAGTATGAGTAATTCTTGTACAGCTTTATTCGTTGCCAATGAAACAAACATAGAAATCAGTAACTATACAATCTTTTATATTTGATTAAAGAATCATTGTCATCAACTTCCAGTAAAGCATACCGCTTCACAGGAATTGGGCGCGTCGCAAGATGCACCCACAGAAATGTCCGGTTCTTCCGGTGAGATAGCGGGTTAGCTCAGAGGTAGAGTGTTGGGCCCATACTTCCGATTCCTCCGAGGGTCAGGAAGAGGCACCCAAAAGTCGGCGGATCGAAACCGCCACCCGCTACAATAATAGCAACAGTTCGAGGATCCTCGAGCGACTTCTTTTTTCCTCCCTCTGATTATCTCATATTAGTTTTTGAGTTACTCAAAGCTTATATGGTTCAGGTTCCATGCTGCATCATGGAAAGCGGGTTAGCTCAGAGGTAGAGTGTTGGGCCCATACTTCTGATTCTACTAGAATCACTAGGAGGCACCCAAAAGTCGGCGGATCGAAACCGCCACCCGCTACAATACCATCATCAGTTCGATTCCTTTGAACATTGCTTTTTTCTTTACTTTTTTTCCTCTTTGTTTTTGATATTCGAGGTCGCTCGAACCTGAGCAGCCCCTGCGGCCCTCTCGTGCCGTTGATTACGAGCTCGCTCACGGGCGACGTCATGCAATTAATTACTGAATTCCACTTGGTCTCAGCCAGGTATCTGTCATCATGATCTCCCGAAGAACTCCAGCTTGCATCATCTCGAAGTCGCAGTTGCTCGTGGACAATTGAGGCAGCGCAAGCGACCTGATCCCATTTGCCTTGAGATGTCTTGCGTTGTCTTGTCTTGACACCAAGATGGTCGTGGGTTTTGTATTCCAATGGGACAAACCTGCATGTGCAGGTATCAGCCGCGATATACAGATATAGCTAGCAAACAACGTGCCGGAAGCAACGAGGATCTCCGGCTTGCGATCACAGTCTCGAAGACCGTCAGCGAAATTGGACTCGTTCCACGAACTGGCAAGCCTTCTGAACTGGGGGAGCCCCTCGTGCTCGCTCCAGAAGAGTTATCGAAGTTGACGGTGACAATGCTGAAGAACTGATACTTGCTTACTTACTTACTTATTTATTTGCTACTAAGGACGCACACACCTAATTATTCATCCATCATGATACCTCCGTTTTAGTTTCTACAGTATATATCGATATCAACGTCGACGCGAGGTCTATGATTGCGAATCTTGAAGTTCGAGATGAATCCAACATAAAGATCAGCACGGTTCAAGGAATGAACTCGTGCGTGGCGACCCACCACCTCGTGTCATGTCCTTCCACCTCCAGCGATCAGAACTCTGGGACTCCGCGCATTTAACCCGAAGTTGTTGTTTATAATCTCTTTACAACTAAACATAGCATAGCCAATGCTGTAAAACCAAGTGACCTCTAGGTTGGTACATCTTGCGTCGATTGGCATTGGACACGCCGCAGCATTCTACGAACGAGTTCTGTGCTAAATTCACATTCTCTCTTAACTGAAAATAGGTCACAAACCACACTTCAGGATATCTCAGCAAACGAACAAACAAACAACGTCGCACACCAGGACAGCAGCCCGACTGAGAAGTCCAAACTGATGGCCATCGGGTCCCTCGTGTATTACATCACAGAAGCCGGCTACCCCTGCAACTCGCCAAACAACGCCAAGAACTGCCCGATTCTCCACTTCAACGCCCGCAACTCAAACGCCGAGGACAACTATCCCTACTACCGCACAGGGTTCTTTGGGAAGCTCTTCCACAACCAGGTTCTGGACAGGTTCGCCTTCCACCAAGGCAGCGAGGCAGAAGGAGAAGAGGACCTCGTGCTCATTCGCGTGCTGTCGGACGATCTCTGTGACAGAAACGAGTGCATCGACGTGCGCATCAGTGTCACGACCTACTACCTCGCTGCAAACACCAGCGTAAACGACGAGTTCTACCTCACAGACGACCTTTATTCAGCGGGCGTGCTCTGGAGGTGGACCTGGAACCTCAGCGAATAACTCCCCTCCCTCCCTAAAAAGAGTGAAACAACAACAACAACAACAACAACAACAACAAAAATAAGAGAACCATAAACTTGCAAACGTGCCCCTTCCTTTCATTAGTCTTTCTTGACCTTATCCTGCTTCGCGCGAAACTTCCGCTGCTTCAGAGCACGCTCCAGTGTGCTGAGGCTCTCGTCACGACGCAGGCGATCGGCTTCACGAGTGCCTTTCCTTAGCACCTTGTACGCAATAGCATCAAGCCTTTCTAAGAGTTCTGCTTGGTCAGCATAGGCCTTGGCCTGAGCTGCCTTTGCATTCGCCAAATTGAGCTCAGACATGCACTTCTGATGCTCTAAATTGACATCATTCTTGTCTGCGGCCCTGCGCTCCTTGCCACCGGCTCCGCTGCCAGCACTAGACTTGGAGGAAGGGTCCGCCAAAGGAAACCTGTCGCGGAAGTCCAAGAGCCCCTCTCCCTTCCAGACAATATCTTCCAGGCTCGAATTAAAGAAGTTCGAGTTCAGCTCAATTCGTTTTATAATCGCACTCTCGTCTAGAGGCACATTGCCATCTTCCGAGAAGTACACATCTCTGCTCGTTGCAGCCTCCCGGACCAGCTGATCCTTCACCTGCCTGAATTCAGAATTAGAATTCAATTCATTAATCACCGAGTTCATATCTCTCACTCCGCGCGGCTGCTTTTTCGGCTGCTCGAGGGCAGCGTCTGCATGAGCCGGGACAGTTTCTCCAGTGCCATTTCCAAGCCCTTATCGAAGTTGGCCGCTTGGTGCGTTCGAACCAAGTAGCGCACGCGCGCCACCGCCCAGATTAGGCCATTGCGTCTGGCATGGTACAGAAGGAAACCTCCCAAAATCAGTGCGGCGCAAATTGCAGCAACCACCGAACCCACTACGGCCTCGTCCAGATCAACATTAGCACTGACGCACTCAACAGCATCAGCAGAGCTGCTCGGATCTCTATTGGTCAGCGTCATGACCAGCGCTGCCACAAATCCAGCTAAAATTGCAGCTGCGCCGATACCCAGGATTACCTTCAGGTGAGTCTTCATCGTGTGCCAGTGCCCCTCTTCAAACAAAAAAACAACAATCAAGCAAGACGGAAAGAACGTCAAACAACAAGGAAAACGCTAACCAAGTCCTCCAGCTCAATCTACTCCATGCCCAGAGAAAAAAAATCATCTTGTCTAGCCAGCAGAGACAAAGAGGATCCACAATCTAACCGTGCCCCGAACCATGAAGATCTGCCGCTCCTGCGACGATGCCACAGACGATCAAGAACTGTTAGCCGTTTGGCTCAAACTCGTCTGCGCCAGGTGGCAGGAGGCCCCGCTCCTCAAGCGTGCCTTTGAGTATAGCTACCCTTTCCTCGTAGGGTTCAAGCTGCTCTGCTCCGTCGCGCCTCCGCTTCAAGACTACGCCTCAGTGCCGCTCTCGCTGTTGGTCATTATCTGCGGGCGAGGAGAGTTCGTACCGCTCGCACCGATGCCACTCGGCGCGAACAACGCCTTCGTGGCATGCGCCAGGGACACAGTCTTTACCTCCGCTGCAAGCGTCATGAGCGAGCTGGCACTCTTCGCGCTGCTGGCAGTCCTCGTCCAAGAGCTCTTCAGCCCATCTGATTTTCAGGATTTTCTCGAGCGCTACCTCTGCACCTTCGCGATACCCGTGGTGATGCTCATGTTCCTCCTCTTTGCACGCATTCGCTTCTCCGCCGCCGGCCGCCCTGTGCGCAAGTCCACGGCCCAAGCAACGCGCACGCCCGCTCGCTACAACGGATCTGCTGGCATCCAGATAGGGCTATTCTCTTTTCTTTCTTTCTTTCTTTCTTTCTTTCTTTCTTTCTTTCTTTCTTTCTTTCTTTCTTTCTTTCTTTCTTTCTTTCTTTCTTTCTTTCTTTCTTTCTTTCTTTCTTTCTTTCTTTCTTTCTTTCTTTCTTTCTTTCTTTCTTTCTTTCTTTCTTTCTTTCTTTCTTTCTTTCTTTCTTTCTTTCTTTCTTTCTTTCTTTCTTTCTTTCTTTCTTTCTTTCTTTCTTTCTTTCTTTCTTTCTTTCTTTCTTTTTGGTTCGATTGAAGTCGTTTCCTTTTCAATTAATCGTTTAAATTATCTTTTGCGACTCGTTGGTTTAAGAAAACAGATCAGCTTTGAAAAGGAGTGGCAGTCGCCATGGGTCAATTGAAGAGATCGAGAATCTAGTTACGACAGATGGTTCCCCACGGTTGGCAGGAATCCCGTCTCAACAGCAAGCAATGCATGCACCAGCAAGTGAGACAAGCCGACCTCAAAATGCTTCGGAGCAACAGGCAAGTAACAACGAATTCATGCAAGGTTTTACCCAGGGCGTCTCCATCATGGCACCCAAACGCTACTCGGCACAACCGGAAAGTACGCCAATCGGAAGCGACTACATGAAAAGTATCGAACCAGAAGAAGAAGGAGAAGGAATTTAGAAATTAAAAATAAAATAAAAATGAAAAGAAATTCTTTTAATTTTAAATTGCTTTAAAGTGATTGAAGATCACGAATCTTGATTATGTAAGGTCCGCACAAACGCAGAGCCAAACTCCCGTTCATAAATATCATGCACAATGGCCGATCGGGCTCCAGCATGGGAGAGTTGATGTGCATCCATATGAAAATAGTATACCATGATATGCTCCAAAAGCTCACGAGACGGCCAGTCGCAAGTCTCACCGACGTGGGCATCTAATGTTCTCAACTCATAATCGATAGGAGTCGCGTCTATGATGTCGAGCTTCACTGTATCAACTTCAAGAGCAATCTGCATGGGGTGGAAGGCAAGCCTGATGCTCTCCCGGATATAGTTCACTCTAAACATATGCGCAGGTGTCCCCTCATTCGAATATTGCTTGTAGATTCCATAGTCATCCATGGGTGCCGACAGAATGACGCCTTCTAACCACTCAAGGTACTCCTTGTAGTTACACATATTGGTCCAAAATATGTTCAACAGAGCCTCTGCGCTATCCCTAAACTGTTTCGCCTCATTCCTTTCGGCTGTGGCGCGTATAATGCAGCTCAATTCCGTGAACACAGTGTGCTGGTCGTCGAGGGAGCGATAGTTACCCAAGAACATGAAAAGCGTCATGTCCCAGTCATTGATAAAGTCAACGAGTTCCAAATGAATACTCTTGGCTGGCGTGATTTGTCGCAGAGCAAGGTTATTGACCTGATCCATATCCGTATCTGGGTCTTCCAGAAGATTTTGAAGTTCCTCAACCACGCTTTCGATAATGCTAGCACATTCCCGCATCTGGGGCTGGATGATGTGCTCGTACAATTGCTGTCCAATGAAAGCAAACGAAGTCAGGTAGCTCTTGTGAATCGTACGATAGCATATCCGGAATTCTCTGGAGATCCGTTCAGTAGTCCTGATTGGGGCTTCTTCGAAGCACCTCTGCAAGGAAAGAGCAGAGGACTGGGCGTCCCTCACCATGGCTGAATATTTGCGTGCTAATCCGAAGATGCTGGCGTGCAATTGCTGTAATTCTTGTATGGCACCATTTATAGTATGTGCCACTAAGTTTCGACGAAATCCAAGCGCGGACAATGATATTCCCCTAATGTTGTTCTCCCTGTGCAGGGGGCGACTCAGCTTGGCCGCGCCCTCGTCTGGCGAGTCATGATCTTCGCGCCTGTTGGAGAGTCGGTGCGAGACACTCTGGCGGAGCCCACGGATTGAGAGGCGCTTCATTGCTTTTTCGTGCAAACGACAGAGTCTCCTCTTCTACAATTTGACGAGGGGAGGTGGCTTGCGAGGGCGTCTGAGCTGGGTATTTGCCTTTCTCTGGTTTTGATTTTGGCCTTTGGCCATGATTCTCATCTGAGTAGGTCAGAAACGTAGGAGTTTACAAACAAACGAGCCCAAAAAATCTTACTGTTATGCAATGTGAACCCTTTCTTTTTTCTTTCTACCTTTCAATAACAACAATCATACAAAGAATCGAGAAAACTAAAAAACAAGATAAAAAACTTTTCATTAAACAGGAAGGGCTAAACAGCCATGGAGAGAGGGATGCAAGCATTATCCGAGATTGAGAATGTAGTGACCTCTGATAAGTCGTACGATACAAGCTCAGTCGTGCTGCAAGTGGTTCTGGTAGTTTCGCTGCTCTGCGTGACAGGTTTTCTTATGTATTTCACTAAGCTCTGTCTGGCCGCAATCGAGCAGGATGGAAATGCCTCTGGTTCTGAGACTGGCGGCGACGATCGGCTGATTGGCCCTTTTATGATCTTGTCAGGCGTCTCTCTCACCCAAATCTCCTATACCCAGGAAGGAGCATGTTCATATATTGGGTGTGTTACTGGTTCCCCTAGAATATGCTACGATTGGTATGCATTTCTGGGGTACGTTTGGCTGCAGACTTGTTGCTTCTGGGGCTCCCTTAAACATCAAACTCAGGGCCGCGGCCTGTATAGGATATATCGGTATAATGTTCACTGCGAGCTTGCAGGTGTGCACTGGATCTACTGCTACCAGAACCCGCGGAGGGGATCTTTTCTGGCTGTTGCTGCGCCTGACTTTACTTCCAACACTCATCTCATATTCTATGTTGACCACACAGAAGACAGCTTGAAGGAGGACCCCGTCTTGGAAGAGGCTACCTCCAAGGCGGCGCATTTGCGAAACTCGTAAACTTCTGTCGAGCAATTACAACGATTTCACGCGCCACGACTCGGTTCCGCTAGGTAGGGTACTTAGATTGAAGAAAAGTAGGTAAGATTTTCTTTTAATTTTCTTTCAATTTTCTCCCTGGAGGGAGAAGGTAGGTAAATTTTTTGCTGCGATGCGCTGCGCAGTGCCGCCCGATTTGAACCTCGCAATGGCCAAATTCCTTGATGAAAGGCGCCCAAAAAGAAAAACTCTTTCCAATTTAAGACGTAGTACTATTCAAAGGTACTACATTACCACGGATCTTTCATGGGCTATACAGTTGCATTGAGCTTTCACGTGCTTTATTTGGGCCTTTCTTCCTACTTGGACTACCGCGATGGTCTCTCCAGTCTGAGAGTTCTAGTCACTCCCCATTTCATGTGAAAGAATATCCAGTAGCGATTGTTCTTTCATGGATAATTGTGTCAACTTCCAATCCTGTTCCTGATAACTTCCAGTTTTGGTCATCAGAAAATCAAATATTCGACTATCAAGAACGAAGCCTCTCTTTTTGATTTACTATCATTGTGGAATAGAAAATTTCTTCAGAGCGTTAACTCTTCTTCTCAGGATTTCTATCGAGGAAGGATGACAAGTCAGATCAGCAGCAACGGCGGCGCCTGAGAGTAGAGGCACGGCAGCATAAAAGGGTGAACCTGATGACCCCTTTTTACTATTATAACAACCCTTCAGAGCAGCTTGCGCGATCCGCAGCGATGCTAGGAATTGACTGGTCGGTCCGTCGCCGCATAATTGCTCTTGTTTTAATGTCCCTTTTTTTCATTGTGGTCGGTTTACTGCTCTCGCGGTATTCTTGATTTGTTTCCCCTTTTCAGCAACTTTATAAATATACAAAATTTTCAAAAGGAATAAGATTTCAAATAAAAATGAATTTAAAAAAGAAAAATTGTAATTAACTTTTTAAGAAGAAAAGGAGGAAAGGAACCTTTCATTTAAGGAGGGAAGGATCGAAGCCGATACGCCTATAGTCCTCGTCGCTTTTGATGTTAAGGAGGGAGGGATCGAAGCCGATACGCTTACAGTCCTCGTCGCTTTCGATGCCGTATGCCTGCCCGATTATCGACCACGTGCGTTCGAATTCAGGGTTATCAAATATGCTTTCCCGCCGTCTGAAGTCGTCCACGGTCGCTTGGGGGTCCCGCATAGCTGGAGGCACGTAACGAGTGTAGTCAGGGAACCTCTTTGCGGTCAACTCATTCAATTCCTTGAACGTCGCAGTAATTCTTTGGAGGGCCTCACACATCTCAGCATCATCATATTTCCTCTGAGCCTTCGGCACCGGCACCACCTTCCTTGTGGTCATGGGTTTCATCCTTCTTCTTTACCTGTACTTGCAAAGCTTCTTGAGGTTTCGGGTTTGGAGTTTGCACGTGCTGTATTTTCGGTGTCCTGAGTCTCGCTCCCTGCCAGGCTAGGGTTTTCCTTAGAAAGTGCTTACACCAGTAGAGTACTATCATAGTATTCGTTAGCAGCCCGCATCGTCCCTGATTTCGAGTATCAGTGAGCTGGAGGAGACAGATTCAGTTTGTTGGAGTGTGGTTTCTTCGTTTTACTGATCAGGATCGATTGCAGAAGGAACTGGACATTGCTGCGGTCTGAAAATGAATAGCTTCAATAAGATCACCGATTTCCACTTACCCAAGTCAGTTTTGATGTCTAGAACTTCATCAAGCGACCTTTGAAAATCCTCGAAACATGGCCCGGAAGAAATTTCCGTCGGATCATACGCAAGTATATGTCTTTGCACAAAATCCACAGTCAATGTGAATCTTGTAAAATCGGGAAAAGGACAAGCTTTGCGCCAGGAAGCAATTGATATTGCAAATGAGCAATTAGACGTAGTATTCCGAAAGTTATAGCCACTTCGTGCATTAGGACATCTACACTCCCGTTCAAGTATGAGCTATGTTCTTTCGAAGGAGCTACTTCTCTAGCTTGTTCAGGTTTCATCCAGGTGTCCTTTTCTACATCAAGATGTGTCTCACAGCGTGGACAATAGATCGTATTTTTCATTGAAGAAAACCTCTTAGTAGGGTACCAAAGTCCGGCAGCTCTTTCTCAGCACCTACAGGCCATCTGGGCGCAACTTTCGAAATTACCCGTATCAAATCTTTTTCAAGCCTGTGGAGAGTTAGAAATATGCGAAACCTCTTTAATGCATTCGACTATAATTTTTTCTTTCATAATCCGTAATGTCTAAAGTCTTTCCTCGCTTCGTTCATCTCCCTCATATTCGTGTTCGGGCTCCTCGTTAAGATCTCTTTCGATCCCAATTTGATCAAGGAAAGGTTCCAAAATAATTTGATTCTTCAGCATTTGGATTGATGGTTTCATTTCGAGAACGTTTTGAACCTGCGCCACGAGGTTTGGCTATTAATTATCTTGGTCTTGATGATCTCTTCTACAGTCTTCCTCACTTTGAAGATGTATGGGTTTGAAGCTTTTACCGTTCAACTCCTCCAATCCAACTCGCATGAGTGACTCGGCGTCTAGTTTACAAGCAATATATTAGAAGACTAGATAGCGAACTTTCAGGTCAGTGGAATGCGAGGCAGTTAAATCACAGTGACGTAAGAGGGAACAGAAAGCTTTTCTTAGACAGAGAATGAAATTCAAAAGAAAGAAGCTTAGACTTTCCAAGTCTCTCTTTTTGAATTACTATCATTGTGGAATAGAAAATTTCTTCAGAGCGTTAATTCTTCTTCTCAGGATTTCTGTCGGGGAAGGATGACAAGTCAGATCAGCACGGCGAATGCAGCAACAACGACGCCTGAGAGTGGAGGCGCGGCAGCAAACAAGGGTGAACCCGATGACCCCTTTTACTATTACAACAACCCTTCAGAGCAGCTTGCACGGTCCGCGGCGATGTTAGGAATTGACTGGGCGGTCCGGCGCCGCATAATCGCTCTTGTTTTAATGTCCCTTTTTTTCATTGTGGTCGGTTTATTACTCTCGCGTTATGCTTGATTTGTTTTCCTTTTAAGTAGTAGCTTAAAAAATAAGAAATGAATCTAAAATTAAAAAAATGAAATTGACTTTTTAAGAGAAAGAGGAAAGGAACTCCTGTTTGTCCTCGGGGTAAACAGGGCGTGTAATGGTAAGGTCAAAATCGTCCGGGAGTTCGAAGAGGTGATACTTTTTATTGACTTCCTCCGTAATGCGCACGAACTCAGGGTCTTCAAAGATGCGTTCCCTGTTCTTCATGGCGTTCACGGCCGCTTGGGGGTCCCGCATAATCTCAGGCACGACAAGGGGGCGGTTAAGAATTCTCTCCATCTCCCGATTCGATTCTTCGACCTCGTCCGCAATTCTCTTGAGGAGCGCAGCCATCTCCGCATCATCATACTTCCTCTGAGCCTTCGGCACCAGCTTCACCTCCTCCATGTCAATCTCAATGCGTCTCATCCTTCTTCTTTACCTGTACTTGCAAAGCTTCTTGAGGTTTCGGGTTTGGAGTTTGCACGTGCTGTATTTTCGGGGCCCTGAGTCTCGCTCCCGGCCAAGCTAGGGTTTTCCTTAGAAAGTGCTTTCACCAGTAGAGTACTATCATAGTATTCGTTAGCAGCCCGCATCGTCCCTGATTTCGAGTATCAGTGGGCTGGAGAAGACAGATTCAGTTCGTTGGAGTGTAGTTTCTTCGTTTTACTGATCAGGATCGATTGCAGAAGGAACTGGACATTGCCGCGGTCTGAAAATGAATAGCTTCAATAAGATCACCGATTTCCACTTACCCAAGTCAGTTTTGATGTCTAGAACTTCATCAAGCGACCTTTGAAAATCCTCGAAACATGGCCCGGAAGAAATTTCCGTCGGATCATACGCAAGTATATGTCTTTGCACAAAATCCACAGTCAATGTGAATCTTGTAAAACCAGGAAAAGGACAAGCTTTGCGCCAGGAAGCAATTGATCTTGTAATGAGCAATTAGACGTGGTATTCCGAAAGTTCTCCCGTTCAAGTATGAGCTATGTTCTTTCGAAGAAGCTACTTCTCTAGCTTGTTCAGGTTTCATCCAGGTGTCATTTTCTACATCAGGATGTGTCTCACAGCGTGGACAATAAATCGTATTTTTCATAAAAGGAAACCTTTTAGTAGGGTACCAAAGTCCGGTAGCTCTTTCTCAGCACCTACAGGCCATCTGGGCGCAACTTTCGAAATTACCCGTATCAAATCTTTTTCAAGCCTGTGGAGAGTTAGAAATGTGCGAAACCTCTTTAATGCATTCGACTATAAATTTTCTTTCATAATCCGTAATGTCAAAGTCTTTCCTCGCTTCGTTCATCTCCCTCATATTCGTGTTCAGGCTCCTCGTTACGATCTCTTTCGATCCCAATTTGATCAAGGAAAGGTTCCAAAATAATTTAATTCTTCAGCATTTGGATTGATGGTTCCATTTCGAGAACGTTTTGAACCTGCGCCACGAGGTTTGGCTATTAATTACCTTGGTCTTGATGATCTCTTCTACAGTCTTCCTCACTTTGAAGGTGTATGGGTTTGGAGCTTTTAACGTTCAACTCCTCCAATCCAACTCGCATGAGTGACTCGGCGTCTAGTTTACAAGCAATATATTAGAAGACTAGATAGCGAACTTTCAGGTCAGTGGAATGCGAGGCAGTTAAATCACAGTGACGTAAGAGGGAACAGAAAGATTTTCTTAGACAGAAAATGGAATCAAAAATTGGAAATGTAATTCAACTTTCTAAATTTATCCTCTAATCTACACCGAGACTTTGAGTGGTTGTGTTACCTAGAGGCAGAAGTAATTTTATAAGTACTTAATAATAAAATTACCCTTTTAAAAATAAAATTTGACTGGTACACATAGAATGTGTCGTCTATGCAGAATCCATACAATTTTTTTCCGGGTTTTGCTTGGCAAATAAATTACACAGGCAGCAGGCGACATCCTGCTTCTCCAAGGAAGACGATGCCTTGGCGAGCACCGATTCTTGCTCCAACTCACACCACTACGTACCTTGCGGGCTTTTCTCTGGTTGTGACGATGCAAATTTCCAGGCAGACCAGCAGGCCTTTTCCCTTGCCTCGAATGCGTGTGACAGATCTCCGATGGGGGTGACCAATTTCTGCTTGGCGATGTCTGTGGCCAGTGCGATTTACAATGGGCCCTATCCTGGCTGCTCGGCGCGCGGGGGGAATGCCTCTCTTTGTCTAGGAGGGCCAAGACTGCTCCAATGTGAATACAAGCTTGCTCGTGCACGGCGGCTTTGGCAATGTGGTCGGCACAGAAGGTCAGATCACTGTCAACAGCTGCAGCGCCGAAGAACTTACAACGGGCAAGTGCATTGCGAATAAAGATGACTATGAAGCGGCGTACCCCGTGGAGTGTCTTTCCACGGCGCATCACTTGCGCAAAAAGATGTTGGCAAGTTACTTGCAGGGATGCATCGACGTGGACAGTGTCCAATCCTGCTTCTGTAGTTCTGGAGGAGAATGCCCTCCGGGATCCTGCGGACTATTTTTGACTGCGACCCGGATACCGAGCTCTGCAACGACACATCTGTGAGTGCGCCGGCGGGCAAGTGCGCCAACTCCTTCGAAGACTGTGATGACCCTGACTATCTAGCCGATTTGCACCTTGCTCGGGTACAAATGCTAACGGAGTACGACAACTGGAAAGAAAGCAATGGTTGGAGCTCTCTCTACTTGACAATTGGCGTGTACATTAAAATCTTGGTCGTGCTGGCGGTCCTGGAGCTGAGATACCAACACGAGCAGCAGCCCTCTCTCCTGAAGCCTCTCACGGAGGCGCGGTCTCCATTTGGGATCTACCTGGTGGCGAATGTTCTGATTGGCGTGTTGATCGCAGCGGCAGGCCCCCCTTTCGGGATCATGGGCATGGCTTATAGCATGTCGCCCTTGTACGGCGGCGACTCGACGCTCAGGGCCAATTACCCCTTCATCGAGGACTTTGGCACGACCAAGGGCAAGGCAACTGCCTGGTTTATGGTCTCGCTGATGGCTCTTGTTTTCTGGTTGATCTTATTCTTTCAGAACCGCAGCCTGCCTGCCTCGATGACCGCAGCCTGACGCAAACAGTCTGCTCAGGAGCAGGATGCGCAGCGGAAAAGGGAGCTGCTCAGTCGTGCTCTAGCTCAGCTCAGGTCTCGAGGGAGTCCCAAGGCGCGGCAACTTCTCAAGCAAGAAGCAACTCAACAGTGAGTACACACCAATTGAGTTATTCCGCCTATTCTTTTAAATTAAATTAGTTCCATCTAAAAATAAACAAAAAACCACTGCAAGAAAGAAAGAAAGAAAGAAACAAAAATGTTTTTGGCCCATTTCCTTCCTCGTAGTAATTGCCTTTTGTTTCATTTCAAAGTTTCTAAACCATTTCTTAAGGGTGGAGGTTCACTTCAATACCCCTCAATGGTTGTTCCCCGAACAGCGCGCTCTGCAAAGCTGCTAAAGGTGCAGACAGGAAGGTCTGTTATGTTAAACTGAAAAAGGAAGCCGCGTTTTGATGTTTCTTTCTTTTAAATGAAAAGGTTCTTGGTCTTAAAAATCTCTTCAGGGCGAACAGAAAACAGTGAACAGTAAAGGAAAAGGTCACATCTTAAAAGGCATTTACTTACTTGCAGCTTGAGCAGCACTTGGCGCCTGTTTGAGGAGTTTCTTCGACCTCGCGTTGTCAGTTCCAGTGGCGCGGCCAATCAGAATGAACAGCATAGCCATCCAGAATGGCCATTGCTGCACAATTGGAAAGAAGATGACGGTCACGTCAACAATCAATCAATCAATCAATCAATCACCTCTTTGATGGAGAAGCACGCAAAACTCTCGAAGAGGGAAAGCGCCATGACAGTGGAGACGCCGCAGGACATAAATGCGTCTCGAACTTCAAGATTCGCATCGTAGACCTCGCGTCGACGGTGATATCGATGCACTGTAGAAACAAACCAAAACGGAGGTACCATGATGCCGGAATAATTGGGTGTGTAAGCAAAGAACTCACGTACAAGTATCAGTTCTTCAGCATTGCCGCCGTCAACTTCGATCGCTCTTCTGGAGCGAGCACGAGGGGCTCCTCCAGTTCAGAAGACTTGCCAGTTCGTGGAACGAGTCCAATTGCGCTGACGGCCTTCGAGACCGTGATCGCAAAGGTTTGCCCATTGGGCGGGGTTCACAAAACCCACGACCGTCTTGGTGTCAAGACAAGACAACGCAAGACAACGCAAGACAACGCAAGACATCTCAAGCAAGGCAAATGTGATCAGGTCGCTTGCGCCGCCTCAATCGTCCGCGAGCAAGTTCGAGAGCTGCGACTTGGAGAAAGATGACGCAAGATGGAGTTCTTCTGGAGATAGATCTCGATGAAAGATGCATGTGGGACCAGGTGGCAATAATATTAATTAATTGATTAATTAATTAATTGCATGACGTCGCCCGTGAGCGAGCTCGTAATCAGCGGCACGGGCTGGCTGCTCAGGTTCATGCTGCGAGCGACGACCTCGAAGAAGTCGAGGCAGCGACAGCATCGTTGTCGCTCGAGGCACCAACTTCTGTAGGGTATGATCCGAGCAGTTTTCGCAGTTTTCTGTTCGAGAATCGCGTGGGAATTCCGTGGAATTGGCGATTCTGCTAGGAAGGCGGTAGGCACTGCTAGCACCGCGCAGGAGGAGGCTTGCGGGAACACCGCTCGAGCAGTCCAGCTATAGCTAGCGATGGGCACGCTCGCGCTTAGGGCTGGGGCCATGGGGCGCCACGGCAGAGCTCGAAGATTGGCCGGCGGGGCCAGTTTGGCGGCGTGGAAGAACCTCTGGCTGGAGTAGAGGCAGGAGAGCTTGTGGATGCATCTGTAGATCAAAGCACTTGGGAAATCAACACTAGGTACTGTGGCGATACAAAGAAGAACCCAACTCGCAGCAAAACCCGAACTCGCGGAGGCGATCGAAGCAGCGAAGAGAAAGGGAGAGCTAGGTTGCTTGCGTACATTGTCAAGGCTCTAAGCAGCTGTCTGAGACACGCCGTTGAATTGCAAACCAATTGATCGCTGGCAATATCTGCGCGAGAGAGGAATATGGCAACGCGAGAGATGACATCCTGGGAAGAGCATACCACACGTGCGCATGAAGCTCGCGAACTGTTCTTCTTTGATGAAGATGACAAAGATGTTGTGTATCTGAATGGCGCCTTCCTTGGCCCTACTCTTCGAGCTAGCGCAGAAGCTGCGATGAAGGGTATGCTGACACAGAGTAAACCTTGGAATGTAAGCTTTCCCAAAGACTTCAACGAGCCCGTGGAAAATCTCCGCGAGGTCTTTGGCGAGATCATCAATGCGCCTGCACGCAATATTGCCATTTTGCCCTCCGTGGCATATGCAGTGTCGACTGTCGCAGTCCATGTGAGCAAGATTCTAGAACCTGGTGACAAAATCCTGGCGCTTGATGGCCAATACACCAGCAACATTTTGGGTTGGCAGCGCCTTTGTGAAGAGCGCGGGTCTGAAATGTTGATTGTCCCTGAGCCCGAGGATGGCGACTGGACCAGTGCTGTCATGAAGGCTCTTGAAGCGGACCAACCTCCCAAGCTAATTGTACTCCCGGCGGCTTGCCACTGGTGTGACGGATCTTTCATTGACACCGTTACTATCACCAATCGTGCGCGGGAGCTTCAAGCGCGCATCTTTCTTGATGGAACCCAATCTGTCGGTGTTGAGCCCGTTGATGTGGCTGCGCTCAAGCCTGATTATCTTGCTGTTGCAGCATACAAATGGCTCCTTTGTCCTTACGGCACCGCCTTCATGTATGTTGCTGATGAACACTGTGATCAAGAGCCTCTCGAAATGCATGGATTCCAGCGTAAGCATGCTGGTATGCGCCCTGATGGTTCATATGACGTGCAATGGCTTTACAACGAGCGCGCTGGGGATTACAAGGATGGTGCAAGGCGCTACGATGCTGGCGAGCGCGCCAGCTGGGTGGTCATGGCCATGGCGCTTGAAGGTGCCAAGCAAGTGAGAGACTGGGTCAAGGAGGATGTTGTGGGTAACCACACTCGCCAGCTTCTCCAGTATCTGAGCGATGAAGCAACAAAACTTGGATTTATCTGCCCTTCTCCGAAGCTATGCAGCTCTCATATTATGGGTGTTCGTGTGCCTGATTCGACTCCAGAGGAGCTTTCCCGTCTTTTGGGACTCCTGAAAGAAGCGCGGGTGCTTGTGTCTCTCCGGGGTAACGCGATCCGCGTCTCGCCAAATTTGTGGTCCACTAAGGACGACATTGATGCTCTTCTCAAGGTTCTTGCCGTGTATATGGAGGAGAAAAAAGCATAATCATATCGTGTTCTTCATTATAAAGAAGCTTTGTTAAATGATCAACATATTTTCTACTTGCACACCATCTTTAAAAACTTAATCCGATGAGCGGGCAAACTAACCTGCAACAATCTTAAAAAAACCTTGTTCTTAGCTCTAAGCAAATTGCGTGCATCATAAAATAGTTAACAAATTACCCTAATGAATATTTAAAGCTTCTTGGATTGTGTTCCACACATTCTTTCTTGTTTAGAGTCTCCAACGAGTCTCCGACATCTTTCAACTTTTAAAATTTCATTTTCTAATTCCACTCTTCATAAAGTCTTGCCAGCACAGGGAAACGAGGTCCTCTCGCCTTCTTCCCGTGTAGCATTTATTTGAAGCCCTAAGTCATGATATTTTGAAGTATTAGGTTGAGGCATTTCACACCATCTCAGCGAAGCGAATTAGTACCCAGGTAGATAGCACCGATTGATTTCTTTTTTCAAGCGAATCTCCCCCCGCAAAAAGGACAAGTTATTTTTATTTCTTTTAAATTATAAATTAAAAATTAGTAACAATAAAAGTAGACAAAATTATCTTTCAACGTTTGTTTTATAAAGAGCTTTAGGGTATCTCTAGAGGCAGAGGTGCGTACCCACACCGGCAAGGAATGCCTTGTTCGCAGAACTAGCAAATCTAGAACTTTCGGGTAGACTTGGAAAGCGCATGCTGCTGGAGTGTTGCGCGCTCTGAGATCGACGAGATCGTGCTTCAACTGTTATTTAAGTAGAGGAACGTGCCATCCGAAGATATTGAATGGGTGCGAACGATACTGTTTCGGGAAGGCTCTCGAACTACCGATTGCTGGGATCACAAATATCCTTTGGTGAACCCCTCCTGCAGACAAGCAAAAACAGCCTGGAAAAGAGACGCGCGGGAATGCAGGCTGGGTCGTGACTTTTTATAAGGCTGGTGATAAATAGTTCGTTCTGCACAGCACAAGAGTGAGTTGAGCGCTCATTGCGCTCGAACGAAAATCGCTTTCATGCCTCAGAGTGCACAGGAAGCTAGCTAGCTACCTGTCTTTGCAATAAACAAGCTACACTTTTCGTGGCTTTCTTGCATGCAAAATCTTGTTACCAAGTGCAGCAAATACCAAACTTGAAAACCTAAATTCCTCCATCAAAAACTCAAGCGCTTTGCTTTCATTGCCTACTGAGTAGGGGCGAGCAAATTTGAACAATTCGGGAGCTAGTCACTTGGCTTCAGTACTTGACCTGCTCGTAGTACCTGTACCTTACTCTGAAAACATCTCGACATTGACAAGCCTTGAAAATGATATCTTGGGACAAGCATACGGCAGACGCACAAAAGGCGCGTGAGCTATTCTTCTTCGACGAGGAAGGTGACGAAAATGTTGTCTATCTCAATGGCGCTTTCCTTGGACCAACGCTTCGAGCTAGCGCTAAGGCGGCACAAGATGGCATTTTATCACAAGGGAAGCCATGGAAGACTTTGTCCCCTACGCATTTTGAAAAGCCTCTGGAGGATCTGCGTGAGGTGTTCGGAGACATTATTAATGCACCAGCGCAAAATATTACCATCGTCCTCTCAGTAGCCTATGCAGTCGCAACTGCAGCTCGGCACATTGGCCCGCGCCTTGAACCCGGGGACAAGGTTCTTGTCCTTGACAGTCAATTCAAAAGCAATATTCTGGGCTGGCAGCGCCTCTGTGACGAACGCAACGCTGAGATAGAAATTATCCCTCAACCTGAAGATGGTGACTGGACCAACGCAGTCATGAAGGCACTTGAAGCGGACCAGCCTCCTAAACTTCTTGCTCTTCCCGCGGCTTGTCACTGGTGCGATGGATCTTTCATAGACACTGTGCGTATCACTCAGCGTGCACATGAACTGCAATCGTTGATTTTTCTTGACGGTACCCAATCCGTCGGCGTCGAGCCCATTGACGTGGCAGTGCTCAAACCAGACTACCTCGCAGTTGCAGCATACAAATGGCTCCTTTGTCCCTATGGCACTGCTTTCATGTATATCTCTGATGAGCATTGCAAGCACGAGCCTCTCGAAATGCACGGGGGTCAACGCAAAAGTGGTGGCATGCGTCCTGATGGCTCATATGACGTGCAGTGGCTTTACAAGGAGCGTGCCGAGGACTACAAGGATGGTGCAAGGCGCTATGATGCTGGTGAGCGCTCCAACTGGGTATTGATGGCTATGGCACTTGAAGGTGCTAAACATGCTCGTGCTTGGGCAAAAGGAGATATTGTAGGCAGTCATACCCGCCAACTTCTCCGCTACCTGAGTGATGAAGCAACGAAATTGGGGTACGTCTGTCCTTCTCCTGAGCTGTGTAGCTCTCACATTATGGGCGTTCGTGTGCCTGGCTCGACACCAGAGGAACTTTCTAGTCTCGTAAGTCTCTTGAAAGAGGCAAATGTACTCGTATCTCTCCGCGGCGATGCTGTGCGTGTGTCACCAGGTGTATGGTCCACCAAGGCCGATATCGATGCTCTTCTCAATGTCCTCTCCAAATACTTGGAGGGAAAATCGCGTAAATGCTAGATTGTGATTTTCTGTTTCCTTCTTTGCAAAGCATCATGGCATCGTGCTACGTCAGTACAAAGAGAATCAGAAATTCTTAAAAGAATAAATGAAAATACTTGTTAATCTTACATTTTTTTGAACTCGATATTTGGTAGGGAATTCAACAATCAAGAAGTTAACTGCCCTCATACGACGAGTTTCATTTTCGAGTGAACTGAATTCCTCCAAGGATTCACCACACTGTGCTATTCTTTTTGTATCTGATCTGATTCGATATAAACAATCACACAAATAAACCTGAGATGTCCCCTGTTTAATCAAGCAAAGGCAAAAGCAGCGGCCTCCTCATCATCATACTACTTACTACAACATGCTGCAGATGATGCAATAATCAGCAAGGCACCTGCTCAATGTAACGGAATATTACCACAGCCTCAAAGCACACTTTATTTATGTATATTCTTATTATTTGCATTTACAAATTTACAAGATCCTTGATTGATGATTAAGCTCGAAAAGCAACTGCAACTGCTTTGGAAAATTTGGAACTCAA
The DNA here is from genome assembly GCA_004764695.1 of Schizochytrium sp. TIO01. Lineage (NCBI taxonomy): Eukaryota > Bigyra > Thraustochytrida > Thraustochytriidae > Schizochytrium > Schizochytrium sp. TIO01. Next base: position 338,827 of record SMSO01000007.1, read on the forward strand.
CCAATAAGGAAAAGGGAAAAGGAGTCTGTACATTTGGCATTGGGAGTTTTTATGTAAAGTTTGAGATATTGCTAAAGTGATTTAATTGTTTACGACAAGGTGCCTAGCGCAACATGCGAAACATCATTCTTGAAAAGGACATGAACTGACGACGGTGCAATGGCTGAATCCAGCCGTCGTACTTGGGGCTAAAGCTAGCGCGGAGCACCGTCTGCCTGTTCAGAGGCTCAACATTTTTATATGCGCCTTGGTAAGGAAATGCACTGTGTGCGGTCTCACGGTGCTTGTCTTGTTGCTGAAATGTTTCACCATTGATCTTTGTGAAGATATCAGAATCGTTGATAGTATCGCGCTTCCTTTCAAGATCGGTCCATTCGCCGCGAGAAACCTTTACCACATCCTTGACCTTGTCAATATCCATGTGGGGCAGTTGAGCAACCCACTGGTAACGAAAGCGCCTTCCATTCGGGTCAAGTTCAATGGAGTCAGGATCAGGAAACATCTCGACAACAGGGGAGTCAGGCTCTGTCATGAAAGGGCGCAAATTAGACGGCAATGCCGAGTTTGATTTGTACGGAAGGACAGCCATGAGCTGTTCAATCGGTGTTGCTGGAGAGGAGGGTTCCCAAGTATCAAACTTGTTCTTTTCAATCATTTTCGGAATCACTTCCAGCAAGTCGCGTGCAAACGGTGCATAGTGATTACTGTATTGGTATGTCCAGCTTGGGAGGCGATCAAAGTAGTAGCGTGTCACAAACTGCATACCACGGATATAGTCCTCTGCAACCTTGCTAATTAGCTCCCTACCTTCCTCGGTTCTAGGGTCTAACTGGAATTTTTCAGAGTAGTACATGTCCATGTTGTCGGAAGGATCATCCGAGCCAAAGATACGGCGATCATTCTCACTGAATTGAGAAATATAATAGCAGTCGCGCTCAGCAACGCAAGAATCAACATCATCCTGGTACGCCAGTGTCGCAACCTTGCGAACGTGCTCTGCCCAGGTTTTGTCCTTGGCAAGGAGCTGGGCAGGTCTCACTGAACTATTGTGCCTGAAACGGACTTCTACATTGTTACTGTTCGATTTGCTATAAGCGGACATTTTCAGTGTTCGCGCGAGCTCCTTTACATGACGAATCTGCATGTCATTGAGGCCCTTAAAGATGATTTGAGGAGCCAGGTTGAGTTTCTTGACATAAGCAATAGAAGCACTGGCTGCACTTGGAGCAGATTGCGCAACGAGCGGTTTGATATTCATGATATCAACCCAAGGCTTGTTTTTCTCAGCGAGATCAACTGCCTGGAGTGCAAACTCGATAACACCCCCACGGAGCTTCATCAAAGTATGGTTCAAAGGAACTTCCTTGTCATGCAAGTTCACGCACTGATCTCCGTTTTTGCAAGTGCCTTTCGCGGCAAACTCGATGCATTGTTTCATGTTGCGCATAGGCTTCCACTTCTTACGTTTCTGATCAATGTAGTTCGTGACTGTGTCACGGCTAGAATCTTCGGACTCCTCGATTCGAATGAATTTGTCCAGATAGAGTGAAAAGTTCTCCAAATCGAGATGATAATCCTTATTCACAATAAATTTGGGCTCGTTTTGGTCCTTAATGTTGCTGTCGAGATAGAGAGAGATAATTCGAGTCAGGGCACCGTCGCGAACATCCAAAGTTGGGAGGTGCGGCAGGAAATCGTTACCGGCCATAAAAAAGAGGACCAATATATCATCAATAGCGCGTTCCTTTTGTTCTTCATTGAGATCAAACCGGTTCAAGAACTTCATGTTGAGCACGTGACGAAAAATGTCTACATCAATGGCGGAGTAGGAGTCGGATGTCTTCTGCATTGGCCTTCTGATGAAGGCCGGGGGTGTGTGACGAGAGCGAGAGAAGTTTTTCGCCATTAGGTCCTCCAGACGACTCGTGTTGCGTAGAACAACAGTACGAGGCAAGTGCAGGCCAAGACTGAGCATAGCAAGGTCAGCATCATCACCTACAATGCAGTGTTCGTTGACAGCGCGCTGTGTCGGAGTTTCCGAGCCGTCTGCAGCCTTTGCACTTTGATCCTCGTCCTTCTTTTGTGAGCGAATGAACTCGAGAATCTTGTGCTCACCCTCACCGGGGACCTGGGCATCTGCAACCACCACGTTTAGGCCCTTCCACAACTCGTTCTCTGCCAAACGCTTAGTGACTGCAATCTTCAGGTAGTTGCTCAACTTCATCATAAAGTCTGTGCCTGGTGTGATTACATTGGAGTCCCACTTATCGGGGCGAAAGACCTTATGTTCAGGTACAAAGTAGCCCGAGACCTTCTTCGCAGCACGCACTTCGTCCTCAATCTCCATGCGCTCTTCATACTCACGGACAGAACGGAGACGGCGCTCACGCTGCTGGGACATCTTGGCAGCCGGTGCAACGCCATCAATGCCAAGGTAGAGAAGCTTGCGGGGCTTGGTGAGCTCCACAAGGGCATCAATCTCTTCAATAACGGCCGCAAACATCTCCTCCTCAGTGCGCTGCATATTGCCCGAATCAGAGTGGCAGCACGGGTGGATAATGCTATTCATGTCGAGGTAAACATTCTCACAATCACCGATCTGCTTTCGGAGCACATTTTCATCCAGTTTAAGCAGCCATCCGTAAAATGCGGGCACGCCCATCCTGATATATGCCTAATTCCCCTGCTTTTCAGAAAACTGAGGTTTCGCCTTTTCTGTATAGATATTCGAACACTTGAATGTCGATCGATAGTTAGTTGATTAATCCGAAGCCCCAGCCTCAAACAGAACTCTCCCGCAACAAACGCAGCAAACAATTGCCACGTTCGTACGAGAGCACCGAGACTTTGCGACGTTCCGGGTCGATCCACCTGAAGCAGAGTCCAACTTCACGCTGATTCGCTCGCTTCACCTTCAGAGATCCTGGTGGGTACTCAGCACACAGCTCAAACACCACCGAGTCGAAGCCCTCTTGCTGGCACCAGCAAGCTCTGATCTCTCGCCTCGAGCCACTCAAACGAACTCCACGCTGAGTTCGTTCTCGCATTGCTCGCACAAGGCAGGCAGGCACTCACTCATTCGCCCATTTTCATTCATTCGCTTATTCTCATTCAGTCATTTCTTCATAATTAACCCAATTAATTTCTTCAGTCCCAATTAAAAAATACAGCAGTCTCGCCAGTCTCAGCCAGCCATTCTGTGCGCGCACCCCTCCATTCGCACACCCATATCCCCGCAAGGCGCACACCCATGTCCACACGCCCCCCCCTCAGTTCCTGGACCGTTCCGCACACACCTCACTGAGCCGGAAATTTCTTTTCTTTCACCTCTACTTTTCCCCAGCCTGCCTGCTGCCTCTACTATTAGGCAAAAGGTTAAGAGGGCTTAGCACCCGCGGGTGCCGTCATCTGATGATGATGGATTTCTTTGTTTTACAAACTAATAATCGTTTTAATTTTAGTATAAAATTAGAAAAATTAATCATAGTTTTCAGAATACATGATAAAATACAGAGTGATTGCCCTTCAAGTTGTTATAAATCTGTCGAGCAGCGCGAGCGAATGAGTGAACGGCCCTCAGCTCTGGGGATAGATCCTCTGTACGCGATAATGGAGACAGCTGGAGCTGGCCACCTAGTTATTTTGAAGCGATCAGTGATCGTGGTGACTTGAGGAGCGAATTAATTACACATAGGCACATGAACATTCATGATGACCTATAACTAAAAACAGGGCCTTCTACTGCTACTACTACTGCTACCTATTTCACTAATTGGTTAGCTAGTCTACTGAGGTGGTTACGAGCGCGTAACAGGCGGTCTAGGGGCCATATAGCGTTTACATTAGCTCTGTCGCATTCCATTCTGTTTAATTAAAAAAAGAAAAGAAGAGGAATCAAATATCATAAGTTTCGATTGATTTCGATTGATTTCGATTGATTTCGATTGATTTCGATTGATTTCGGTCGTTGATCAATCTATACGAAGGAAACAGCGTCGATGAAGGTGAAATTGGACGCTGAAGGTGAGGAAAAGCTCGTGTAAATAGGCAGTGCTGAGATGTGAGGCAGGTATTGAGAGAAAGGTAGACGAGGGCCTCGCTCAACGAAGGGCTCGAGGAACTCCAAGATTGTCGGAAAAGAAAAGCTGAGAATCTCGCTATTGCGCTTAGTTAACTTTGGGGTCTTTTTCTTTTTCTTTTTCTTTTTCTTTTTCTTTTCCTTTTCTTTCTTTCTTTCTTTCTTTCATTCGAGTTTTTTCTTCTTTTGGTCACTATAATGGATATATATATGTATATATATATATACATATATATATATATATATGTATATAATGAGATGAGGAAAAAGAAGCAGAGAAAGGGATGAAATGAGGAGTGAAATCGCGCAAGCATATGCAGAACTGGGGTGCAGCTGGCCTGCCTCCGCCACGATTGTGGACGGACTCAACGACGCGGTGGTAACCGAAGGCTCGAAGGTCCTCCCCCCCCCTGGAGACCGCCAAGGTCTGATCCCTGCAGCGAGCTGGAGAGAGAAAGTCAGTCTCGGGTTGCTGCGGTGGTTTACTGACGCATTCAGGTTCTTCGTTTTCTCATCTATATATATAAATATATATATATTTATATATACGTGTAGGTACTTAGGTATACCTGCTTATTGTAGAGAGCTGTTGTTGCTCTGTATTGAGGTTTAGAGGTTTGCGTCACTCGAGGTTGATTGGGCTGGGTGCATGCGCTGCATCGAGCACGCTCGCCGTCGTTGACGAGCTGCGGGTGCCTAGGGCTTACTGGAGTCTGGCAATTCAGGTCGCACAGAAGTTTTCATCGTCCCGTCGAATTCTTTCGAGGTAGGGCTCGATCTTTTGTGAAATTGTAACCATTCTCGGTTCTTGGACTTCTTCGTATCACGGTCGCTCTTCGCTTTGCTTGATTTGAAGGACAACAGCATTGTAAGAAAAGGTCTCTGTACGTTCCGAAAAAGTGTGACTGAGTAGGCAGTATTGAGCTAAGTCATACAACAGTAGTTCGTGGGTATTGACGCACGATACGGCAAAGTTTACAAGATCTGACCCAGTCTTATAGCTCTAGCACTGTCAAAAGATACGCCACGACTCTAACGACCGCTCTGAACTCAGATCGAACAAGCTGATCAGGTTCCAGGCTCGATCTTTCCCTGGCACGTCAAAGTGAATCTGTGGATCCTGCTCGGAACGTGCTTATCACACTTAGGAAAGCATCGGTCTAACGCAGCAAAACTTATACTTGTAGACGATTCGCACATCAAGCGACACGTCTGCAAATGGTCCTAAAGGCAGGTCGTGGACGTCTAAGCCGCAACGGCGGCAAGGCCGACAGGTTCATGAAGTTCCACCTTGACACGGACTTCCACGGACCAAGCGATACCTGGATTGCTCGCCAGGGTGCTGTGTTTGCCCATGCGGGTGGAGCTGGGACAGGCGCCTCCAGACAAGCTGGACCATCTGGTCAGGAGCCGCGCCTGCAGAAATCTGATAAGGCTAATTCTTCTGCAATGGTGTGGGCCTCGCTGGTCCGCGAGGCACAGGCAGCATCGGAAAATGCAAAGCAAGGTATGATGGACTTGTCCAGGGTTTCTTTGGATGATCCGTGCCACTGGCCTGCTCTCAGTAGCAGTGCTCATTCTGTACTTAGCAGTGATGACGACGAACCTAGCTTAGGTACTTCAACTTCTTCCATGGTCTTCGAGACCCAAATGGAAGGAGATCTTAAGGATAAGCACGAATGGATCTGCTTATCCAACAAGCGCTATGTAGAGGCTCTTCAGGACGAGGATGAGCCTAATACGCTTGCAGCAGCTTGTCGCCATGTCTTGCACAGGTCGTCCGCGTCGATTTCTTCTGCAGCTTCGGTTGGTACCGCTAGCATTTGCAGCACTAATCTGACCTTTGATACGGCCTTTTACGAGGACGATGGCGCTATATTCTCTAGCAAGTCGTCTTCTTCAGCTGCCGCTGACCCCTACGCTGAAGGAAACGAATGGCTCGTTGTGGATCTTTGCACCGAATCTGGGGTTGAGACCTTCAGCAGTTCTTCCGAGGCTTCGCTTCTTGTTGAGGAAGAGGAAGTAGCTGAGGATGACATGCTTTCGGAGCCCAGTGAGCACATGCTTGCCTTGTAAAAAAAGAAAAGAAAAAGAAGAAAATGAAGAAGGGATCTCTGAGCTCTTCGTAGCTGTAGCTCTCCCTTTCGCTTGTATAGCACGGGTAATGGAAAATCAGGATGAAATGATTCTTCTTGAACTTGCCGATATCTTATGCTTCAATGAACAAACTGATTAAAGAAAACAAAAAACAAGAGAAGGAGCAATCAGTCGCGTCGACCCTACATGGCGACGCCATAAGAATTTGCAATTTCGCCCCACAAAAAACAAAAACATTTTTCTTGCTTCCACTTCCATACTTTCCAAAGGAAGCATTTTCCGTGAACAGTGTAAAAATCCTTCTGTCACGTTTTACTTATACATAATTCAAGTTTTATCGTCTCCAAAGCAGCATATAGCCTCTTGCGTTGCACATGTAAGTTTTGCGCGCGCCACTAGGCAATACAGCTGTCTGTTTTCGCATTTGTGACTTACTAATCGAGGTCATTGGTCTCCAACCTACACTGGTGACACTGTTCTACGTTTTGGTCACACGTAGCGCCAGTGTTACGCAAATCCTTTCAAGTCAAATTTGCCACTTTTCCCCTATATTTGTGCCTGCTACTATTTCCTTAAATGCTTGTAGCAACGCCCCTTTGAGCGTTTTTACGAATCTTGTTCTTTCTGAGTACCCTGCCTGGCGTATTACATTTGATATGTTTTGCAATTCCATATTGAATGCCGTTGTTAGATTTAATTAGATTTGCTGAGGTGCGCTGCCTCCAACTGCATATTACATGAGATCCACTTCCCTTCTTTCCTTAAAGGTTAACTTTGAAACTGGATAGTAACTCTAGGCATGTATATATGTACTTTCTTTTGTTATTTTGCTACGCGTTTGTTTTATGATTTTCAGGAGCTAGAGAACCATTAGCACATCAATTGCATTCTATGTCCTAGTGATAAGTTGGATAAAATCAAGAGAATTGTGAATATGAAAAATTGCAAGCATTCCAGCAAGCTACAGCGGTGATTCAAGTTGCATAAATTTTCAAAGAAATCTAGACAGTTTTTTTGGGGTTTTTAAACGTATCAAATGCAGTAGATTCTCATTCATTATTAGATAAAACAAAGGGTATTGTGAAAAGTCAGAAATCAGCGTTCATAAATCGCTGTAATTAAGTATGTACTTGGAAGTAGGAGTTCAAACTGGCCAGAATCACAGCGACTTGAAGTCAATGTCCAACTCTGTCCAGTTTGTGCGGTCTTGCGCCAAGGGGGGCACGCGAGGGGGCGAAGCCGGGTCGGTTGGAGCAATGCTTGGGTTAGCATGTTCCCAGAACTCACAAGTTGCTTGCGTGTTGCGCACAGTGTCAAAGAGAGTTTCCGTACGCGCATCTGGAAAGGCCAAGCGAGCAGTATCACGGATAAGCTGCTGCTTGATACGTAGTTGATCCTTGGTGTAGCAAGTCATGTCTGGGAAACGGTTAATTTCCAAGAGATAAGGGCGAAGATCCGCATCAAGAAGCACGTCAAAACCTAAGATCATGAGGTGGCGTTCGTACGTGTAATTGATTGTCGGGCGCGAGGGGTCAGTCACACTGGTTTCGATGAAACGAAATGCGGCACGCAAAACGTCCCGAATGAGTTCGTCAATGTTTTCTTCTGCCTTTTCCAGCTGGTTCGCAGAGTAATCAGACCCCAAACGCTGCCACGCCTCAGTCAGGGTCATCGTCACAGGAAGTTTTTCCTCAGTCGACGGTCCGTTTTCAGCTTCCTCAGCAGCTTCAGCAGCCTCCTGCAGAGCAAGCTTTTGCATGGCCTCCTGTAACTCCTCTTCGTCCATCAAAAGACTCGGGTACAGGGCTTGCTGAGTCTCGTCCATGTCACGCAGGGTCTCCATGAGGGAGTTTGCGTATTTCAAGAGCTCACGGTCACCATCAGCATTGTTCACAGACGTGTTCGTCAGGTGGGTCCGGCGGTCAACCGCGCTAGATTCATTCTCGTATTTGTTGCTGCAGCGGCGAGCAAAGCCTTCATGATAGCGAAATGCACGAGGCTCGCGCGAAGCACCTGCAACTGTAACCATCACATAGACACGCATGTCCCATTTATGGCCTTGCATTAGGCATGGGCGTGAAATGTACGGTTGGCCTACGCATCCACTCTGGCTGAGTTTGTAGCGGAGCTGCGGGGTGAGATCTTCGCGACGAGAGACAATGTGAACCCCGCGGCCTCGAGATGTATTATCAATTTTAACCACGAACTTTTCCTTGCCACCTGCGGCTTCAACTTTCGCCCAAAACTTGTCCCATTCCTCCTTGGACGCTGCTTCGGTCATTTCTGAGGTCACTGGGTTCCACACGAAGGTCTCAGGAAGGTGTCTCGCCAGCATTGGGTCACTGCGTCCAAGCATGGCAAGGCCCGTTTTCGTGCCAATCCGCTTCGAAACTGCGCTCGGTAGACTGTAAATTTCAATGTGACGCAAGGTCTTCGAGTACACTGAAGGCATGTCCATTGTGTCAATTCGTTTGCACTTCGCCTAATGCCGTTCCTCCCGAGAGTCCTTTCTCAAGCTTTCCTAGCCTTCCTGCTCGTCCCCGCGGTCCTGGATGGATACAAATTGGTTTGTCCGCTGTCCGGTCTCGAGTTTCGACTTCTCCGCCAAAGGTCTGTTCTGGTTTACGCAATCTCTCAGTTGCACTACAGGTCTGCCGGTCAAGTCTCACGCAGCGAACCCAAAACACTTATGCCACCGCGGCAAGTTCTGGATTTGCTGCATAGGCTTCCTGCACTACAGCAAGTGCTCCTGCTTCTCAAAGAAGCCGCTCGCTTGCTACGTGTTCACATGCAAACGTTATTAAGTAGTACCGCGTGCCCCCTCCGGCTTGTTATACCAAGCCAGTGCACTGCAGGAAATTCCCATAATTGCGTGGTCAGAGTTATGACGCGCAAACCTAACCTAACCTAACCCAGACCTGTCGAGCTAGCGGAAACCCTAGCAAGGGCTATGTTGGCGCTTTTCATAAAACTGTAAATTTGCAAATGAAGAAAAATGAGAAAGAGAAAATTGAAAGAGTGAATGAATGAACAGATGATTCAAAGTGCCGGGGATCGGGATCAGTCGATTGTGGCCGAGACATATTCACATGTTTATAAAATGTAGATAGGATTTTGTGGACAAGTCCGGCGTCGAGAGCTGGGGTTCGTGTCGTCGAGAAGCGTTGAAGAAGTGGTCGGCTTGCTGCTTGATGGGTAGATTCGATAAAATGTACTGTGTTTGGGAGAACGCCGTAGCATGATGGCCCAATTCTTTGTTTTACTGCAGTGCATGGTGATTCTTGAAGTGCCGTTGGAGGGGTCATCATTCTGGTGTGACTCTGAATTGCTTGCGCCGTTGAGATAAACGAGCCGCAAAGGACAGTGAGTAGGAGGTGTCTGTCTAGAGAGGCATATGTCATGCAATACTTGTATCCAGTGGAGTGCTCTGAGACTCCTGAGGTACATGTTTGTTTACATGGTCCATGACGCAATTCAGACGCAATTCAGACGAGTAGTTTTATAACCCAAGGGGCAATAATATCTGATGAAATTGATTCTTTTCAATAGGTGTAGGGAACGTTTTAGAGTTTGATGCTGCTTGGGCTTTCATTTGTTCCCCTTTTGATTATAATTAGAATATTTGGAATAGTATGAACCTATAAAACTGAAGCCTTTGATAGGAAGAATATAGATTTTAGGAATGTTTTGCCAAAGCTCACACACAATATCAGGGGGGGGAAAGAATGCCCTCTCAATTTCTATTTTAGCAATCTTTCTGGCGATATTCATCAAGGTGAGAAAATAGATATTGCGAGATGCTGCCCTTTTATGGAAACAGAATCATGTGTATTGTGTATTAATTAATGTACACATTAAATGCTTCGAAATCATTCAACCTTTAACTCTTTAAACCTTTGAACTGGCACAATAAGCAGCTAGTAATGTCTCTTTTTATTGCTTCCAAGAGATCTTGTGGCTTTCTGTAGGGCAAATGGAGGCACAAGCAAGAAAGGCAAGAACCCGCTTCCCAATATGATCAATTGAATGGAGCAAAACATCGCCACCACCTAATACTAGTCTTTTATTAAAAAATGTAGCAAGTAGCTCACTGTTGGAAAACTTTGTACTGCCTGATGTGATTGGAAATTCTTGTTATTCGTGGGAGAGAATACTTATTAAAAAATGAGAAACCAATAAAGTAAGAACACAATCATGACAAAGAGGTTGCAGATTTTGAAAATTCTCCAAACAACAATTGATAACGCAATCCTCAGATGGTTGGTTCCTGAGCAATCAATACCTTGAAAACTCCTCATCATTCACCCTGTAAACGTCTTTGCATTATTTGGAGTCTTCTGTCATTTCTGAGGAGACTTTGAAGGCAAGCATGCTTGCACAGTTTAGGAAAGCTAAAGTTGTGTTATTGAGTAAGAAACAAAATATCTTTGTATAAAGTGAAGTGAGTATTCAAGGTGTTGCTTTAAAGGGTTTGAGGGCCTGTGTTGTTTGTTTGTTTGTTTGTTTGTTGTTTGTCTGTCTATCTGCTAAGTAGGTTACTGCTTGCGCTTCTTTTGCGGTGGTTTAGTTTGCTTGCTCGAAGCGGGAGCAGCAGCCTTTTTTGAAGACTTCGCACGGCGAGGGGCCTTGACAACTTCCTCCTCCTCTTCCTCCTCTTCTTCTTCCTCTTCTTCGTCTTCATTTTCATCATCATCGAACAAGTCCAACTCGCCAACCACATCGTTTTCATCAGGGATGGGTCCAAGAGGACGTTTCTTGGGCACGCCGTACTCGTCAAGCTCGACCTTTGGCTCGTTACGGACAGCCGGTGCGCTTGTACTGAACAAGATACTCGTGAGTTGCTGGCGGGCATAGAGACGCACAATAGTTGCTCGTGTATCAACATTGCCTACAAGAAGGTGCCGATCAAGGCCACCGGCTACAATGAGTGGTAAACTAGAGTGCTTCTTGACTGAGCGGATAGACCCGTTGAGACCCTTGAATGCGCGCACAACGCGCTGTTGCCTCAAGTCAACACAGCGAATTCCACCAACAGCATCTCCCACTGCAACAGTGTAATCGTTAAGGGCTTCAATGCAGTTCAGGTGTCTAGACTCCGCTGAAATGTTCTTCTGGTACAACTCTGTGGCGGTCTTCATGTCAACATCCGCCACAGGGCGACGTTGGGCCCGGGTGTCATACAGGCGCACTTGGCCATAGCCTGTGCATGTTGCAATGCGTTCTGGAAGTCCTCCTCCTATAGCCTGCTTTTGACCTTTATCAGGGTTTTCCACACCACCCAAGAAGCACATATCTGTGACCCACACCGGTACACGAAGCTCAATTTTATCCAGAGGCACATTCTTTGCCTGGAAGCACCGAGTCCACTTTTCCATATCCCACATTGAAAGAAGATTCTCCTTGCCACCCGTAGCTAACAAACCACTTGTAGAGCTCACGCGAGACTTCGAGAGCGGTCCGTTCACAGTGTGCTTCGCAAGAAGCTCAGTGCCAAAGACTTTGCTATCATCATTATGAGAAGGGTCGAAAGAAACCACTTGGACGTTTCCTTTCGCAGACGAAACTACGATACGGTCTCCAAGAATATCAAGTCCTGTCCAAGCATTGTCCACATCGATTTCGACAGCCTTACATGCCAAGGGTTCCGGCACCTCGAGCACAACGTGCTGCTTTTCGGCATTTTGCTCAATATGGTCAACAGCAGGAATTCGCAGGAGACGAAGACCTGAGCTTCTTGAAAGCGAAACTACGCCGAGGTTTTCGTCATCGGGGCTTGCCCAAGCAAGGGCCTCGACACGGTCTTCGCGACTGGTTTGGCCGCACTTGGCAAGGGTCTTGCCGCTTGTAGGCTCCCAGAGCTTGACAAGACCAAGAGCATCTCCGGTCACTACGCGGAGAGAGTCGCCGACACTTGACTTCGACATTGCGCTAGCGAAAAAGCCTAACGTGGAAACCTCACGCAAAAGCCTGCCTAAAAATCGCAGCCCGTTCGCACGGCCTCGCGAGTTTTGTTGCTGCTGCCTTGAGCGCTGCGACGCTTTCGTCCACCAATCAATAAGCGCTCTATATCAACCAATGGTCGGCGATGACTTGGTGCGAGCTACTTAGAATTATCCTTAGTACCCCATAGGATTCAATGTATAAATTGAAATGCAAGTGAGATGCAATCAATAACAAGGGTTATAGCAGCCTGAATATACCTATAGAGAAAATAGAAAATAATTCTGCTAGTTCATCTTTCCAATATTTTCGGTAATTTATCATCTCGAGAGTGATAGCTAAGTGATGGTAAAACGTATCGAAAGTTTTGGGAGATTAACTCTTAAGATTTGACTTTGTAAAAGGTCAAGAGAGAAAGTTAGAGGCACAGTAAGACTCTATAAGCATCAATTAACGTATGAGAGAGATGCCCAAGTCATTTGGCTTGGCCAATGTTGTTACCCGAAGCAGTTACATTCAGAAAAGTGGAGCACACAGAGAAATGTAAAGTATGTCCTTCACAACCTTGGCGCTAACCAAGAATGCTTATAGTCTCTCTGGTCTCGAGACTTGATAGCTTTTGATTGTTCATATGAGTTTGGGTATTAGTGTTTGCCCAAAGACTGAATACTTAGAGTTCCTGTATTATCGTACCTACTTTTATAGAGATGGAGACATCTTGCAAGTTCTATCTGGTAGATGTAGCAGTGTAAAGTTTATTTATTCGTGAACATTTAGTCGAGACAATCTCGAATGCTCTTAAATCTTGAAGTAGGTAATGCAGCGCGATGAGAGAAGAGAGCGGCTAACACCCCTGGAGAATAGTTAAACTTGACAAGTGGAGTTGTCTCTTTCGAAAAAATAAAAGCCACAGACAAAAAAAAATGGCAAACTTGAGTTTTCTAATCCCTTTTCATATAATTGGAAAGCTCCAGATGAAACAGAGCGGTGGCTAGGAAAAGGCAATGCTCCTTAAACTCTAAGTTTCGCACAAACCAGATCATTACATATTTTCAAAGCTTGTAGATGAAGGTTTTTTAAAAAACAGAACCGACTTCGAAGATATATGCCAAGCGTCTCAGTTAAACGCATCTCTAGAAATACAATCAGCAAGTTTGGGGACGGTCCCGAGCCACCTAATTGTCTCTGTAGAATATATTGGAGTGGAGATTTGACCCCTCATGGGCTGGCCTGCGCAACCAAATTTAATTTCAGGACAAAGTATTCAAATGCATCCTAGAGAAGCTCAGACGAACAGAAAAGGAAAATCGCGCAATACACGACACTTTATTTACTCTATCAAGATATGCATAGCAGAGTTCAGAAGCACATCTACTCAGCACTGACCTCCTTTTGCGAAGATGCTAAGCCCGAGCAGTCTTCAACTAGGTGCTATGCGTCCTGAGACAGCGTCTCTTTTGAAAGAGCTTGGAGTGAGTGGGAAAACGAATCTTTGTCGAATGAGCCCGCTACTGAAAACTTCACCAACGAGTTCAACATAACTATACGTCCAGAATACTCTGAGTTCCTAAAATATAAAACTTCACCAACGAGTTCAACATACCCATACGTCCAGAATGCTCTGAGATCCTAAATTATGCACCCATCTCCATTGCAATAGATACGTGCCAGCTTTTGCTTTTCCAAAGAGAACACTTGTCCAGAGCCTTCAAGCAAAAGCTTTACCATGCATGCGTATATTTCTTAAGCATTCACATACCTTTACTGCCACCCAGGTCAGAGGTACCAACTTTCGGCGTGTCGATCTCGCTGGCTCAACCTTCTAGCTAGGGATCTCTTAGCTAACCTTGGCATCTTCAGATGACACCCCTTCCCGTAACGAGCGCAGCTGCAGATCCCTGCGCAACCCATTTTCGTTTCCTCATAGTCTTTACATGGGCACGGCACTCTTACCGCTGGGCTTAGACCGCCTACCATAATATGAGAACTGGTGGCAACGGCGCGACAGCTCGTATGGTCAGCTTGGAGCTTTTGTGACGAGCTGCAGGGACTTGGAACGAGACGGACTTCCAAGTCTGCACTGCCGAGGATCTCGAGTTTCACGAGCGAGCGCTTGGCTTCCTGCTGCTGTTGGCGTACCGGTCGATCATTGCTCGCTGCCTCGACTCCTCAGCCTCTTCCGCAACAACTTGCAGCCGCTGCCGCCTGCCTGGTCTTGCAAGCAAGCAAGCAAGCAAGCAAGCAACTCCAATGCATTTCCACATCTCGCGATCTCGCGATCTCGCGATAAGCAGCCGCGTTCAATATGGCGGCAGACCTGAGCTTGGAGCAGCAGCCTAAGGATCCGTTCTTTCTTCCTTCTGCGAATAACGCCGATCTTGTCGTCTCGTGCATACTCGTACAGCGAGGTCTCTCAAAGCTGCCTCGAAGACCTTGGCATCTGCAGATTCCTGCTCCATTTAGCTAGCTATAGCTAGCTAGCTATCAAGCAATGACCTTCAGCGCGCTAGTACAGTGTTCTGCAAAAGCTAATCGGTGTCCCGCCTTTACCGTTCAGGATGTCATCTCCAAGGTCGTCACTTCCCACCTCCAAGTAGTAATGTAAAGTGCCAGGCCAGGGTTCCATGCCCCTCAACTTCGAACTTCGCAGCGACGAGGTCTGCAAACACCAATTAATCCATCGATCAATCCATCGACCACTCCATCGATTAATCAATCCATCGACTGACCAATCAACGCCTCTGCCGGCAACTTTCTTCTTCTTGATAGCAGCAGGGTCCACGCGAAGTTTCGGACCCCGATTCGCACCAGCAAAGCGCTCCGCCCATCGGCCTTCAGGCGAACCCAGCATCGATCTTAGGACTGCCTGCAGTCTTTGCCCTTCTTCGCAAACATCGGCGCCTTCAAGTGCAAGCACGCAATCAGCACGCAAGTAATCAAGCAAGCGAGCTCCAAGCCGTGGCAGAGCTGCACCAGCAGCCTTCGTCCTGCCTTCGTCCTGGGCACCTTCGCCCACACGTCTCACTCCCTCCACCTCTGCGAGTCTGGCCTCCTCGAGGACTCTACTCTTCTCTTCTCTTCACGTTCTCTCTCCACGCCCGAGCCGAACTGAGTGCGAGTGTTTGTTCGTATCTCTTGTTCTGCTTCTGCTTCTCCAAGGATCTCGTTGGCGGCGGCCAGCTAGCTAGCTTTGACTCGAGTCAGTCAATTCGCGTTTCACGGCAGGCAAGCGATCCGCTGTCCTTAGGTGCGACCTTTCGCGCCGAGTTCTGCTCCGCGGCCTTGCCTCCCTGGCCCTCCTCGCACGAGCCTCTGCGTGCCTTCAGCGCCGCGCAAGCGAGGCCCGGAGCCCCGCGGGTCCCTCTCGCACGCGTCGCCGCGAGTCCCTCGTTTCGGTCTTTCCGGCGCTGCTGCCGGAAAGAGCGCAGTAAGTAAGCAAGCACGCACGCACATCACAAACACATAAACAAACACACACGCAGAGGCAGAGAGAGCGACGGGAGTCCGTCCAAGGATTCTGCGAGGCGCGCCTGGCTAGCTAGCTAGCTAGTTCCCTCGCGCTCGTGCAAGCGCGTGCTGCCGTCGCCGCATCTTACAACTCGCGAGACCCGCAGCCTTCCGCCCGGAAGCCCGCCCTTCTCAGGCCAGCTCTCGAGATCGTCTCGCCTCGCCTCGCCTCGCGTCGCCTCGCCCGTCCGAGGCGCCGGGCCTGGCACGGAGGAGCTCGAGGTCGAGGGCGTCGAGAGCTTTTCAGGTTTGGAGACTCGAACGAACTTTGGTTTGAGAGCGAAAGAAAGAAAGAAAGAAAAGAAAAGAAAAGAAAAGAAAAGAAAAAAGAAGGAAGCTGGCGATTGACCGGTAGGGCTCGTTTAGGGTATACGGTAGGCCTCTGGATTTGGTTTGGATTTCTTGAACGAAGGAAGAACTCGCCAGGAAGCGGAAGAAGGCCGGTACAGTAGGGTATAGGTTCTGCGAATAGGTTATAGAGAGGGTAAAGTAGGTTATAGGGCGCGGCGAAGTAGGTTATAGGGGGTATAGTCTACTTGGTGGCGGAAGAGACGCGGAAAAAAAGAAAAAAAGAAAAAGAAGGGCGGCGTCGTCTTCCTTGGCGACGCAGTTCATGGCGCTGCAAACCTTCAACTCGGACACGTCGGCGTCGGCGAGTGCGAGTGCTTCAGAGCGCTGGACATCGGGAAGCGTGTGGAGCGGGTGCCGTCGGCTTGGGTTCGTTGCGTGTGGCGCCGAAGTCGCTCTCGGAAGCCCCGAGGAGTTGACCGAGCTCAAGGTCAAGGCGACAAGTACGGGCGAAAAGGCCTTTGGAGGCGAAAGGTTCAAGCGCTTCCTGTACGACAGCGTCGAATATCCCCAAGAAAACAAAATGTCTTCCGACGATGCTGATCAAATTCGCAATGACGCCCTGCGCTCGCATCATGCTGGAAATGTGATGCTCCTCGCGGTCGTCTTCGTGCTCTTTGGAGGCTTTGCTCTCGCTGAGATCTTTGCTGCCATTGCCAGTTCCAGTCTATCCCTTCTCGGTGATGCTGCCAGCATGGTCGTAGATGCCAGCACCTATGGCCTCAACATGATCGCAGAACGCCGCAAGGGCCTCGGAATTTCTGAGATGACTCGCGTCAAGCTCGAGCTCTTCATCCCTCTCGCCAGTATGTTGGCGCTCTTTGCTACTAGCGTCTACGTCATGAACGAGGCTATGGACACTATCCGTAACCCTCCTGAACACGGCGAGACCGGCGACACTATTATGCTCATCTTTGCCAGTGTTAACCTTGCCATTGACGTGGTCTCCGTCTTCTGCTTCGCTCGCGTGAACCGTCTCCTTGGCTACGCTGTTAAGGATGCTGTCGAAGGCATCACCGAGGATGAGTATGACGCGGAGTTTGGCCATGGCAACCAGAATTCTGCTCGTGTTGGTCATGGTGACGTTGACGACGGTGATGCTGGCCTTATCACCAATGGCGTTCCCGCTTCGGAGACGACCGCGACGCAAACCAACACCTTTGAGCAGCACTTGCTTCACACCCGGGACATTGAGGCTGATCTCCACAGCAAGTCCAACACGAACATGTGCAGTGCTTACACTCATGTCATTGCAGATACGCTCCGAAGCATTGCTGTCATGGCCGCAGCTATTCTCTCTCTTGCTGACGATGACGTGAACTCGAACATTGCTGATGCATGGGCTGCGATTGCTGTTTCAGTTATTATCTTTGGATCGCTTTACCCGCTCAGTAAGGGTTTGATGCAGAAGTACCGCCAGCTTAGGTACCTCAGGCAGAAGCAGCAGATAGAGCAACAGCAACAGTAAATTATATCTTTTGTGAACTACGATGAAGTATTAAAAATGGCAGCTGACGACTTTCCCGACTTCGTTTTCATCCCCCTGCTTTCAACCATTTCTTCCATACCTGCTTTCACAAAGACCATGATAGTAGAATATTATTAGTAGTGCAGTAGTACTTCTCTTCTTCTTCTTCTTCTTCTTCTTCTTCTTCTTCTTCTTCTTCTTCTTCTTCTTCTTCTTGGCTAGCTAAGACTTCAGTTTATGGAAATAGATGCCAATGCGCGAAGGTTGAGGCCTCTGATAAAATCATAGTTTTTCTAAAAATGAAGTATCATGAACACTTTAAAGCATCTGAACCTTGGTCGAAAGCAAGAACTGTTATTGTACATTAGAGGTGGACTTGCTTGAACGGGAGTAAACGAAGCGGTCGGAATTATTACTGTTTAATACTCATTTTTCTCCCGAGTGCTTTAAAAGAAACCTCGCATGGCAAAAATTAGGGGTAAAACCAGGTTTCATATTGAAATTGAGGAAGGGGGCATCTCTGAGATCATATCTGTACTTGGCAGGTCCCTATAAAACGATACCTTAGCCTGTAGGTAGCCTAACAGAATAATATTAGTCTTTTTTAAAAACACTGCACAAGGTGGCAGAAAATAATTTTACAGGTCATGAGTTGAGCGCCATCCTTATAAAGCTATTTTCGTTCACAATTAATTAGTAAGTGTTCTCCATGCTACAAGTTGGACCAGGCAGTGTTGTTATTCAGGAGTAGGTAGGTACCTACCTACTCCTCAGGAGACATGAAGTCACAGTTCTCCAAATTCTTGCAATTCAGTCCAACAAGGCAGACCTAAACAGAACAGAACATGCTACCCTCATGTACCTAGGTAGCACCAAGATAGGTAGGTAGCATTGGTAGTATACTTTCTTCCTGAGACGATGATGCAGGGTATAAATGATTCTTCTGACCCGAGGTATTACCCGAGCCGAACGATTGGCAATCGCGGTCTGCGAGTCTGACTCCTGAGAGTGGCGGTGATGCTTCACGAGACACGAAATCGTCAGTAGGTACCACCTTGGTAGCTACATCAACTCATCAACATCTCACCCCAGATGGCCAAGGTAACGCTATCGAGTAACCTACCAGCTCGAACTCACTTTCCTAGGCGAGCGATCATTGCTCTGAAGTCCGTTTATATCGCAAGCTCTACTGCAACTGGCCAGAGCCACCAATTCTGCGGCTGGCTGGCTGGCTGGCTGGCTAGCTCGCTGGCTGGCTGGCTGGCTGCTGGTGGTTTTCACAGCATCATACACGCTCAGGCCGTCATCCTCAGCGCGCGACAACCCGATTTCGTAAGCTATTGGTTGTGCAAGTTGCCCAAGTTCCTCAATCTTGAGCTCAAGCATAACCCTTGGTGAGCCCGAACATCTGCACTGCAACCTGCACAACTCCAAGGGGCGGAAGACGGCGACGCCCTGGTGGGTTCTGTTACTTATGCGTCCTCATCATCGCCGCTGCAATTGTCCTTCTCCGCGTCGATGCTGAGCTTGACGCGGGTTTCCCTCGTTCACCAGCTTAAGGTATAGAAAAAATCAACCTCTGTGGAAAACGCCAATGTCCTCGCGGCCTGAAAACCAGGAGTCTGAGGCTACCCGAAGACAAGTTTGTTGCGCTGATCCGCACTCTTTCGTCAAAGCCCATCGTCGAGCTCAGCGCAGCCTTCGTCACCATGACGGTCCTGGTCTTCTCCACCTCAAAGCGTCGAGGCGCACGAGATTTGGTTCACGATCTGGCCTTCGTTTGTGAGCGAAGATAACTTGAAGGAGTCCACAACCGCAGTTGATCATAATCTAGTTGGCAAGCAGGCACGTGCCGAACATTTCTGCACGTGTCCATCATGATGGTCTCTGCCTTCGACTTCTTCGAGCTCCTGTGGAATCGCATCGCATAAATCTCGCCCAAGATCCTCGCATGCGTGGACCACACAAGCTGGCATCTCTAGAGCCTTGAAGCCAGGGCCTCACAGAGCTGCAGCGCAATGAGCCACGCCTTTGCTTGCTTGGCGTCAACGACGTCCACGTTCTCGTCCTTGAGCTCGAGTTCCTCCAAGTTCTCAGTTCCCGGATCCTCAGAAGATCATAAGTAGATCGATAAATAGATAGGTCCTGCGAGCAATTCTTGGAACGCCCCACTGCTACCGTTTTGTCTATTTATCCCTACATCCTGCCGCCACCCTATCTATTTTGATGTCTCAGAAGGATTCAACCTCACGCTCCCGTTCAACTTGCAGGCCCAAGACGGACCGTTGCGAGGGCGAAGTTCTCAGCGTGTTGCCGGGCCCGAGGCTGGCCAAGACCTCTTGGTTTGCGAGCTTGTCGTCCCGTCTTCGAGGCGAGCCCATGTTTTTTTGGGCGAGTTTATGACGTCAAGATCTCGCGAAATCCATTATTTTCCTCTTTTTCTTTTCTTTTTGATTTTGTTCACAATCATGTTTGTTTATTCTCATTCTTTCTTTCTCTATTTCTTTCTTTCAGTTGTGATACAAAATTTTCTTTGGAAAAAGCATTTCGGACAGACGTGTGTAAACACACAAAGCTCTGCTCGCAAACCCAAACTGCCGAAGCCGAGTTGCTCGAGATGATACAACAGGCAGGCGTGCAGGAGGCCTCCCGGGGCGCCTCCCGAGAGCGAGCGCGATCCCCACGACGGTTTCAAGCGCAGGGGCGCATGATTGATTGATTCCTTCGATTCCAAGTCCGATCTGAGTAAGAAATGATTACTCTTTATCATTTGAGGAAATCAATCAATCAATCATTCAATCATAAGTGAGTAAGAAAGAGTAGAAATAAGATGCCTCGCTGCTCCAAGTGACTGACAGCAATGCGTGTGCTTTGTAGCAACACGTGTTTCACGAACACGCTTTTCACACAAAACGCAGAGGCTGCTCTTGGCTAGCGCAGGGGACCGATCGAGAAAGATTTGGAGAGCGATGTCGCTCGTGGGTTGTTTCTGCGTTGTCTTACATTCTGAGCCAAAAAGAAGAATTATTTCGATTTCCTAATTCTTCTTCGTTTCTTTTTATATTGATTAATTATTTAGCGGTACTTATTCCTGTTTCCTCTTCGAAGTTCCTCTCCGACGATTCAATAAACAGCTCAGCTCTCTTTTAATGACATATAGAAAAATAAAGAAAGAGGTGCCGTCCTTTCGAAGAATTTGGGCGGAATAAGATCATCCAAGAACCGTCAATGGAACTTTCTGTAAATAAAACAAAACCAACTTGAAAGAACATAATACCAAATGAATGAATGAATGAATGAAGGAATGAATAAAACTGAGGCTCCTTCCTTCTAAATTCGTACGTTCCCTCGAATAGAAGATACCTGCACAATCATGATCAGCGTCTCAGCGATCACGATGGTCCAAGTCCAGGTTGAGCTTGGGAGCGAGTGTCAGCTTATCGATTTACATTTGGGAATAAATGTGCTGCAGTTCCATGCAATGCAATGCAATGCAA
The DNA here is from genome assembly GCA_004764695.1 of Schizochytrium sp. TIO01. Taxonomy (NCBI): domain Eukaryota; class Bigyra; order Thraustochytrida; family Thraustochytriidae; genus Schizochytrium; species Schizochytrium sp. TIO01. The sequence goes on from SMSO01000007.1 coordinate 359,762, forward strand.
TGCAATGCAATGCAATGCAATGCAATGCAGCGCAACAATCGACGAAAGAAAGCATCAGAGGGCATAAATCTTCGAGTCCGAGTCTAAGTGTGATGCAGATCTTCATCGCAAACATGTGCGCTGAAAACCAAGGACTGCCGGCGCGCTTCGGATCGTTTGCCGTCGAAGGGGTGGCACGAGCGGGTATCTTTGTGCACGGCCGCCGTGGTCGCCCTCCAAGAAAGAAGCTTTCCGGAGAGCGCCGCGGTCTGCGTCTCTAGCGAGGAGCGAGTCCTTCCCCCCTTCGCGAGGCAGCGATTCACCCGCCGCGGACCGGAGAAGATGGATGGGAGTGCGTGCGTGCGTGCGTGCATGCTTTCCTTTGAGGCAGGCAGACGAGATTGTGGAGCTTGGCCATGCTCGCTTGCATTGTTGCGTTGCATTGCTTTGCATTGCGTTGCATTGCTTTGCATTGCGTTGCATTGCATTGCATTGCATTGGGTTGGGTTGGGTTCGATTGCACAGGATTGCATTGCGTTGCGTTGCATTTGATCGCACAGAGCGAGCGCAGCGATCGTGATGGAACGTTGGAACTGACGACAGAGGCAGTGGCGGCGTCGGCAGGAAGAGACTGACTGACCTGGTTCTTGAGGGCTTTGAGAGAAATTGGTAGGTACTCAGGTACCTACAAGTCTCGAGGAAGAACTCGAAAGCTACCACTTCCGTTTCCCAAGGGCTTTTACTGCCCGCTACCTTAGCCGCTACAGCGAACTGGCGCAACTCGCACGATCCTAGCTAGCCAGAGGCCGCTTATCATCCATCGATGGGGATGGTGAGGTAGGTTTGCTGTGATTGAGTTCTCGCTCGCACTAAGGGCTTGACTAGAGAGAGGCTAACGTAAACCGTAGGACCCCTGGAATCCCCGTCCGCTCTTGGTGTCACAGGGAGATTTGGCCCGCTGGCGTGCAACAAAACCCAAACAAGCTCAAGCTGAGCTCTAGGTCAAGCGAGGCGAGGGCAAGACAACTTTTGCGAGGACGTAGAGAACGCTGGCATTGTTGGGGAGAGTGAAACTCAGAGAGAAATTTTACGCTTGGCGTCATGTTGAACGAAGCGCCGCATGAGACCTCCACTTTTGACCGGACGGCGCCGGTGACAGAACCCAGCATTAAAATTGAGGAGCCCGCAAGCAAAGATTATGGGCCAGCAAATGAGGACACAGACTTGGAAATTCAACATACCTCGTCTGTGGTCGTCCCGCCACTTGACCCAGAACGCTTCAAGGCACATATGTATCTTTTGACGCTGGTATGTGCGTGGTTTGGTCTCTTTGCTATCGCAGAAATCATTGCCGCAGAGGTCAGTAACAGTCTGTCTCTGCTTGGTGATGCTGCGTGCATGCTTGTAGACTCAGGCACCTACGGCATGAACATGGTTGCTGAAGCTTGCAAGCGTAAGGGTATCTCTGAGCGTAGACGCCTGATGCTAGAGCTTTTTATTCCTTTAGTTAGTATGTGCGCATTGATTGCCACAAGTTGTTATATCCTTCACGATGCCAGTATCACTATCAGAGAAGGTGGCACCACTGGCGATGAATCTACAAACGCGAGTATGATGCTTATTTTCAGTTGTGTTGGACTTGGCATGGATGCCATCAGTGTTTTCTCATTTACCTATGTACAAGGGTTTCTTGGCTTCGAGACTGTTGACCATCCCGAAGGACGTCACATCAAGGTTGCTAGTAACACGAACATGTGCTCGGCATATTCTCATGTCTTGGCAGACACAGGACGCAGTATTGCTGCTATCGTGGCTGCCATCGTGGCTCTGAAGGTCGCTGGGGTCAATGCTGGCCTCGCCGACGCTTGGGCAGCGGTATCTATTACGATCATTATCTTCATTACGCTTATCCCTCTTGGCCGCGGTCTGATTGCAAAAACGCAGCAGCTTCGGCATCTTGAATCTGCAGACAAGTAAGCAAGTATTGAAGCAGGCTTTCTTTACTCCTGGGAACCATTGAGTGCTTAGTCTAAATGACTCTGTCTGCCTGCATCGCAAGGTCTTTTGAAAGGCATACACGCCATTGACGATCCCTCCTTTAATGAGCACTTATTTATAATAAACTCAGCTACATACACGTGCAGGCATCTTCTGGTGCAGAACCATCAAGAGTGCACTCAATCTGCGCTTGTAAATTTCACATAGTATACTTATAGGGCATTTTTCCAAGTAGTACCAATGGTATGCAAGAATATATCATTTAATAAAAACATCATACCCATTTGTCATCTTTCATATTATTCCGAACATGAGAGGATACAAGTTCTCTTTAAATGCACTCCAAGTGATATGGGGTACTGGTTTTCTAGTGAAGTCATCGGGCGAGCTTTAAAGAGGAGCCACCAAGGCCTAGCATATATATATACATATATTTGTAGAGCAACTAATTTAGGACTGCTCAGGATAGCAACGTCCGTGTCTCTTAAATGGTAGGGATCAAAGTTCAAGGGGGCGAGGACCTACCATCTCGAAATTATACTATCCGCAAAAATCTTTTGGCGAAATGGATTCCAACATCTGGACCACGACCTCATATCAACCAATATGAATAACTCGTCCTTAGCGACCCCTTCTGCCCATGGTACGGACTGGATAGCGTGTTTGTCTGTCTCAACAACCTCTTGTGATTTTCAATCATCACCCTTTTGTTTACGAAGGCTACATACAAGAGGAAGATGCAGACGTGCGACGAATCGTAAAATACCGTAGAAGTAGGTAGCTTCATGGTATTTTTTCCCCCCAAGATTTCTCATAAGAGCTTCGCCCAAAACAGAGCTCCAAGTCCAGAACCCAGCAATGACTCTTTTTGCGAAGAACTTATGCAGAGATCTTGTCGAACATGCGCATACGATAGCGTTCAGCAAACATGGTCTTATATTGACCGAGCCAGTACATTAGATATGAATACATTTCGTGGCTGTTGTAATCAAATCATCAACAGAATGATCTGAAAGAGGTTTTTGTAGTCGTGCGTTTCCAGGAGGCCGCTTTACAAAGTCATGTTGCGGATTTCGAACCACACAGCGTTTCACTTATCTAGTGTCCATATGTTGGTCTTGCTCTCTACCACGAAAGTCCCTCATTGATTATGCGTTTTAGCGCTGCTCACTGTTATTACGTCAATCTCCAGTTCTAGAACTCTGACTATACTCATGTGTTATAAGAAAATGAAGCCTCCGCCATAGATGTAAACGGTGATATTATCTCTGCGAAACACATAAGATTTACCCAGCCTTTCGATAAGTTCTACTGAGCCTAACGATGCATACCTTTGGCTGGCACAAGAGAGATAATGTTGGAAAAGGTAGATGACACTTTCATAGCAAATTTAATTAAAATCGTTACACGTGCTTTAGTCTGTGGGATAGAATTTTATTAGTGAATCTCGTACACTATATGGTTTCGTTAGAATGAGTCCAAAGGACATATCGAAAGAAGGGATCCCAAGTAATAACAAAATGCTAGTCCACTGCAAAATTCTTAAGATAAACATAGAAAGTGAGACGACCATACCTTCCTCGAACATCTTATCTCTGTCCCGGAGATGTGCAGTGAATGTGAAAAATGAAACTCTAATGCCGACAAAACTTCCAAGCAATCTAAACAAGTCCCTTCGATTATACAAATACTAGCTTTGCTATTTGGGTTGGCAAGGCAAATATTTTCATATGCCGTTACAAGGTTTGTGTTTTGTCGCAGCCTAACAAAGTAACGAAGCACATTGTTTGCCTCCAAAAAGTGTACAAATGTGGTATGCCCTTCTGAGGATGGGGAACTTTGCTAGATCTGCTCTGCTGATGATTATACCAGAACTAGTGAAAATTCGGTTCCTAGAGACTGTACAACGATATACTTCTGTTCTACAGTGCTCCCGATGCTGGGATCACTAATCGCAAAATATTCTTGACTAGACATTGCTAGAGTTCTGGGCATTTCAGTTGTAAGACCTCAAGAGTTTAGGACTTTCACAGGAATAAAAATTAGAATAAGACAACCAGACTTGCGTGGTTGAGTAACCATTAATCATAAGTGTGCATGCATACTCGATAGAATCAATTATAGGCGAATCAAGGTTGAAGGCTAGAAACAGAACCTTGTCAAGTATGCCTATTTAGCACATCTTAAGTACGTGCTAGTCTCTTAATTACAACATCAATCAGTCTACCTTGGAATCCAAGTCCAAGAACGGCAGATCGTTAACTCTTAAATTAAAGTCTATCAAGTCTTCTTAAAAAACTTAATCAAACCTCTTGTCTTCATCTTCATAGTTATCCTTTGGCTGACTAGATTCATTTTTCAGCAAGTACGTCTTCAAACACTTTCGCTGCTTCGTCGGACTTTTGATCTTGGCTCCTTTGTAAGCAAATGAGATTTATGCTTTCTAGGTCAACAATCAAACAAGAAGTGATTGCTCAAACGTTGTTTGTACTTTGTGCTCTTGCAAAAAGGCGACCAACATTTCAGAACTAAATCAGATAACCTTCAATTAAATAATAGCTCAATTTATTCATTGTAGATTTGTCAAAAGCATGGATCAAGCTACTACTACACATAGAATTGTTATGCCCGGGACTTACGCTATCAGTACTTTATCGATGTCGTCCCGAACAGCAACTTAGAGCTTACTACGCTTACTTTGCTTCTAACTATGAAGTATATTTTCTTTGTCAGTGTGGCTGTTTTGACAACTATTCTTATTGTTCGCCTCGACTTCTTTTATTTCAAAACATGGGCAATGAAGGCAACGCCGATAGAAAGAACAACGAGAGTAGAGCTTCCTTCATCAGAGTAGGAACAACCTTCTAAACCCAAGCCTGCGCCATCGAAAACTGCTAAAGCAAAGTCAATTCAAGTAGTGAAAAGAAATAGAAGCTTCTAGAAGTAGCTAAAGTAATAGTTTTCGTCAATTGCTGTCTTGATCCGTTGCATAGTTTGCTTTCTCGTGGCTGGTGTGCTTTTCTTCTTCTTACTGTTCCCTAGAAAAGCTGGGTGCAAGTTTTCATCTGAGGAGTAATGAGAGCTAGAATTTTTCTTAGTCTTGCTCTTCTTCTGAATTGTTATCGTCATCATCTTTATCATCGAAATCGCTTTTAAACATCAGATTCGTGTGAATCTTTTTTTTTTTTTTTTTAATCATTCATTTTGATTGCCAGAATTATAGTAATCTTCATCAGATCATACCCGTCGTTCGAAAAAGATATTTCTTCATCGGAGTCAAAATTCCACTTTGTTTTGCTTCGAAATTCGTTTTGCTAATAGAGATAAGGAACATATGGTTTCCTGACCACCCAAAAGAGGATTTGAACCTTTCCTCTCTCTGAAGTGAATATGGCATTATTGACGGGTGAACTCGTCAAATACTTCAAAGATTTGGACTGATACTAACGAATACTTCACATTCAATTTGGACGTTTCAGGGAAAATGAGACAATCTGTTTTGGTAGCAATTCCTTAACATTATGATAATATTAAAGAGTATAACATTATTTTGTTTTATGACTGTTCATACTAGAAGTCATATCTTTGAGTGACCAGGAGTTCTTCAGGACGAAGTGAATCAAAAACTTCCACAAACAATTTCAACATTTAGGATTATGTCCACATAGCGATACGCTTGGCGCTTACCCACGTTTCCAATCTCAGGTCTAGTTTTGCTAGTCATCTGACAGAATGTAAAGAACCTCACTTTTATAGAGGTCTGTTATGTACATTTGCATGTACGGTTAGTCTCCCTCCAAGAATGAGAAGCTAGATAAAATAAGAGAGGAGAATGTTTTGCTTGCTCATCTTAGTATGGGAAAAAGGATCAGACCGCAACCACCACTGTCCTTTGAACAAACAGCTTGCTTACTCTATCATTCGGATGACTTAGTCGTGCTGTTAGCAGGGCCAATGAATCTTATTCGTGCTTGTTTGCTTTTTGAAGCAAAGACAGATGCCTAGCCAATTAAAATTATTTGTCTTTTAAAGAGGCTATTGGTAATAGTCTTTCACTTGAGGTTTTGCCCTGCAGCCTCTAACTAACGAGAGTATTTCGTAAGAGTTGCGACCTTTTTGCGTACTAATTAGTCCTTAGAAACTACCAAGACTGGGTCGAATTGTCCCCTTCAGATACGAACTACTTTCTGATCGTTTTCGTCTGTGTCTAAGGAATCAATTATAGATCAAGTCCAAAATACTTCGCTATACACATGAGAAGCAAAACGTTTAGCGCGCTCATCGGGCTTTATTTTGAAAGTAGTTTAGGATTCAGCCGTTGATGTGTGAGAAACTTTTAGAAAAGAAATGAAAAAGAAAATCATTCAGATTAATTAAAAAAGAAGAAGATAAAACAACTGCATTTAGCAATTTAAAATCTCGGGCCTTTGGATTAAATACGAAGCTTAATACATTCACGAGTGATTTAAACCTAAAGAAGTTGCTCACGAGATGAAAATTAATTCGAAGACTCTCGCCGAATATGTTTTCAAGTTAAAAAGAAATCAACAGTTAATTCGGAGAACTGGGACGCTGAATGCCTTGGTAGCGACCTTTGGCGAATTCGGTGGGCTGATTGCTGAGCTTATTCGAGTGGCAAAGGCAAGCATGCAGGACATTTTACATATACTTTCATAGTAGGCGTATTCTAGTTGGTCATAAGTTACATGGTTTGACCTAGAGTTTGTTCTTATCCCTTAAAATTAAGTTATCCCTTGGAAAAGCAAACCGCAAATGCCGGCAAGCAAAACCCAATCAATCAACAAATCGCAATCTCGAAAGAGAACACTATTGCAGCTACATTCTCGAGGGAGGAGGTACAGGGGAGATTGAAGGAGAGTAACAAAGACAGGACTATAGAATGATGCTGGACGAGGCTCCCCAAGAAGCAACAACCTTTGACCGAGCGGGGTCGTCAGGTTGCAAAGGCGAATCACCCCCCTGCGAGACTAACGATGTTGAGCAGGGTGGTCAAGATGTGAAAGATGGTCAAGAGGCTGAGATGATAGACGTGAAGGTGTACAAGAACCACATGTATCTGCTGATTCTGGTCTTCATTTGGTTTGGCTTGTTTGCCATTGCAGAGATTGTGGCTTCATCGATTGCCAACAGTCTTTCTCTGATGGGTGACGCAGCATGTATGATTGTCGATTCTGCAACCTATGGCATGAACATGGGTGCAGAAACTTGCAAGCGCAAGGGCGTATCCGAGAAGCGCCGTCTCAAGCTTGAGCTCTTTATTCCTCTGGTGAGTATGCTTGCGCTCATGGGTACGAGCTGCTATGTCCTGGATGATGCAACTCAAACGATCAGAGCCGGTGGAACCTTTGGTACAAGCTCTACCAACGCTAACATCATGCTGATCTTTAGCTGTGTAGGTCTTGCGATGGACTTCATCAGTGTCTTCTCCTTCACATTTATACAGGGGTTTATGGGCTTTGAACTGAAGGACAAACACGGGGATAACCAAGGAATTGAAGTTGCGAGCAACACTAACATGTGCTCCGCTTACTCACACGTTCTGGCGGATACAGGTCGCAGCATTGCAGCGATTGTCGCAGCAGTAGTTGCAATGACATGTCCTAACGTTAATGCAGGACTTTCAGATGCCTGGGGCTCTGTGGTTATCACCATCATCATCTTCTTATCTCTCATTCCGCTTGCTGTCGGACTTGTCCAAAAGGTGCAACAGCTTCATGCCCTCAACCAACGCGCGGACAACCGGTAAAGCAAGCGTAGAGTTTCACCTTGGCTGATGCGAATTCTGCTGTATACTTGGTAAATAAGCAGTTCTTTTCATTTGAGAGCAGCCAAGAATAAGTGTTCTCTGGAGAACATCTATTGGTGTGCACCTCTAATTGATTTTGCACAACACAATATCTTTCGAATAACCAGAAAAGACATCTTTCATATTATAATGAAACACAGTATTTTAAAGGAATCTGACCAACATGTGGTGCAGGATTACCAGAGGCGGTGTTAGGCACGGCTCATGTCGACCAAATCGCGGTGCCTCTTGATCCCCTAGTTAACTAGAGTGAGTCAGAAGAGAACCAAGGTTCCCCTCGGGCCACTAATCTGTAGTCCTCTTTTAAATTTACTAAGCAAAACTAATGAGATAATCAAACAAGTGGAAGAATTACAATTCACAGCCAAGTGAATAAGGAAGTGGGATGGTGGAGTGGCTTATTTTCGTCGGCCTCCTTAAGAAAAATTAATTTGCGCATACATTATAAAAAAAGTTCTCAACGCAGAGAATGGAGGCTAATTCAGGTCAAGATTGTCAGTTGAAGCAAGTTGGTGGCTAGGAATTTTACTCCTATCGTGTATAGAAGCTAGCCAGTACGGCGCTCAAGATCGTATATCTATTTCTCCTTCATGCACTTATTCATTGAAAATAGAACTAAAAATTAGGGCTCGCTTCTTCATGGATATTATCAATAATTAAGAATCATGAAACGAGTAAGCCTGCCGAAATATCAACGAGAGAGGGGGTTGAGAGTCAATGCTTGATATATATACTTTATAGACTCTTTTCTCTGAATTTGCAACGATTTCGCAAGGAAGACGTTACTTGTTTATTTACCCTCTAAGAAGGCTTATAAGCTCTTCTTGTCTTTTCTTTTTCAGACAACCAACATACTTAACCTTTGTAGAGAATAGTTATCACTCATATTTTGAAGCTATTATTTTATTTGCTTGGGATACAGTAAAGCTAGACATTGCACGGATGCCTTCTTAACCAGTTCCCACGCTGGTGCGGGTAAGTGTAAGAATGTGTATAGTAAAGAAAATGTCTTAGGTAGTTCTTTTTGTAGGCTTTTTAGGCACGACAACCATGAGAAGCCGGGATTCAAGCCAATGAATTGCAACGCTTGCAACTCCTTCCTGTCATTATTCATCTAGAGCGCCCTGTTGAGCGATAATACATTAAGCCTTGCGTGAGATTTCCCCCAGAGGGACTTAGAATGAGATTGAGAACTTTTAAAACCAAACAACCAAAGTAATGTACTACCTAATAAGAACATTAATAGTTGACAGTCTTTGGGCGCAAAGTCAACAGTTGGAGTCTGATAACAGGGGAACTTCCATGATCGTGACCAGCTAGTCATTTTAAGCTGTTTGCAAAGCTTCCATTGGTCGCCAAATAACTGATTGACTGGTGTAAGAACCTGTGTCTCTCTTCCTAACTGACCTGCCACTCTGCATGCCTCCAATTGAAGCTTGCTCTGAAGTGGACTATCGAGTGCATAATTGAAGATATTTTATTAGAGACAAGTAGGTGGAGATTTGTTTATTTGTGGCTGCCATTCCTTTATTTAGAAACAGAATAAAATAGAACAAAACACCAAATGATCATACCATTTTGTGTAACTTGAATCTACATGCTTCTCTCATCTCTCATCTCACGAAAGAGCAAAGGGCCTACTTCAGCTGCCTTGTAGGAAGCTTCACATGAGGTCTCCAGCCTAACTTTATCTCTATCTCCGTCTTGCATGATAGGAATTCTCAAGATGCGCCGAAAACCATTTTTACCTTTCAATCCAAGCACATGAGTTGACTTTGCTCCACGTTTTTATAAAATTAAGTAGGGAATCATCGTCAATAAGAATCATTTTAGGTTGATTGGTTCATGATAATACTTTTTAAGTTGGCGATAGCTGCATGGTATCGCTATTCACCAAGGGCCTGTAACTCGACAGCGGTACCATATTGATCCATCCAACCACAGAGCAACGCTTGGGTCTTTCTCTTCTTGTGCTTATTTATTCATTTAACTATTACCATTATTCTTATTCTTGTCAGAGTATTTTTAAATGAATAAAATAATAAAATAATAAAATAAATAATAATAGGATATTTTATTATATATATAGCTTTAGACTTGAAAAATAATGTTAGTTGAAAAATAATGTTAAAAAATTCTGCAACGAGGAGCTTTCATTAAAAAGGTTTTTGTTTTATTTTATTTTAAATCAACTCTTAAAAAAGAAAAGAAAAGCAAAGAAAAGAGAGCAACTAGGCAAATAAAAGAAATAAAAGAAACTTGTAACTTGAAAACAAAAGAAAACAATTACAAGATAAGCAAGGAGAAAAGAGCTTGTCTAGTACTATACATGCAAATGGATTGTGATACATAATCTACTTCATGTAAGTCTCAAGCAGAAACTTTTCACGCTCGTTTGCTCAGAGGCAGCTTCATCAATAAGAAAACGTGCTTAAACTATCTCCTCTTCCAGCTGAGCAATGCCCGATTATCAAGAAAGGAGGTTTTGATTTTAGTTTTAAAAAAAGTGGTGTCAGTGAAAAAAAGGTAGGTAGGTAGGTAGGTACCTATTACCTATTACCTATACCTATACTAACCCGTCTACTTAATAAACCCACGAAGGGGAAAGATCGCAGAATAAGAAACGACGACCATGACAAGTTGAGAAATCGCCGGTATAAATGACGAGAATCGCAGCCACCCTAAGCAACATTCCGAGAGGGTAAAGTGATGCCAGGTTTGGAGTGGGAAATATTGCGATCGCCCTTTGCAGCCAGCAAGCTTGAGGAAGGCGAGGTGTTTTTGCCATAGAGGCAGTAATGTTTTAGAAGGAACCACGGCGGTCCTTAAAAAGTTGACTCCATCTTGACAAGAACGAGTAAGCGACGTATAGTATTAATGATTGTCAGGAAAGACAACTTTGGTGTGCTCTCTTTTGAATGACAATTCTAAGACCAGGGAAACCTGCTTTGTGTACCCTGGTGATCCGGTCTACAAGGTTAGTGAGTATGCAGCGTCGCAACCTCACGCGACAGCGTAGCGTTTGGCAGCGTGGCGTTTGGCAGCGTGGAGAAGCTAACTATTTCGCCCTCGATTCTTCTGGCTTGCTTGAGGTCGCTTCGATCTATTTACTGGCTGCGAATTCGGTGCGGCAATCTTCAAGTTAGCAAGTAACAACCATAATTCAGATGTCTAGCACCGTCTAACTGCCCGTCGCGAGTTTGACGAGCCTTGTAATTTGCCTGGCGTGCTGTTAAATTATGGATTATTCGCACGCCACTTCACGACGTGTTTGTGCCAGCACCCCGGCACTATGGCGAAATGGACGAGTGGATTTCTTGTGCATTATTCTGTGGACTGCGACCCTTTCGCAGCGCAATGCGGTCTGCCAGCTTCAAATGATCTTCTTGTCACTTCAAGCGAACTTGGGTCACATGAATATTCTCTTCCTCTCTCTTTGTGCAAGGTTCCTCATGAATGGGTAGTATACACATAGTAAACTGACAGGGAAGGACTTGGCTTGTCAGGAGACATTTAGTGCAAGCAAAAGCCAAGCTATTGCGCACGGAATTCAGAAGACATTGGGATGTGGCAAGCGAAGCTCGCGTCGCTGAAAAGTGGCTCCATAAGCGTGCGAGCACACGCCCAAACGAGACTTTGAGGGGGCAGGTGTGGCAGATTCTGCCTTGAGGCTTGTGCTCGCCAAACTTGCATCGAAATTCTGAGAATGTAAGGCATGACCATATCTTCAGTTTGGCTGTTACAGCGTATTATTAGCGCGCCAAGACAAAAAAAGCTCTAGTTCATCACCTCTTCTGATCGATGGGTGGTATCTGAAGATGATTTTGTCAAACTAGTTTCAGTTGTGGTGATTTCACGCCAAGGCTCATCAAACTGTTGACGACGGAGTTGTTTTGTTTTCCTCGAAGCCAGGTGAGTTTGCCAATACTTATCGAATATCATCAGCGGTGAGCTGAGTGAACTACATTGACAAGTTGTATCTCTGATCCAATAGCCACTAATAGATGCCAGTGGCCTTTAGTGTGACTTAGTACCTAGTAGGTGAAAAAAATAAATAAATTCATTCCAAACTAAAACAGAATACTTTATTTTACTTAGGCCTATTCGCCTATTCTAGAGCGGAAAAAAAGTTTTTAAAGAAAAAATGAAGAGAAGAAATCATAAAGGAGGAACAAGTTGGAGAAAAAAAGAACGTTGAAAACAAACGAAAAAAGCAAAGCACCAAAAAACATAAAAATAAAGGCGGAAAAACTGATAGATATATACATATATACATATATATTCTATATTAATTTATTAAAAAATACACGCTACCAACTTTGTTAACTAGAACACTAGAACATATCTGGGCTTACAAAAGCTCAGAAATACTCAGGCTGTCCAGCGCAACATGATCCTTGTATTTGTTTGAAGTTTACACAGCTGAAGTTCTGGCTGCATTTGGTGATGCACGTGTTCTATCAAGAAGTGCTGTGCACCTTGTCTCCTCACCTGCTCTGCAAGACAATCAACCAACGCAATGAGTTCTTCCCTGGTAGGGCAGGCCTCCTGCTTTGTAATTTCGCCCAAACATTTGATGCCATTCTTCTTCAGGCACTTCGTTTCCCAAAGTGAGTGTCCTCATCACCACTAAAAAGAGAGATTGATTACCTTCCGCCTCCGTTGCGACGCCGTGATGACGCCATGTTGGCCTTTTCACTCCGCCATTCCCGCATGAATCCCACGGCGGTTCTCACTTTCCCTTATTCTCGCCTTCGCACCACAGAACTTCGGCCAAAGCCGGCTTATGCGAGTGCGTACGTACGTACGCTTACTCTCGCTCGCAGAGGCGATGGCCGTGATTGCAGTCATCGTCATCGTCATCGACTTCGTCTTCGCCGGAACTCGCTTCTTCGTATACGCATATTTATTTCTGCCTTCGGTTCTGTGCTCCTCTGGTGCACTTGCTTTTGGGGCTCCATCATCGTTTTTACCTCAGAAGTACGACTCCTCCCTCCCGAAACAAGTGGGATCTGCGTGAGAAAAGTGCGACGTTAGTGCGATCTAATCAATCGGCCGAGGGACTTTCTTCGAACTCGGGCCCGAGATGGATTCCAGGATGTGGACGGACAGCGTCCATGCGAGTGACAACGATCTAGCGATGCATTCAACCAATCAATCAATCAATTAATCAATCAGTCAATCAACAATTAAGCAAGCAAGCAAGCAAGCACGGGCTCACGGCAGCTTGGGCGAGTTTGTTTAGATGAAATTGCCATGCTTTGGTCGCTTTCGAGATTTTGTGGAATCACTGATCTGCACTGGGTCTGTAAGACCTTGGAGCGCCGGATGGTTGGCTGCTACTTGAACAAGCCATCAGCTTCCGCAAACGATTCGGCGGCGAGCACTCTTCTTCAGAAATGTGTAAATTAGTAAGGATGTAAGTAAGCAAACATACAATTTGATCGATGAGTAAGTAAATGAGATAGATGTGTCATCCGGATATACAGCTAGCTATTCTGAGCGATCAAATCGGCCAGGCACCCAGCTGCTATTTACTTATGAATTAGTTCTTCATGTACGTGCGTATGTCTGTATTTGTATTGACTTGTTTTATGTATCGAGCCAACTCAAGTTTCGTCGTCCATCTAACTATGCAATTGATTATCCTCAGGGCACCAGGTTCCTCAGGAATGGAAGAACCTTGCGGCAGTATGTCTATCTATCCATCTACATTAGTCTGTAAAACCCAGCGACACTCGAGCCATTAATCCTGTATTTTTCAGAGCTCATCCCGAGCGCGCGAGGCCACCGAATCCCAAACGGAGCACGCCAGAAACCTCAAACAAAGCAAGCAAAAGCGAGCGTCTCCAACTAATTCTTTTGATCTTCTTCTTCTTCTTCTTCTCCAAGTTGTCTCCATCGCCTGCGAACCGCCAGTCCTACCCTTTCCACTATATAAAGCGCTAGTCGTGAAAGAGAGAAGAAGAAAAAAGAAGAAGAAGAAGAAGAAGAAGAAGTCGGCTTGGCCCTCCAAGCCTCTGAGCAGGAAGGAGGGCCGTTTCTTTGGAGGCGAGGGGTTCGAGGAAGCTCGTTCCTGTAGTCTCGAGGTGTTTTGGAATACGGTCAATACACCCTCTTCCCTGGCACAGCCAAGCTCCTAAATAAGGGCACGTCCAGGAGCCCGGCCCTCTTCGGCTTCGTTCGACCAATGGCCATCGATCGCAATAAAAACAAACATAATTATTAAAAATTAAAGGAAAAAAAAAAAATTGATACCGGCTAAAGTGAACCGGGTGGAAAGAGGGGCGCCTGTGGTGCGGATTCCCCCTCTGAACCCCGCTGTTGTGGCAGCTGTTGGCGAGCGTCCACGCGCCTGGAAGCTAATTCATCGCTCAAATAGCTTCTCCACAAGTACCAGGTCTCCCCGCAGCCACCTGGAGCACGTGCTCGAGCGTGCCCTGCAGGTGTGGGGGGACCCGCGCAGAGCCCTGCCGAGTGACCGCAATCGTGGCGAACCAGCAGCTTTCATCCTCTCTCTGTCTTCGCGATCTCACTTGGGTGTAGACCAGTGGTCGCCAGCTCCAACGGGGCGCTCGGAGCAGCATCGTAAAGGCAGGTTCTCTTCAAAAACAGAGCTGATGAGAACTTCTATTTCACGGCCAGAAGCACAGGTTCCTTTTGGTGGTCTCGAGTGCTCCGTTTTGTTATGTTGCTGAATAGGTCTTTACTTATAACATGAAACATAGAATCTTACAATTAACTAGAGAGGTAGGTTTATGATCAATAAAAATTAAGTAGAAATAAAAATACGATGTCGTGGATAAGCGTTGTTTCGCAATTCAGAATGTTTGGAGCTCACGCCTGATTACTCAGAACTATGTATCTATGTATCTATGTATCTATCGTGAAGGAGGCAGGCTGCGGCTAAGGGTTTAGGTAGAAGTAGCCTGTTCAGCTTGTTTGTTGCTCCTCCACCCGTCCTTCGTTTCTTTTTCAATTATTAATTATATATGTATATATTTAAAGGGTTTATTTTTAATATAAAGTATTTTTCTTCTTCTTTGAGAATCTTTATGATGGCGTCTAATGATTTTGACGGACTGAGTTGAAGCCACCTCGAGGATGCATGAGAAGAGGTTCGCGGGGCAATTCAGCCGCACAAAGAGCGAGCGGGGGAGGAGCAGCGCCGTCTACAGGTCCTTCCGGGTGGGCTAAGCGTGAGATCTTTGAGGCGACACGGACTAAAACTGGAGGAGAATAAGAAGGACGAAGCTTCAGGACTGCTACTGGCAACCCTCTCTTTTTCTTTATTCCATGTTTTAATTCTCATGATTTTTATTTAAGCAACAACAAAGAAGAGAAGAAGAAATGAAATACATTAATACATTTGTATTGGATTAATAAAATTAATTATATAACACTATTTTAAAATAAAACAAAATTAAAGATAGATTGTATGAAATAAATCGGGCACCAATATGGGGAAAAGGGGTGGAAACGTTGTCGTTCATTCTTCCACTTGAGAAAGTGAGAAAAGAAAGGTAAGAAGAAGAAGAAGAAGAAGAAGAAGAAAGAATTAGTGAATAGTAAGAAAAGAGAAAAAATAAAATAAAAATACTGATGATGAGAAATGGTTTTATATAAGCAGAGATACCACGAAAAAGTAGAAAATTGATCTTGGACGCTTTGAACGTGCGTGCGGAGATCAACAAAAACCTGTATGGCAAAATCTCGGCGCCCGAGGACAGGGCAAACAAGGGCCGTTTCTCTTTGGGGAATACTCGAGGAGGGCATATAATAAGGCTTAGGATCAGCTGTTCACATTGGTGATCGCAAGTGAGTCTTGGCGATCACAAGGTGTTGGGTACTATAAAGACTAAATTACCCCCTTCCTCATTCATTCTTAAGCCATTTTCAAGTTTTGTAGAATGGATTACGAGGTATGGAGAAAGAAGAATAGTCAGAGTTTTTCAGTGTTGGAAGATGGAGCCAAAGGACAAAATGTGAGCGGCTCCAATTTGTTTAGACTTTGCTTTTTTGATGTTCAACATTAAAGAACGGAGTGCTCGCTATCTATTGCAAACGTTTCGTTGAAGAACGAGAAAGACGGGCAAGATCATCGAGTGTAGCCACGGGTTATCCTGCGAATAAGCGGATGGCTACCGTCAATCGAGGCGCTGAAAATAACAGAAACCAGTCGAGAGATGTTGTTGCTCTGAGGCAAATCTCTTTGTCCAGCGTTGAGTTGTCTGTAACAGAGCAGGTTGAAAAAGAATTCAAGTTGACTTTCTTTGCAGACAAACAAACTTCCGGAGGTGTACGTGACATTTTGTCATCTTGGAATAAAAACACCATAACCATTTGAGGAAAACGCAAATTTTAGTCAGTCAATCATCCAAAAGGATACTAGTCTGCTGTATGTCTCACTTCTTTTTTTATTTTTGTTTTATAGGGTGTCTTGAAAGAAGTGCAAAGGGAATGTAATTGCTATACGGACAAATTGGCATAGCCGCTGCTATCGACTTAGTTGTCATGGGAATTACTGCTGTCCTCTTATCTAGCTAATTAAATTCACGGACTCAATTAACACTTTTTTTTTTTCTAATTTCTCTAATTCCGAAAAAGTTGTAGGACTTGAAGGGCCGTCATTCGACATTTTTTCTCGTCAATCGGCCTCAAGGGGTCTTATTATAAAAATTCAAAAGCTCAGCTATCCATCATTTAAAAATTCTAAACAATTCTGATCATAGCCTCTCCGCGATTCTTGAAACTATATTGATCAAAGGCATACCTCGCAAACAATTTCACATTTAGAATCAGCGTCTCGGCGAGATCTAATTCCTGCTATATTTCAATATTCACGCAAATTCATTTTTTGCCACCAGGCTGTGAGGGTGATATGAATGTCACTCATTTTCAGTTTTTCATATCAAATACCACATAACAGCATAATTGGCGCTGCAAATTTTAAGTTCCCTAAAATGTCTCGTACGCATATACATCAGAACCCCCTGCAATTTTCTTCAAAATTCTCAAACCCAGCCTTGCCATTCGAGGACCTCACGTCAAAGGAAACTAATTCTATACAGCTAGCTAACTGATAGCTCGCCCATAGAGGCGGGCTCCTGTGGTGCTTACTAACTAACTAACTAGCTCGCTACCAACTCAAAGTTCAATACACAAGACCATAAAAGAACATGATAAAAAATTGAAAAGAAAAGAAAAAAACATTGAAACGAGGGGTTCTACAATGAAATCAAATCAATCGAACAAAAACCGTCGCCAAGTCTTCAGAATTTGTTGGGCTTCCTTCCTCCTTGCTCTTGCCAGGCCCGTAGGAGATTCCACTGTGTGCCTGCTAACGCCAAGTTCACGAGTCGCTTGACGATTTGATATTATTCCCCATCGTGCGAGAAAACAGAAGGAAACCAAGGGTCCCTGCTGCGGGCAAAAGAGTACAACAAATAAACAAATCAATAAACTAATAAATCAATAAACTAATAAATAAACTAATTAATAAACAAATCAATAGGCGGTCGTCTCGTGTCTTGTTCTGTCGCATTGCTTTCTTCGCCAGGCCGCGCGGACAGTCTTTCGTTCGTTCCCTGTTCTGTGACACCTCGCTGTCGTCAAGGTCATCGTAAAACTGGCGCCGACTAGCGGCTGCAGCCGCCGAATGCGTGCATGCGTGCCTCGGTGACAAGCCTTCTGTCTGTACTTGATGCCTTCAGATGCATGCAATCAATGCTGTTGCATATTGCGGCGCTTTGGGACGTCGATGAGGGAAAGAGCATTGCTTCGCGCTTGCTAAGACGAGAATTGGAAACTCCTTCCACGAACTAAGGACTCGAATTACATTACACGCAGCGCAGAGAATTGATTGAATTACACTTAGATTGTGCAGAATCAGCTCTTGCTCCATTCTCGCCCAATCTGAGCCGCTCTGCTTTGCACGGAGTGGATTTGCGTTTGGCCTGGCGTGACCTCGCTTGAGCTTTGCGTGTTCACGAAATCGACCAGAAAGTCCATCCGCAATTCATGGCCATCACAGCGCGGACGCGGGCGAGGAAGGCCAGGGAGATCCCCAAAGAAGCGGAACAGCCAGCTCAACTCAACTCCGCTCAACTAAACTCAACTCAACTCAGCACGTGCTCCGTTGTGCTGGTCTGCCTCTGTCAGTGCTTGTTCTCATTGCCGTCGTTGTCGTTGCTGTCATTGCTGTTATTGTTGTTGGTTCACAGGTGTGCCGCTGTCGAGGATGCTGGCGAAGACCACGATGAACAAAGCATCCCGTTTGGCGATGGTTGTTGCGGAGGAAGTCGCTCAGGTCGGCTCGTTTCAGCTAGCGGCACAGTGCGCTCTTTGTGCTTTGGGCGATCTCGGTGGCGTGTCCTGAGCGCTTCTTCGATGGCCTCTTCGCGAGAGAACTTCACCAAGACTTCCTTCGTCTTTGCAGTCCTCGTTTCGTCACCAGTATGGACCGTAACGAACGAACGAGCGAGTCAGCTCCTTCCTGGGACGCCACGCAAGCACGACGCCGGGGTCGGTCTCGAGGAGGCGCCGACCAGCCCCTTTTCGAGATCGTGTCGGGCAAGCTCTGGGACGCCGGTCTTCTGCTGGGGCTTAGAGAGGAGCACGGCATTCATCTCCAAAAGCTTTTGTTTTGCCACTCTATGCAAATGCAATGCAATGCAATGGCCTCAGGGGACCCGCACCGCGGCAGGATCCCCAAAGGTTCCGCGCGGGTTCCGCAGTTTACAGCAGCGGCATTGCATTGCTTTGCTTTCCTTTACTTTGCTTTGCTTTTTAGGTTTCTGAAAGAGATAGATATCAGGGCCTTGAGGATTGGTTGTTGGGTGCATAGGATGGTTGGGTCTCAGGAGCACGTGGCGATGACTGCCTCTCTCTGGGCTGTTGGAGCCCCTTCGCCGCTGCCAGCGAGTGCGTCCGCGGAGCGATCGATCGTTGAAGTGGTCTGTTTATGTATGTATGTATGTATCTATCTATCTATATATTTGTTCAACCTATCTGTGCGAGATTTTGTAGGAATGGAAGGCGTTTGCAAAAATTGAAGAAGTTGAGTGCGCAAACCTAAACAAGAATAAGAGAACGGCTGGAGAAGCTGAGCGGCTGTGAGCTGTCTTGTGCAGCGGCGTCTACGAAGCGGTTCTTCCACGGCTTCTGTGCAATGTCAACGTCTTCTGGCGTCCATTTTATCTGAGATAGATGAAGAAACCACATTTACATTCTTAATCCTCCAAAAGAAGAAGAAAAGGAAGATTTTATATATATATTTTTAAATAAAAAAATTAAAGTTAACTTTGTAACTCATTCTCAAAGTAAGTAACTGAGTAAGTAAGTAGCAATAATCATTTTACATAAAACAAACAGAAAACTTGCAAGTAAAGAAAAGAGAAAGAAAAGGTTTTTTGAGGGCAAAGTGAGATAATAAAGCAAACTATAGAATATTTAGTCGCTCGTTGATTGATTGTTTGATTGTTTCTTTTTGTTTCTTTTTTGTCCAAAAGAAGAAGAAGAAGAAGTGTCGCCAATTTCTCATGGCCGGGGGCCGCGGCTTGAGCAAAACGAAGGCAGAGATGGACAAATGGCCTTTCGACGCCCTCCAAGATAGGCCCAGACACGTCTTTCTGCTGAGGCGGCGGCTTATTTGGCGGACCTCAGCTGGCTCCCGCAACGGCGATTACGTTGTTGTCGTTAATTTGAAAGAAATCAGCCCAAAGGCTGCTTCTGCGAAGGCGAGAGCTGAATTCGTGTTGAAACTTTATGTATGAGGACTATCATTTTCTGTCGCATTATTGTTAGGAACCTATCGCAATTGCTTAGTGAGTGTGTTGTTTGTTTGTTTGTTTGTTTGTTTGTTTGTTTGTTTGTTTGTTTGTTTGTTTGTTTGTTTGTTTGTTTATTTGTTTGTTTGTTTGTTTGTTTGTTTGTTTGTTTGTTTGTTTGTTTGTTTGTTTGTTTGTTTGTTTGTTTGTTTGTTTGTTCGAGGTAGTCATGCATGTCAGTTATGTGATGCCTTCATTTACGTCCCTCCTCCTTTAAATCTTTCTTTACCTCTATTCTACTTATAGTTTTTAAGGAAAGCAATTAATAAACTTATCTTATTATTATTATTTTAATTTAAAAAAAAAAAAAAAAGGCTGGGATAGAAGGGGTTGAAGAAGAGCGAATACCCATTCCACAAATCGAGCATTATGTATTTATGTACCTACGCAGGTATTTTCGCGTTGGACTTAAACTTGGAGCCAACGCGAATGCAAGTGATCAGGTCGAGGATAGCTTGAACGTACCTGGACACTCATGACCGCAAGAGCGACCATGAGCGTGCTCAAAATAAATTCCTCGTTGTTTCAAGTCTCACTGTCTGTTGTTGTTGACAAGATGGCGCAGGTGTGCGCATGCATATATAGCATATCATATCATCATCATCATCATCATACACACCGGTTTGCACAGCACGTTCATCGTGTTCTTCGCCAGCCATCCAGAGAAAGAACCGAGGCTTGTGCAATCTATTTCTTAGTCAATCCCATTCGCCACTCAGCTCGGAAACACCTGCGTGCGGCTTGAGCGAGTTGGGTTTGTTCGCATGCTTGGAGATGGACCTTCTTCAAGGCTCGAGCCGTCTTTGTCGATGAATGTGCCGCAACTTCGAACTGCAATTCCTGACGAAACGACATCCATGATAGATATCCACGAACCTCGGCACGTACTCGGCCTCGAGGAAAACGGTTTGTTTGTCAAAGGCGGCCTGGGCTCGATTCGGCCTCGAAGCGATCCCAATGATCTGAATTGCGCCTCGTGGCCACGTCTTTTGCAGCGGTCCTAAACGCTTGCAAAGAAAGAAGCCAACTTCTCGTTGGGTTATCTTGGGTTCTTTAGAGAATGCTTCGAGTTTGTTTTGCAGCGAATTCATTCATTCATTCATTCATTCATTCGCAGACAACGAACTCGGAAGAACTCGAAGATCGATGGGTTCATCGATTGATTGATTGAGCGGCAGAAGAGCATCATCTTCTTCGCAGAGAGAAACTCGAGCTCTTTAAAGGATTTCTGGGCAGAGTTGCCGATTGCGAAGAAAGACAACAGAGTGCATACGGGTCAGCTCAATGTCGCTCTCAATGCTTTTGATGTTGATTCTTCTTTGTAAACAGATTGAGAGCCTTTGCTCATCGAGGATGTCGGTTGAGAATAGACGCTTATTTTCAAGGTTTAGATCTTCTTCATTCGATGCTCTAAGGACCTCATGGTAGTAAAGTGTTCGAAATACCCTTTTACAAATACTTTAATTAAAAAAATAAAAAAATAAAAAGATTGAAAAAACTCTGGTCTTGACCAATTGGGAAAAAGGTTCTTTAGAGCATTTTTCAGGCTGAAGAACCTTTTTCTGGTGGACCAATCTTTGGCGGTAGGCAGCGATCGATCTGCATTGAATGAATCGAGGCTACACGTAGCAGAAGCAGCAACGATCGCCACGCAGGTTGGTTATCCTTCCAAAACCTTTCTTTCTTGCTTGCTTGCTTGCTTTTCTTCTCGTTGTCCATTCACGGGGGATGAGTGGTGCGGTACAGCACTAAAACAATGAAGCAATAAAAAAAGAAAGTAATTGAAATGAAAGTATAATTCCTATGATGTCCAAAAACAATTGTTTATCTGCCTATTGATTTTTATAAATTTGACATGATGAGTGGGAGTTGTTACTTTCGTAGGGGTTCAGCGGGAGTGAAAGGGCGATTCAGCTGTGACCAGAAATCAGTTGGATCTCTGTAAAAGGTGGCCAGGAAAATGCCTATGGTGCGAGGATTGGTAGCAAAAAGCGGAATCGCATGGGGAGTGGAAACGGAGAAGAGAACCGTCATCTGTCGTAGACAGACCAACTTAATTAAGTTCAAGGCCATCTCCGTCCAGAAGCGTACTTATGCCAGAGACAACTTGCTTGCTTGCTTGTCTGCTTCTTAGTATCGCCATCGCAATCATTATAGTGATCATTGCCATGGTATCTCCATCATGATCGAGACTATCGCTGGTATTGATTGATATCGTCGCCGTGGTCGTCTTTATGGTGGTTTACGATAGTCACAATTCCTGCGCCACTCAGTCAGTCGCATACATATATTATATATACTTATCTACATACTAGCTCGCTCGAGGTGACTGTGTATGATTTGCTCCACCTTTCGTTTGCTTTTGGTTGGTTTGCGTTTAAGGAAATGGGTGCAAACCTATCTACGCAGCGGTAGATAGATAGATACCTTTAGATTGTCAAGTTTGGTTTGGTTTTGGTGCTCTTGATCTCGTGTCTGCTTGTTTGTTGAGCGAGGGTTTCGAGGCTTCCCAGGCTGATCTTGGAACGCCTCTGAGCGAGCACGATGGGTGCTGCAGCACAGCCGGTTTCTTCAGGCGTTGATTATTTGTCGGTGCGTAGCTTCGAGCCTGCAATGCATCGATCGACTACGTTCAAGGTGCACAATTTCTACGCCGCGGTCGTGTTCATGCATAAGATCGGCAAAAGGTGAAGGCACCTTCATATTCGTACTCGAGGAGTAGAAAGAAGAAAACCAAGAAAGTCTCATGGCATGGCCACCCTACTAGCTAGAACTGCGCTATAATGTGTTATTGCTGTTGCGTTCAAGATCACTGAAGAGGCCACTAAATGCCTACGTGCTACCTACTCGAAACCAAGAAGCAAAAGGCAGAGTTTTCCAGCTCCAGGGAAGAATCGTTTCACGATTGAAGGATCAACGTGTTTTTTAAAAAGCGGATTATGGCTTGAGCAGGCAAAACGGCGCCCGTTCTCTTGCTTTCGCTAACGCTACGCTCAAAATCATCGACCTGGATTTTCTACCAACTCACAAGCGAGTTTAGAAACTGAGATGATGGAATGGTAAGAGGGAGTTTTTACTCAAAAGGCGGCCTAGAAAACAAACTATGAGACACACCTGCACACACTCACGTTCTTGAAGGCAGCTGTAGATATCAAGCTAAACCGACAATAGGAGACGTTGGCCCTGAGCTAGCTGATTACGGAAGTCCAATTGGCGGTCCAGAGATATCTGCTTCTCTGATTTACAGGTTATCAGGCTAAGTCGAAGCCATAAGAAGAGGGCGATCGATCACTTGTCGTCCGCAAGCCAAAAAAGCTTATTATGGTGGCAGGTTTCAAAAGCTTTAATCCCCGTTTTCAGCAAAAGTTCAAGTCCGCCCTGTCATATCTGGTTGGTGCTGTAGACAATAATGATCAGAATAATCATATAAGTATTCTTCGAGGCGCAAACAACGTGGACTGGCAGGGCGAGCGTATAGCCAACTTTCCTGTAAAGACTGCATATCTACGTGCGTCCAAGCTCGAAGAAATCGTGGCTTTCGAAAGCCGTCGAAAAGTATGTACTGCTATTAGTACCGAGGTACTTTTTTCACCTTCCCTTTTCTCTGAGTGCACATTCTCGTTACTGGTTTGATTGATAGTTTTATTTTTTTATTTATTTTTAAGTTTTTTCGAATTAGAAAAAATAAAAAATAAAAATGTAAATGTTAGAAAAGAAAGAGAAAGAGAGAAAGAGGACGCTTCGAAAATAAATGCACGCTATTCTTTCTTCTAGTAGGAAAGCGAATTCTGAAGTTGGTACTACTACCACTTTGTGTAAGGGTTCATTACGGTAAGGTTGCGCCAAGCCCAAACTGCCATTTAAAGTGGCACGGACTAATGAATCAGCGCTTGGTTGAGATGAATTAAGTTCTTGAAAACCAAAAAAATGCTTGAACTATGCTTAAGAACGAGCACGATAGCGTCTTCAGCTTCATTTAATCAGAATTCACCTCAGGGCGTGCTGCCAAATCCAAAGTTTTAAGTCGAAACTTGCAAAACGATTGAATGAATCAGCAATATTAAAAAACAATCTCATTGTACAGTGATTGATTGCAATACATCCATCGAACTGTTAACTGCATAGGGGCTTTTATATCATGGTGTAAGATTCGTTTCGAAATGAAAACAGGAAATCATTATGCTGATCTCGGATTTTACGAGCTAGATAGATTTTATAAATGACAGACGTATATTGCGTGAACTTCTTTCCATCCTACAGTCATTCATTCATTTGTTTGGTTTTCCATTTCGCTGAAAAAATAAATTAGATTCTTAACTTGAGGTAGCTGGCTTCCTCAAATTCATTCCACGACGCCCAAAGAAAAAACTTTCTTGATTGAAGCTATAGGTGGGGGTGTACCTACTTGCAAGTACAGCTTGAGCTCTTTTGTCAGTGACTGAGCCAGTTTTTTTTTTTAACAAAGGACAATCAGAAAGAAGTCGAGGCGGCCAAATTTAATTTTTAATTTAATTAAAAAAAAAGGAAAAGTTTACATTAAAAAAAAAAATTATGTTTGGCGACAGCGACAACTTCTCAATGTTTGTTTATTCATAATTCATGCGAGGCTTCGGTTCAGAGCATGGTGTTTAGTTTCTTCTCTCTAACTTTAGAATATCAAAGCAAAATTCAAGCTAAAGTAAACAAAATCAACCTATAGACTTCGCCTTGAAGTTGGAAAGAAAGACTTGCCAACCTTTAGAGTTTTGTAGGTCGTCATGGAGATTAAAAAGTAAATATGGAAAAATTAATCAACTATAAAGCATGTTTTAACTAAGCTTGGCTCCGGGAAGCAAAATCTATGCGCTGACCTGACCAGGTCTGACGGGGCCGAAGCCAATCCTACTCGAGACTCATAATTTTAAAAGTCAGAAGCAGCTCGAGCGCACGCCACTCAATATTCCAGAGTACGTTTTATTCTCTTGAACCTCATGAAAAAAACAACCGATTCTTCCTCTTGTGCGTGCGGCCTTTCCCATCGCTGATCTATCTGTCCACTTGAGCACAGTAGGTAGTAGTACAAAATACAAGTGTCAATCGTTGAAGTAATTTTTATTTAAAGTGAAAAAATTGGATATATATATAATATGAATAGATAAAGAAAAACTTTTTTGTTGAAGGGTTGAAGTTCTACTACATATAAGTAAAGAGTGGCTTTTAAAAAAGGAAAAAAATAAGGATTCATCTCGGAATGAAAGGAGCGCGTCTGGGACTGTTGTGATGGTTCTGATGACGATTGAAGCAGACCAGAGTTGGCTGGAAATTCCAACATTTCGCCAAAGGACTTTATGATTAAGTTTGAATTAGACTTTTCCACGAATCTCAAAGAAGTGCTACTACAGGCAATTGGCTAGGAAGGAAGGAAAGTATTGCTTTTAAAGATTTAAATTTTAATAGAGAAAGAAAGAGAAATGAATCACCTGATATAATGAATAAAAAAAGGAGAAAGAGAGAAATTCTAACTAATTTGAAAGAATAATTGTAAGTAGACCAGGACGCCTCAGCTGCGAATTATAGTACAGATCACTGGGAGATCCTACTGGCCACTAGAAGTGACTCGGAGCAGGCCGCAGCGCAGGCATTGCAAGCTCAGCAAATCCAAAACGTGGATCACAGAAAAAAACAAAACCAACAACACGACCACCAAGACAAGGCAAGCATCTATTGCTTAGATACTTGCTGCTTTGGAAATAGTCTGTGGACAGTATATCGATCGATATTATCTGGCTGCTGCGTTGAGCCGTGGAGACCTGAAAGCAAAACCATAAATCCCCGCAACCTGTAGACAGACATCAAAGTCACCTTTGAAGTTTTGAGAAACTAATTTAGCAAAATGCTTCAACAACAGCCCGAAGCACCGCAGGAAAGCACGACCTTCGACCGCTCGGAGACACCGACCACTTTCCCGGACTACAAGAATGCCGACGTAGAGGACCCTGTTGACAACAAGGTTACAGATGATCAAATTAGTCGTACTGACAGTGCTAGGGAGCACCGCCAGAACATGTTCCTTCTCGCAATGGTCTGCATTCTTTTTGGACTCTTTGCCATTGCTCAGATTATTGCTGCTGTCATCGGTAACAGTCTCTCGCTTCTCGGTGACTCCTCCAGTATGATTATCGATGCCGCTACCTACGGTCTTAACATGGTTGCTGAAGTGTGCAAACGGCGTGGTATCACCAAATCTACTCGCGTGAAGCTCGAGCTGTTTATTCCCCTCTTCAGTATGGTTGCATTGATTGCCACCAGTATTTACATTATTGAGGATGCCGCCGTCACCGTGGCCTCAATCGAAGAAATCAGTGCCGACGAGCAGAACGTAACCAACGATAAGCTTATGCTTATCTTTAGCTGCATCAACCTTGGTATTGATGTCTTCAGCGTCTTCTTCTTTGCTCGCGCCAAGGCGTGCTTCGGCTTCAACACTGTGGACATTCTCCTTGACCCCAACAACCTTGATTCTGGAGTGAAGAAGGAGGGTAACACTAACATGTGCTCTGCATACACGCATGTTATGGCTGATACCATGCGCAGTTCTGCTGTCGTCATTGCAGCTATTGTTTCCATCAAGGGCAAGGGCGTGAACCCCAACCTTGCGGATGCTTGGGCTGCTATTGCTGTGTCTATTATTATCTTCATTTCAATGATTCCGCTCGGCCGTGGCCTCGTGCGTAAGTGCTTTGAGCTCCACAAGATCAACGAAGAGAAGAAGGCTGCCGAGGCGATGGACCGTGCCTAAGAACCAAGTAAATTTAGTCAACCCTAAGCCAAGAGCGCGCCTGCAGCAGAATGGCGTGCCTATGATGTCCAAGATAATCACTGAGATGAAAATGAATTCTGCCAAACTTCAGTCCCCTTCTTTTCAAGTTGTACATGTGTGCGCCCCAAGCATTTTAGCGGGAGGTGTTCCCATCCCTTCCCGTTGGCGTATAACGCAAGGTTGTTTACTCAAGGTTTAATTATGGCAGCCACTTGTTTTTCTTTTCCGTGAATATGACCACACTCCCTCCAACTCACGGATAGTTTTCATAGGTTGAGTGAAACAGACAAAGCTGGTTCTATAATTTGGTTTATTCTGTCCAGGTCTGAGCTATCGGAATTTGGTTGTGATGAGGACTAAGCGGGGCTTCTTTCTTGAGGTTTTCAGTGTCAGTTTATTATAATTATTAATGAAGACACGGGGACACATTCTCGCTGGATTTTGGGACATTCAACAAAACGCATTAGTCATCTACAACTGAAGCAAAATATCTAGCCAGGTAAGCTTTTTTGCACTGATGAAAGATTATAGGAGCCGTCGTAGCATTTTGTGGAGCTCTACCATGCGGGGAATTCCGGTATAACCTTACTTGAAGAAAAACTCTAAGGGTGAAGGAGATCATTCTTGATGAAAGTTTGCACATGAGATGTATAGCATATATTGGTCGCAAGGAAATGTGCCTCGTTGCATAAACAGAAACAATCAATTGGGGAGATCTCATTCGAAACATCAGATCAATCATGAGCAACTTTCTCTCACTTATAATACAGCAAGCATCGCGGTTGCTCTCGAATGACTGGGCGGGCCCCTTGAAGCTGTTAACATACTTGATGATTGATCCAAATGAGTTTCGGCATCGTACCACCAATCGGTGCCACCAAACAAATCAAATCACATTAGACATAGGGCTGCACATTATCATTGCGCGTTCGGGAACTGCTTACTCCATGGCATAGCTTAAGTCCGGGGTGTTTTCTCCCAGCTAATCTGCATATCTCGAAACGTTGATTCAGATCTCCTGCTGCTCCTCATCCCCACTCGGGTACCTTATTATCTCCTCGTAGCAGCAGGTAGCGCCCATTATCCACACGTAAGAGTCCAAGTCTTTGTTTTGGGTACCACTCCTCTACCAAGGTCTTAGGGTCACCATTAGTTCTACTGCTACCTCATGGATAAATGGATAAGAGGTGGCCTCTTTGGATATCAATCTGAATTCTTTGACTGAGTGAGTGAGTCTGAAAACAAACCATGGTTTGTTTCCCTCGTTCGTTGTCAACGCAGAGTCTTGACTGGCGATGGCAACGCAGTTCAGGAAAGCCGCCTTTCTTGTGACGAACTCCAACTCAGCGTGTAGGTAGTAGCGCTTTGACAATAAGCGGCCTCAAAAGGTACGTTGTGCGTATGAACTGCCAAGTCACTCTGTTAATTCCTGGGACTGAGTATCAGCAGCAGCAGGAGAAGAAGAGGTCGATTGGATTTGTTGTTGCTGTCATCCCATTCCAAACATTCTGCAGGATCTACAACGTCTCTGCAAATCAATCTTGGTCTCTTGCGCTAGCGAGTGAAGGTTTGGCTTTCTTTGCTTGCCCAACAAATGAGCAGAAGTCATACATTCCTCGAGATGATCGACACAGAGAGAGAGAGATCATGGCCGATCGTGAGATCATCGTTCATGGGGTCCAATTGCGCTGTATCCCTCTTCTTCTTCGTCGTCGTCGTCTTCGTCGTCTTCGCCGCCGCCATGACTAGTTCTTGAAACCGTGGCTAGCGAGACGGGCTGAGTCGTCGCCCCGCGTGCTGAGTGATAGGATGGACTTTGCAGCGATTGAGTGATGGATTGCAAATAGTCAATGCTCGAGTGGAGCCGTGCGTGTGCAATCTCGCTCTTCGAAAAGATTGATCGATCGATCGATCGATCGATCGATTGATTGATTGATTGAATGCCCATTTGCGCAATCCCAGGCCAAGTCTTCCCAGAAGCTTGGCTTCGATGGCGCACATAGACTCGAAGCGTCTTCTAAACAGCGCCACTGCGCTCGCAATGATGCCGTCGTGGAACTCGATCTAAAGCAAATTCGCGAACCGGTTCGCGCAATGGAAAGCGGCGCTCTCGATTGAGCTTGGCGGTGCCGTGTTCCTTTCGTGCATGTCTTCTTCGCACGTCCTTCAGCCTCGGCTGAAGCAGCAGCAATTACAATTTCGATGGCGATGGCGCTTGGCAAATTAATTGGCGCCGTCGAGACGACCGTCAGCTGCAGCAACCAAGAGTGAGTGAGTGAGTGAGTGAGTGAATCATCGAACGAACCATCGAACGAACTCGTTCTCTCAGCAGCTGCCAATGCTTGCTTCCTCGACCTCCAAACTAATCGATGAGTTCATTCCACGTTGAGCACGGTCGCGATCTTTGCTTGCTCCAGACTTCACGGCTCTCCAACCGATATTGGTTTCGTACGCGCAAATGAATGTATGCGTGTCTGTAATTAATCATCCATGCATGCATGCATGGATGTACGTATGTATGTGTCTATATGTATCTGTGTATGCATCGACGTCTTCTTCGCCAATTCGCACATCACATCACATCCTTTAGACGTGTCATTGCGCATTTCGAGCGTTGGTAATCGATCGCTTCAATTCACATCACATCACTCATTGAGAGACCTAAATCTCAGAAGAACTACCAAACCACCTCAGAGATCATGAATGGGGCTTTCTTTCGTAAGGCCGCCTGCCCTCAGGTTCTTTTTCTTTCTCTTCGCCTCGAGTCGGCTCTGTCTTCCTGCCTGTCTGTCGAGGCCCGCGACGCTGCTGCCGCCGCCGTCGATGGCAACAACGGCCTCGATCGCGTTTTGTCCATCTCCGCCGTCGATGATCCCAGAAATCTGTATCGATCGATCATCGCTCAATCCTCTTTTCTCAAGTTCTTTTTTTTTTTTTTTTTTTTTTAAATTTAAATTTAAAAATTAAAAAAGAAAAAGAGTATTTTTTACATCCATTCAATCAGCCGTCGGGTGCCTATGGTTTACAGTAGGTGGGGCTAGCAGAGGCGCAATCTAAAGCGCACTAAAGAGGGCGAAGAGGAAACTGAAAAGAGAATTGGAAGGAATAAAGTGCGACGTCGTTATGGAATGTGCCTTTTTTTTTCTCTTTTTTTCCCCTCCTTTCTCTCAGATTTGGGTCGATTGATTGATTGATTGATTGATTGTTGACTCATTTAATATCACCTGTTTTCAGAAATGAATGATGTCTGCGCGGATTGGGACTTACTTCTCAAGCGTAGCTCCATCCGTCGGTGTCCTCTCCTTTCCTTTGCGGCGTCTCGAGTCCTCCTTCGAGGAGAGGGCTCTCTCTCTCTCTCTCTCTTTCTGTCGCACGGATCGAGAGGAAAGAAGCTAGTTAGTTAGTTGGCGCCAATGATGTTCTTTCTCCGCAGAGAAAAGGGGAGTTTATAAGAAGAAAGGAACAATATATGTGCACAGTTTAATAAACTTATTAAACAGTACTCTGCGAAGAACCAAAAACAAAGAAAGAAAGAGAGAACATCGTTTCTTCGTCGAACACGAACGAAGCAAGTCAGTCGCCAATCGAAAACAGGCCGCGGCCGCGTCCCTGCCCTCGCATCGCATCGCATCGCAGCGAGTGCTGGCCTTATGCGATGGTGTTCAACCAGTCAACCAAAGAAACACAAAGCAGTCATCGAATGAACAAATAGACGTACTTAGGGTGGGCTGCTGCTGCTGCTGGGGCGCCACGTTGGTTGGTGCCTCTTAATCTGTCGCGCCTCCTCTCAGTTCGATTGTTTGTTTATTGATTCACTGATTTATTGGTTTTACTTTTTTGTTCATTCGGACGATCGATTTGTTTCTTTGATTTGTTTCTTAAATTGATTGATTGAATGAATGAATGAATGAATGAATGAATGAATGAATGAATGAATAAATAAATAAATAAATAAATGCACGAAGAGGAGCGGCATCGACTTTACTTCAAGCAAGCACTTGCTGCAAAGCTCACACGCCCAAAGCAGGCGGCCGCTCGCCGGGAGGAGGGGCCGCAGGGCCAGCAGAGGGGAGCGGTGTGTGCCTCTCGATCGACCCATCAATTGATCTGTCCTCGATCTATCCATCTATCTATCTATTTGCAAACCAACCTGACCGACTGACTGACTGATCGAAGAAGGTACTCAGATGCGGTGCACACCCGGTCCGGTACGCGCGTGCCACCCCGAGATTGCTCATGCAAATGAACGCGGGTAGGCGTGGCTATGATATACTGTAGGGGTCACCCTGGGCCATTTTAGGCCAGTAGGAGGTAGGCGGCGCTATGAGGTGGTTAGTAGGAACTGTAAAGCAGTGCCTTCGTTCGTTCATAGTGCAAATGTATGTATGTATGTCACTCAGGTTTTGCAGAAGGTGAATGATTGCACAGCGAGCTTGAGATGAAACAAAGCTGCTGCAGACGCAACGATGCTCCGGGAGCGCAGAATCTGCAGCAGCAGCAGCAGCAGACGTGTGCGTGTGTGCAGAGATCAACGGGTGATCGAGAAGCACATGAGGCGAGCCCGGAATGGGTCCTGGAGGCGGGTTCTTGCAGTGCGTCGATCGAAGGATTGATTGATTGCCTTGTTCTTGTCCTCGTGTGACAGGGATCTGGAGTTTAATCTTGACCACCAAACGACTTGGAGTCAGAAACCTTGCACATAAATATGGGCTCGGATATTCGTTCATTTACTTTGCTTGCCTGAGCACATTCCTCGCTCGCAGCATCGCAAGGCTCGAAAGCTGGCAATCTAGGCCTCTTCGAGGTATCATCTGCTCCGGTTGGGGCCTTTTTTCGATCGTAATCAGCGATCGCTTCGCGAGAGATGGCGATGATGGCTTACACGCACGTACATATATTAATATATATGTTATCCCCAAATCGAACTCGGGCCACGAGTTCCAAACAGTTCCAAACAGCTCCAAAAGCTCAAGAAAGAGCACAAATATCTTATCTACCTGCTGCGTCTCCGAATCTTTCCCCATCCGCTTGCCAATTTCCCAGCTCCTCAACTTCTTCTGAGCTGAGCTCAGCTCAGCTGACCCTCAACGATACTCATCGATTGCTTCAACCGCCTCAATCCATTCATTCATACATACATCACATATATCACATATGTGCGGAAAGAACAGAACCGCGGAGACCCTCCTGAGCTGCGTCCCTGGGCACCTCCCAGAGGCGACAGAGCGTTATAGTCCCTCCGCTCACGAGTGCGCCGGAGAGTCCTATTTGCAGCGGTAGTGGGTCCTATGACTGGTACAGTGGCGGGGTCCCTGGGATTGGGACCTTGAGAATAATACGGGACGCGGGCTGTTCTGGGGAAGAAGTATGAATGAAAGAATGAGTGAAAAGAGGACATATCGATCGTGTTGGGCCGCAAAGGAAGCAAAAGGAAGGCTGGAGTGGAGGAGTACACGTAGTGCGATTGAAGGGCGAACGCGAAAGAGTCCCTGGGGCTTTCTTTCTTTCTGTCTGTGTTGGTGTCCTGTTGAGGATCGCGGCAGAACGAGGCCCTCGAAGCCTTGGGCCAGAATGAATGGGAAAAGGGGAAAAAGGCCCTCGTTCACCTTTCTTTTTCTTTTTCTTTTCTGTTTCTTTTCTGTTTTGGTCACTTGTTTACTGCTTTACTTACTTTCTTTTACTTCCTTGCTCACTCCTTTTGGCCGGTAAGGGGCGAATAGCGTAAACAGTAGGGAGCGTGGAAGGGACGAAAGAAGTCGCTTTTTTTCCTCTCCTGTGGAAATGGGTGCTCTCTCTATGTATAGTATAGGATTGATTGTATGGGCGATTATAAGAGAGGAAGAGAAAAGAAACAAATAAAGGAAGAAAGAAAGACAACAAAAACCGATTGGAGTTGGGAACGTAATAATTAATACATGAAAGGGATTGATTGATTCATTGATTCATTGATTAATTGAGTGATTCATTGAGTGATCAAGAGGGATCGAATTAGTTGTGAGAAAGAAGCACCTCTAATAGAAAAGAGGAGAAGCAGCAAAGCGCAGCGATTTGGAGGCGACCTGGTCGCAAGCAGAATCGAAAGGCCGCCGAGGACGCAGGCTAGAGCACGATGCTTGGGGAAAGACCTGAGCAGGACGACGGCAATGAACAAAGGTTGGAATTGTGCGAGGAAAGATGCCGCGTGAACGAGGCCAGTCTACAGCAGCAGCAACAACAAACTCAGAGCGAGGTGAGGGAGCAAAGTAGCGCTGGCATGTACGACGTGGCAAGGGCGAACAGCTGCAGATCGATTGAAGGCGATCTGTTAGAACTGGAGGATGTCAACCTTGAGGAAAATGGGAGGGCCAAAAGCCCATGCGACAAACATGATCTGGAGAACCAGCCGCATCAACCTGAACAACACGACCATAATGAGGATGCTAATGCTGTCGAGAGCAAGGCCAATGTCAGCGAGGTACCAGCCCATCAGCGCAACGTGTATGTGCTGCTGATGGAGTTTGTGCTGTTTGGAGGATTTGCTATTGCAGAGATCATCTTCGCACTTGCCGGAAACAGCTTGTCGCTGCTGGGAGATGCCTGCTGTATGCTTGTGGATACTCTTACCTACGGAATGAACATTATTGCAGAACGCATGAAAGGCAAGGGCGTGAGCAGGAAAACTCGCTTGCAGCTCGAGTTCTTCATTCCTGTTGTTAGCGTTCTCGGCTTGCTTGCAACCAGTACATACATTTTGGTGGAAGCAATTAAAGTTGTACAGGATGGAGATGTCGTAGAGGACGATACTAATGATGTCACCATGTTGATCTTTGCTTGTGTCAACATGCTTATTGACTTTGTCAGTGTTTTCATATTTGTACGTATTAAAGGATTCCTCGGTTTCGAGACCGTTGAGAAGGAAACTGAAGACAATGAAATTACCGACGCAAACACAAACATGTGCTCTGCTTACACTCATGTGCTAGCGGATACCTTGCGTAGTATCGCTGTTATTGTTACTGCCTCAGTGTCGATGTCCATTGAAAGTGTCAATGGAACAATTTCAGACGCGTGGGCTGCCATTGGAGTTTCTATCATCATCTTTTTCTCAATCATACCTCTCTGCCGTGGACTCAAGCAGAAATTCTTCCAACTACGTGCTCTTTAATTTTCCAAATTTGACATCCTCCTCCTCATCATCATCATCATCATTTTGCAAGGAGTGCATCTTGGCCTTGACAAAGCAGAACACACAATCAAGCCTGCTTCCCATTGTGGCTAGCCAGCAGGACAGACTTTGCTTCTTTTTCCATAGAGCGAGCCTTCATTTGGCCTTTTATATAGCCATTCATCTCCTATCCAGTTGGAAACCGCCTGGGCTTGATGAGATTAAGGTGACCCATCCGCCAAAGGAGCATGTAATTTGACGTTTTCAGAGTAACTCAACTGAGTCATTCTTATGTAATCAAACTAGCTCGCACGTGAAGTCAGGGTCGCGACTTGGAACTAGGACTCAATTCCACTGTCTCACTTTTTTAAAGCCTACTTAGATAAAATGATTGCCGGTTCTCTGGAGGTGTTGTTCAGAGAATATCTTTCTCTCGATTATTTGTCGCTAAGTGCTCAACCGACAAACAAATCAATTACATGTTTTTCTTCATCCTCCCAGTGCACTCTCTGTTCTTCGCATCAGTAATCAATCAATCCTGTGTGCAGCAAATAGTGTAATTTTCTACAGCACATTGATTTAGCAACGTTGCCACAAACATAAAACAGAGATCCCTAATATGTCATTCATCTCTCTTTCTTTCAATCTTGAAAGATTTAATGCTACTACTAGTAAACATAATATTTTCCCTCTTTCGCACTTTATATAGTCCACATATTTGTTTCATATCAACATATGGTTTCAGCTGTCTGATGACATTCCATTGACATTAATGCAAGCACGACACCATGGGCAATTATATTGTAGTTAAGAGTAAGTAAATACTCAAACACTAAAAAAAAAAAAAAGCTACTTTACGTTCCAACAAGAACGAAAGAAAGACAGGCATACATACCTCAAATTGAAGATGCAAGGTTTCTATCGAATGATCTTCACGACACAGATGTTTTCATCTCACAGGTTAAAAGTTCAAGTGAAGACTCACATGAGCATTATAGTAAAGACGCAAAAGAAAGGAAAAAATCACTGAATAATATTTTACACAATATCGATGATGTAATACAAATTGTCGAAAGGAAAGATGTAATCCTCATATATGCACGGACTACTGCACTCACAAATGAATGCATCAGACGGAGGGGCGCCGAGAAGTAGAAACAATAACTTGGCTCCGCCTCATGTCGTTCTCTTCGTCAAAATATTCGCCAAAGTGTGACAAAGAAGAGGAGCGACGGCTCAATGACGAGCTGCTCCCCAATGAAGGTAAATTTACATGAGAAGGAAATGGAGGTAGAGGTGGCGGACTTGCACTACTGCTTGTGCTGCAGCTGCTGCCACGTCTTGCAGGTGCCGAGCGCAAACTGCTCTGTTTTGCTGGGAGTGGAGGAGGACAAGGGAGTGGCGGGGCCTCAATATTTGGGCCCTGAAGCTGCTTAGCTCTCTCCCATGAAAGAAACTCTTGATAATATGCATCCGCCTCCCTTGACCCAACGAGAGCACTTCGTGATCGACGATGGCCCTGTCTGCGTTTTCTTGAACCAAGATTGGCGAGTAGAGCACCATGATTCGAAGCGAGAACGACCGACGCGGCAGCAGGGGTTCGATTATTACCGAGCGCCGCGCCTTTGTTCGCATTCTGATGTGCAGGGACTTCTTCGCGAGATTTAGTAAACCATCGTTTGAGGCGGCTTCGTCTGCCTGAGCTGAGAGCCTTGCTTAAATCGCCAGAACCAAACTCGCAGACCTCACCTTCCTCCACAAGTTCGAGGTCATCGCACTCTTGCTCCGGTGTTAAGCATTGCGATGTAGATGCAGATTTTGTTGCTTTCGAGAGGAGCGCAGGTGAAGAAGCAGGCGAGGTCATTCCACCTGATCGCGATGAAGATGGCATGAAGGAAGCGGAGAATCGCCCATGATTGTGCTGCGTGTTGTCCTTCTTTGAAAGCGTCGGCGTTGATGCCTCGGACCTGTGCTTGCGGCCATGCTTGCTTCTCATTGAGAGCGTCGGCAATCTATGCTGTGTCGCAAAATCCTCGCGGTCTTCCGATTCCGCATGATTATTGTTGTGGTGGCTCGTCGTAGAGAAGAGACCCATCATTCTCTGCGTGAGCAGCCTGTTATTTCCACTTTGCCCTCAATCGATCGCCTTCAAGCAGCAGTGACAGCAGCAGTGACAGCAAGAAACCGTCAAGCTGCACGGTCCAGAGAGAAGTCCTTTTCTATCTCCAAGCACCTCACGTGACGCAAGAACCGTGACTCCGTCAGTCTGAGCACCCAAAGTGTCAGGCAGGTATTTCTCATCAACAGTGCCTCAATCGCAGCCCGTTCTGGTCCAGAGCGCCCCAAGCTAATCCTCAATCCTGTCAACGCCCAAGTTGGTCTCCTTCCAGACCTAGCCCTGCTCTTGCAACCGCCCAAGTCAAAGCAGCAGCTCAACCAATTCCGGTTTGCTTCGCTTTCCTTTGCTCTGCTTGACGCAAAACCCTTTTCCTCTTCCTTTCTTAGCACTGCGGTACCCTTACCGTTTACCCTATCCGAGACCCTACCCCTCCCAAGAAAGAAACACTCGCGTTTCAATTGCCCCAAATGTAATGCGGAGAGAACGCGAAGGCGTCGGAACTGGGCGGAGGTACTCCTAGCGTAACCCTTATGTGGACGCTAGCCCGGTACCCACTTCTTTGTTTTTGTTACCGAGAGATAACAATGGGAAACTGAGGCTTTTTGGCCTTTGGAGTTTGGCTTTGGCTTTGGCTTTGGCCGACTCAGCTCTCACTGGAGCGGCGCGGCTCGGGCGGCGAGAGGAGCGGCAGGGTGGGCGCGGCGAGGGGGTCAGGAGGAGGAGGCCGCGAGGGAGGCCGAGGAGCGAGAGCGGCGGGGCTTGCGAAAGGAACCGGGAAGGGAGCGAGGTTTGGTTTCCGGTCTGCGTGGTCTTCGGAGCGTCTCTATTTTCAGGTTCTGTTAGAAAGAGGAACTTTAATTTGTTTTCTTTTTCTTTTTCTTTTTCTTTTTCTGTTTCATTGATTGTTTGTTCATGTTGAGTTGATCAAAATGGAAATGAAAGTAAATAAGCAAATAAGTGAACACAATCAATGAAACAAAGAAAGCCAATCAATGCCGCTTTCTTTGAGGATGCTTTGCTCTACTTTCGGTGGGGCAATGTATTGTCTCTCTGTGTGGTCACCATTTCGGTGTCTTATCATTCGCGCCGTCGATAGAAGAAAAGTTGTCTGTCCAAATATATGAGAAAACTGTGCATGAAAAGTGATGATGGCAAATTGAAAGAATGAATGCACCCATAAATAAATGAATGAATGAATGAATGAATGAATGCACAAAGCGTTGTTCTTGCAAGCCAGAGCCTTCTTGGTTGGTATCCGCTGCAATCAAAACTCGTGGAAATCGCCAGCGATCGACGTGCATGTGTATAAAGAGTTCGTTCGTGCTGCAAGAGGATCTATCCCAAGTTCAGGGTTCTTCCTGAAACTGCCTTTACATGCAAACTAACTTTGGTTTGGCCATTACCCACCTTTCATGACACTATTATGATATGCTGTGAATGTCGTGAAGAACCAATCGCATTGTTGCGGAGTGACTGCAAACATAAATAAATAATCATACATACATACATACATACACAATCAATCAATTGGTTTCTTAGTTCTGATTGCTATTCTGTTTTAACTTTATAACCAAATATCAAAAAAGTAGAGTGAGCTGTGAAGAGGCTCCGAGTTGGCGGACCTCCTAATGGGTACTAGGGAATAGCATAGGAGGGCACCGGGGTGAGCCGGCGCTGCTCTTTCTTGCTCGCTCCAGAGAACTCGAGTTGGCAATCCAGGCTGTGGCAATTGATGGGTATGGCCTGGAGAGCGCAGAGCCGCTGCAGAACAGCTCAGCAGGGGCCCAAGAGGGAACTCCAGCCTTTGGAGGGCCCGGCTCCGAGCTCTGGCCACGGCCTTGGCGGATTCGCGACACAGGGTTTCCCGCCTAGACAGTAGTGCGATCAATGCATTGATTGATTGAGTGCACTGTTAAAAAGACCTGAAAATTGGAACTCCTTCTTCCTCTTTACAGGTTTCCCAAAGCAATTCTGGAGCTCCCTTACGGAACGGGTTTTGCATTTTACTTATGCTACCAAACTGGCTACTTGAAAATGTGGCAGAGGGCTTTGTGCGTCGCCGTTCTTTTCTTGCCGTTCCATTCCGCCTCGCCGGGTTTTTTAATTGTCCTTCTTTTTCCTTTTTTCGAAGTTAAACTAAAGTTAAAGAAAACCACAACGACAACAAAGAAAACTAAAATGTGCTGAGAATCGTGAAACCAAAGAGGTTTGTTTGGGTTTCATCCTTCTCAGAATTATTCTGCAATTGCTTGGTGGGTTTGTTTGTTTGCTTGCTTCCGCGAGGCAGAAACGTGGCGCTGGGCGCGAAGATGACGGCAGCGTGTGCTGGAGCTGGGCTCCGGAGCTTGTCGAGGAGGCCGGCCTGACTTCGAAGGGGTTTCGTTTCGAGGGCTCTGATGCCGTGAATGCCCAAATCACTCATGATTTTTAACAGTTCTTCATAAACATTTTCTTAATTGATAAAATAAAATAATAATAATAATAATAATAATAAATAAATAAGAAGAAGAATCGAAGTCTTAAGATCGTGGAATTGATTGTCACAGACTCCGTCAATTCTTTCTTGCGCCGCGCAAGAACGCGGCGGCAAAGACGGCGACAACGCAGCAGCGAAGGGAGACATGACAACAGCCAGCCGGCGAGCTGGCCGTGGCGTGCCACGACTCCGCCTTGGGGATGCACGCCAGTTCTCCTGAGAGGCCGAGCGAGGCGTTCAGGGTTGATGGAGGATGACGACTTGGGTTGCCATGCCATGCATGCGATTACTACGTCTCCCGTGTGCGAGAACCGCCGTGGACTGGCGCAGAGGAGCTGAGGAGGCCAAGCTGCGCGGCACCCGGCCAAGCTGAGCGTCGGAAGATCGTTTTGCCAAACGATGAACGCGGGTGCCCTGGATCAAAGCGGAGCAAAGCCTGCGTTCGGAAGGCATGAACGCTGCATGTCCGGAAAGCCTAGCTTGCTTTGCCTTGAAGAGTGGAACTACGCGCTGGCGCCGCTTGACTTCGATACCAAGGCGTTGCGGGATCAAAGCCCTGCTGCGATGCGAGCGAAGGCGTTTCCTGAGACGCCACCAGCTAGCTAGCTAGCTAGCTGCCTTGCACCGTGGCGGCGCCTGGACGAGCCTGGTTCCTGCGGTCATCATGAATGATTCGTTTCTATCATATAAATAGACAGAGCGAGCGTAGGAACCCGCAGCGGAGCCCCGAGGCTGGAGCAAGATAGCTCGCTTGAACATGAGAAAGCTCCAAGGGCTCTGGGCATTGTGGACAGGCTGTCGAGGCAGGCCTGTCCTGCAAAGTACCACGGTGGCTAGTGCATGTTTTTTAAGTTGTTAGGTCTATCATAATGCATTTTGATCGTGTTTTTTATTCCGAGTCGAGAAAAATAAATAATTAATAAAAAAGGTCACATCTCCAATCTTCATTCGGCCGACTCGATCACTCTGGAAGCAGTGCTGAGAAAGGCTGCCGAAGAGCTGTTCTCTCTCCGTGCATCGTTACCCCGAACGCTAAACCGTATGGTGCATGGCCGGCCTGTGGCCTTATGCTCAGCGCGTCGAATCCGCACATACACGAAGCAGCTATCTGGAGGGGGATTTTTAGATGATTGCCCAATCACTGGTACCATGATACTAGTGTTGACGATTCTGCTACAATGCGTTTTGACGACTTCTTCTTTGACTGACCCGGAAAACAATCAATAGCACGATTCGGAGTCCTCGAGATAACTCGAGGCCGGGGAAGCGAGCGTTGGCATTGAGGCTCTCTCTCGGGCTTTCGACTGTGACTAACAGTGTGCTTGAGCGTGAATCGAAGAATAGACTAAGGATCCGAAAGACCGCGTATCTAGTCTATAAGCACCTTTGCCCAAACCAGCCAAGAACTCGCAAGATCTCGCAGACAACGTCTTTCTTTGAATGAATATACACACGGGGCACCCTTGTCGTCTTGACTTGAGAGACTCTTACAGACTGTCTTAAATGCGCAGGCGTAAGCTTGTTGAACTTTATCTGGGCTGGCTAGTTAGACACCACCTATCAGAGATGAACGTGCATGTTGATGTCTCTCTGAAACTAATTCATTCGCCAAGGCTGCCGCTGGTGCTGATTGATTACTAAAAAACAGGGAGGAGCAAAGAGCCCACATCATTTTCATGTTTAAGGAGTCTAGGCATACGATCTAAACTGCAGTCGCTTGCATCATCGATCCATGCGACACTTTCCAGGGAAAATGGGAAATGTGTTTATGCCTACGAACTGCAATCATTTGCAGAGCAGAGCACGCGATGTGGTGTCAAGGTGCAAAGGATATAACAAAGTAGAAGATAAAAAGACTTGGGCTTTCATTTTAGATTACGAAGAATTTTCAGTCATGTAGTATCATTTCGGTAGTCCTTTTAGATCAGAGAGGGCTGTCGAACAATCGGACAGGAGTTCATGAGGTATTGGCGAGGCACTGTTTAGCGTATGTTTTGCATGCAAAAGCCTGCATAGAATAGCTTTCGGAAAGAGAAGGCAGGATTATCAAAGAAGAATTAAAATCCTGCAAAACAGGTATCAAAGAGCATGCATGGCAAGTATAAACTCGGTCTTGCTGTTCTTGTGATGACAAATCATGATACTCTTCTGTCCTATCGTCATCCTCATAAGTAGGTAGCAAACATGAAGACACCTTGATTCGACCTAGTTGCTATTTCATGGTGATCAAACTCGATGAAGGTGTCTTGTGCGCGCTCCTTTTGGTGTCAGTCAAACAGGACCGACCCAGAGAAACAAACATAGCTCTCATTCCTGCTTGATCATCTTTTTCTTTCTTGTCGCCAAAGACATGAACAAAGTCGACCATTGTTTGGAGTGGAGGGGGGTAGGGGGAGGCTTAAACCATGTTCACGTTGCGCTCTTGTTGACGACGTTTGGCCTCCTGCTGACGATTAAACTGCATAGCAGGCTCGCGCTCGGCAGCATAGATAGCTGCACCGGCAGCATTGGCAAAAATAAAGAACGTTCCTACACCGAATGGCATGGTCTCCAAAAACATCGCTGTGGTACCAAAGGTGGTGTAGAATGCATGCTTGCGGACAATGCGATGCTGGTCGTGAAAGTCATTCACGCCATGCCAGGTGAAGTAATCGAGGTGCAATGACCAAGCGTAGTAATTACCATTGATCAAAGCCCAGATCCAGGTGCCGAGAAGAGGCACTAAATTCAACGGCGAGGTAACAATAGCAAGAGCGATTCGCAACATGATCAGGTAACCGCAAGAGGTGCAGCACGGGCAGCATTTTTCGAGTTTCTCGCGGCTCTGGGCGGCGTGCTGAGACATGCGAAGCTCGTATGTCTTGTCAAAGATCATCTGTTGCAAACTTGCGTAAACAGAGCCAAGGATAATGGCTGTGGCGGCGGCAGTCTCAGCGAGAGTCACGATGAAAGAAATAAACCATGCAGCACTCATGTTGAGGATGGTGTTTTCCTCCATTGCATGAGCTTGATACGGGAAAGCAGTACACATGAGAATGATGAAGATAGCCAATGAGCCAAGCCACGCCAAGATCAGTGGGCAAATCATCATTTTCCACAGAGGAGGGGTTTTGAGCACAGCTGTGGCACCTCGCATGTTATAAGTGGTATTCCATGCTGCACACAGACCTGAGCGGGGTTCCTCTCCAGGCAGGGGGCCAAGGTCTTCCGCAGGCTCAGGGTTCTGAGCCTGCGGAGGAGGCGGAGGAGGGGGCGGAGGGGGTGCAGAGCCCTTCTGCTGCTGATGGTACGCCTTGCTGTCCATCATGGTGCTGGGAACAAGCTCTCCTGCAATTTTTCCTGCCGAGCAGTCCTTCTGATTACTTGTCTTCTTTGCTTGCTATGGAAGTGAGCTTGTCTCAAATCAA
Organism: Schizochytrium sp. TIO01; assembly: GCA_004764695.1. Taxonomy (NCBI): domain Eukaryota; class Bigyra; order Thraustochytrida; family Thraustochytriidae; genus Schizochytrium; species Schizochytrium sp. TIO01. Next base: position 401,339 of record SMSO01000007.1, read on the forward strand.
TCTCCAAGGACCGAGAAGAACGATGTGCTAAGGAGCAGGTCAGTACTCTCCTTCAAAAAGTTGCTAGCAAAGCTAGCACGTGAGTGAGTTTGGGATTTGCCTGCAGAATACTTCGACTCAGTGTAGTTCCAGAGTGAGGAGGAATTCCGCCACAGAATATAGGGTCAGCTCCACTTGCTTCCAAGGATCGTAACTTTAACTGTGAACCAGGAAGGCAACTTACGCTCTCAGTTCTGAACTGTTGCGATGCTACTCTTCCCGAGACAAATTCGATATCGACGTCGCTTTATGCTGGGATCTGAACCGCCAGAAGAAGACTTGCTCTTGCTTCTAAAAACCAGCCAACTTTACAACAGCAGAAAAGCCAACGATGATCTCAACAACAATCGTCGAGCTACCCAGACGTCAAAGCACGATCTCCAGGAGGTGTTGGTTCTCGTGATTTACAGTCTGCCGCGACGACGCCAAAGTAGATAGGTAACTAACTTATTAACTACCTAGCTAGGCACCTGGCTGGGCCCTGCAAACCAGAAGTGCAGCAATAAAGCGAAGAAGCAGCAGCTCACGCAAACTTCCGCTTGGCTATTGTTATCTATGTCGAGGTATCTATCTATTCCTCACGGGAAAACTCTCGCTGAAGACGACGCCGGCTGGCTCCAGCGGTGGTTTTCTCAGCGCCGAAGCAGCAGCGGCCGTGGTCCTCGTGGTAGCAAAGGATGCACGGGACAAGCGGCGCGCAAGGAGTCAAGCTCCAGAGGCCCGCTCGCTGCTGGCGAGCCGTCTGTCGATCGGAGCAGTCGATTGACTGGTCAATCGGACTATGGTTCGTTCAACCAGTTCTTCGAATGAGCCCCGAACCAATCGCCGCCGCTGGCCAAGAACAGACAAACGCAAACCGACTACCAACTAGAAAAGCGCCAACCTGCCAGCTCGAGTGCCAGCTAGCTGTACGTGCGAGCTTGACACGGGTTGGGGTCTGGCGGCCTCGGGGATGGAGCCTCTTTCCGCTTTGATCGATCAATCGATCGATCGATCAATTGATCGAATGATCGCTGACGGCAATTCCGCTGTCTTCAGTGTTCTGGCCTCGAACGCAGCCTATGACTTGTATCATACCGTGAATAGCAGATATTTTTAAGCTGAGCGTACATACGTATGAATGTATGAATGTATGAATGTATGGGTCGCTATGGACATATTTATGGACTTCAAGCTGAGTGTATGTTTCGTGGGCTTCACTGGCCTCCTCAGGCAGGCAGGCAGTTAGTTTCATGCTGCCAGGGAACGCTCTGGGCTCGCGTTCGGCACCTCAGAAGGGCCTTCGCCGCTGGTCTTCGTTCGTGATCGACACGGTCCTCCACGATCGCCAACGACTGTAGAGAAGGAGCCAAGAACTTGATGGGCCCTGAAATATAAGGAATGAAATGAATGAAAATGAATGAAAAAAAATGGCTCTGAAGTGGGCTCGCTTAGTACGACTTACCTACTGCCAACTACTGCGATCCTCTGGCTAACAATTTCTTTCTTTCGTATAAAATACTCATCACAGCAATCAATCGTTTTGTAATAAGTTAGTTAATAAATCAATAAATAAATCAATAAATTGATTGATTGATTGTAATTTATTAAAAAACAATGCAAAAGCGTGAACTTCGACGGAGTTCTCGCATCATTGAGAATGAATCAAAGAGCTCACGGCAGAACTCGCTCATGTCTTGCTTGGCACCAATAACACCGCTCCCTCAGAGCGCACTCCGCCAGGCCATGGCAGAGACGGCCAGACAGTCGGCGCTGCCACGTGACTTGACTTGCCACGGCCATCTTCCTCGAGCTGGTGGACGGTGCCCATGATTGATTGACTGATTGATTGATTGATTTATTGGAGTTCTGCGGTTCTATGGAATATTGTATGTTATATGTATATGTATATATATCGGTTCCTGAGATTTGTGGTTCTATCGCTTTGGATGTAAACCGAAACAACGAGAATGGAATGGAATTGGACGTGAGAAACGAAGAAACGGAGGTCTCGCAGAACTGGCGTTGGGGATTGGCGGGGCAACGCGAGGAGGGCGAGGGGGAGTCGAAGGCGGGCTCCGACAACGAAGCTGAGTCTGCGTTGTCGCGAAACTGGGCTTAAGGGCAAGGGCGATCAAGGGAAGCGTTGAATCAATCGATTGTTAGCTTTGACTGGAGAACTTGGAAAGCGTTCAGTCAGAAGACACTTTAGTTCTGAAGAAGTTCACTCGAAGAAGTTCATTCTTTGTTGCTGTGAAAACTCGCTCACTCAATGGACAACCTTCGCCTACTGGGGTGACCGGGTAGCTCATAAACCTCGTCCACTTCGTTGAGGTAGTGGCCAGCCAGATCAGGTCTCTCGCGATCGCAACTTTGCCTTTTCGCCTTTTGATGCCGTAGTAAATGCTGACGCCATGAATCAGCGAGCCGCGACGCCGCAAAGCACAGAGAGGGGATCGACCCTGCCGCCGTGAAGCCGAAAGCACTTGCGGAAACGAGCAACCCGTACACGAGCTTGAGCAGGAACACCGAACAGTGGTGGAGCAGGCGGACATTGCGGCGTTGCAGGTGACGACCGAAGTTCCCCTCGCGAAGCTGACCATATGGTTCCCAACGATGTTTCGGGACAAGGTGTCGAGATCGAACCTCGTTCTCGTACGCCTTCGCTCGAGTTTAACTTGATGGCGTTCCAGGCTGTGATCTGGCTGGAGGTCGCGATGAACGACGGCTAGCTGAAGTCACGACCGGATTCTAAACACTCGCTGTCAGGACGCAAGGCCCATCAGATACGCTTCCTTTGCTTCACTGTCCAGGTTTTCTCGATGTCAAGGCAACAGATGAAGATATGGGAGATTCCATAATATGGAGCTGGTCTGGCTGCAGGAATGTCGCGAAAATTGTGTTGGAATGAAAAATGGAGTCAAACCGGGTCAGACATTTTTTTTAATTTTTTAATGACCATGACGATGGTTGAGGCATTGGAATTTTTACGATGATGCAGAGCTGTGTAGCTTGATACTAGCTAGCGATGGATTAATTTACTCAGCAAGCCGGGGGAAACGATAAGGGAGAAAAAAATTTGGATGAAACAGTAGCAGTTGCAAGAAGAGGTTCAACCACGAAGCGAGCTACCGGAAATGACGTCAAGAATACTTGAAGCTGAAACTGCGATATGGAATACTTAGTTATTAGCTGAGAAGAAAGACAAATAAGTTGGAATCGCCTCCCTTGCTTCGAGACTAACGAATCTCAGTCCTGCAGAATCTTGAACGCTTTATTGAAGGTTGACAATCTAGAGCTCCAGTAGAATATCATGACTCCACAAAAAGCTCGTTGGCCAAAGTAACAGCAAAGCTATAGAATTGCGCTACAAGGTAGAGAGAGCCTTTGGTTGCAGGGCTCAAATAATACATTAAACGACTAATGCATGCCAATAGTAGGTTGATGTAAATTCAGTCATTTTGATGTAAGTATTTTTTCACCTTTATAGTATCAAAATCTGTTTTTCTTGTAAAGCATGTCATCCAGTCGTCATGTATAATTGTGAGAGCTGTGGTGTGATTAGTTAGAAATTGACTAACAACGTGAAGAGACAGATGCTACAAAGCTGCACAACGAAAAATGAAAACATCTCGTGGTTTTCAGAAAAACAAAAACAATGTATAGCGAGAATGAAAGCTCGTGTGAGAAGACCTATGATGAGTCTATCGATAATTTTGGCAATAATTGGAATTATTTAAACTACCCGAATTTCAACAGCTCCAGTAGTTCTAAAGCGATCATTCAAACCTGCACATATATGAAATGCATGTTTGTTTTCTATGCTGTCCTGAGTGCCACTGATCGCACATGGTTTTTCAGGCTGACTTCAGATAATGTTCTAATGATTTCGAACTTCTACTATGGCACAGCTGATGATACCAGATCTGTCAAATTTGCGTACGCTGCGTCAATTATCAATGGGCTGCGTTTAGCACAGCTCGACCTTGAAGTGAAATGAAACCCGCGAAGGGATTGCCCTCAACCCCTAAAATTAGTACTGCCAACCATTTGCAATTCGAGGAGCGGGAAGCTATGAAAGATGAGTTGAGGCGTCTATTTGATGATTAGCATACGTGTTTGAGTCAATGACACAGACAACACCAGCAGGCAAGGAAGACTAACATGATCAATGACTTGGAGCGTTGAGCCTCACTCAGGCAGTCTTCTTAAGTCTCCGCGTGCTGGGATAACTAGCAGTAGTAAAGATCAATCGGTGCAAGACTCGAATTCTAATTCTATAGATCTCAATCTTACTACGGAGTAACTGACTGCGAAAAAGAATGATAACATCATAGAGTCGTCTTGCGGTCGGCTGAAGATCAATTACCGGGGCGCTCTTTTGATATGCTTTGGACTTTGTTTAAATGGCCTGTATTCTCTTGCATAGAGTTGGTCAGGCTGCGGGTTTGCATTAATCGGCAAGGTTATGACCCCCCCCCCCCGGTGTGACTGTGAAGAATGCAAAAGGCGAGCGCTTCGCTTGATGCCGTCTGGCGTTGCTCATCGCGATGCCGAGCTGCACAACTTTGTGATTGATCTTGGTTTGTCTGATTGATGTTAACATGTCGAAGCTTGCAGCCTCTGAGAAGCATATTGTAAGAAAAAGTCAGCAGTTCGAGTCAGCTTTTGCCTTTATTCCTGCCGATTTTGAGGCCTGATACGGCCAAATCTTGCTATTGCGGAGGTTGCATGGTCTCAATGACCAAGAGCATGTCTTCGACAAAAAAAGCAGTGTTATTCCCAGGCACAATTGAAATTTGAAGGATACTTGCAACACGCCAAGTGAAGGCAGACAAGGCACACTAATTGAAACAGAGGCACTGATATTAAGTTGCGTCAAAATTATAATATTAATGTACCCATCGTGAACACAGCACGCTAAGTTAGCTTCTGTCACAGAAACCCCACTAGTCATTGACTGCGCATTCTAAGCACAATAAATTGTAGAGTCATCAGAAAGATTGAGCGTAGAACAAACGTTCTTGTATCTGTTTAATAGCACAGTCTTCTAATCAGACAAACCATTTAGGTTCTGAAAAGCTTCAGTGTGTATCGATAAAGTATTCTAGTTGACAGACAATACACCAGAATACCATCTCCCTCAGATGTACCAATCATCAGACCACAACACGCCAGAAGGTTCTCCAGAAACAACTTTCTCACCAAACTCTAATAGTCTACACTGATATCGCTGGCAAATAAAACCTGTGCAATGACGCAAAAAAAAAGAGGGTGTTTAGCAGTTTTAAGTTCTAACATTGGTCCTCATGCCCCAATTGACACAAACGGGATCATGAGCCACCGCCGCAACCGCTAGTCCCACTGCTCAGCGGTTTCGCTCTTATTTCTACCACCGCATTTGCCTGTTACATCTAATTTGGCACTTACATGTCTTTTTTCAAAGCAAGGGGGTTGAGCAAGCCTCGCAGAATCCAGTAGGTACTGCTGGTAGTGTAGCCTCGACTTCAGTGCGTGCACCCACACAACTGCGATATCTTCATCCGAAGCAGAGTTTTCATCTATTCATGCCACGCACACGTCGTTGTCAAGCTTCAAGAAAGAGCTAATCAGAAGAAAAAAAAGTGCGATCGGCAGAAGTGGCAATATGGCGCTACCCCAGGTCTTGTGTTTCCCGCTTGTTACAACTTACACATTTTGTCTTCAGTTCAGTCAGGCGTCACTGACTCCGCCGCAGGCTCATATGATTTCTTCTTCTAAAGGACCATGCATTCCCGTCAGGTCACTAGCCCTTCACGCGCACAGCTTCGAGCCTTCAGCGAGCGATACGAAGTAGTGGCTAGTACCTGTATACAGGTACCTCACCGCCGCAGAACTCGAGAAAAAAGAGCGATGAGAGTGGGATACTCGTGGTCCTGTTTTTTGTGCCACCTTGACTCTTCTTCAAGCATTCATTACATTTCTTCGATCGTCTTCACCTTGAGGTTTGTCTTTGCCTTCGAGCTTGCGAAACTCACGCACGGGAAGGCTCAAAAGCTCTTAAAGATCATCCAAGGTCAACCTACAAAGCAGTCTTTCTGAATTGTTTCTGAGCTGCTGGAAAGTACCTGTGCAAGTGTTGACGGGCTCGTGTGAATCAACCCATTCACAAGTTAGTTAGAAAAATCACGGCACGCGCCCTCTACAATTTCAGGGCCTTCAAGATCGTTTCGTTGCGCAGACCCCCTTTTTGGAGAGCGCTCGAGGCGCGATATCGCTCGCAAGGGCACGCTGGTCACGTTGAAGGAACTTATAGTTATCGCGTGAAGTTAGAACGACAGGCTCTCGCGCTTTGGAGGCGCTAGGGAGAAGGCCGAAGGGCATGATGAGCGCCGCAGTGCAGGTTGAAGGCGCCCAGCAGCAAGAGCAAGAGCAGCCCATGGCGAGTACGCCTCTTACGACTCTGTCTCAGAAAATATCAACAAAGTCAGGTATAAATTCTGCAAGGGCTCTATCGAAGTCTGGCGACGCAAGGGACGACGACGCAGCGATTGCGGGTGAGATCTGCATTGAAAGCACTGTCTCAAAGAACCAAAAACACGCTTACCCTCCTCACAAAAGCCAAGGACCGCTCGTGGACGTGACAATGGAATTTGAGGCCACTGCAAACAGTCTCGAGGCGCACAGAGAGCACAGCGAGGAAGATATGATTGATCTCGGAGGAATTTCCATCGATCTATCGGGAGAAGAATTTCGTGGACAAGCACAAAATCTGAACCCCGCTAAGGAAAGTGAACTACAATCCATGCTTGATCAGTTCAGAGAAGCAAATATCGAGGACGATGAAGAGGACTGGAACGAAATTGACCTTTCTAGCAAATCCTTACAATGCGTGCTACCCTCTGATGGGCATATGGATGAAGCAACGAGAGGAATCTCAAACTCTGTTTCCAAAACCCAATCTGAAGTAGCTCAGCCTCTGATTATTTCTGAACATGATAACGAACTTACAGATGATGATGAAGGGGATGATGACAACGATGACGGAGAAGAGGACTGGGATGCAGAGCTTGATGGTGAAATTGCTCACCAGCAACACCAACAAAACCCACTTGAGTTGCGAGAGCCACATGGATCAACAAACGAAAAAAATCTTACTTCAAGCGTCGAAGCTGATGAACCAAAAGAGTCAGAGCCACGGAATGGAAGTCTTGTGGATTCTCAGGATGCTCCCTTGACGTTTCCTCCTACAGGATTAACGCTTGAGGTAAACTTGGGCAATGCTGCTGATGTTTCAAAGTCCCCCTTTCCCCCGGCCTCTGAGGCAGACATTGTACAGTTCAACGTGGGAGGCCGTCACATTACGACCACAATTCAGACGATTTCACGAGCGGACTGGCTGATGGCAGCATATGCTCGCGGTGAGGAGGATTTTGTTCAAGACCGAAATGGAAATATTTTCATTGATCGTGATCCTGCCTATGTCGACTTCTACATGCGTATTCTTCGCTCCACAAAAAGTGTCGAAGAGGCCGCAGAGGCTCTGCTTATTGCACCTCCATATGGATCGCCCGCGTTTAGAGATATGGTGGATGACGCCCGATTCTTTCGTTTTGAGCCGGTGCTTGCTGTTCTTCGTAAGGAGGCTATCTCCCATGTGGACCAAGCTACTGCAACTATCATGAGAGATCTAGAGTATGAAAAGGCTGAGCTTACTCGTAAACTAAAACGGGCAAGTAAACACAACCGTGAGGATCTCCGCATTGAGATTCGTCGCGTCGAGCTAGAGCTAAGTAAAGCACTAATTCTTAATCGACATCGCCGCGACAACTGGGAGCAAACCGAAGAACCCGATCTTAAATTCAATCTGATCATTGTTGGGAACAGTGGCGCAGGCAAGTCATCTACTATGCAGACGTTGCTCAACAATACTGACTGCGTCGTTGCTGGAGGGCAGGCACAAGGCACTCGTGGCACAATTTTACGCGATGGTAGTGTTGATGGCACGCTCATGTCTTATATCGATACTCAAGGTCTTGGTGCTGACACCAGTGTCACAGATGTTGAGCTGCTTGAGCAAATTATGCTATCAACAGAGGCTATCATGCGTATGAAGGTTATAAGCAACGTGCTCATGGCGATGGACCTGCGAGACCGCGCAACACCGGCTGTTGTTGGAAACTATCTTACTTTCACTGAGCTTTTCACAGAGTTGCAGGGAACCTGTCTCCTGTGTTTTACAAAATGGAACACAAATAATGTTATGGCTGAGTGGAATAAGCCCCTGCGTGCCTGGCGCCGCAAGTGGCGCCGTGCCAAGACCATCGAAGAAATTACTGAGCCCCCTCCGTCATACATCGACTTGTACGAGGCATATACAAACTACTTGAATGAGTCACTAGCTGAGGATCTTGAAGACACAGCTTTTGCCAAGCTGGTGTCTGTACTTTCCTTTTTTGATAGCCGGATCGTTTGGGCTTTTAATTTGGATGCCGAACAACAAAGCCAGCGTGAAGAAGGAACTTTGGAACCTTACATTGAAGTAATGTATAGGTATTACCGTGATGAGGCAATTAAAGTCCTTGAAGGCGGTCGCCATGAGGTTCCAACTGCGTCAATGCAATTCTTACGTCATGACCGTGATACTCTCAAGCAGCTCGCATTTGATTTAATTCGCCATCGTAACCAACACCTCGGCCTGTTAGAAGGTGCCGCAAGAGATCGTCACCTTCGGCAGCGCATTAAATATGTCTTTACTGACATGGTTAAGAACGTTACAGTGAAGCTGGCTCACCGCAACTACAGCGAAAGCGAGTATGTCCAGCAGGTTGCTGGAGTCGTGGGTGTAGCGCGTAAGACAATGAGCTTCGGCTGCTCGATTTCATAGTCTCGTCTAGAGGTTGAACTCAGATGATTTGACTTTTCTAATTGAATACATGAACACATTTCTTTCTCTTGATCCAGTTTGCTTGTTTTGGGTCTATCATTGTGCCAAATGTTGCTTTAGAGGAACCAAAGCACCACCTTTCCTTTCATAAAACCTTTCTCGTGTTTACTTCACGAGTCATTCCTTGGTTAGTGCCAAAAAGCTCTAGTGATATATAATGAAGTGCATATTTTAAGCCCCGATCTTCCTTGCTTGTTTTTCATGAACCAATCAATAATGGCGAAATATATTTTACCACAGCTAGGTTACTACATTTAAATGTTGATTTGATTGCCTTAATTTAGTGAGACGGTTTAGCATCTCTGTAATCTCAAAAATACACCTTATCACCCTCATCAGTCTGAGACTGCTTCTATCATTATATTTCCTTTAATGAAACTAACCTTAAAATCATTACTCATCACAATTAAATCACCGGATATGCTTGATATCCACCCACTCTCTAGCCGATGAAGTTTGCGCCCAGTCAAGGTAATTGTCTTTGCCTTATCGCAAATTCGAGCCTTTCTTTATCAATTCTTACTTTTTAAAATAATTACTAAGAACCCATGATATTCCTTATGACGCTCTTCTCAGTTCCCGAAGAAAACATGCAACAAAATGGTGCACGTACTTTAAATTTGGGGAGAATCATAACGTTATTTATTTTGTGCTCTTTAATTTTTAGATTTCGAATGTATCCTCAGCAAGCTAACTGGGAAACTACCGTTGACACGATGCTTGCACGCAATATCTTACTAAGCCACGAACTCATGTAATGAAAGAATTGCAAAATTGCTTACAAAGACTGGTCATAATAGCTTTCAACGAGTGCGAATGGCTTGAGGGTTTTACTTTTACTTGATGGTTTACCCCTAATGCGAAGGTTATGTGCACTCTCATAAACGAGGGTGGAGTCACCTCTATCCCAGGTTCCAATCAACTTTAAGATTCTCCAAGATTCTCTGCATCCCTAATCTATAATCTTCAGGAGAGAGGAATAGGTTAGGGAAATAGTCTATGAATGAGCCCTGATGAAGAGTATCTCCAAAGCTAGTAGTAGAAGCCACATCCACCTATAAGGCTCGAAAGCATCGTATCCGCTATCTTTGCTTCTTTCATCTGTCGTCTCAGCAAATGAAAGTAATAAAGATTACAACACCTAAATTTTCTATTGTTAGTTTTCCTCAGGGAAGCTCAACTCTTTAAATTCAGTTTACCGAAGCATGTATTCGGGGCATAAAAGCAGCCAAAGTTTGAAGATCAGATAAGAAACAAGACTTATATATCGGTACTACTAATTAGCATCAACGTACCTTGCAAGCCCCCACTTAGGCAAAGCCTTCATGTCACTGTTTTGCTGCGGGCTTCGCATGCCAGAATATTAGATTTGATACCTAGCAAAAGCCACCAGAAAACGGCAATGATCAAGCTCTTACGAAGAATCTTGCCATTTCTCGCCCTACAAATCAATGAAGCTTTTGAAATAGTGCTGCAAAGATGAATTCGTATTGGCATGGGTCCAGTTGGATACTGCTGAGAGATGAGTCTGGTCAGGTAGAGGTTCATCATGAAGATGAAAGCAAGATGCTGGTGGAAAACTTGCTAGACTTTGGCTTTAACAGTTAGCGACCTGTCGTCTCTAGAAATGAGTTCCAGGACAGACCGATTCATGCTACAATTAGAGGCCAATGACAGGCTAAATTTGTACTATTTATGATGAAACAGGTTATGTTGGTTTGTCTCTTCATCCATCTAATTAGATTTCACCACATCTGATTCTAACGAACATGTAAGTCCATTTTCCGATCATGGCTATCCTGAGTTCGCAACCACGTATCTGGTTCTTTGTTTGATCCTACGTAAACCCTACATTGTAGAGACTTGTAGTTGGATGCATAGTCGATGCAAATCTCTTGTCCACTGGTTCCTTAGATTGAACATTATAGCCTTGACGTTGAAAAGCTTCAATTGAATAATACCTTCTACCTATCAAAGAAAGGCTTCAAACAATACATGATGACCTGTGCAAAGGTTTGCAGGCGACATAATCTATCGCTACGTATACTGAGGCTTGATTGGGATTTTCTACTTCTTTAACACAAAGATTGTTGTCTTCACTCTTCACAATAAAAAGAGACTAAATAGATATGTCGAGAGAGATCATGAACGAATGGTTTAGAAATGTCTTTGCAGGTCCTTTCGTAAAGGGATTAAATATGTATATATTCGGGTTTTCTTATCGACGATGTTTAAGGTTGCTTTATTTATGTTCACATGGTAGATTCTACGATGTTGAAACCATGTTCGTGAGAGGCTTGCCTATATGTAAAAGTGACGACACAACTGCGACCGGACTTAAATAGTGCTTTCTCCAAAACGTTCATTTTGATTCTTAAATGTAGGTACAAAGCAGTATCCATTTGAACTTGAAACCTGTGGCATGTTAACGCTAGCCGCGGCTTCCTTCCACGCAGATCCTCTGAGCAAAAGAATAATAGTTCAATTGTCCACTTCGTCATGAACAAGCTACCATATTTTCTGTTTGTTGTAATTGTTGTCGTAGGATACACTTTGGAGATAATCCATTATCTAGATCCAATACCAACTTAAATGGTAGAATTAGTTTAGAGAGATTTTAAGCATCAAATGCTCAGCACAAATCAGCATTATGATTTACAAATCAATTCTCCTCCTTCGTGGTTGCTCATGGCATGCGATTGAATGCAAATGCTATTTTCCTTCAGAGAGACACTGGAACATGTGGAGTAAACAGTGTTATGAGCATGTGGATTTATTCCTGTAGAGAACTGCACTGAGCATCAGACTATATTTGCATTCAATTTTGAAAGTGAGGTCTTCTTCAAGTTTCAGGACTAATTTAATCTAACCGTATGTTCAAAAGGTGTACATTCTTTCTTTTTAAACTCTATCTCCTGTGGGCCTCCTGAAATCCTCACTTTCCTCCTTAGGCTGGTTTCACACCCCCTTTCTAGTTACGAAAATGGCATACAATCGAATATTCTTCGAGATGTTGTCAAGAATTACCCTGCATCAACTACAAGTAGAGGCGATGTAACGTGCGTTTTGGGGTATTTAAATGCAAAAGGCTGGAACCTTGCTAAGCTTTTAGAGCTTGCCTTTCATAGTTTACAAACTTTTTTGGGGAGCCTGCTACACGAATAAAAACGAAACTTGCCTGATGACGGAGGCATACATGCTCGCTCGCGCCTGACAAAAAGTTTAGTGCGGTCAAAGAGGAAAACTTGCAATTGTGCGGCTAATCACACGAGTTGCAGCTTAATAGATGGGAATCCATATGATGGCTCCCCATCTTTCGTCTGCTTATCCACCCAGGCCATGCCCTGAGTCTGAAGAGCGTGTAGGGATCGCTTCGCGCGTTCCTTATCCCATGCTTGCGTGCGCTCAAGAAATGGAATCGTAACGAAACCGTCATTTTCCTGTGCTGCGGCAAGCACTGATGTGTGATCTGAAGAAAGTTCCATGGGCACAGAAATGAGCATTTGCCGGTGTCCAACCTTGACAGTGCGCAGACCGTTTCCAAGCGGCTCGAGCGAGGTAATCGCTCTTTGTACATCTTCCTCTGAAACCTGCTGTACCTCGCGATGCGATTTTTGACGAATTTTGCGAAGGTACCTGAGCAAATCTTCGAGCTGCATAATTCCTCCATTAGCGTCTCTCGTTGCCAGGCATACATGAATAATTTGTACGCCAAGCTCGTAGAAGAAGCTTCCGACGCCAAGAACCTCCGCCCAGAAACCCTTGTTGCTTGCGAGCGGATCTACACCGACTTTGCTGCACATATTTTGAAACTTGTTGCGGAATTCTGGGTCCTTGTTGATTTGCTTTTTATGCTTCTCCGCAAAGGCCTCGAGCTTCGTCTTGAAGGCTGCCATCTGCGTCTGGAAGTGCTCAAGGTTAGCTGCATTAAGCTCTGCACCCTTCCCCTGGTAAACCTCGCGATCCTTGCGGGCCCGGACCGCTCGGGCCACACCAACGTTGCGGCGCATGATCACTCGGCTTTCAGGAGGACTGTCTCTGACGAGATGGTTGTGAAGGAGTCGAGGAAATCCAGGATGTAGATATGTCGGGATATGCGTTGCCTTCGTTTGGATTTTGATCTTTTTTTAACCTTTTTTTTTTCCTTATTATTTTTTCGGATCATTACCTGTTGAGATGACGAACACTTGGAGAAGGCTATTAGGGAGCAGAATAACGAAGTTGAATGGTCAACAACTTGATGCAAGGTGTAAGAATGTAAACTTTAAAAAATGGGATGGCCTATCTCAATGATTTTTATTTCTTTATATATTGCATTGTAAATAATTGGCTTGCTACAATATAAAGTCGGTAGAAACTAAGTTGACTCTTTGCAGCACCTGGTTTTAAGTTGATTGTGACAATATATTGTGCTAATCAAGTAATGACCGCAAATGTTGAGTAATTTCTTCGTCTATAGGTTTCTTAGATCTGTCAGTAAACAGATCATATTGCTTGTGCAGGATGAATGATGAAAAATATGAACTGAACATTTCCTTCAGCAGAACCCCACTTGGGGGATGAAGGTTCGATATACATATACCTACTTAATGTCTTTACGTTTAAATGCTGGTCCCATGTTCTTAATCGACATAATGTGAACTCGAGAATGCTCTATAGCTATTTTCCCCTATACATGCCTAGCTTTTGACATATGAATATGATACAATATAAATATGTATAATATCATGATACATCTGCGCTGCTGGTGCCTATTCACTTGACATTTGCTAGATGCCACAATACTCCATATGTGTATGAGGATCTCTTCAAATTGAAAGTTTGGAGCAATACGAAGCTAATACGTTCGTGTCGAGAGCAAAGTTATTTTTGAGATCAACAACAAAGATAATTTTCGCAACACCGTTATCAGCATGTTATGCTATTTCTTCTGCAGGTAATTTGTGTTGATCATCTGCGACGCCAGGGATTTAGACTTCACATTTGATCCTAAATTTGTTTTCCAAAAGCGCACTGCCAGGACTAAGTAGCAGATATATAGTTTTCGATTTCGAAAATAAGAGCGTCTCGCCAATGATTTTGTAATAGATCATTTTATGTACGCAAAGCTATCACTCACAGAGCAGCTTAATCGTAGAAAGCGAAAATATGTAAGCAATCCATTTTAAGTACATATTTTTCATAGATGCATTACATTATAGAGCGTGAACTTGAATGTTGACCTGAGTAGCACTTGTGATGAACCATAGAGGTCATGGAGGTCATAGAGGTCACAGAGCTAGATTTTGGCCTGCATATCTTTGCATACATGTGATGTCTTCAAAGGCGAATTAGTAAAATGGACTAGATGCTTGCTCAATTTGCAATTCATCTCGGACTCAAACGTCAGCGAACAATCAAATCAGAAATCATCTTATGCAATAAGGATAATTCTTAAAGCATAATGGTTCGCTCCAATCTACACTGCACAACACTGGGCATTCTCCACAAAAATTCATAATATGCCCAAAAGTTGGATTCTTCTTAGTAGATGATAGCCCGCATCCTCCGCCACCATTACATTTGGCTCTTCTCCAATTTTCATCGCATCTTCCATATTGTATATTGCAAGTTCACGACTCTACTTCTTCAGGTTGCACGGTCTGTTCTTGACTTGCAGCGGTTTATCTCCAAATCGCACCCTAAACCTTTTCCAAATCTATGTTCCAAGTGTTCCCAGTCTTAGGGTTTGGGGTTTGATTTCTTTGTGACAAGTTTATGAGCTGCAAGAGCGACAGAGGGTTCTTGACACAAACACCAGATAATTTGAGCGGAGCTGTGATCAAGGATGGTCACTTCGTCAAAAATCGAGAGGTTGCTGAGCTGGAGCAACCGCCGTTACAGCTACCTGTTGTTGCCGCTGTGCCTCCACGACAGATTTTGCGAAGGGCAGAAGCTCGCCTATGAAAATAGAATAACAATCTCTACTATCATGTCTTCCGAGAAATAGTAGCAGCTCTTGGCCTAGGTTGTACTCCAAGGATATTACTCCAGCGGAATGACATTTTGCTCGCAGTACCTTCTTATTCCAGAAGAGTAATGAGCAACGAGACGTGATGTAGCTCAAGCAAGACGAGTGGCTTGGAAAGTTAGCCTTATCCAAAGTCTATATGGGCCCTAGTAAGCAGACCATACCGGAAAGCGCACGCTTATGCGTGCGGTAGCACTACAGCACGGCATCGATGCCAGCATTCATTAGATTCCGTTGCATAGGCCTTAGCCATGGGATAATGAAGTTGTTTCAACAACTCGGGCTACAATTCCGGACATTATTTGAGTCTAGGTAGCTAGTTCTTTACACACAATGTTGCAGTGGGACAAACTTGGAGTACTGCATTGTCAAGATGGTGCCAACCCCAGATCATGCTGGCACCTCATGATTGTAATACAATCGAACACTCGGGAGTGGGGCAGCGACAGGATGAAGTCATGAACCATGGAAACGATTTGGAGGTTCATGGTCCGGTATTTCGGTATTTCTAAGGAACTGTCACTCCGCAACTCAGAAAGCAAGCGACCACTCGATAAAGTGATTATTTCACCTCCGATTACTGATTCCTTGCGGAAGAAGGAGAACTAAAAGTCGAGAAAGTACTTGTTCTGATTCTGTTCATTAGATTGCCGTGCTTACTATGATAGATTGCAATCCTGGGTACACTAAGCAGCGCACTTCACGCACGATGCTGGCTCGAGGCTCGAACACACCCCGAGATTTATCCCTCTCTGAATCGCTACCCCATTGTGATTATTCCGGTTCTATCGTACACGAACTCCAGTCCTTTTTGCATATTCTGTCGCCCATTCATTACCATTCGTGAGGGAGCTTTCTGCATTATGCACTCTCATTAGTTCTGATTCGCAGGTCCTCAACTCATGTGAGGTCAGCATCAATTGATTTGCGAGTTTACAGCCATGTCAAGCTAAGTGTGTAAACAAAATAACTACATTATGCTCGCTTGGGTCCATTGATCAAATGCATCAATCAATTAATCAATTAATCAATGAGTTAATTCTTTCCATTCACTCAATCGCTCACAGTGAAGCTCTCGAGGAGTTCCTGATCCTTCACCACGGCTACCCTGTTGTCCTATAGCTGTTACCTGTGCTCAGTTTTATAATTTGCATGGTAATCTTGTTGCAATGTTGAGACAAAAGAAAAAGGTAAGGAAATAAAAAATGCTGTGTTGCTCTGGAGTATGTACCTATTACTACTACGACACAGCTAGTGCCTACGTGTATCATAGCTAGTAGGTCATGGAACTTTAAATTATTTATTTATTCATTTTGATTAAAAAAGAAACGAAAAAAGACAAAAAAGAGCATTTTCTAATACATAGATCCCCTGTTACAAGTATTAGCTTTTGTTAGTGTCACGCTGTGATGTTACTTTCGTGGCACTCTTAATCTCTTACTTATTTACTTTAGAAATAAACAATACTATTGGCAGCAGACACAGGTTGTTGATAGATAGATATATAGATTAAGTAGCGAAGAAAGAGTTTGCACAGGCCTAGGACTAATAGGTAGTGAGAGTGGTTCTAGCCATTTCTTTTGCAGATTATTTTATCCTAGTATAGTCTCTCACTACGAGCAAAATTTTCCGCCTTATAAAAGCTTAGGTACATCGCACCTAAACTCATCATCGCTTTCCATGCTGGACAATGCGCATATTTTTTTTTCTTGAGTAGATAAAGACCCCCTCAGGATATTATGTTACTACTGTCCTTAGTCGATCTGCTGGTTTTCAGAATTAACTGCTTTTGCTTTTGTTGCAGAAACATAGTTAGATACCTGCCTGCTGGGCTGTATAAAGGTTTAAGAAAATGTGTTGGCGATTGAAATTCAATCGCCATGTTGTACTGCTTGCATTAATCAAAACCAGAAGCAGATTTGAAGCCCATCACGAGATATGTTTTTTGTTAAGTCTAGCTTGCTTCGCTTACCTTTCAAGAAGCAAATTAAATTATTTATGTAAAATAGTTCGATGCCCGCTTACTCTTGTACGTACAAATGCTCTTCGTAACGATGAACCTGGTAGGATTTGCGCTAGGCATTTTTTTTTGTTTTCTTAGATTCCAAAATTTCATTGGACTCTGTTAGGCGTTGTGGCATAAGGTGCTTTTCTTGAACGTTTAGACCAGGCGTAAGCCAGAAAGTTTCGCGCTACTAATAGGATTCTCCCAGTCTTTATAGTCTACTGGGGCTGAATACTTTCAAAAAAAGAAAGTAGAGACAGGACCCCAAATTAGTCTCTAGATGCAATGTAATGTTTTCTATATTACAACTCTGATATCGCCTGAGACCTTGAATAAAAAGTAAATAAAAATTTCAACGAATTGCCCGTCAATTATTATAAATGAATTTATGCAGAATCACACGCACCCTGAATTAGATTATATGACATTTTTTATCATATTTGCGCAGTATCAGATATGGTATGAAAAGTTTCATGATTCTTTTTGCATGACGTAAGAGACAACCCAGGCAGCTTAGCAAGAGAATGCTGCACGCACGATTGGTATCGAGAACAAATGTGCATGATTTTATTGCGCGTCAGACCACCACATTCGGTGTTAGTGCCACAAAACCACGCCCTAAATAGTAAATCACACGGAAGTACAATGATAACTCCGTTCTGAAGGACGGTCGTTGTCGTCGAATACAGCGAATAATGGGAGCAGCTCTCTGAGTGAGATCGCGCTTCAAAACAGCAGATAACGAATGAAAGTAGTGCAATGAAGAGGTGAAGGGGACCAACACGCCTAAGGATTGTGCATGCAATGCCAAACTTGGGCATCACCAAAAGCATGACATATCATCAATTCAACTCCAAAACCTGTGGATAAGCAGGAGTTGGTTGCTCCACGTGGCCATGGAGGGCCTGAAGCGAGATTATTTACACGTATCGTATTATGCCGTTGGAGCTTTGTTCTTCTCTCCTGGTGGCTCGTGCTGTCCCTTCTCTTTCCTTTTATGCTACATTTCAAGACGCTCTTGTTTTCGCATACAGGCGGCACATATTTCTAACTTTATGGACCTATTCTGCCAAAGCGACCAGAGAATATTCATTGCGCATCTCTAACCAACGGAAGCGAATGATGGTGTTTGGCAGCTTCGAGATCTTCTGTCGTGGAGTGAGGGTTCCACAGCACCGTTTCCGATCCTACTGTGGCGGCCGCTGCGACCTGAAGTCCTGCGATGCGCCGGCCTCCGGAGCTGATCACCGCTATGGGAGGGACTATGTGCGAGCTGTCGCCCTGCTCCTTGGCGCCATTATTGCTGATGAAATGGAAACTGCAAACGCGGGACCTCCGTCTGAAGAGAGCAGCGAGCAGGCAGCTTTGGGAGCAATCCATCACATCATTGCAATTTGTCCCGAAATGATATGATAGCATTTGCTTTTTAATTTTTGTAAAACTGATAATGATGATTGCGGTAGCAGACGCTACGCACCTATTACTAACATTAGATGCTGCTTAACCGGATTAAAATAAAATAGGGAGGATTTTAAAGAAGACAAAATGCACACTCTCTTCGATGTAGCACTCCCTCACTCACAATCTATCTAGCTAGATAGAGTAGGCTGCCACCATCGCGATCTCATATAGCTCCCGAGTGTCTCACGAACAAGTATTGTCTCTCCCGTCCTTCGAAGTTTACCAGCCTTAGTCAAAACAACTCTTGGCTTTGCTATGCGCAATCTCTTTTCAAAAATAAAATAAAAGAATAAAGAATTTCTGTCTTGTTTACCTTTTGCTAACTAACTTACAATCTCTTTACTCAGTTAAGCATAAATGGTGACAAGCCTTTTTTTTTTTTCCTTTTTTTAAAATAAATTTTTAATGATTGTTTCATCATTACTTTTGTAATTTTACTATTACAAGGTCAAGTCGCCGTAGTAAAAACACTTCTTGGATTAATGAAACGTTTTGAATCTTAAAACAGAGTTTTAAATAAAATAAAATAAAATATATTTTTAATAAAATAAAATAAAATTAAATAAAACAAAAAGGCCCAATTGCGAAGTTTAGTTAACTTCTTCTTTTTTTTTGCTTTTTGCTCCCTATGTAACCAATAGGAACCTCTTAGCACATCAAACATTAACAAAACAGATTCTCTTGTGGCCAAATCACATTTTGGTTTCGTGCAATCAGGCAACCAACCAATCGACTCATCGCTCAATCAATCCTTCGAGCTCCCGTAAGCCATCAGGTTCGATGAAGGGCGCTCTTCGCCCTCGACCCGCAGCTCCACGAGCGCCTCCACTGTAGCTCCAAGCGCCAAGCTTCTTCAAGGCGAGGCGCACCTGAGAGCCTCGAGGCGTGTGCCTTTGTGCGCCATTTTGGCCAAATCACTCCTCCAAAGAGTTAGGAACCTCTCCAAAGGCGACCCAAAGCAGTGAAGGAATGGGCCTGAACGTTCAAGCTGACCTGGCAAACCCTGTCGGAGGCAGCCTTCGCACTAGAGCTAAGGTTTGCGCGCAGATTGCGGCAAAATTGCGATTGCGTGCATAAAAAGTCGAGTTAAATCAATCGATCCTCTCAGTTCACAGAAAATAATATTCGTGGGCAGCGAATGAACACATTTGGAGAGAACGCGAAGATCGAGACGGAGCCGAGGAGGAGGCCATGAAGCTGGCACGCAGGTTTGCTTTCGGACGTTCGCCTGTCGCAATTTCGCTGATGCTTGGTGCTGATCCTGAGATGTATCTTTTTTATCTGCTCAGTGCTTCTGCTTCTTGAGATGGACACGTTTCCCAAAGTTGTTGGGACCTCTGTGCCTTTATAAGTGTATAAGTTTATTTATTTATATTTATGTATTTATTTAATTTAAAATTAAACATTTAATTAAAAAACAATTAAAAGCTTTCTACTATTTTTTCAGATTGGAACTACTTTCTTCTGTGATGATGCTTGTTATCGCTGTTACTGTTACTGTTACTGTTACTGTTACTGTTAAAATTAACTACTATAAAATTTGCAGTAGTAATTGCGAAAATGAATGAATGAAAAAATAAATAAAAAATGAACGTGACGGCTCAAAAGAAGTCGAATCTACGCGCGACGCAGAAGTCTATACTCATCGCCATCTGTCTCATTGATAGGAGCCGAGAGACAATTCTGAAGAAATCGTGTTGTGTCTACATTAAAATGAGGGATCGCAGTGCTGTTTTCGAATACCTACCTACAGGTACCGGGTCTTGTCACCAATGAAATTTAGCCATTTCGCAATTGTGGAATAAATTTGAGAAACCAGATCTCACGACGCCGTCAAAGATTCGCGCAGAAAAGTTGGTTATACCGGTCAAACTACGCAGAGCAAATTGCTCACAGTCACAGATCTTGAGCTCGGGTCCTGGGGATGATATCAAGCATGAGTGCGTGCAACATCAAATTACAGGACGCAAATTACAGAATGCAAATTCTACGAGGTCCTTGGCGACAAGACAAGCTCGCAACTGAGGCCAGTTTTTCGAGCATCCTGTCACCATCTCCGGACTATTGCAAAAGAGCATTCATTTTGTAACCTTCGAGCGCACCGCGTCTATTGCTCCTCATATCGTCAATCGATTCCAGCTGCACCAAGAGAGCGAATTATCAGCCCTCGCAAAGTCACGAACTAATTGCGTGCGCCACGAACTACACTAATCAAATTAATGCGCTACGAATTGCTTTCAAACTGAAGGTCCGACAGCGATGAAATTGAGGCTTTTAGGCCAAGGAAGCTCCATTCATCGCATGGGATACGACGTCAAACGTCCTTCTCATTTTGCAAAGGGACCTGCCCGCCTGTGACTTACGAACCAAGACGAAGAAGCGAGTCTACGATCTCAAGATCTTAGAGATCGCGATCTATGTCGCGTCCTGTCGTGCCGTGCCAGGCGCCAGGACCGCACCAGCTTCGGTGCGAGCCCGGGGCCAGCTTGAAGACCCCTCCAGACCGCCTCGAGGCTGGCCCGCTGGACCGTGAATTTGCTCCGGCCACGGAGCAGAATCGCGCGAGCCCGACATCGGCGGGTAGTACCAAGATTGCAGAGACCTCTCTCACTCTTTCAGTCTGATCGAAGAGAACTTCAAACTTTAAAGCCTCTAAAACAATATAAAAATGATACTTTCCACCTTTTCATGTGCACAAAGATGTCATCAACACATATATATTTAATAGCAAAGATATATCACCATATATCATCATTTTTGAGGCCAAGTTAATTAAAATACCCTTTTACTACACATACACATATATATATATACATAATATATAATTTTTTTAGTTAAAAAGAAGAAAAGCTTGAATAGCTAGTAGTAGCTAGCTAGTACCTACCTACGCAGGCCAGAGAAAAGGCTTCAGACACAGTGCCGCGCAGGCCTAGCCGAAGGTAAGTGGGTCTTATGTGGGAATAAAGTACAAGGCTGTACGAAAAGAGGGATTAAAATACAGGCTGCCCCATTCGAGATGATGATAGAAATCGTGGAAAGTCGGCTTTGCAGGCGCCACAGAGGTCTCAAGGGTGGAAAAGAGGTGTGCTGAAGAGTTGCATGGACGGGCGTTTCAGAAATATGGAACGGCCAGAGCGGAAGCGGGCGTCCTCCAAGTGGCGGAAGACGTACATACATAGGAGCGGTGAGTGCGATTTGGTTTCCGAAGATTCTTGCCTCCTCTTTTGGTTTTGGTTTTGGTTTTGCTTCTATTCTTTCTCTTGATTCCTTGATTTCTTGATTTCTTGATTTCTTGATTTCTTGATTTCTTGATTTCTTTTGTTGTTTTTCATGTTTCCGCTGTCGTCCACGTACCCGCAGATTGATGGAAGAGTAGCTTCGAAAACAACCTGGATAGAAGCATATGATTGGAATGCTCCTTACTTGGTTTGGCTGAGTATATTAGGTAGTGCAATAGTAGTTGGCGGTGTTAGTTAATTTTAGTTTGCTTCGGAAAAAGCGCAATCTCTCATTACATAATCTTCACTATAAAAGTGTCCTAGGTGCGAGTTAACTAACTACTACGCACTATTTTAGAATCAAATAAAAGGAAAATGAAGGTGACGCTGCAAGACATTAGTTGATTAAGGGTTATTAAGGCATCACCAGACCCTTAGTGATATAGGTATTAGCAGCACTAGGAGCCCCGTCTAGGTCGAAGTTAAGAGATGTTTCTAGAGTGATAATAGTTACAGAACATTAAAAAAAATAATTAAAAAACCTCTTTAAAAAGTAACCTGTAAATAAAACAACTTGAAACAAACAAAGAGGTAAGTAAAAAAAATCACAGCAAGCAAACTATTCCGCGATGCAGACAGCCTTGAAGGCGGCCCTAGGACTGCGCGGCGGACAGGTTTTGCGATGCCTCCTTCAGTGCTACCGTCGCCCCAAAGCAAGCTTGAACGCAATTTATGGATGGTACATCGGAGATCAGGCGAACTAGATTTATTGCTCGCTGATTCATTCTAAGAAAGAGTGTTCTTACCCCTGCGTCTACCCAATAGAATAGCAGTGTAAGTTTATTTAATAATAAAATTCACCGCCGCGGTGCTTTCATTTCCAATGTGGATCGCGACGAGTAGTATTTATTATTTGCAATCAAATCAAATCGAGCTCGAAATAAGCCAAATCGGATCTGGTTAAATCGTGCATAATCCCGTCCTCAGCCAACTGGGGACGAACCGGTTCGTCAATTTGCTTGCTCTTCCATGGTCTCTGCTGCTTGAAAAAATAAAAAAATAAATCAAAAGAGCTGTCCATCCATCCCATACAAGAAAGCAACTATAAGTTATTGCGGTCTTTCACTGAGAATGAGGCGTATTCAGGGCACCTTCACTTCAAGCTGTTCTTCATCCCTCGAGTAAAGTTTATTGATGATCGATTCTCAATCAATCGATCGATCAATCAATCAATCAATCAATCAAAGTCGAGTGTTGAGCTCAATCTCTCGAGTGAATAATGCCGATTCTGGCGGAGGTTTTATTTGACCAGAAAAGGCCAGAAATGCTGTGCGGTGGTTGATGGCGTTGGCTGATTTATGTACTCCACTCCATTGAATTTGATACTATGTGACTTGGTTTGATCAGGTTTCATGTATGCAGGTGATGCGATTCGCATGGCTGGATTTAGTGGCGCAAGATAAGGGTACCGACAGAGACGACCACAGCAAGCTTAAGGAGAAGCTAGCTAGCTTGCTCAGAGAAGCAGGCAAGGAAGAAACCAGAGAAACTTGAAGTTGAAGGTGGATTGCATGAAAAGCAAGTACGTAGGTACCCAGCTAGGTAAGCAAAGTTCTATGTCCAATCGAAATCACTCGAACCTAGTACTTGGAGACATCCAAGAAGCCTCGCCTGTTATGTGGCGGCTTAGAGAGCGAATTGGTATCCAGAAGGAGACTGCCGAACGCAGTCGAGAGCCCCGCGAAGTGTTGGCTCTGGACCAAGAATCCTTGAGAATCATGTGGAGATCGGGGAACATTTGTTTACAGATAGGTACGTACTTGCGATGCAACGCAACGCAATGCAGAGAGCCTTAAGAATGAAGGTTTAGTGCCTTGGGTGTGTATCTCCGTGTGTGGTTGTTTCGTGATCTTGTGAAGCTTGATTTTGTTTTGCTGATTTGTTTGATTGAGCTTAGTCTCAAGTTGGTTGAAATAAAGACTAACGTTATCATTTTTTCACTCAATGAATTAATTCTTTGTTTCATTCATGCGCAGAGCAAACTAAGAAAGTCGAGAAGAAGATGGATGCCACTTCTCGAAGTTCTCCAAAACAAACAATGAGTTGGCCTCTTCCACAAGAGCCTTTTCTTACATTTTTTCAATGTAATTTTAATTACTTTTTTAGAATTGAATTGAACAAAATAAAAAATGATTACACCTACGAGATACAGCCATGCTTGTCAAAGCTTTAGCTTGAGCTAGCAAAGTACAAAGGTACGATAGGCAGGTGGTACTTATCATCACCACAACAATACATCACCGATGCCGTTTTCTCCTTCTAGTACTTTTTCTTTGAAAGTAAGTAAATAAATAAAGAAATGAAGGCTTTTCTTTCAATATTCCCATAGTAACTTTGATAGTAAGGTAGTAGCACCTGCCTAACTCGAAGCGTAGAGATTGTTGATGAGTGTTTTTCGCTCAATGGAAGGACGTTCGAAGGAGGCCCTTTTTCCAACTCGAATGATCTTTGATGATAACTTCGAAGCTCGAAGGTCTTCATTTGATTTAATATAGTTTGTCTAATAGCTTTTAATCGATTGATCGATTAATTGATTCATTCATTGATTCATTCATTCATTCATTCATACAATGGTTATTTGCTTCGGTGCTTTCATCTGAAATTATGGGTTGTTGTTTTGTTGATTGTTGGGTGCTGATGGGGATAGGTAGGTAAGGAGGTACCTACGTATGTGCATAGGTACGCATATCATGCATGTTTGTTGTTTTGTTTAAGGCGTCTGCGGCGTGTGCGTGATACACTAAGCACGCACTTAATCTCAGCTAAGGTGTTCTTTCCTTTTCTTTTCACATTTTTCAATTAGAAAGGGTGGCAATGGAGGATTATTTTTTTAATTTTTTATTTTTTTTTACGATTATCCTTTTTCTGAAAGAAAAGGCTCATCATCGATTGTAATTGAAATGATGGCGAAAAGGTGAATGATGAAGAATGCATGAAATTGCAGTAAAATAGAAGTACAGTTCTCTGCGAACGTGGCCGAAGTCGATGCAGCAAAGTAAAACCAAAGCTGCAGCTGAAGCGAAAACGAGCTTCGCGATGACCGTACTCGATGAATTAACCTCGCGACTGTTGTTTAGCTGGTCTAGTTCTATTGACTTAAGTTTAATTCATTGGATTGTGTTCACGAATCTCTGGCTTCAGAACGTGACAGAGGAGCGAGAAGCTGGGAAACCCAAGAAGCGAGCGAAGCGAGAAAAAGCAAAAGCAACACTAGAGTAGAAGATACGAAAAACTCAAGCGAGTTGGAGTGTGGATACCAGTTTATCATCCATCGATCGATCGATCCCGCGCGGAGCTGTAGTTCTATTAAGATTGCTGGACGTGTTGAACTAAGTTTTAATTAAAACTTGGCTCACTCACTCTTGGAGCAGCGAAGGAAGGAATGTTGAAAGATCTCCGCTGTGTTACAAACAAAACCCAAAACCTTTCTTCGTTGCGAACAAAAAATTCATAGCTCATGAAAACGATCGGCAGACTCTTCATGATTGTGAAGTTCGCATTTTAACGAAGATTCGTCGCGATCGAGCATGAAACCAGTGCTCGATGGATGCTCCATAAGTTTCATCAGATCTGTGAGAATGGTCGATGAACGAAAAACCCTTTTTAGAAAAAAGTAGAAAAAGAAACGAAAACAAAACTTTGAAGACACATGACATTCAGAAATGAATTAAATAAATAAATAAATAAATCTAACAAAAAACATTATTAAAGTGGGATATATACTAATTACTACTCACTTTAGAAATATAGTAATAATAAATCGATCGATCGATCGATCAATAGTTAACCAAAAGGAAGAGACAAAAGAAGCGCTCGATCCCCTGCGCAGACCCGCCCGCGGCAGCGGAGGCGCGGCCGCGAGGGGAGATAGAGGAGAAGCGCGTGGGCGCAAAGAGAGTCTTTGGTCAGGCTGGTATCATACGTTGCCTTCACGAGGACCGCGGCTTCCATCCGTTGATTCGTCCATCCGTTCGTTCGTTCATTGGGCCATTATTCGTTCGCGCGCCCGCGTGGCCTTCGGTCTGCTTGTCGCTGGCGTGCGAGCGCTCGATTGGTTGTGATCGTGTGCGTGAATACGTGCGCCGAAGCCTGAGGTCATCAAAGGTAACCATCTTGCGATCCTCTGGCCTTGCCCTATCACGCCTGCAGACAGGTTACGGAGCCTGGCAGACGGCGATCTGCGTGTCTCGTTGATCTATTTTCTGCAAAAGGTGAAATAAACCTCAGGACTGAGCCAGCAGATCTAAATCTAGTGAAGAGGTTGTCAGCGAGATTTCTATAGCTAAATCTCCCAAAGGGGTCCCTGTCTCTCCGTGAGAAGTCGTTGGCTCGTGCTTTGTTACTTTCCAAATTTCTGCCCATATATTCGCTTTGCGTTGGGATTGTCGTTTTCCTGATTTGTCTCACTCAACATTACATCGCTTGATCAAATCGAGCAACTAACGGCAAGGACACTACTTTGAAGGCATTAAAATTTAGTTACACAATCGACTGTGCGATCAGGGGTTTGAGTATTTATTTACTCATATTTTGGTGGAGTTGGGGAGAGCGTTACTTATTCAGCCATCAAGATTGGTGTTTGCAACTCCTCCCTAAGCACTAGCAAACTCAACTGCTGTGTTCACTCCCTTCGTTTGGCGTAGGATACTGTGTGGCGTAGGACTCTGTGACTATTCGCAGAGATGCAGGCGGCAAATCCTAGGCTGAACAGGGAAAACCTGGACCCAGATGTACTCGCAATTTCGCAAGGTAACCTCGACGAGGTCCGTGAGCTTATTCCTCGCGTCATGGAACAGTTGACGTCTGACAGGGATAGCTTTGAGAGATCTGGACAACACCCAAAGATGAAATTCATTGCGGAGGAAACAGAAAGGTATTTGATGGATCTCCAAGGTTGGGCTAGCCGGGCTGAAGATTTGCTGGAACAACAGGCTGCCGAACAGGCCCGGGGAAGTAGCCACGACTCTGAGGAGGATGAAGACGATGACGAAGACGATGCCATGAGTGGTGCGTCTGACGATAATAACAATAATGGCAGGAGTGGGGGTAGTTTTCAGCAAATGCAGCATCAGCAGATGCAGCAACAAATGCAAATGCAGTCTGGAATCGGAGGTATGATGCTCGGTGCATCAGGAGCTCAGGACAATGCTGCAGGTGGGACTCTGCTTCGTGCGCGCGTACAAAGGGGTAGGTTCACAGTGGGCACTTCGCACGGGCAACGCGTTATGGAGGGCTTGACAGATGGAAACGGCTACTTTCTGTTTGAAAGAGTGATCCGGGACACAATTTACGGCAACATCATCCGTTCTGTGCGAGCAACACGCAGTAGCGATGGCAACCAGCTCACGCCGAGCGATCAGCAAGTTGCCATCAAGGTTTTTCAGCTCCAGCTCGTCAAGAGCGGGCGCGCCCGGGGTGGGCAGCCCGTGCAGGAAAACCCGCTCGACGAGCTCTCATTTCAACAACGTCTGAGCAGGCCTGGCCACCGCAACGTGCTAAGCCTGCTTGGCTGTTTCGAGGACCCAGACTACCTGTACGCTGTGCTGCCTCTTGCTGGCGCAGAGCTCTTCGAGCTGATTGCCACGCGAGGACCTTTTTCGGAGGCCCAGGCCCGGCCGCTCTTTCGGGACATGCTGAGCGCTCTTGTCTACGTCCACGATCACGGTATTGCTCATCGTGATGTTTCTCCAGAAAACTTTCTGATGGATCTTCAGACAGGACGTCACCCTATCCTTATCGACTTTGGACTTGCGATTCGCATGGACCGTGCGACGCCTGGAATGGCAGGCCAGGACCTGGATAGACCCCAAGTTTGGGCTCCGATCCGCCACACAGGATTTGTAGGAAAGGTCCTCTATGCGGCACCGGAGATGTGGGGAAACTTACCCTACGATGGACCTTCTGTGGACCTTTGGAGCGCTGCAGTGACGCTCTTTGTGTGTATTTTCCAGGCGCCACCCTGGGAGCGAGCTAGAGCCTCACGAAGACGTGATGGCTATGTGAACATTGTGTTGCAGCACCAGCTGAGAGCGGTCCTGCGCACGTGGAACTTTCCAGCATCGGACTCACTTATTGACCTCTTGCAGGGTATCTTTAGGGAAGATCCAAGGGAACGGTTTTCGTTGCAAACTGTTCTGCAGCATCCATGGCTCCACGAAGATACGTAAAAGTTGGAAACGCTCATATCCATCGACATGAACAAAAAACTTTTCAACTCATCCGCTCCCCCTTTTCCCGCTTTCGCGTTCCACTTTACTACACATATAAACGCCTCTTGCATAGACACATACATAGTTACATATACAGACAGACCTACCTAGCCATTACAGCCACCTTCTTACTTTCACACTCATTGATCTGACGTATCGCTAGCAGACCACAGACAAATTTAGTAACGACGAATGGCCTTGCTCCCTCGCAGGATTTAGGGCTTTGCCTGTGCTAAGACATATCCATATACGCAGATACTGACTGGCAGCCTGGCTGATTGACTGGCAGCCTGACGATCATCCGAATATACGCAGTCAGTCATACGGATAGACAGATCGAATACCTAGATGAGCTCAGAGTCTCGCAACCGACACGCATACATACATACTTACATACTTACATACTTACATATATACTTACAAATTCATTGTGCGCGCCCATTCATCACCTCTGATTGACTCGGATGTGCGTGGACGTTGCGCTTGGCGAATGATTAAGATGAACTCAATCGCAAAATACCAAAAAACAGCAAATCTACCTTCCCTTTCTCACATTTCCTGAATGGCGACTTAAGATTTCTTTAATCTTGCTCCTGCCTGCTGCTGATAACATTACTCGCCCCCCACTCCCTCGGCAGCTATACGATCAAGCATTACCACGTTCCTATTCTTTTGTGATTGATTGCTTCCCTCCCAGTTATCGCATAGAGAATATGTTCTCGTTCTTACTCTCAAAGTCTTGTCTTCTCACTGCATCTTGCCAATGGTGGATACCAAGACTCCAAATTATTCTCCGCTTCTAACCACACAAATGGATGAGAGCGCCTGATGACCTGTGCCATGTCACATAGATTGGACCGATCTTTAATGCTTCTCTTTGCATCTCTTATTTCTGATCTATCGATCCAGACTCCTTCCCATTGAGAAATCCACCACGTCCAAGCAAGACCATTTGCTGTTTTCACCTATTTGCATTAAGTGATGGTTTACTTGAAATGTCCAGGCAGCATCACACTCTATTCCCACAAATTTATCGTCGTTGCCTTTTTCCTAGTTTCCAGTGGTATCCGAGCTATTATTCGCTCGAAAGGAATGTGTATGCACCATGCAATGTCAATGTCTTCCTTCTTTCCGTGAATGGCCTCAACATGCAAATGCAGGCAGCGAACTTGGAACAGTGCATGCCTTTAGATTTGTTATTGTGCATCAACCTGCCAACCGTTGTTCATGACCTTTGCTCCGGACATTCACACGAGGCCAATGAGCAGCCGCCCTGCGACACACCTCCTTATCATCGTAGATAATGAATGATACGTAAATAAATATCTCACAACGAGTTAATTTAACTTTTGATGCTTTTACTTATTTATGTTTTTAAATTTAACCAAGAACGCACAGAAACTTCCTATTAAGCAGACAGCGACCCTCTTTAAACTGGGTTGCGCTTGTGAGAGATAAGGGAAGCTTCGGAGTGTGTAAACCATCAATGCATCAATGCATTGATAATTTTCAATTCTCATAGCACTTCTGTTCAATAAACTTTGCAAGTTATGTCATACACCCATTTGCTTTCCAGTAAGATGGAGATTTAAAGTGCAGTCAGGAATGCTTTACAACACAGTGTGCAACATATGAATTTAGCTATCTAATTCGTGAATCTGCACCAAATAAATACAACTTGTTTGGGTCAGATGCCGTTGTATTGTTGTCATCTCAAAGGGATATACAGTGAATGTAAAAATAAAAAAAGAAAACAAATAGCAGCTTTAACAAACAGTACTACCATAATGGGATAAAACGAAAATAGATGTAGACACCCACTCATAGGATGAAAAGGGCAGCTTCCTGATATAACAATGCAGAAAATCTTCATGTGAAGAAGTAAGAAAGTCATGCAAAGTACATGGAGTGACCCAGCTATGGAAAGCAACCAAACCAAATCATAGTTGAACAGACTATAAGGACAAGTGATCTCCTTCTTCAAATTGTTTGCGCCTATTATGCCGGTTTACTCCAAACATAGTCGAGAATCGCGAAGTTGTCCTACTTTGTCCCTCCTGTTGCTTGAGCTTCTCCAAACGAAGTTGCTCTTGTAGGTCAGCATGCTCTTTACGAAGACTCTGGATTGATTTGGTGCCATCATATGGCGTTGCTCGCGCACGCTCGCGTTCCACAGCAGCTTTCGACGCCATCATTGCATGACTTGTCATAGTGTATTCCGAATTTGGATCATACTGAGTCTGCCGCTCAAGATTATACAGTCTACCATTCTCAATGTAAGCTTTGTCTCTCAGCCACTTGCGACGGTACCAAAGCATTATAAATGCACATAATGAGAAGGCCACAAATGCAGCAGCTCCACCAGCAGAGGCTTTGATGATCTTGTCACGGTTGTTGTTGGTAGTGCCGGTGTAAGTGTCAGGAGAAGGAGTTGGGCGAGCCGTTACAGGTATCATCCGCACAGCACCCTGTGCTGAAGCCGCCCATTCATAGTTTAAAGTTGTAACGGTGGCGTTCAACAAGGTCACATTGGAGTTTACGGAGTCGATCTGCTCATAGTCAACTTGGAAAGTACATCCCTCGCCAGTGCATACATACATATCAAATGTAGCCTGGATAGTTGTTGCGAGCGAGGCCGTGTAAGTTCCATCACGATTGTCGACAATTGTTCCATTAATTACAGCTGGTTCTAGCGCTCCACCATAATATGTTGTGACGCTACTATCCAACGTTCGTCGCAGCAGACGCCCAGTGGTATTCGTGGAACCATCATCTTCGAGCCGCTCCACAAATAAAGCGCTCATCAAGGAACCTTCTCCACCATATGAGACAGAGTACTCACACAAATCACGATACTGAACTGCAAGTCCGCCCAAGCTAGAGCCATCTGCCGGAACAAGAACAGGCTCATCCAACATTTCACCGTCCTGAAAATCCACAGCCTCTGTAGCACTTGAATCCACGGAAACAGTTGTGATAGTGAGATTTAGTAAGCTCAATGGGGAGGGTGTATCTTGCGATGTGGCGGACGTGATGCCAACGTAGGCGTTGCGACCTCCAAGGATATCCTGAACTGTGAAGTTTTCCTGGCGAAGATACAAAGAGTCGTCAATGTAAACCTGAAGCCAGTTTGGAGTTGCAAAATATTCAACACGGATTGTGTGGTTCTCACCGCTAATGCTCAAGCTACGCATAATTCTGTCCGTAACATGTGCAGATCCTTCCTTATACCCAATCAGACCGTCTGTGGAGTTTGCATAGTGGACAGTAACTGACTGCTCTGAGCATGTCCCAGTATCGCGATCCTCACAAAGGTCAAACACTATAGCTACAGCATTCGTAAGGAATCGATAGTTGAGCCCAGCGCCGGTTGTAACTGGCATATTGTCTAAACCATCAGGGCGGTCATGCAAAACAATAGCAAACCCCTCACTTCTACCAATCGAAGAGAGTTGCACGTCAAGGTCAATGACAAATCCAGCGCCCACATTTTGTTGCTGCTGTAAGTATGCGGAAACAGGTGTACTCTTGGGGGTTTCACTAGTTATCAAATTCAGAACTGGACTCGAATCTGTGGTGTCCCAGGTCGCATCGCTAGATAGAAACCAGTCTGATGAAATGTCTTGTGTAGTCCACGAGAATGAACTAGACCCTGACTTTACCACATTACAGGTAGTAGCAAGGGTTGTGCTCATTTTGAAGTTTGACTCATCTGTGTGACGCTCTGCATGAAAGAGACTAAACGAGTACGTTTGATTCAGTTCCAAGCCAAACTCTGCAGCAAAGGAATCAAGGTCTACAGAGCCTGATCTTGAAGGGTGCAAGCCACCGAGGTCAACAGCTAGCTTGTTATCGATAAATACCCAAACATCATCATCACCGTCAAACTCAAAAGACTCCCCGCCATTGTATTGAAAATATGTGTGAATTTCTGTTGTAAACCAGAATTTATTGGAAGTGACCGAATTGGAGGAAGGAAAGTCGATGTAGCTGTGAGGCCAGGCTGGTGACTCGGCCTTCGTGTAGTCATCTTGTGTCAATGTGTTGAACTTTTTCAGAGGAATAAAGTATGGGGAGTATGTGTTAGTAACGCTTGATGATGCAGAACTGCTAGCTGCATCAAAAACGTACTCACCACTTGAGGATTGGTAATCAAGTTGCAATTTTAGACCAACACGTTTGTTGTACGTTGAGTCATCATTGTACCAAGATTTGAAGTTTGTTCCGTTTGACATTGTACAACGCCCAGAGCTAGAACAACCGCACCGAGATCCATCGTCAGAGCAATATTGCACTTTGGGCAAACCTGATGTGGCAGTTATCGTGTTGTTTTTAACGGTGGCGTTAATTGATTCACAAGAATCAATGGTACCACGAACACAACTTGGGCCATTCACGTAGGTATTAAACCCACCATATACCTCAAAATCTGGATGGCCCTTAATATCCCCAACCCGTAACGAGTCCCAGTATGGGCAGTAGTTACCCACCATGCTCCAAGACGTCCCATATGGGTATGGGATCCAGAATTGAGAGCTCTCAGATGTGTCACTTTCTAAATCCGCTACATCTGTATAAGTCGAAAACCAGTCGTCCTGGATACCACCAAATGTATTACCAGATCCCCATGCACTCAAGTATTCTGATTCTTGTAAGCATCCAGAAGGCATAAAGTCACGGATTGTCATGGTATAGGTAATAGAGCTTTGTGCATCAACAGTTCCCAAAGAAACTACAAACGCCACGATGGCCATAGCCGTGGCTGTTGCTCCAGAGACATGCTGTTTTTGTGGTCCCGCATAGAGATCTGCAAGCACCATGGGGACTATGCTCCACGTATTCCTTTTAGAAAAGTCTCAGTTACTTCTCGTGCAGGAGATAAATTGGGTTGTCAGCTCTCGCGAACCCCCTGTTGCAAGTTGGATTAGCAAAGAGTCTTGCGAGACCTTAGACTGCTCGCGAGAGCTGACGCCAACTGTAGCTAGCCAGCGTCAAGCTGCTCAGGGAACTTGGCAAGCTCGTAGGGAGCTCACTTGCCTGAGTATCGTCTTTGAGCTTGAGTTTCACGTTTGTTTAGTCTAGTCTGCGGCAGGTTTCAAAGTATTTCCATCAGGCTGTCTGGCACATGTAAGCCCAAGAATTTTTAAATTTATGTTTTATTTAAATGTAAAAAATAACTTGTAGTAGAATAGACTGTAGATTATCTATTGCTTTTATTGCTGATTCCATTCTCAAAAAGTGACAACATCACTAAAGACACACAGCATTTGTGCACAGAAATCACTTGCCGTCTTGTCTCGCGTTATTCTATATATCAGCTTGCTTAAGTACATATACTGACTGCATCATCATGCTTTGATTGTTATGTCCAGTTTGATCTCTATGTCTTTTTGCCTGCGAGCAAGCGGTAGCATCAGCAGCAGCAGAAGAAGAAGAAGAAGAAGAAGAAGAATATGGGGGCAACAGCGAGGACGATGGCTGATGCGATGTGTGTTGCGTGCAGAAAACAGGCACAAGCCACTTCTAGATTTCCCTCGCTCGCAAGAGAATGTACTGGCAGAAGGTTTAGAAGATAGTAGGACCTAGTTATGTACCTTTTAGTCGCACCTGCTCCTTCCATTCAGCAACATGTTAAGAACTACTAATAAAATTATACACCAAACTATAACTACCGAGGCTATTTCTTTAAATCGTCCTTTGCTTGTGTAAAATAAAAAACCAAGTCAGAACATATTACTATTTGAATCGAGAAGTATCTACCACCAATACAACAACAACATTAGCAACAACAAGCAAAAGCAAGGAATTCAGAAAAGCAATACAAACACGATTAAGGTCATGAACAATAACTTTCGATTATGATCTTGATTTCTTCAATAAAGGCCAAGGCCTCCGAGTTTACAAACTCCCAGAGTCTACACAAGCAGTCCAAGCCACCAACAATATCGACATATTCTCTCTATCTCTCTTTACCTTTCTTTCTCTTTCGTGAGGCAGTGCATGGAGGCAAGCAAGCTGCTTTAGTTTGCACAGAAAGAGGCACATGCCACTTCTCGACTTCCCTCGCTCGCAAAAGAATGTACACCGCCGAACACAATGTGGCAACGCAGCTCTGGCAGAACTCGCATAGCTAGTGCATACCTTCTTCTACATCGTGTACCTCTTCCTGACCATTTTATGAACCTGCTGCTGTAATTGCTGTGGGTGTGCACACCATTGACTTGGCTGTATTTATAAAGCTGGGTAGAAACTTAGAAGCACGTGTCGCACACTTAGGCAAGCTAGTAGTATCTAGCTAGTCGTAGTCGCGACGCTCGGTTCACCTCAGCGACTTTGATGCCCGGTTCAATTCACTTGCTCAACTCAATTGGGCGAGATCACTCAAGCTTGAAACTTCAGAAGGTAGCTGTTATTTGAGCAAGTAGAATGCCATCAGCGTGAGAGTGCCAGTGGCTGGCCAGCAAAAAGTATAGAGATTGGGCTCTGCACAAGCCGGACTTAAATGGCAGGCAGTGACTTGTGCAACTAATCAATAATCCATTCTGAAAAGGATCTTTTGAGGGTACGTACCTACTTCTACTTCTATTTCTATTTCTACTACCTTCAAATTTTTTCTCCTTCTTTTCTGTCAAGTTAAAGTTGATAAGGAAAAAAAATTAAAATTAAAAAAATGTTTGATGGTCTATCTCGTAGTTTCTAAAAGAACGACTTCACCTCGTGCCCTCAAGCCTTTTCCATTCCCACGACTAGCATCTAGATTCCCCGCCCTATAGTTTACATCGTGTGCTCGCTTCGTACTCCGAGATGTGCTATGTGTTAGCAATGCAATAGATTCTTTGTATTGCTTTTGGAGTGTAGGCGATTGAAATCGTCAGGCATAGCGGTCAAGCCCTGACCTTTAGATTCTCAGATCTTAAGACCTAACAACCTGAGCTCTTAAGAATGACCTCTAGGACCGAAAACCTGCGCAGGCCCCTCTTAACTCCAACTTTTGTAGAAAAAGGGGATCTCAGCTCAAAAGAACTCTTCTAATTTTCTCGATGAGTTGGGGCAATCTCAGATGCAAGGTGGTGCACAATTCTGGACACAAATCCTCTTCACAATACTATGATATTACCCTTATACCTCGGAGGAACGACAGCTTGATATTAATCTAAGTGGAGAGTTCACGAACAAAAGATGACCTATCTTGAGAATGAAGGTCTCTGTGGAATACATTCTATGAATGACACAAGGCTGATTTGCTCAGGTGTATACAACAGAAAACTTCCATCCAGAAGCCATGACCTTAACCGAAGTGATCTTCGAATTTTAAAAGGGTTAGAAGAGATGTAGATAAAAAGGTCAAAACACGAACAAGGTTCTTCTGGCCAAGTAATTAATGAAGTCTTTATTGCAAAATGAAGCATTTCGCAAAGAAGATTGCAAAACCATAGCGTCTTTCCGGACAATGTCTTCAATGAACGTCCTCTTAATCAATAAAGCACCATCACGCAATTAGTCAGATCAATTAGTCGTTTGAGAGCATTAAATCGAGTGACCCCGGCACTTAAGCGATGCGAGGGAATAAGAATTCCATGGGAAACCATTCGCTGACTCACGCTTCTATACCCATTTACAAGGATCAAATTGAACAAGTCTAAACACTGCTAGTGACTCATCAAACTCACACCATGCAGCTCAAAGGCCACTTCATCCTCCAGTTTTCTCATTTTCACGTGGAGAACAAAAGCATAGAGATAGTATTATGAAATGTCTAGTTCACAAGCCCTTTCACCTTCTAAATTGCAAAATTTGAGAGGTTTCTCTAAATAAGGGCTCAAACATAGTTGCAGCTTGTCTCGTTGGCCAGACAAAAGGGTCAGACAAAAGAGTTATATCAATATACGGTTTGTTTGCGTCAGAACGATATTATAGCTTACAATGCTCTTCACGATTTAAATTCTTGTTTTCAATATTTTGTATTTTAGAATTATATAGCTGACGAAAAATTTAGACAGAAGAAGAAGCTGATAGCTTGAATGTAATCGTCATGGTTGTAGTATGAAAATGGTTATTCTACGACACAAATACTTGATTAAACTCTATGCCTCATTACAACGGCGAATGAACTCTGCCAGAAAGGCCTCTTGCTCGTACCACAGGTGTCGCACAGGTAATGATTGTTTTTCTCTGAAAAGATTAGCACAAAAGGATGGTACTGAGTTGATATACTCACTAAATGGGGCAAAACTACTGCGTTGAGACTCAGACTCGTGAACGAGAAGGATAGGCTTTCTCGCATTCAATGCAGCTTGAAACTCTACGCACACAGCATTGCTACTGAACACGCCTTTTGTTAGCACAAGAACATATATATGTGCCTGCTGTACGCCAATTATCATTGCCTGTTGGTTTAGATTCATACGGTACTCCTGAGAGAGCCACACTTTTAGCCCTCGATGAGATAACTTCTCCGACAATAACTCAGCGAGATTGCCACCGGTAGACTCTATATGGCTTAAAAACACGTGGTGTACTTCGCCTATATTTAATTGTGGAATCTCGTAAGATGGCAAATTCGTGCCATCCTCATCTGTATCAAGGCGGCCAATATTTTCGTCAAAAAATGGTGCAAATTCCTCAACGCTGAGAAAGTCGCCATCCACACTAGCAACTTTTGGGTTGTATGACTGACGCGCTTCTTCAAGGTCTTCGTACAAAACTTTCTCTTTAGATTTAGGGCCGAAGAGAACTAAATCCCACTTGAGGTGCTTAAAAAGAACTTCATTTTGCTCTCGAAACATTGAAACCAAAAACTTGATCACAGTCGCTGGCGTCAACGCGTTTTTGTGAATCTCAATACGGAGACAGTCACCTTCTATAGAAATAATAAAAGAATTATAACCAAAAGCAAATTTTGCTGTGCAACTGTCTAAGACAGGCGTCACAAGTGGTGCATCACCCAAAACATCAGGTCGTACTGCATGCGCAGCACACTGCCTGACAAGACGCTGGAAAACCCCATTGGGCAAGTAGAACGCAGAGAAATCAAGTTCACAAGTCAATCCAGGCTTGAATTTGCTCGTGTCCACATGGCGCTGCGAGTCTGACAACAGACCTGTAACAAGGTACTCAGTCTCTTTTGCCTTGCGATTATATGACCAGTCGCTCAAAAGCATATTTTCTCGCATAAAACGAATGAGATAATCAACTTCTTCATATTCCCACAGAAACGCAAGGAGACTATGTGTTGCGATTGCATCGCGACGCAGCCGGTCGAAATCCTCCTCTACACCTGCAATCCTCAAGTCATTAGTTCGATAAATTTGCTGTATATGAATATCATCGGCGATAACTAGAGCTAGCTTGTCAAGAAGCCATTGCGGCTCCAAAATGACCACGCGTTGCAGATCCTCAGTGCTACGAAGGTGAACCACAACGCCGAGCATATGAAAGTAGTTTAACATGTCATCCACATCTTCACCGCAGCGACCGTACTGAGCTGCAACTTTGACCACCTCCTCATAGAGTAGATAGGGTTTCTTTTGTTGGAGTAGAACCTCCTGCACTTTGAGCCAAGCAAGAGGCACTTTCTGTTTAGTATAATCTTGTTTCATAGCTGCATCAACAATCACTTGGCGTAGCTGTACTGCGCGATCCAAATCAGGACTACTATTGTCTAATTCGAAAAATGGTCGACCGTTTGAATTACTAACTATGCATCCTCTGTAATTTCCAAAGCATACGTCCTCCCGTAGAATTCGTGCAATCCTGTTAAGGCTCTGTGTGTCTTTAATTTGATCAAAGTAGGTTCCGACCATTATAATTGGTGAATCGGGTGCATGAAGATAAATACTGTTTAACCAAAAGCGCAAGTAGGAAACAGCTTCAGGCTTCGACTTCTGATTTAAGAGCTCTTGCATATCAAAAACAACCAGGTAAATTCCCATGTTTGTGAGAAATATGTGATGAAGGGCATAGAAAACGTCCTGACCTCCATAGTCCCAAATCGTGAAGCTTAGATCAAAGTCCAGGGATGCATTATCGCCAGATGCTTTTTGAAGCAACTTCTTATCATCTTTGGTTAACTGAAAGCGCCTAGCAATTTCATCTTCGTTTGCGAGGACCGCTTGTGGCATGGATTTGCTGGAGATTTTCCCTGACAGAGTACTACTGGCATGCTTTGCTGATCGTCGGATCGCGCTAAAAACCTTTCGTCGAATGCTTTTATGTTTAACTTCAGCCTTCGGGCGAATACGACGAAGTGCAGCTTTCCTAACTTGCATGTCAAACTCCTCAGCATCGTCAGATAACTCTACAAAGTCCTTTGCACGAGTCCGATGTAAGTCCACAACCTCTGTCGAAACATGATCTGGTTTATAGGTCCTCCCAAGTAATGACCGCACAGTAGAAGTCTTTCCTGCACCCCCCTGGCCCACAACCATTAGTTTAACTCGACCCCAAGCGTGTTCATCATTCTCACGAATTGCAGCCTGAACGGCCTCCTGCCATGCCTCATCCGGACTAATTGCTGAATTTCTTTGTAAATATGATGCAATTTCGCTTTCTGAGGTCTCGTTGCCAATGCCGTTGCTCGAAAGACTGTTGGTTTGATGAAATGAAGACAGGCAGCACATTCGCACATACATTCATTCATGATCGTCAGTCATTCAGATTGGCGCTTTCAGTATTTCATCTATTTTGTGCCATTTGGCCCTTTCTTCACTTTGTTCCAAGCTTCGAAGCGAGTGACCAAGCAAACTTCGCGTACAACCAAGTCCAACCATAAGTTTTAAGGCAGCTAACTTACTCAAGTGATGTCAGGGACTGGTTTACTTTCATCGCCGCAGCTATTGCCTTAGCGCCCTCGTCACCAATTCCGTTCAATCGAAGACTGTCAAATGATTGAATAAGGGCAAACCGCAAATCCATGCATGTATGATGGTCAGTCATCTAGGTTTGCTTTCGATATTTCGTGGCATTCGTCTCTTCATTTTGTAGCAAGAAACGAAACAAGCGAGTAAGCAAGTATCGTGTACAAACAAGTTTATCCATGAGCTGCTAAGACATCTAACTTACGAGAGGGATCTTAACGACCGGTTCTCTGTCAGTGCTGCAGCGACTGCCTTGGCGGACTCGTC
Organism: Schizochytrium sp. TIO01; assembly: GCA_004764695.1. Classification (NCBI taxonomy): domain Eukaryota; class Bigyra; order Thraustochytrida; family Thraustochytriidae; genus Schizochytrium; species Schizochytrium sp. TIO01. Next base: position 440,369 of record SMSO01000007.1, read on the forward strand.
GCCGAATCCATTGTATGAAAGACTGTCGGATTTGATTGAATGATGGCAGGTAAGACAGGCATGCATATATACATGCACGTCTCGTCAGTCATCTAGCTTGGCTCTCAGCGTTTTCTCTCTACTATGCCATTTTATTTTCGCTTATTTCCAAGCAACGAGGCAAGCGAGCAAGTAAGCAAGCCTAATTCACAAAGAAGTCCATCGACGAGCTGATAAAATAACTAACCTACTCAAGTGATATCAGCGACTGGTTCTCTTTTAGCACCGCGGCCACTGCTTTGGCGCCCTCGTCGCCGATTTCATTTCCAGAAAGACTGTTGGTTTGATGAAATGAAGACAAGCAGCACATTCGCACATACATTCATTCATGATCGTCAGTCATTCAGGTTGGCGCTTTCAGTATTTCATCTATTTTGTGCCTTTTGGCCCTTTCTTCACTTTGTTTCAAGCTTCGAAGCGAGCGACCAAGCAAACTTCGCGTACAACCAAGTCCAACCATAAGTTTTAAGGCAGCTAACTTACTCAAGTGATGTCAGGGACTGGTTTACTTTCATCGCCGCAGCTATTGCCTTAGCGCCCTCGTCACCAATTCCGTTCAATCGAAGACTGTCAAATGATTGAATAAGGGCAAACCGCAAATCCATGCATGTATGATGGTCAGTCATCTAGGTTTGCTTTCGATATTTCGTGGCATCCGTCTCTTCATTTTGCTGCAAGAAACGAAACGAGCGAGTAAGCAAGTCTCGTGTACAAACAAGTTTATCCATGAGCTGCTAAGACATCTAACCTACGATAGTGACGTCAGCGACCGGTTCTCTGTCAGTGCTGCAGCGACAGCCTTAGTGCCCTTCTCACAAAACCCGTTGTATGCAAGACTGTTGAATTGGGTTAAATGATGGCAAGCAACACATCCTCGCAAACATGTATGCATATGTGATCGTCAGTCATCTAGCTTGGCTTTCGGCATTTATTATCTCTCTGCTATGCTTTTTGGCTCTTCACTTAGTTGCAAGCAACCCTTGAAATGAATTGAGCGAGTTAGCAAGTCTCATGTACATACAAGTCCATCGACGAGCTGATACGATAGCTAACCTACTCAAGTGATGTCAGCGACTGGTTCTTTTTTAGCGCTGCAGCCACTGCTTTAGCACCCTCGTCACCGACTCCGTTTCCGGAAAGACTGTTGATTTGAATTATAATGGCAAACAGCAAATCCATAAATACATCGTCAGTCATTTAGGTTGGCTTTCTGCATTCCATCGCTGCTGTGTCATTTGACGATTTGTTTTGTTGCAGACAGCTATCTTACTCAAGTGATATTAGCAGCTGATTCTCTTTCAGGGCCTCAGCCACTGCCTTGGCACCATCTGAACCAATCTCATTGCCAGAAAGACTAGATTTAATTAAATGATGGCAAGCAACACATCCATGCTTACGCGAATGATCGTTAGTCCTCTGCCTTGGTTTTCAACATTTACTTCTTCTCTGCATTGCTATTTAGTTCTTCGCTTTGCAGGAAGCAAGAAAGCGAGCCAGCGAGCAAGCAAACCTCATGTGCAAGCAAGGTTCATTCTAGAGCTGCTTAGACAGCTAACTCACGATAATGACGTCAGCGAACGGTTCACTTTCAGCGCCGCAGCCACTGCCTTGGCCCCCTCGTCGCCAATTCCATTGCCCAAAAGACTGCGGATTTGATTGAATGATGGCAAGCAGTACATACATGCACGCATATATCCATGCACGATTGTCAGTCATCTAGTTTAGCTTTCAACATTTCATTTCTCCTGTGCCATTGAGTATTCAATTTGCTGCAAGCAACGAAGCGAGCGAGTAAGCAAGCCTCGTTCCACCCAGGAGCTGCCAAGACAACTAACTCACGATAGTGATGTCAGCGAGCGGTTCCTTTCCAGCGCCGCAGCAAATGCCTCGGCGCCCTCGTCACCAACTCCGTTGCCCAAAAGACTGTGAATTTGAATAAATGATAGCACGAAATACATCCATGCATGAACGATTGTCAGTCACCTAGCTTAGCACTCAGCACTTCGTATCATTTTGCTCTTCGCCTTTTTGCAGGCAATAGTTCGAGCGAGTAATCAAACCTCAACAAACAAGGCTATTCACGAGCTGCTAAGACAACTAACTTACGTTAATGATGTCAGCGAGCGGTTCTCTTTCAGCGCCACAGCTACTGCCTTGGCACCCTCTAAGCTGAATTCCTTCAATTGGAGACTGTAGATTTGATTGCATGATGGCCAGCAACATATCCAAGTAAACATTCATAGTTAGTCACCCAGCTTGGCTTTCAGCATTTCATCTTTGCTTTACCATTTGTCTCTTCGCTGTGCTACAAGCAACGAAGCAAGCGAGTAAGCAAGCAAACAAGGCCATTCACGAGCTGAAAAGACATTTAACTTACGATAATGATGTCAGCGTCCGAGTCTCTTTTAGCGCTGCAGCCACTGCCCGGGCGCCCTCTAAGCCGATTTTAGTGCTCGAAAGGCTGTCATTTTGATTAAATAGTGGCAAGCACCACATGTGCATGCATGCATGAATGCATGCATGCATTATCGTTAGTTTCCTTGCTTGGCTTTCAGCACTTCATCACTCCTGTGCCATCTGACTCTTTATTGAACGATTTCCAAACAGATAGCTTATGACAAGGAACCTACTTTAAATATGTAGCTCCCCGTCGAAGTTCTTGAATTGCCCGTAGGACACGCGGATGATCAGACATCGTGACTTGTTTCTGTTCAATAGTACGATTAAGTCCAGAGTAGATAAACTAAGTTGCGGCTGTGTGATTGGAATATAAATGCGTCCTCTATCCCAACTAGACTGGATGAATCAGCACTCGCCGTCGCAAGATTGAGGTTCTGCTGCGTCCCTGATCATGCATGGACACTTTCTAGTCTATGAAAGGAGTGATTCGTCCTTGGGTGCTCCCGAAATTAAAAGGTATTTTTATTCATAGGCTTAGTTAGTCAAAACTGAAGGCGACAATATTAAAAGTGCAATGCTACATGCTTTATCGTCTCGAGTTTGCTTTGCATTCGAAAAGAGTTTGAAGGTTTTATACAGTGTGGTGTTCGAAGGAAATATATGGACATCATCCCAGTTATTCGGAAGTCTTTAACATCTAAACTATCGCGCTGGCCTTGCAGTAAGTCTGACTTTTTGGTAAGATATCATGATGAAATATCTAAGAGAAAGTATGGAAATCATGCTGGCAAGAAGTGGTAGACAAGGAAGCTCGTCAAGCACGGGTAAATTTGATGCAGAATGCGAAGAGACATTCGTATACAATGAATTTGATGTGATCTAGTGACAGGCGATGGGTATAACGACGGTGCAGGTTAACTTCAGGATTGAGGCATGGTACTACCTATGGAGGATGTAAATGTCTTGTCGTACAGGCCAGTTATTGCCAAAGGTGTGCACTAGTAGGTAGTTTGTTCATGTGTGGTAAAGAAAGTTTGCTCAGGTAACCGTCATCGTCATCGTCGTGAGGGATCGATCGCCTCAACGCTAATTTCAGGCTTGCTTTGATGCTCGATGCAATCTCGGCGTGGTACTACACTAATGTCAGCTTGACACTAGTGCAGAACGTTTTCTTTCAAACCAATGTGGTTAAAGTTACCAATGATTTCCGGGATTCTCAAAGAGTTTAGCTACGATGACCAAAATCAGAATACGTATTGCGAGGACGTAGGCGATGCAGATAAATCTTATGGTGTGTAGTTTAATCATAGAGTATTGGCAGTGTTTTTTTCTATCATCAAGAATATTTATCTCACATAACGTCACAGGACAACTTGTGCGGCATGTTCTGCTTCAGAATTACTCATCGGATTTGATAGTCTTTTAATCGAGGCCAAAGTCTCTGCATTCAGTTTTGACTACTTTGCAGAGAATATGGTTCAGAGATACTCATGTTCTCGAAAGTTTGGAATTTCGTAATTTATACATAATACGGATACGAACATATATAAGTATTTATAGCCTGTCGAATTAATTTGGGGCCTCGTCGCCTGTAAATTCTTTTCGACCTTTCCTTTGGAAGTTAGTGAGGGGAGTAAAAATATTTCCGCGGGTTGTTGAATTGAGTTGCTTCTTTTTCTTTTCATTCCGTAGTTGATCCTGCAGTTCCAGTTTCTCCTGAGCTAAAACGGAGATTGTGTCTAAATTATTGTCATCTGTGAGTCTGGCTCGCTCACGCAATATCTCGGCACTTGATTGCATGACCATATTTGTGACCGTGTTATACTCTGAGTTGGGATCATATCGAACCTCGCGGTCAAGCATATAAAGCTTGCCATGTTCAACGTAAGCCTTGTTGTTGTACCACTTTCGACGATAACGTAAAAGGAGGAATAAAGACACCGAAAGGAGCGCAAAGGCACCTCCACCACCTACAGATACATAAAAGTACTTTTCACTGTAAAAGTTTCTGGAACCCTCCCCAGAATCCGATGGCATCATCGTAGGGCGTGGTGTCACTGGAATCACACGAACTGCACGAGATGCTGATGCAGACCATTCATGTTTCTGAGGGGATGCGCTTGCTGTATATAGAGTATCGCTACCTTCCAAGTTAGAAGATAAGACCTCAAACTCCACCTCAAAGTAGCAGCTCTGTCCAGTACAAATGTAAAGATCAAAAGTTCCCAGGATATTAGTGAACAGAGCTGCTGTATATGTACCATCACCGTTATCAACAATGGTTGCATTCACAATCGCGGGTGTGCTAGATTTGTTGTAGTATGCTGAAGTAATATTGTCTGTAACCAGACCCCGACGAAGGTTCGTTTGGGTCATTGAGGAAGCTATAGTTTCATTTGCCGAGGGAGTAGCTTCAAGACGCTCAATGAAAATTCCATTGATCAGGTCTTCATCACCCCCATAGGTAATTGAATAGTTACACCAATCGCGATATTGAACTGTTAGCCCACCCATGGTCTCTCCGTCTGCAGGAATCACGATGGGATCTACTTCAGCTCCATCCAAAAAATCAACCGCATCAGTAGCAGAAGAGTCAACAGAAACAGTTGAGATGGATAGATTTTTAATTTGCAGCCTCGAGGGGTCATCAGTTACCGCAGAAGTAAAACCCACGTATGCGTTTCGATAACCCAGGATGTCATGTATTGTAAAATTGTGTTGACGTAAATAGAGAGAATCATTAATGTAAACTTGTAACCAATCAGGTGTTGCAAGGTATTCAATACGAATATTGTGTGTTTCGTCATCGCGGCGCATAGTCCGCATTATTCCTTCATAGACACGCCTGGAATCAAAGTTTGCATCAATAGGTTCATCATTACTATTTGGATAATGGATCGCAACACTCTGCTCACTGCACGTATCAGAAGAATTTCTGTCCGCGCACAGATCAAACACAACAGCAACTGCATTAGTTAAGAAGCGATATCCAAGTCCAGCACCCACAGAGACAGGCATATTGATAAGACCTTCATCACGCGCATGAAGGACTAGGGCGAAACCTTCGGTGTTGCCTACTTTTGATAGTTGAACATCGAATTCTATAACAAAACCGGCACCCACATTTTGCCGTTTGGAGAGATACGCAAATGTAGGACTAAAAGGAACTGACTTGTTGTGGATGAGATTTAGAACAGGCTCCATACTTCCTTCACTTGTCCAGGAAACACCTGGACCAAGGAACCAGTCAGTCTCGACATTCTGAGAGTCCCACGAAAACGAAGAGGTCCCTGACTTCACAACATTGCATGTGGATGCAAGCGTCGTTGTCATACGAAAGTTGGAGGCATCTGTTCGCCGCTCCGCATGGAATAGATCGAACGCATAGGTCTTGTTGATCTCAAGCTGAGCAAGTTCCGCGATGTTGTCGAGATGCACAGAGGCGGTAAGGGAGCTGTGCATTCCTCCAAGATCAACAACAAGCTCCCCATTTATAAACACCCAAACGTCATCATCCCCGCGAAACTCAAAATACTCTCCACCGCGATATTCAAAATATGTATGAATTTCCGTTGTAAACCACATTTTCGACATGCGATAGTATGGAGTTCCTGTAAAACCATAGTCGCTGTGCGGCCAGGCAGGTGTTTCCTGAACTGTGTATTGGTATTGTGACAAGTCAACGAACTCCTTAAGGGGGGTAAAGTAAGGCGTTTGATCATTAGTAATATCATCCGCATCAGAGCTTTCCGAGTCAAACACATAGTAGTCCTGGCCTGAGCCTGGGTTGTAATTAAGTTGTATTTTGCGACCAACGCGACGGTTGTACTTGGAATCATCGTTGTACCAGGAGTGGAAATATGTCCTGTTTGTGGTAGTATAGAGACCTTTTGGGTGACGGCCACACCGTGTAGAATTGCAATATTGTACTTTCGGCAGTCCCGATAATGCGATTGCTGTTTGGTTGAGGACAGTAGCGTCAATATTTGCTGTGCAGCCTTCGCCTCGTACACAGCTTGGGCCATTTTCAGCATGGATAAACCAACCATACATTTCAAAATCTGGATGCCCACTAATCTCACCCGTTCGAAGTGATTCCCAATAAGGACAAAATGTATCGAGGCTACTACTAGACGAGGCCCAATATCCGTGAAAACCGCTTGTATCAACTTCAGACACGCTTGAATAAGCGAAAGAGCCATCCTTGATGCCACCGAACGCACCATCAGGAGTGACATTCCATGCGCTATAATATGTTGATGCCTCAACACATGCAGCAGGTAAGAAATCTCGTATTGTCATGGAATACGTCAGCGAGTCTTCAAGTGCAAAGCTAGGCCCTAACAACGATGAGACCAGAAGTATCACGAAACCAACGAAAATACTTTTATGGGAGGTCATCGGTAGGCGACTCACATTTTCGTCGCGAGGCTTAATCATTATAGCCAGCTTAGAAGAGCCAATGCGATATGAGTATGCGTAGCGTACCAAATGAAAGCTTCAGACGGTTGATAAAAATCGTGTGGTAACTCGTCTGTGCTCGGCTTCTTGCTCAAAACCGCCTCTGGGACTGTGTCAGTTCAAGCTAAGACAGTCCTAAACGATAGCTGATAACCTCGAAACGTCGCCCCTCACAGGTCTTTATACACCTACCTCGCGGTCTAGTTTATGTTTCTTAGCTCGAGCACTTTGACCTTCTCGACTTCAAGAGCAGTTCCCCGGCTAGCCTACGTAGCCCTGCCAGAATGTGTAGACCAAGGCTTTATGTGGTCGTTGTTTGGTACGATTATCTGTTTAATTAGTTGATCGATGCTCCAACCTGGAGGAACTTGTCCCCTCGGTCCCTCAACCATTTGGTTTTGCCTCACTGACTTGGTGCCTCTCATCGCGAGTCGAACCTCAACTTGCCTCAATGTGGTCCATAGCATCTCTTCCAAATACCCATGTTGCCAATGGACGGTGTGCACCGATCAGTGAATCCATATTAGTCACTTTTATGCATAGGCCAAAGTACTTGCTAGCTAGGCCGGCTATAGAAGTGGATTTTGGTGCAGTTCTGCGATCGACGTACGCGACTAATCAATTAATGTGTAGCTCCAACACAGAGACCATTCCTCGAGGGTCCCTAATGATGATCACTATGAATTTATTGTGAATCCGCCCAACCTGCTGTGTGCGTGGCGCCAATAAATACCACAAATGACAAAGTTTCACAACGACTCTACTATTCAAAGTACCCGAGTTAGGCCGGGGTATCTTTGCAGAATGCCTCGGAGTTGCAATTTTGAGTGCACCCAGTTCACTTATCATAACGTGCGTAGTGAACAATCTCTATGTACGACACCTGATTCTACGATTGTTGCTACTTTTAGCAGTGTTAGTCCAACTTATCTAATAGCAGGTGTATATGTACCTAGCTAGTACCTAACACAACTTATAGTCGGTTCAATATGCGCTAAGTAGCGGCTCCAAGGGTCAGATAGTTTGGCGTAGAAAATAAGCGTCATCGGCCATGGTCATGGTTCTTCTCTGAGGTGTTAAGTATAATTAGCTCGCGTTCACCTCATCGACATACCAGCCTTCAAGTCCGAAAGAGTGTGTAGAGAACCAACCCAGCCGTGACAGTCTTTGTGAATATATATCGCTAAACATACGCTTGAAAGGCCAAACCCGAGGTTGACAATTAACCTTAAAATTTTGGAGGTAATTTTTGTTTTCTGGTGTTAGATGTAGTGTCTTAAAAGGAAATCGTGTCAGAACAACTCCTTCAAGAGAGAGAGAGAGAGCACTTTCTAAATTAATATATGCATGGCTTGCTTGGGCTATGGGATTTGAACTACTATTAAGTCGCCGTGTTGGTTTTTCCTTTGCTATGTTTATCTAGCTAGACTTAGCTGTATTGTAGAAAGATCTCTGCGAACAAGTGTATTGAGAACGGTCTCGAACGAAATGAAACAAAAAATAAAGTTGAAAGTAAATGCTTCTTATTAGACATTTATTTGTTTTCTAGTTGTACAAGTTTAAGCAAAAAAGAGGAGTTTGTATGCGAGACGTAAAAGCTCCGAGAGACTATGATTATACAAGATAACGAATGAAATGTACAGCGATAACCGTAAATCATGGTAGTCATTGTTGTCCTGCAAATTTCATATTGAGGGGAGAAATGAGCGCTCTGATCGTAATTGTACTTGATCGAGTCTGCGTTTATAGGAGGCAAAGGCTCAACAGCCTAATCTAATTAAAAAGAAAATGTCTGCCAGGAACTGTTGTTGTTATTGCCGCTGTTGCTGATTGACAAATCTTTTTGCAGAACTAATGATGGTTCAAAGGATTTTTCGTAAAAGAAGTTGAGGAGGATGAAGACGAGGATGAAATTAGGGGTCGCCGTGCTTGCTGAGGTTGGTGCGCGGCCGATGCAACATTGAAAGAGCGCTGTACCACTTGCACTGGTAACATGAGCTGGTCTGCAAGATGAGATAGCTTCTCTTCAGGAATAGAAATGTTAACGTGCCCTTGATCCTCGCATTCTAGTTCTCCAATCTTGCTCAGAACACGAGGATTGTAAGATGCTTTAGCCATAATACCAAAGGCAATATCTTGAAGAGTAGCTCGTGAGCTTTCAGCATTAGCAAGAACCAAGGTATCATCATCATTTGAAGATAAATCAGAGTCCAGCTTGCCGCTGTGCTTTCGAAGCCATGGGTGTTCCAACAGCGTCTCTGCATCCGGGCGATCTGCCGGGTCAAGAATTAAGGTCTGCTTGATGAAATCGCGAAGTTCAGGAGAAGGGGTCACGATTCTCTGTTGTTGCTGTACGAGCAGAGGAGAGTGGTGCAACAACTCGGACGGAAGCTCAATACTGTGTCCAGAGTTCCAGCGTTCGAGGAGCTTCCAGTAAATCGAAGAACCCTGCCCTTGGTCGTTGGCATCTCCAGTGCTATTTCCGCCGGTCAGCGAGGCAATTGAGGCTTGTCGTGCTTTGTTGGTGCTACTTGGAAGAGATGATGATTGCAGCGGAACAGGTACTGCATCGGTTATCAGAGTCATTGGGAACTCACCAAGGATAAGGGTCATCAAAGTGAGACCAAACGACCATACGTCGCTAGGATGGGAATGACCCTCTCCACGAAGCCGTTCAGGAGACATGTACTTCATTGTGCCAGCGAAAGTGTTCGCCATGCTATCCTTCTCGAGCTGTTTGGAGAGACCAAAATCTGCGAGCTTGACTTGCGATCGAGAATTGATAAGGATATTAGCTGGTTTGATGTCCAAATGCACATAGCTTTGTTCGTGCAAGAAAGCAAGAGCGCGTAAAACGCTCCGGGCAACTAAAGCCAAAGTTGGCTCGTCCACAATACCAGTGCTATGCATAAGCCCGGGCTTGAGCGCTGTCGGGCTTGGTGAGGCAACATAAGAAGAAGAACGATGAGATGGGCCCGAGCCATGAGTACCAACTGTGTCATTCGATGACGGGCGTGAGCGAAGGCGATTGAAAGCACGATTCTTCTTCGAAGTGCCTAATGTTCTACTCTCAGCATTTGCCAAGGCTTGCATGGCGGAATGCTTTAAGCGAAGCACCAGGTCTTCAAGGCTGCCGCCATCCATAAGTTCCATTACTAAACACACTGTCTGGGAATCGGCATCGAGATATGCATCATAAAGCCACACAATGTAAGGGCAACGTTGGTTTAGACCTCGGCCAAGTTTCGAGAAAAGAGCTTTGAACTCGCGAGCTGCTTGGTGGCGCGAGTCGCGACTGGCGAAGCGAATTTCTTTGATTGCACAAAGGTCAAAATTCCGCAGATTCAAAGCAGCAGACACCGTTCCAGATACGCCCTTGCCAAGTTCAGCATAGCGGAAAAGGTTTTCCTTGACTTTTCCATCACTTTCTTTCCCTTCACTGGACATGCCGTCCTCCGTGAATCGAATACCCTGCACATCGATTGCCTTTTCTCCAAGCCACGTGAAAGTCTTTGACTCCGTTGCCAGCCCTTGCAAGGGATCATTGGAGCAATCGTTCTCAGACTTGAAGCTAGTCTTTTTAGTGGTATCTTCGAGCGAAACTTTACCTTGCTGACTTGGTTGCAGAGCAGAAATGTCTAAACCAAGTCCTGTAGGAGCTTCGCCAGGTGCTAGACTCTCACCGTCCTCATAACTGCCTTCAGATGTAGCCATATAAGGCATTTTGCCGTTTGCGGCTCCAGCGTGAATAAGTGCCAGACCTCCTACAGACATGGCCAAACCGCCTACAGTGTGCATAGAGCCATCTAAATTTCGATTGGCGCCCTCGGGAATCACAGTAAGCTCTACCTGAGGAACATTCTTTCGAACTTCTCCATTCGCTTTGAGGCGGATATTGGCAGTGTCCTCCGCCTGGTTGATGTCAATTACAACTGCATAAAGCTGACGTTTCTCGCTGTAATCCCAAACCTTCACAGAATCACCAATATGAAATTTAGCGGCACCAATAACATCCGTCTTCACACTCCGCGAGTCAATGATGCGATCAAGTGCCTTGATAATATCATGAAATGAAGGTCTATTTTCTGGATCCTCGTCCCAACAGTCCTGGATCAATTTAATTAGCATGGGATCCACGCCAGTGTTTTCTTCGCACTTTGGCCTATACATATTATAGCGCACCTCGTAAAAGAGCTTCGGGACTGTCCAGGTACGTGGATGTGGCTGTTTTTCATACATTATTTGCCACAAGACAAGACTATAGCTATAGACGTCAATCTTGTTTGTAATACCCGTGTTCTCCCGAAGTAACTCGGGTGCCATGTAAGCAGGGGTACCTTGATGATTAACAGCGTCAATTTTGTCATCAGGACCCATGGTAAACTTAGCAATGCCCAAGTCACAAATCTTTGCGTGACCAGAAACATCCAAAAGAACATTTTCACATTTCACATCGAAATGAATCATGTGATTATCATGAATGTATGCCATTCCTGCTGCAATCTGCCTTGCTACAACAAGTTTGCGAGCAATGTCAAAATTTTTGAACGACAGGTTGAGGGATTTGGGCAAACGAAAGATAAGGTCCTGAAGACTGCAAGCAGCGAGCTCCATTACTACCAAGAAACGGTGGCCACCAGTGTCATTGCTCATTGCAGTCGCACAACCAAAAAGACGAATGACGTTGGGGTGACGCAAACGACGAAGGTTCTTAACTTCTGCCAGCATTTCATCAGACTCTCCTATTCCATTTAGCATTTCATCCTCCACACCATTGAAGCTATATGTCTCATGCTCTGGGACATTGTGCGCAGCTGCACCAGGGGTTAGCAAACCGCTTGTGTTCAACACGGAACCATTGCTCGTACCAAGACCGCCTACGCCTGTGTTTGTTGCGTCCATTGACATGGATCGGCTAGAAGAGGAAACTGAGGCATCTTCAGCAGGGAATGGAGAGCGTGCCACAGGGCCATCATCTGCTGAAGCGCTTAAAACATCAACATTACTGCAGGTTGAGTTTGAACGAACAGTGCTGCTATTACTTAAGTAACGGGGTGGCAATGGGTGGCGTCCAAAGCGATGCCGCGAGCCGACACTGTTATTGTCACCACTGGCAGTGGACTGTCGACCAAGACTGTAGCCCTTCATCATATTCTGTGCTCCGGCAGAACGAGTAGAGCGTGGAAAAAATTCTTTCACAGCAACATCAGATCCACAATAAGTTGCCTTAAAGATACGTCCACTACTACCCATTCCAATTGTAGGTCCAAGTTGTAGTTGTTTGATATCAACAGCTAATCCATTCATATCTGAAGCACGTGTGCCTTCGGATGAATCATCATTGTGAGCCCTGAGGATTTCAGCCATGACAACATGCTTAGAACTACGCGATTCAAGACCATGACTGGACTGTGATTCGAACAAGCGAATGCATTCATCGGGGCGGTACTCGTGAACACTCCCTGTGTGCTTACTAAATGTTTTCCCACCAAGCATAATCCGGTCCCTGGAGATGTCATCCTTATCGATCATTTCTTCATCTTTACGTGAACGCCTACGCTTCCCAAAGACAATATAGAAAATTCCACAAAGGAGCAATAAACCACCGATTGAGGTGGTCGAAATAATTGCAACATGGGTATCTTCTTTGGCAGCCGCGACAACTTCAACAGGAGCCACGGTGGGGCTTTCGGTGGGTGTATCACTAGCCAGGAGTTCAGTTATAGATACTGGGCACACAGTTTCATTGGCGTCGTCATTTGCCTCAGTGTCTCGGTCGGGTAGCTCGGCGGATCCGGAGTAGACGTAAGGAATGGAAGCTTCAATTGTCGTATAGCTAGAATCAAGCCATATCGCTGCTACGATAGTACCATTTCCACTTTGCAAAGATCGTCGCTTGGCTGAGTAGATTGGCGAGTGCGTGTAATTCTCAAAAAGAAACTCAAGATAATCCTCCAGACTTACAACGTAGGAGGCTGGCTCGCTAGTAGGGGTGAGTGTGGGCGCAGTGGGTTGCATTGTAGGCGTTGCTGTTGGACGCATGGTTGTTGGTGATCCTGTTGGAGTAAGCGTAGTCGGCACCTCGGTTGATGTTGGCGAAAATGTTTGATTTGTTCCGTTGACGAAAAGGGTTGGTGCCGATGTCGAGTTTGTATCTGTTGTATTTGCATCCAACAGGACACGCCCGAGCATGCGGCGAAGGGAAGAAGTGGGTGATGCAGACGGCAAAAGCGTAGGAGCATTTGTTGCATTGGTAGAGTTGAGGGACCCGGTTCCAAAAGACGTTGGCGCTAGGGTATAGTTGGTACCATTGATGATATCCGTGCTGTTTGTTTGATTCGACCAGAGAGTGGGTGCAAGGGTTGGCGCAAAAGTTGGAACTCCTGTCGGCATTGCAGTTGGCGTGGGTGCAACAGTCGGCACTGTGTACCGTGTGTAAGAATCTGTGACAACAGGCATATCAACCACGCAAAGAGTTTGAAGACCACTCAGAACTGAAGCATCACTATCAGGATCAATACTAAAGCATGTTGAGTCCATGATAGTTGCTGTTGGTACAAGCTGACTTCCGTCAAAGTCATCGGAAAGAAAAGCCAATCGGGGTTCCTCGATTGCTGTCATTCCATCTGGAACTGTAATACCCATTGCTTCGATTGCAATTGTTGAATTGAAGACCATTTCTTGCATCAAGCAACGAAGATCCTGCACCATTGTGCTTGTGACTTCATCGACAGTGAGAATTCGGCGGCTGTCGTCATTTGTTGACTGTATCGCCATTAAGGATGAAGCAGTAGAGTTGGAGCCGTTTGAAGAAGAAAACGATGACGAGTTTGTTCCGTTTGAAGGAGTTGGTGCTAACGTCGTATAGTCATCGTAATCATCGTATGAATCTCCGTCACCTTGTGAGCGGTTACTCTCGATAAAACTTTGAGTGCTATCATCCCACGCCTGAGTGAATCCCATCCAGAAGCGAACGTGATAGGCAGCAAATAGAGGTAATGTAGGTGCTGGTGTAGGTGCAAACGTTGGGTTCATAGTTGGTGCTATGGTGGTTGGCTTTTCTGTTGGAGCGGACGTTGGAGTAAAAGTCGGTTGCACCGGCGCTGATGTAGGTTTCATAGTGGGCCTCTGCGTTGGACTCGAAGTTGGAGCTGCTGCTGGAATATAAGTATTCGTACAAAGTCCTCCCTTCGTGAAATAGCCGTTCTCGTCTATCTCGGTTGGACACCATCCCAAAATTGTTGTACCAAGTTCATCTTTTACCATAGCCTCCGCTGACTCCAGATTAGCTAGTTTGGTACTGGATGAGATAACATAAGAGATGCAGTTGCTTGAGTTGGTATAATTCCATCCCCAGTCCATGAACTCTGGAGGTGTGACGCATTGTGTTTTCGAAGAACTAACATCGAGCATCATGTGGTTAACAACCTTCTTTTTCCATGCGTTGGTTCCCTTGTACCATGCTTTGTATTTCTTATTTTTGGGGTAAAAGGTTTGATTCCAGTATGTTGTGACGTTTGATAGGGCTTCTTCTGAGAGAGAAGCCAGGGGTGGGACATATGAATCAGCTGTGCAGTTGCAATAGAGCCAGGCGTTCCGACTTGAGAGTGAGTCTGGGTCGGCTGATGATTTGTCATAAATCTGTGAGATAGGACACCACATAAGAGAGGTATTGAGGCTATCTGTTGTGTAAGGTGTGTACAGACCTGTGGTCGCGGCGCAGCGGCCCTCGCTGTAAGTTCGCGAGGCAACGCATGTAATATTATCGCTTGTTACGGTTCCTGGAGTACAAGTGGATGTAGGATACTGCTTGAACTGCCACGAACTTGAATAGCACGTGATGGTTTCTTTTTGTGCCTCTGTAATAGAACTATAGGAAGTGCCTTTGTAAATTGGGTTACAGGTAATTTTGAGGTCGTTTTGCATGAAGGACCATGACCCGAGCGCCGGCTTTACCATGCAACTGGCCACAGCCAAGATGCAAAGCACGATATTCACCCAGGACTCCAATCTTGTTGGATTTCTCTGTCGTTTTTTTCGAATTCCTCCTGCCTTATGGTTTGCTGTTGACGAACGCGATGAAGGTGACGATGACGATGATGATAACCTATTCAACAAATTAACTAAAGACCTTGGTTGATTTTCTTCCCTAACCTCTGCAGTGCCATAACAAGACACAGAAATGGGAGGATCGTGAGAAGAAGATAATAAATGAGCTTCTGTAGGTTCCATCGGCAACCTGCGTTTCTTGCCAGCTTTGATATTCCACATTTCTGCCATCCCCATTTTTGCAAACTAGCTTAGGCTAGCAGAGATATGACCAGCAAGCTAGTTAGCTATTGTGTCTCAACAAAATTCACCACTTGGAAATAGTCAAGCCGCTTGGTCTCCCTTTCGGTCTGTTTTCTCAAACTCCAAACTTTCAGCTCTGACTGCACGTCACTGCCGCTGTGATGCTCCCTTCAGCGGCTGCTTCTTTTACTATTTATTTTTCGTTGTTGCTGTTGTTAACCTGCTAACAAGCCGAGGTTCGAGCTCCTTTGCCGTGCTCGCGACAGCAAGCGGGCGAGGAGAGGGAGAGGGAGGTTCGACGGTGGCTTGCCTCGCCGCGATGCCTGCGCGGGGGCTTGAGGTCGACCGAAGCTGGCGCCGCAGGAAACGACTTAAAGGCCCAAATGAAGCGAGGGACCAGCGAGCGCGCTGATCGACGGATCGACTGGATGAGTTACCACCGCTCTGCAGAAGTTAGAGGAAACGGAGCACGCTCGCAGTGCCGCGAGCGGCCGGCAGGGATGGAGAGTCCCGCTCTCCGTCCTCCGCGGCCTCTTCCCAGGACCTGCGGGTCTGCCGGTCCTCGCCGCGTCGGAGAGGAAGGGCAGGCGCGACGAGGCCAAAACAGAACAGAAATCGAATAAGAAGAATAACAATAATCGACACTCAAACAAACAAACAAACAAACAAACAAACCAAAACTTTAACAACACACAACAATGAAAAGAAGAAGAAACCTCAAAGAAACTTAAAGAGTGAACCAAACACACAAAAGCGAAAGAGAGAGAAAACAAAACAAACAAAAACCAAAATCAATCAAACTTGAAGGAAAAAAGAAAGACACCTTAAAAGAACGCCTCCACAAGAACGCCTCTGACTGAAAAGAACGGCAGCGATAACTAACTAAGGCAGAGTCTGCGAGGGCCGGGCTCCTGCGCCGCTCCGCCGCGTGGGCAGGCAGCGGATGGCAGGCGCCTGAGACTGGCTGCCGCTGGCGCGGGGGGTGGCCTACCTCCCTCGCGGCGTACCTAGGTGCCGGCGCGAGGCTCCTGCGCTCGCGTCCGTGCGTGCGGCGGCCGGCCGCGCCCGAGGTGATGATGGTTGGCGATTGCCGCACCTATTTCTCCATTTCTTCTTCTTCTTTTAAATTCATTTTTAAAATATTTTTCTTAAATTTTAAAAAAAAGTTATTATCATTGTTATTTAATTTAAAAGAAATTGATGTAATAGGAATTCGGAAAGTTCAAGTTCTCGAAATGCAACTCTTTGGAATCGAGCTATTTAAAATTCTGGTATAGTTAGAGATTTTATTATTTATTTTTAAAGGGAAAAAGAAAAAGAAAAAGAAAAAGAAAAAGAAAAAAAAGAGAAGACTTGAAAAAATGGACGGTAATTTCTAAATGGTGCAAATGTGCACTTCGAAGAAAGGTCTCTGGTAGGACTTTGTTAGGTTCTTACTACTAACCTGCCCCAGGTCTTGATTCTTTTATGCCTGGGAGGTACTGCTACTCTATGGTAAGTGACTTCTACAGACTCTCAGTCAACTTTTTCTTTTTGTTCTTCTAAAGACAAAAACCAGAGAAACTAACTTTAAAACGTTTTTATTATCATATTTTATATTTATATAGTAAATTGGACAGTCAGTCTGGCGCATTGGCTATTGATCTGTTGACTTGCCTTTCAGGACAAGGTCATCGAGATCGAGTCAATTGAGCACGCCATCTCAAACTAAAGCACAACCTCTGCTCAAACTTACATTCGCACCTGATTTACGCAGAGCTCTCGCGATTCCCCTCGTCTCGATCTTCAAGTTCTCAAGCGCTCATGCAAAAGCAGGAGACCTACAAACTGAATAGCGCCTATATTAGAAATACATGAAAGAGCGAATATTATAACAGGCATAGGACTAGCTACCCAGTTGCTAGGCGCTAGGTAGCAGTACTTTTGGTCTCTTTGGGAGCTGAGTGAAATCAACATGAATATTTTATTTTAATTCAAAATAATGTTTATTTAATTATTTAATTATTTTTTAAATGCCAAAATTAGTTATTTAACAGAAAAAGTGCAAAAAGGAAAAAACAAGTTTTCCGAGTTCCGAACAGCCAATGCTCAACAAGGCCAATTTGGAGGCGCTTCAGCGTTGCGTATCTTGGGCACCCGCCATCTTCTGCAGAGCTCATCGTCCATGTCAACACCCTTCCGCCTCTGCATTTCCCCGCACCCTGTCACGAAGGCCGAGGCTTTCCTCGAGCGCTCAGGGCTCCTGCTTTTCCAAAGGTGGGTCCTCCAACACCTTTCAAGCACCTCCTCTCTGCTGCTAATAATAGGCACTATTGTGGAGGTCACAGAATATGTATGTATTCATTCATTGATTTAATTATTTATTTATGTATGTATGTATATACAGTATCAGTATGTATGTATGTGTGCTACCAAACAAGTAAATAACAACATCACCAAATTTCTCAATCGCGCAGCACTTTTCAGCACTTGTGCAGCGATTACTCGCGTCGAGGCAGCTGCTGCTGCCGCTGACAATGGTGGCGATGGCTATGACTGTGGCGGCGACGATTCTCGCTCCTTCATAGCGGCCCCCGGATTGCCAGGTTCTGCGACGAGTTAATGAATGAATGAATCCCTCTCCGATCTCTCCGCCATTTCGCACACCGCTTTCTTTCTTTCTTTCTTTCTTTCTTTCTTTCTTTCTTTCTTTCTTTCATTCTCGAGTTTGGCCTTTGTTTCTTATGATAGAATAAATAAAGCATTCATTCACAAACTCACAGTGCCACGACACGTTTAAACAGCGCCCAGGCCTACCCGCGGGTAGCTAACTCCTATGCCAGCCGCCTCGTACGTGCCACTGAAGTCGCGCTTTTTCATAGCTCTAAATCACAGCTCCAAGTCCAGTGAAAACTTGCCGCTCGCCATGCCGGGCTGTGAAGGCAACCTCCTCCTCCTCCTCCTCCTCCTCCTGCTCCTCGAGATCCTCGGAGACTCGTCGCAGCAGCAGCAGGCAGGTAGGTGGGTGGGCGTCTGGATTTCGAGAATCGCTTAACTGGTACGTGCCGCGCAATTTCTTCTTTTTCGGAATTGCTCTGAGAGCCTTCTTCTTCTTCTTCTTCTTCTTCTTCTTCTTCAAGCTTCGACAGGTTATTATCGATCTCTCAACCTGACGAAGAACTTTGGTTTCCGAGCTCAAGCTCTTCAAGCTCTTCTGCCGAGCTTGCTCCGTGGGCATGAGAGCTCCTAACTCGTGGAAAGGGTAGGTAGGTCGTGCGTATTCGTGATCGAGAATTAACTCTCGCGAGCACACTGGCCTCTTGGCGCCAGAAACACGGCGCTGATTATGCTGCTCATGAAGGTTTGTTTGTTTATATGCGTATTCGAATGTCTTTCTTTCTTTGCCAGGACCTATCGTGATTACGTAATTTGGTGTATTCTGCAAAATACCGATACTCCGTGCGCCTTGACCATCTGCTGCTGCTGAGCTCAAGGTGGACGGCGATCGAATATGTGGATTGGCAGGCTTTCCTTTGTCCCGTTGATTCCATCCTCTGCTAATAAGACGGTCACGTGCAGAGTCGCTCTATTTGCCACTACAGATAGTCACGTGCTGACTCACCGTGCCCATGATCACTCCACACGTGACGAACTTGAGATAGGTCAGAGAAGAAAGCAGCAGCTTCAGCTATTACTTCACTCACGGAGCGCGCAGCTTTGTCGAGAGAGAGCGACCTCTCAGAGGTCTGCTCTACCTCAGCGGAGTCTTCCATTCCACAGCCTTCACGGAAAGTCAATCTGTTTCACAGCAGTAGCAACCAGAAACTAGCTTGTAGCTTGTAGCTTGTTATAATGTTTCCATCATATTGTTTTTTTTAATTTTTAGGAATAGAACTAATGATTCTAAATCAAAGCTATTTTTTCTAACTCGCTGTACCTAATGTGTCGAGCCTGATGGAAATGATTTGAGAAAAGGAAGCCAGTCTACCGGTAGTGCTTGAGTCTCTGCGAGGCTAGAGATCCGAGTTGTCAAAAGTTTTTTGTTGGGCATAAGAGCAGACGGAATCCATTGATAGTTAGTTCTACTTATTATCACTGTCGCTTTTTTTCTTCATTTTCTAATTTGATTGATTGATTGGTTGATTGATTGATTTATTGATTTATTTTATTTTTAAAACAAAAATAAAAACAAAAAACAGAAGAAGTTGCAACAAAAAGGAGTTTGGTCTCAATGGCGTCAAATACTTCAGAAATCATCAATCGACATAAGACATAACGTCGGCCGAGTCTTTCCATGCCTTATGCCTTGCGCTCTAAGAGCAGTGAATACAGACGACTCTGTAGTGAACCACATGGCCGTGTCATCTTGCAATTCGGCTTCTTTTAGCTTCTTCGCGGCTCGATGCTTCAAGGCGGCGGCACGTGACTTGAGAAATATGATCGTATTGCTGATGTTTCTTTCGCAGATTGACTATTATGTGAACCTCGTTTGAGAGCCTGCGAAGCTAGAGGGTCCTGCTTTCAAGCCTTGGAGCTATCGCCATGCGAGGCATTTCCATATCGTGCTTGGCGAATCGCTGTTCGAGGAAGGCTAATTTATTTCGGGACAAGGTACAGTCTGCGCGGTGGAGAATTGGCGATGATGCGTGAGCGCCACGAGCGTGGCTGCTGTGACCACGCCCGATCATCCCGATAATCGAGGAGGTGGCGATCCCGAATCATAGTTCTTCACGTCGTCGTTGTACATGAAGCTGAGGTTTTGAGGGTCCAGACTCGAAGGAGACGTGCTCCTCATTCGTTTCGGTCTCCATCTGTGCTTTCTGTCTTCTTGGCACTGATTGCTGGCAACCTCGCGAGTGAATGACGACCACATCTGTTCTTCGAGGCCTCAATCAATCACCATCACCTGATAGTTTTTAAAAGTTATTATTTGTAATTTCTAATTTTAAACAACAACAAACAAGAAAAGCGCCTGCTTAGTTTTGCTTCGAATAGTTTAGCTCGCCCTTCTTTTTCAATTAAAAATAAAAACTATGTATATATAATTTGTTATAAAGTGATTGATTCTTGAAAGCAGCACATTTTGTCGTTGATAGTACGGAACGCCGGCCCTCTGTCATCCTAAGCTAGTGCTGCGGTTTTCTCCATCCAACGCACGCACAGTCTGGTTCCTTTTAGAACAAACATAGAAAGTAAATTAAAGCAATGTCTTTTTTTTAAATTTAATATAAATAGAACCCAACCTATAGGGATTAACAAACTGGCGTGTTTTAGGGCTTCCTTATTTCAATACCCAACTCGGTATCTACTTACGCTCATCTTTCATAAAGGGCTTGTTCTAGCTTTAGGTTTGCCCAAGCTTGAACATTCGCAGGGGAAACGTATCCTCGTCAACAGGGTCTTACGCGTTTGCCTGCTTTGGCGTCAACGTGCAACTTCAATATTAACATCAAATTCAACATAGCTCGTTCGTATAGCTGTTGATTTGAGAACGCTATTAAATTTAACTTTCTTCACTTTTCTTTGGAGGTGATTGCATAAGGTACTTTTAGTTACCAAAGACGACGGGACTATTGTACTGAGTCCCCCAACTTTTGCTTCGTGGCTTCAAGGTGGCTGGCTTCAAACTTTGTCTGGGAGCCTGAAAAAGGTGGCCTAGAGCCTGTTTAACATCCTCGCTGCACCTTCCACTTGACAACTCTGAGCAATTGCTTCGCAGGAGACCCATTTTGCGGAGAGTGCACGGGGTTTTGCGATTGCAATGTTTGACCTTGGAATTGGTTTTCCTCTTTCTCCACAGTAGGTAGGAGTCGCCTATGAGGTTCCTAAACACGTCACCCATCAAGAACACAAGACGGCACCTCTTTAGTAGTAGACTTACTAGCAGTATCACTAACAGTAGTCGTAGCTAACAAGTTAGATAGTTCTCTACCAGAAAATGATAATGATAAAACCTAGTTCTCTCTGAAGACATAAGAAAAAAGGGTAGGTGGGAGTAGTACCTCCTACCTCCATTGTTCTTTTTCAGCGAGTCAAGAAAAAGCTTTTGGTTGAATGAAAAGAAAAGAAAAGAGAAGAAAAGAGAAAAAAAAGAGAAGAATTTGTTGCTCAAGTTGTGCACGGAACTTGAAGGAAGAAAAGACTGATAGAGAAATGCGTAGGAGGAGGTAGGGAGGATGAAATTAAGAGAAAATGATAGGAGGAAAGCATTTGAAGGCCCAAGAGGAGGAAGAAGCGCTCTTTTATGGACTCTACGTAATGAATGGGTGACAGGAAGTTAGGACTTTCAGGGAAGCAAGCAGTAGGTAGGTTAGTCCTACAAAGAGAGAAAGAAAGAAAGAAAGAAAGAAAGAAAGAAAGAAAGAAAGAAAGAAAGAAAGAAAGAAAGAAAGAGAGAAAGAAAGAAAGAAAGAAAGAAAGAAAGAAAGAAAGAAAGAAAGAAAGAAAGAAAGAAAGAAAGAAAGAAAGAAAGAAAGAAAGAAAGAAAGAAAGAAAGAAAGAAAGAAAGAAAGAAAGAAAGAAAGAAAGAAAGAAAGAAAGAAAGAAAGAAAGAAAGAAAGAAAGAAAGAAAGAAAGAAAGAAAGAAAGAAAGAAAGAAAGAAAGAAAGAAAGAAAGAAAGAAAGAAAGAAAGAAAGAGAGAAAGAAAGCCTCTGTTCGAGTGAATGAGATGGGGAACTAAGTCGATTTAATTCGATGTGATGGAGCAAAATAGGATAAACCAATCAAGACATAACGACATGATAGAATGGTATCACGATATCATCAGCATACGCCGCCATCTTCCAATTGCCCCTTGTGGTCAGTCTCTCGGACTTCCACACTACTCTAGCTAGGAGAGCGAGCTAGCTAGAAAAAGTTAGTTTTTAGGCTCTTTGCTAAATGAATAATTGCACGCAACAACTGCGAAGCTGCTCCGCCCTAAAGCTTGCTGCTCAGCTGACTTGGCCGACCTGCTTCGGTTTGGCCTGCTCGAACACGATCTTATCGGAAACAATCTGATCTGCTGCTGCTGCTGCTGCTGCTGCTGCTGCTGCTGCTGACCCGACTGCTCTCTTCGAGTTGGCTGCCAGGCGTGAACTTCACGCTGTCGAGATGCACTTCATCTCGAGCTCATGCAACGAAGTCGAACAGTTGGAACGACACGAGACGAGACGACCAGTGACACCTGAGGAGTTGGGGCAGGGCATGGTGACTGACTTATTGGGCAAATGACCTGCGAGGGAATCAGGAGCCTGAAGAAGAAGCGAGTCGATCTGAGTTCGGGAAGTCATCTAGCTGACTTCTACTATTACAACCTTCTTCTTCTGCAATGATTCATACGCATCTCTCCCAGGCCACCGTTTCTGCGATGGCAAAGCAAAGCAAAGCAAATGCTGATAGATATCATAATTGTGTGCCACAAGATCGGCAAAGCCTTTCGCTGGAGCAAGAATGATATCCAAGTTGGTCTTCTCCCCGTTCTCGCTTTCGAGTGACTGACTTGCTGTAAACTCGCTTTTGCCTTCATGACACATTCATTGCATAAGGGACATTACATGGGTATATTCGGCTGTGGACATCTGTGACGTGAGAGAGAGAGAGACTCTTCTTGGCGAAGCAGCAGAAGCCCTCGCTCTGCTGCACTGTCGTCTACTCATGCGCATGGAACAGTTTCGCTGAGACTTCTGCTGCTTCGTGCCTTTCGAGTAAAGCTTACTCGAAACGAAAGAGAAGGCAAGGGAGGGTGAATCGGCACTTGTCCTTTTCACTCTGTCTTCTCCTCCTTCTTCACAGTACCCGCCTAAACACTGTCTGCCGTTTAAAAGGTTTTATCAATTTATACCAGGTAACCATTGGTGTTTCTAAAGATCCCCTTTCAAGAATACCAGCGAGATTCCGCGTATCAACATATCTCCCTATTGAGAAACGACCACTCCTGCAGCTAAAGCAGTATGACTTAGATTTTGAAGTATCGTCGTTGGCTTTGACTTGGTTTCAAGTAGATCATAACGATTCTCTGATTCACGATGTTTTTTCGCTTTTGCTTTTTTCAATTGTTCTTTAGTTAAAATAAATCAACATAAAAATTTAACTCAAGATTTTTTAATATTTAAGAAAAAACACTATTAAAAAAAAAAATTTAAAAAAAATCTAATAATAATAAATTTTAATGCTTATGTATTACGACTATTGAAATTATTACCATTGATAGTAGGATGGGCTAGTCTAGCTTTGAAACATTCAAAACAAATTAAAAATGTTTCTAAATTAAAATAAAAATATGATGAGGAAGAGGTCAAGGGAACCAGGCGCAGAATTGGATAATGTCAAGCAAAATGAGGACACGAGAAGAGGTGCTGTGCTGCTCAAGATAAACCTGCCGAGGCTATTCCAAGCTTCTGTACTCCGTCACATAATATTTCGGACGTCGAGGTCAATTCGTAAATCTAAATAGGGGATCTACATAAATGAGGTCCACGGAGCATTATCAACTTCGGGTTGGCACTCCTTTCACTCGCCGACACGAAAATGAGCCTCCTCGAGTATCGCACCCCCTTATTAAGTCGCTTTTGCCGCACGCGCTTACTCTTCCCCCACTGCCTCCGAATCTTTATAATTTCCCTCCTAATACACTGACCCTTTTGAGTCTCAGTGTAGCACCAGTATTTGTTCAGGGTAAGACACAAGAAGTTATCGGCAGATGAGGGGAGCACCACTGACTTTATAAACAGGGTGGGAAGCAAAAAGGTTAAATTGCGCTTCTTGCGTGGATACTGGGTTAAAATGAAGCAGCATCTGGCTGCGGCCAACCTGGGCGAGTTCTTCGCCTCGCAGCCAGGCCACGCCAGCTCCAAATAGCCTCAGGCCGCCTGGTGCATAGACCGTCACGCATACATGAACAGAGCTTGTCCCATAGCACCAGCGCGTGCCCACGACGAATACAACCGCCGACCTGCTTGGTCCCCAATGAGCGCTCTTTTTTACACTGTCTTCTACTTCGCGGCGCACGGTGCGGCGGCATGAGAGCGTGCATGTCCCCGATGCCTACTCTGGTGCGTGGCGGCGGTCGGGCTGGCCCGCGAGACGAGGCCTTCTGGACTGGACCTATCTGGACCGCCCCGGGCCTCGCTGTGCTCAAACGCCGGGCTCGAGAGACGAGGCCGGCACAAGGCGAGGCGAGCGGCGAGCGCGACTTTGGCGAAGGACCGTAACGGTCAAATTGCTGATATTATGATGAGAAGAAGGAGTGACCTTCGGTACACACCTACACTTTGGAGAGGTGATGGTGACTTGAGGTGAAGAGGTGGTGGTGCCGATGAGCGCCATGGTCATTGGCGTGAGCAGCTAGTGTCGCCTGCTTTGACTTGAAGAACGTAGCGTACTGTTTGGTTTGAGCTGCTGGACTGTGACTGTTTTGGAGGTGTTTTAGCATTCAGGGTATAGGATATAGCTGTTGCTGGCTATATGCTGAAGGGGCGGTCAGCGCGGCACTGAGAGCCGTGCCAACGATAGGAGCAATCAGTGAAGGGGGTTTCATATGCTTGCATACTTGAATTTTTGCAGGATGACGTTGGGAGTGCCACATTGGCCACCAGACTGGAGAATAGAACGTTTTGCGAAGAAGAGGCGGAGCTCTTAGATCCTCGAAACTTGGGTGGTTCATTTGGGTTTGTAAAGGAGGTAGGTAATATCTCTTTGTATCTGTAAATGATAACAAGAATTCTCAACTAACTCGATCCAAATACGCCAATGCAGTCGAAAACGAGCGAGGATTTATTCCCGCGAAATCTATCACTAGCGGCCGCTACCATGCACCGGAGCAGGAGTCATCGAGAGCAACGCGCTGCCAAAAAACCTAGCGAGACCTCTGGGAAGAGGCAAGATGGATGCTGGATGTCTGCTTGCCTGCCAGTGGAAGAGACTTCAGCGTGCGGCCATCCTACATGTACCGCGCTAGTGCGAGCTTTCTAAAACGTGAGACAAAACATTCTGCTTCGACTTCAACTTGTTTGCCTGTCCGCTAGTTGGTGGCCCAGATGCACGCTGGTGACAGCGCTTCAATTTACAGGGGCCTCGATCTTTTCCAGCTGTCCGACGTTAACCGCATCAGTGGTTCCCTAATAGTAATACGAAGTCTTCTGTAGAAAGGGTGGACGAGGAGGACTAGGTGGCACTATACTAAGAGGTTGTAACGGTAGTCCTTACATAAGAGACTGCTACGAGCATGGCCTTTTTCGCCACGTGAACTAAACGGAGCGTAATCTAGGCTGCTAGATCAACGAAAGCTTCTTCAGATGATTGGGTGCGCGAGACCGAAGCGACAAGAAACGCCATTGCGACAAGCGCTTCATCTTGTGATGGGTGCGAGGCAGGTATGAAAGAACGAGAAGCAATGAATTTACAGGTTTCCGCTTGAAGTATTGTGGAATACAGCACAGTACAGCACAGTAAGGTTGGCCGATGCAACTTCAAAGGAAGTTCATTGCTTGCACAGCCTGGACCGGGTCTGGCCGAGAAGGTATCGGTTTGGGAACGGACCTCAGCAATCATAAAAACTCACCATCCAAATTATAGAATGTTCGTCACCAGTATCAAATGTTCGATATTTTACCCTGCTTCGACGAAGCATCCAGGATTCGAACAACTTTAAGCACCACAGAGACTTCTGCGCATCACTTTGTTAACTCGAATTCGAGGCAAGATCTTTATGAATGTTTCGCCTTTGGCAGAGATCCTCATGTAAATGTGGTGATATTTTCGCACTTTACTGTGATTAGGAGGTCGACCTTAGCAGCTCAACCGCAAATGCAAAGTTCAACTTGGAGTTGGCCGATTCATAACTCAATATAGCATGAATTCAGATTCTTTGCAAAAGCATCAATGGTTGCTCTCTTGTTGCTGTGAAGACTCCAAAACTGCTCCTCGAGTTATACCTTTTCTATCGCATATGGCTCCATTGTTTCAGCCAAATGAAAACAAAATAAATGAAGCAGTTTATGTAATTATTTAGAAATCGTGTCACCGCAATTTAACCCCCCTTCGAATTTGCGCTTGTTCTACTCTTCTCAGCCAATGGCGTAGCCACAAGGCAACAAATTGAATAAATATATTTCATTGTATAGCTGGAGCTTTCTTTTAGGGAGTAGAAGAAAAGAAAAGAAAAGGTATTCAAAGTTTCAATATAGTTCCCAGTTTTTGTAGTTAGAAGCAAAAATCCTTGAGAGATTTGGAAAAGAAGAAAAAAAAAGGAACCGACGAGACTTTCAAAAGACCCTCTCATGCTGCAATGAAGTTTGTAGCGGTGATTTAGGCGTATCTGCAAGTGCAACTTCGTGATTATCAACGTCATCTCAAGCAGGTCCATTTAATGTTCATCTTTTTTTTTGTGGTGATCCTTGGAGACTCTGCCTCGCAGGTTGCTTGTTTAAGGGTAATAGTTGGCAGAAGGTACCGAGGTCATAGCAGTTTACATAAATTTTTGTTTTATGTTCAATTTTTTAGATTTAAAAATATATGTTGACAGAATACCTTTTCCTTTTTATTTTCCTTTCTCCCCTTAACTTTTCAATTTTTCAATTTTAAATTAACTTTAATTTTAAAAAATATATACGTAACAAAATACTAAATATTTATGATCATGATAATAATAATAATAATAGTACTAATACTATGAATAATAACAAATAATTAAATAGAGCGCCATCTTGAATAGTTAGTTAGAATTCAGACGAAAGGTAGAGACGATCTCACGATGGTTTTCGTTGAATGATGAAAACCAAAATGAATCTTGGACTCATTCTGTGCTGAGGCTCTCAGAGGTTCAATCATTCTTTATTGCATTATAGAGTACCTTCTCTTCGTGCCTCCATGTGCTGGACTTGGAAAAGAGAGGTTTGGAACTCCCTCGGCGACCGTTCGCATTAGTCTTATTTTTTACGGTATATAGGGCTACTCGTTCAGGACACGATTTTTGATTGACCAATCTCAGTGCATCCCCATCGCTCTATTCCTACTCGCTCAAAAGTATAAACAGCTATGAAACGACAGACAAAGTGGCGGCACGTTCGCAGGCGGCCGCACGTTCATTAGATCTAATATGGTGCTTGCACCACTCAGGATATCTATGGTCTCGCTGGGAATGATGTCTCACTCTAGCATCTCATTACCAGCACTTGCCGTTTTTTCCTTTTCACTTTTTTGTTTTTGTTTTGTTGTTTCGTTTGGTGCTACAAGTGAGTGGTTTGAAGATCAGATCTTGAAAATCTGTGGAGTCTAAATTTGTCAATCCAAGCATATTTAGTCAAGTTGACCGGGGCCAAGTCAAATCGCATGGAGAGAGCAATGACGTAGATCCTGCGAGGGCTTCCGATGGGTATTTTCACCAAAAAAAGTTTGCTTGCGTCGGTGAAAGATCGAAAAGCGAGCACTGCCCAGCTCGATCCGCTGCTCCGAGCGAGCGAGCATCTGCGCCGGCTACCGGTTGTAGAGGTATTATTAGTCTATTCGTAAACTCACTCACTCGCTAGATGCAATGGTGCCTGAATGAATGACAAAACGAGAAATTTGCGTTGGTTGATTGGCTGATGGATGGAAATTACTCGCTGTTAGTTGTTTTGGTTGTTCGGCTGTTTGTTGATTTCGCAGTGAGTTTTGATTACATTCCCTGTCGAATAAGGTAATGGTCTTCAGAAAGCTCTAGGTACCTACCTACCTTTCTACCTACCTTCCTACCACTCGGTAGCACTAATTCCTTCAACTGATCGGGCTATTTACAAGTGCAGCTGTTTTGGGATCTTGATTGTCACCTCGAGCTGCTTGTCAACGAGGCTGCTATGTTTGAAGTTGTTTGCTAGCACTCGCTACGTATAATTATTTTGTGGCGGTGTGTTATATTTTCCAAAGCGATTGTTCGCTTATTGGAAAAAACAAAATAAAAGGAAACATTTATTGTTGTTCTTGTCCTCATTTCTTCGGGCAGAGCAGAGCGCTCGCTCAGACATGAAAATGGGTGACGCGAGGTGCAGGTCTGCGGATTCATGCAAACACGCTGTTGACAAGAATGCTCGATCGACGTGCGCATAGCGTCCCCAAGCGATGCAAGTTGATTGGTAGAGAGCTTGAGCACCACACAAAAACTAAGGAATAAGTGGCCCTGATTTGTTTTTACTCATTTACACATTTTATTTTATTTTCGCATTCTTATAATTTATCTTCCTAGGCCTACTTCGTTTTTATCCACCATTGCACAAAATCTTGTTAGTAAAAGTAGATAAACAACCTGTTTGTGTGCCAGGAGAGTGGAAGTTTGCCTTTCTACAATTATTGATTGTCTATTTTACAAAATCGGGTCAACCACTCCATTGGTTACCAGCAGCGGCACTTTTTCTTCTTTTAAATCATTTTTGTTATCCACCAAGCTTTTCATATCTAGGTAGGCAGTTTTTTTCCGCACCAGTTTGAGAAAAAACAATACTAGATCTAAGGCTATCGATTATCATCTTCATTCGTTCCCAGGATATACGCAAACATGTGGTTTGGATTTCCCATTTGTTCTACGGTATCTTCTATTTCCTTTTTTTTTAATTTTAAAACGAACAGAAAGATATCACAGTTAGAAAGAGTGAAAATGCGAACACGCTTGGCAGTAGGACAACGGCTTGAGTTAGCTTGGCCTGCACCGCGTCTCCGATCGGCGCTACTTCTACCCAAAAAAATCACACCTCGGGCAGGTCATTCATCCATTCTCCATTCACAACGTTTCCTCAAGTCTCGACTTGGATCATGGAATGTAGTACTCCACGCTCGCGCTTCCCGGCAAGCAGCTCTTGCAATGCCCCTGTACAACAGTTGAACAAAAGAAATCACAGCAAATCATCATGCGGCACGTGTGGAGCAGCACTTGCAGCGCATGCAGGCAGGCAGCATCACCCTCAATTCCGAGCCTCTTTCCTATTCGTGTTCCCAGTTTGTGCCTATCGAATCGTGACCTCCGCTTGAAGCGCTGCCGCGGCTGCCCAGGTACTCACTTGTCAGTCAGCGATCCTTGCGAGGGGTAAGTAAGATTGGAACCGAGTTGAACCTGGCCTCCAAGCCGTCCTTGGAACTGCCGGCACCTGCACGAGCCTTCGCGTGCCAAGGAAAAAACAGCAAAACACATGAGCCATACACCTGTTTGCACCCATTAGGCCTCGCGAGGCCTACAACCAATCGTTTGATCACTATTACTGGCGAGAGCCTGTACACCCGTGCATCGAGTGTAGCATGGCACGCGCGGCGGACCAAGCTGCTGCAAAGTATCAGTGCAAACGGAGTTCAAGTGTATTGGCGAACCAAGCTATAACGCCTTAGTAAGTTAACTGTAACTGCTGGCGGCCATGTGCACAACAACAGCAAGCAAGAATAGCACTGAGTGATTAATGATGAAATTACACTCCAGCATGGCAACCAGGAGCTCCCTAATAGAAAAGAGGAGTCTAACCGCTCGGCCAAACGCGTCGAGGTCATCTCCTGTACCGCTGTTGGTAAGGTTTGGGTACCTATTTGCTCGTAGAGCCCCGAGCGATTAAGCCCTTAAAAAGTCTTTCAAAGGTCGCGTGTGACCATCCATGATTTTCGCTTCGAAACCTTGCATGTCTATACTTTAGAGAGCAAGCTCTGACACAAGTGGAAGAGGCTTCAGATATTTAGATAATCCCGACCCGTCATGGCCATGAACTGGACGAAATGCAGCGCTGCCCAAGCCTACAATCCTCTGTTGAATTGTTCGTTGTCATGACCAATAGGCCTATTTATTAAGACAGCAGAGCAAAGGGCCACTTTTTACTAGGTAGACGTAAAGATTTTGTAGAAACTAAAGACCACAGAAAAGGCTCACAGCACCTCTTGCAAGCGTGTGCCTGCCCAGAAATACCTGGCCGTAGAGCTCCACCCTGACGGTTGCCCCTTTTCACTGAACCTACTTAATCAGCACCAACCAAACGCAGTGCCAAAGGTTTGAGCGTGACAAGTGGCAGCCATGGCAGACATCGGGCTGCGCAAGGCGCACCACGAGACCACAGAAGCTGGCGTTACGGAGACAGATTATAATGAAGAGGCTCAACAGGAGTGCACACCGTTTCAAGTGCTTCTTCTGAAAGATGAATCAATACCCTGCAAATACCAGACTGCTCTGACGCCACGCGGCGGCGAGGTTCTCTACTGCCCGGTCCTCAGCTTTGAGTTTGTGAGCGGTGCGGAAGGCCGTGTGCAAGCCGCGTTGCAGGCTGCTTCTAACGAAGGTAAGGAGGTTGCTGTCGTGGTAACAAGCCCAAGATCCGCAGAAGTGGCCGCAAGAGCTGTACCACTTGAATTCCAACCCCAGCCGGATCAGTGGTTTGCTGTAGGTGAAGAAACAGCAACCCGTCTTGGACGCGATGATGATTCAATTCAAGGCGCTCAGTCTGGGTCTGCTCAGGTTCTGCTGCCCGAAATCAAAGCGTGGTTTGCAGAGAAGGAGGACTCGAGGCAAGTAATTTTCTTATGTGGCAACCTCCGGCGCGACACCATTCCCAATGGTCTTAAGGAGGCTGGCATTCCAATGGTCGAGATTGAGGTCTACCGCACAATCCCAGACCCCAACCCTGACCTGCCACCCTCCTGGACTACGACAGCACCTGGTGAACATCGCTTTGTAGTCTTTTTCAGCCCAAGCGGTGTCTCCTGCATTTCGAACTTACCTACTGAAAGCTCCCTCGCCTCTGATGTGCGAATTGTTGCGATTGGTAAAACCTCGGCCGCAAGTCTAGAGGCAGACGCGCCGCATATTCTTGAGAAAGCATCTCAAGAGTCTCTACTGGTGTGCGCCAAACCTTCTCCTGATGGCCTTCTCGCTGTTATTCAAGAGTCTTTGTCAGAGTCTTGATAAGCAATGAGCAAAACCTCTACTGCTTGCATGGCAATGTGTGGCATACGTCTCAGTTACACTAAGATAGTTGTTGATAGTAATATAAAGATGAAGCCAATGATAATGCGATTCATTTAATCAATCTTCTGATTTGTTTCCGTATTTATCAAGTGGCATCACACACACTCCTGAAGGTAAATACCTAAAGGTACTGCTAGTAAAGTATATATTAAACAGATACGATAGTCTAAGATTCATCTCCTTACATACGATACATGAATTGTTGCTTGTCTGTACATAGATATAGGGGGGTCTCATCAATTATATACAGCATAGTCGGGCAGTTTGAATCATCTAAATTAAGTGACTGCTATTTTCCTGGATCTTTCTGCCGATGACTTGCAGCGAAATGAGCGAGTTTCCCACAAACAAGTAATGAGGTAGAGATTTTATATAATACCATAAGTATGTATACAATTTGAAGAGAAAACGATAGAATTGCAACTTTGGAAAATGGAACTTTAAAAACGAGTGCATAAGGCAATATACAAGTAATCTCAAGATCATCAAAACATGGTCATTTTATGAGGAAGTGAGTCAAACAGATGGCTAGTGATACGGCAAAAAGGAAAGTGTGGAAAAGGGGTTTTAAAACGATGCTGTTCGTAGTGAGAAAGGTGACTCACTTGGAGCACAAAGTCTCTTGAGCATTGCAACAACTCTAAATCTAGTGATCACAATATCCAAGAGAGAACTCCCGCGTTACAACATCCTTGTCAAAAACGACAGAAGGCAAGAGTTTCATGAATCGATGCAAAATGTATCCTGTCAACCCCCAAATGACACGATCCTTGGGTGCATCCTTTTCACGGAAGACGGGCGGAGAATAGTCCCGCACGACCCAGTTATCCTGGTCCAAAAGGGCGCTCACAGGAACCGTGAAGAAGTCCCGCACCTCATCAGGGTTGGGATCCAGCTTGAGCTCCTCAAAAGCACCCAAGTATCCTACCACAGGTGTAACTGCCACGCCAGTAATAGCTGCCAACTCGGACCAGTCACTCCGGAGAATACCAAGCACATTTACGGCCCCACGAGGGATGCCAACCTCCTCATGCAATTCGCGGAGGCCCGTATCAACCACGCTCTTGTCTGTGTCATCAATCATGCCACCAGGAAAACAAACCTCTCCCTTGTGGCGATTGATATTATGCGAGCGCTGTGTGAACAAGATAGACGGCACGTTACGCACATGACAGAGTGGCACGATAACTGAAGCGCGCTTGCGAGCTCGGCTTGAGATTTCTCTCGGAAGACGATTGAGGCGTTTGCGAAGCCGATTAAGAACCTCAGGGTGAAAAAGCCCGCCCTCTCGAAAGTCTGGGAGCACATAATCGTGTGCATCATTGGGCACGGCGAGCTCCTCGCCCATGCTAAACTCGCGTTCTGGGTTGTCCGGGTCCCAGCGATCCATATTTGCCTCACGATAATGCGACCTTGCCAGAGACATATTTGCATACGGAGAAAGCAGATCCCTCGCAGCCTGGAGTGCCTCTGGACTGATCTGGTCATTACTAGCGCACACAATTGATGCACACTCGGCCAAGACCTCCTCGCGGTCTCTCAAAGCACGTGCAAGTGCCGGTGCCGTATAATGGTTTACCAGAGCGTCAAGATCGTCGGCCTTACGACCCGACACGAAGCTACCTCGAAACCCAGAGTCATCAGTTTTGTCAAGCCATGCTACAAGGCGGTCCACCATGATGTCCTTGAAGTCTGCCTCGCGCTCCTTTGCAGATCCTGCTTGGAGGTTCGCTTGAAGGCTCGCTTTTCGCTCAAGCCTCGGCCTAAACTCCCGCTGAAGTCCATCTTTGCCATCTTCTTGGTCTTCATTGACCATTGTGCGATCGTCAACACCAAGAGCGGCGCCTTCTGGTCCAGCAAGTTCGAGGTCTTCATCAACTTTAGAACTTGCTGAAGTCGAAAATGTTGAAGATATTGGGGATTCTAATTTCATTGACGCAGTTGATGTTGAACTTGAGGATGAAGATGAAGATGAAAATGAGCCTGGAGAAGCTTCAGAGGGGGCTGAAGAAGAGGAAGAGGCCGACGAAAGATTAGCAGAAGAAGCAGTGGAAGATGACGCCGAGGGAATAGATGAAGCAATCGGGTGGAGTTTGCTGACTGCAGCAGCCTCCTTACGTTTGAGAGCGGCAGCAGTCTCATGGCTATCAGCGGATATGGAATCCGCCATGCGTAGAGAGCCTGCAGGAGGAGGAGGCTCTGTGCGAGCAGGTCGGCCTTTGGAGATCGAATCGGAGGTCTTCCCGCGGGAAATGACCGTCGCCACACCAGGCCTGGTGGCCTTTACGAGCAGCGGGGAGATAGAGTTCGATGCATCAGGCAACAGGGAGCTTGGCAGGCCAGCCCGGCCTGCCGCGAGCGCCCTGGTAAGCCCACGACGCGACAGCATCGGCGAGATCTGCAAGGCTTGGCGTCTGGCGGTGGCCGTTCCCACGCACGAACCGCCTGGAAGCTTTCATCAAACTAGTATCTAAACCTCGGAAGCACGTTCCGGCAAGATTGGAGTTCCGCGTCAAAACCTGCGCAGTTCAACCCAACATCTCAGGTCCTGAAGCTGGACTGCTCGAGGACTGCCTGTCGAGCTTGAGAGCCTTGGCTGATTAGCTTTTGCTTCAGACTCAAGGCCGCGACACCTCAAGAACCATCGGAAGGGGACCATATGTACGCCCACGACGTCGTTCGGAGTAACTCTGAGAGCTAGATTCGCCGGTTTTATCATAAGGGTTATACGAGCGCGTGTTCTGTTTGAAGTTTCGCCGAATTAGGGAACGGAACGGATTTGAACCGCGCCGGAGCAATGGGGACCGCCATTTTGGGGCCAGCAGAATGGGTAAAAGTATGCGAAGTTGCATACGGTCAAACGGGTATTAGTATGCTGAGTGGAGAACTTGGGACATGGAAGGGTCATAAGTGAACAACGGAGACATGGAGAAGAATACGATGGTCCGACAAAGGTCTGGGTTTGGGGAGATGGCGCAGAGGGTTAAATATGGAAATGGTTGAAACTGGAGATACTAGAGAAGCCTCGGCTTTTAGAAATGATTTTTGCATCTTGGGAGATCAAAATATGAAAGGGTCGGGATGAAATTGGGTGGCTGCGGTGACGCTGGTGAAATGGAAACGAAGAAAGCGGTCGAAGTGACCAGAAAGAATTCAGCAGCAGCGTGCGCATAAGCATAAGGGGTGCCAAAAGGAACAAACGTGAAAGCTATATAGAAAAGGGAATGTGAGAAGAAAAGAAAAAAAGATCATTTACAGAGTTGCTGCACGATTTTGTATTTGTTAAAGGAGATACTACGAGGAAGGGCAGGTGCATGAATAAAAAGACAGTGTCATATTGAAGTGGTGATTTCCATCAGA
Source organism: Schizochytrium sp. TIO01 (assembly GCA_004764695.1). Lineage (NCBI taxonomy): Eukaryota > Bigyra > Thraustochytrida > Thraustochytriidae > Schizochytrium > Schizochytrium sp. TIO01. Next base: position 474,844 of record SMSO01000007.1, read on the forward strand.
AAGGTGTATGTTCGGATTAAGCCAGGTTTGTTTTAACTTGTTGAGTGGATTTTTCAGAATGACAAACAGTAGATAAAACCATTTTCCATTATAAGAAATTGCAAATAGTTATAGTAAAAACAATGTTATGCTTTAAAATAAGAATATAGCATCAGAAGCCAAACATAGAAGATATCTCTCATTCACCATACAAGTAACTCGTAATGAGTTCTTCTCCTCAGAAACCTAGATTTTTTCGGCTGAGGTCATTTCAAGTTAGTTGCTATCCAAAACGCAACTAAAGAAAACCATTCCCCATAAACACAAATTTGCAATGGTGCAATAAGAAGAGACAGCTCGATAGAAAAAGAATAAGATTAGGATAAAATCTGAGCAACAATTTTTTGTTTTAAATCCCTATACCAATTGGTGATGATTTGTTGTTGCCAAGAATGGAGACAGAGAATATCCTACAAATGAAACTACGTAAGTAGAAAGCGGTGAAATCTTTACTTTGTTTTGAAAGTAATAGATCAAAGACCTTACAGTATTTGCATCTCCCAAACATTTAGGCTCTTTAAAGACTTGGTAGTAGTATGCAAGCACAAGATCTGTTGAGAAGTTGCTAAGAGTGTGTGCGTATGCCGTGCCCCCTTCGCTGTACCTATCAAGACAAATAGTAGAATGACTGAAAGTTTAATAGAAATGGCACGAGCCAAGTTTCAGAAATGCCATGAGTACCGTATATCTTGAAAATGACTTGACTTCAACTGATCATTCAGAACTCAACCGAAACTATACACATACACCTATTCAACTTTGTTCAGTGCATACTTTCTCCTGGCTCCAGCCTCGCGCTCTAAAGTGTGCCCTTTCAGTTCAACGTTTGCTTCTTTTCCTCGAGGTTTCACTTGCGCAATTGTGTAGACAGCTACTCTAGGTAACTCATTCATTTCCCTATATTGAGAGGTAATGGCCACATAAAGAAGCCTTGAGAACTCTTGTCCATACCAGATTCTGCGTCCAAATTCAGTTTGGTGTACATTATTTATCTGCTGCCGCTCGGTCTTACGCAGAAGCGTCTTACGTTAATTTGCCCTCTCAAACATGGTTTCCCTAACTATCCAGGCGACTCAAATAGGCCAAGACGGTTGCACGCTCTTCGTTTCACACCAAACATTGCACGAGGCCTCAACAAAGCATTTCTCGGCGACCTCGACAGGCCAAACCGGGCGTGCCGGGACATGTACCATGTCCCCCCAAACGGCCTGCTACATGATCATTAAAGTGATCCCTAATCCAAAAGCCACTTCTCTTTGCCAGTAAACCATCATCCACAAAATCAAGAAGAGCTGCCCGTATAGGCCGACGCGGAGGCCTTGGACCTTGCGCAGGGCGCTCCGAAGAGCCTTGGCCTGGCAGAGGCCGTGACGGATCGGATCCGGAACAGTTCCGCGATCGTGCCGCGGATTGCCAAATTGCCATCTTGACAATTTTAGTACCTCAAGCAAACAATCGCGCGATCCTGGCGGTGCGTGTCCAAGCTCTAGGCCAGCAGACCCGCTAGGCTGAGCTTGTGCGGACGGGGAAGAGGGGTCTGCGACAGTTTGCTGTCAGGAGTCATGGCCAGGGAACCCATGCAAGTTGAAGGGCTGGGAAACTGTAAAGTTGAAGAGCCCTATTACGAAAAAGGCAAAGCAAGCATCATGGGGGTCTTTGCACAAAGTGGCCATCTGAAAGACAATGGTGACGACTTAGGGATGGAGCGGAGACAGCTTGAGCAGCAGGCTATTGACCAGCCTGACGAGAGCTCAAGAATCGCTACGATTTGCATTTTAATTGTGGTTCTCGCTGTGGTTCTTGCTGTGATCCTCAGAGTTCGTCTGCAACGCTTTGCGAGAAAATACCGCCAAGTGCTACGCCAATTCTTCAGTAATAGAACGGACATGGATCATATCTCCATAGAGGAGCTGCAGGAAATAGAGGAGGCGTTAGCACAGTACCCCTTAGTACCTCATGAAGTGCTTAAGAGGTTGCAGAATCAATCACGCGGAGAGCTTGTGCAAATTCTACTTTTGTGCGCTTTCCACGGTCTGTCAAACACAACGCGAGAAGTTGCAGCATTGTTAAGGTCTGAGGAGGATGAACTATCATCACACCTTAATAATGCACTGCTCATTGCATCTAGTAATGGACGTGTCAACGTTGTGCAAGAACTGCTATTACGCAAGCTTGCAGACGCAAATGCGCGTAGCTCGCACCATAACTCAGCACTAATCCTGGCCTCAACCAAAGGTCATACCGACGTAGTCAAATTACTCATGGACACTACGTTCCATGTTGATGTGAATCAAGCGAACTCGTTTCAAGTCACGGCACTTGCCAGTGCATCTGAGCAGGGTTTCAATGACATTGTAGACACTCTGCTGCAGCGGCCGGACGTGGATCCTTCCATTAATTTCAATCTTGCTGTACGGCGTGCAGCACAACGTCGGCATGACAGAATAGTTCTCAAATTGCTTGAAACATCTCCTCGCGCAGAGCTTGCTCTAGCGCCAGTAGATATCGACGCAGCTCCTTTGCTGCGATATCTTCATTGCGCTGCTCTCGATAATACTCGGCGTGTGTGGCATATTATGAATGCTGATGATTTTGCTGATTTACCTCGCTCTATTCGTGCCAAAATTATGGGAATGGCATTTGGTTTGGGTGTTGTTCTCATTGGTCCAAATCGCCGTTTTCCAGACATCTTGTTTGAAAGTTTGGCAGATGCTAGCCATACGCATGAGCTCCCTTCCAATGCTCGTTTCACATCTACTCACTTAGCCTGACTTTGAAAATTTCGAGGAATACCTTGATTCCGATATTGTTGTATAATCTCTGTTACTTTGTATTACTATATTGTTGGTTTAATCTTCCGTATGTACATGTTCTGATTTCGTTTAGCTGGAGAATCTTTGGATAACGCAAATTGTAAATCAGATCTATTTATGTCAACAGTCTCCTGTTTAGTTAGAAGCATGTTAAATAAGCCTGAGGCTCACTAATATCTAAGATCTGGCAATTGTTGATGGAATATCAGAGTTACTATAGGATGATCTATATTATAAGGCACTGGAAAAATCTATATCTTGCAGATGCATTTTCGAAAGATTTTCATGATCATAGAACAAACTCCTTACAGAAAGTAATTCCCGAGTGCTATTCAGTAGTATACCTTATTCTAGATGAGCTACATGATGGCACGCATTGAAGTGACGAGTCTCTGCTCACTTAATGATACATCAGCAGTGAGAAATCCAGGTTATAGATATAATTTTTTGTATTCTTTAGTAGAAACATGATTATAGAACTGAGATAATTCATTGATTGCAGTTTGAGAGTATGGCTTATACTAGTTGGGTGCGTCGCGGCTACAAATATGCAAAGAAAACTTGAGCGATTGGATTCATACATTTACAAAAAGTATTTTTTCTGCACAACTATATTTGTCCATTAAATAGTGGGAGCAAGTAGTAAGATTTCGCCTACGCTGATGGGAGAAGCAATTTATACATGTAGAGCTGCTATTTGGAAAGAGAATTGTACGAGAAGTAGAAATGTCTCAAGTTTTTGCCAAATCACTGTTGTACCTTGTCCTAATCAGTTATATAGATTAATGCCTCGTAGGTGTAAAAACTCTCAGGCCAAGCTTTTGCTCGTTAGACGTGAGAGCTGTGTGTTAATCCGCATCCTGAACTAGGCATCTAAATCGGGTTTTGTCAATCGCCAAGAACCTGTTTTTGGTCAGACTGAAAAATACATTTTAAATATTTACTACTCTCTAGAATATCTTCTTATTCCGATTTTTGCACAGCATTGTCATGTGTAATTTGAATGAATACGTATGGACCTTTCAGTCTTGAAGCAGCGGGCGCTCAGTGTGTCATGAATTGACGATCAACTAGGAGTTACAGCTTCTATTGAAAGTTTTACGAGTCCAAGTCTTTTTAAAGAGGTCAAATATACGAGCCAAAATATCCAATCAGAAGGATCTATGAACAGGACATTGATAAGGTTCTTGGCGTAGCACTGTAAGTCCCGAATAGGTAGGTTTTAGGATACAACTAGAGTAATTCTGAAATATAAATCTGTCTAGCTAGAGATTGACCATGAAATGGAAGGGAAGAGGCTCGAGGAAGCCTTCGTCGAGCAAATTTGACATTATAAGTTATCGATCTACGGTCTCTGGAATTAGATATAAGAAAGGCTTAGGCATGATACAATTAGAATACTGAGACAAACTTGATTTCTTCAAGACCCAACTGAAGGGATAATTTTGCTTGTCTCTTCAACCATTTCAATCATCAGTTTAGATCTCACCATGCTTGACTCCAGCTAGTGCATATACCTACTTTCAGTTCATAACTATTTTGAGTGCACAATCACGGATTTTGCTTTCTAGTTCAGATCCTATTACGTCTTAAATCTTGGGGGTTACAATGGAACGCCACGATTGAGATGTAGTTTTTTTGGTTATTTTATGCGGTTTCGTTTAGAGAAAGTTTAAGTGTTGGAAAACGCAGCTTTATTAAATTGATTTTGTTAATTCTAATTAATTAGTAACCTTCGTATTTATGAAAAGGGAGTTTAGAAGAGTGGTAAAAAGAAAGGTATGCATTATAAAGTGAAATAAAGCTTAGTTAGTAATGCGCAGCTAGCTGAGGATCTCTAGCAATGTCTCGTCCACTTGATTCTTCAATAGAGATTTAAGCAAATCCGATAGCCGGATTTATGGTTGCAAAGCAAAGGGAGTTGAGAATTGAAGGTAAATTACATACTTAATCTAATGTTTGTGGTTGACATTTGAACCGTGGATAAGCAATTGAGTAATTTAACCCCTTCAGGCAAGTGGAGGAAAGGCCAATTCTAGCTTGATTTCCATACTATAGCACAAACCAGTTCACTAAGTTCAAACCGTCGCAGAACACAAACTCACATGCTCAACATTTACAAAGTCTTCCTATGTCTTCTCCAAAGCCACTCAGCATCCTGACACTGATTTGCGAGTCAACCTCCAGCTGACCAACCTCACTTTTCAGCAAAACACTTTCAGTCAGTGACTTCTCAGGCCATGGCAGGCACACGCTTCTGTTGCTGTGTTCACAGTTAAAACGCATGAATTGCATTGCAACGGTTTTGTTCTCGAGGCATCTAGACGTCAAAGCTTCATAATTTGGTTTTGTTGATAGGAATTAAATAAGTACTGTGACTGTTGGCAACTGCAGATATTCATTAGAGACCTCAGGGCCAACGCATTCCATGGACCACACTTGACTAAAAGGCTGGTTTTCAACTTGCACGACAGCACAACAAGATAGAGTACCCTGGTACAATGGTTGTGGCTGACTTCTGAGATCTCTCATGACTTATTGATGATTGTATATCGCTGAAGTCCTGGACACACCACCGTATATCCCGAAGGCGGAAGGTCTGTTCGATAAGAACAAACAAATATTACGTGACTGAAAAGCCTAGAACTCCAAAAGTTCAGATGTTTCAGATACTTACACCTGTGAAAACAATAGAAAAAGCGGTTATAGCTAAAATGCATTTGGGAATGCGCAGCTTGCTTCTGCAAAGTTTATCGTGTCAATTACTTAACTGGAACTATGGCAGCGCGCCATGATCAAGTTGAAAGTTAGGATTGGTTGGAGCGGGTAAAATCATTTTCGCTCCCTGATAAAGAAGAGAACGGTAAAATAGAGTGCATATTAGATTGTCTGCTCAATTCGTATAAAAACAAGATTGTAATTTAAAAATGTGTGGGTTAAGCTAAATTGATGATTAACTATTTTTTGTTACCACCACGCTGCAGGTGAGCTTCCAATTTCAACAATACTGGGATTGACCCTCGCACGTATTTCAGGCTGAGTCATAAACGGGACATCGAGCATTACTACATCGATATCCTCTGCTGCGCCTGTGGGGACCGAGCATTGAACAAAATGGTGTTCGATCTCAGATTCCAAGATTTTTTCTGCGGTCTTCCAAGCCTCATCGCTTGGATCCTTAACACCATGGTCATTCAAGAATTTGGCGGTGCGTGCAAGCGACACCCGAATAATTCGAGATGACGGATCCTCACTTTCAACTTGATCATGGCGCGCTGCCATTGTTGCAAACGCAGCGAGGTAGCCCGTCACGTAGTCCAAAAACTGTACAGGAATGAGTTGAGGCTCGGGCTCCTCCAAGGAAGAGGTGTGTAGATGCGCAATGCCAGTGCTCATTTGCACAACAGCATCTACTCCTCGACGTTCCGCCCATGGCCCAAGCCTGGAATAAGCATCGATCTCCACGACTACAATGCCGGGGTATCGTTCCGCAATCTGTTTAGAACTCAACTGAAGCTTCTCGAATGACCCTCGACGGTATGAGTTAATGTAGACATCTGCGCCTTGTAAGAGGTTTGCAAGTGTTTCTTGCCCAAATTGGGTGTCGAGATCAATCTCACAGGCACGCTTACCTGGACCAGTAAGAATTGCGAGCGGTCCAATGAATGGCAGTTTGGGACCACTTACGCGGAGCACTTTTGCGCCTAAATCGGCAAGGGTACGACCAGCTATAGGACCAGCAAGAACACGAGTAAAATCAACACAGCGCAAACCATGGGCACTTGTCTGACCATTTTGACGATGTACCCACGCGTGCAGACGCTCGCGGGCCGTACGATGGGCATCTGAGTTCACAACTGGGACTCGCTCAAACTCGATAAGTGGAAGCTTTGCCACAGCCATTCCGTGTGGATGCACCTCCCATTCCTGCGGACTCCGAAGCACTGCACCACATGCTCCAGCGCGGCTAAGCTTTTCTTCAAGCTCAAATGCATCTGGCTCAAGTAAGATTGCGCGCTCAACATCTGAACGTTCAGTGGCTTCCATATCTCTAAAGCCAAGGGCCATCAAGGCCCGGTCGCGCATGCGTGGGAATAAACAATTGATGATGACCTTGCGACCATCTCCAGTAGTATAGACTCCTGAGAGCTCATCATCGCGAACAAAAGGTTCACCATCAACTTTGATAAAGTTGTGCTGCTGAATCGCAGCGGCAGCAATTTGCGGGTCCACAAGGACCCTTTCCGAGGGTTCTGTGTGCATTTTTTCAGACATGAGACCTATGGCCGCAATGGCTGCTGTCGCAATACTCTCAGCTCGTAACGGAGTTCGCAGCAGAGCATGCGGATTCGAGGCCTTTTTGTCTTCAGGCCGTTCCTGAATCTCCACCTTGGTCGCAAAATCGCTTGCTCGGAGCCCTGCACAGTGAAGGACCTCTGCGAGAGCTTGCTCCACATCCTGCGTAAATCGTTCCCTTCCGCTCATCCTGCCTAGGTCTTGCAAACTCTTAAGATTCCCCAACCGGTTTTCTCAACACGAAGAGGATTTCCAAAGTTATCTGCAGCAGCAATGCCAGCTATCTTATCCCGAAACCACCCTTCGAGGCACTCTCAAGAGCAAGCCTCGTGTCTGCTCTTCCCAATTTCGTCCCTGCCAAAGCAAGCTTTGCCAAAGCTATTGAGATCCGTCGCGATTTCAAGGTTTGCTTTCCCAGCGCCGTGGATATAATAAGCCCCTCAACAACCCTGTACCTGGCTTCTTTCCTGAGGGGAGCGTCCCTCGCACTACGCTGCTGTGGTCTTCGCCAGATCGAGCTCTGCGTCCTCTCGCGGGGTGCTCCTTGGTGCGTCCTGCCAGAGCTCTCCGGGTCTCTGCGAGTTTTCGGTTTGCTTCTTCTCCACGGGCTCGTCAGTGATCGCGTCCCGCCCGCGATCCCTCATTTCGTTCGCAGTTCTTTTATTGAACCCACAACAACAACAACAACGAACACATTACATTTCATAACAAAACAAACAATCTTTGCAATAAAAAAGCGCACAAAAATATCTTTTTCAAGACTTGGCCAGCCAGACCTTCGGTGCGTTCACTCGCTTGATTGATCGCCGGGCCCTGCGTGGTGTCAGCGATGCTTGTTGCGAGTTCTTCATGCAGCCGAGCTCGTCCACGAGCCCCGTGATGGATTTGATTTGCTTGCGAGTGGATGAAGCGAAGAGTAGAGAGAACTCGGAAGAGAGGCACTCGCTGGATGGCTCCGGGTCTGGTTTGGACGCACTCTGAGGGGGTCGCTCGTGACCTCTTATCACTTCTCATGGGTTCTGAGGTCCGTCGAAGCGAGTCAACTTTGGTTTTTATGCCTTCGGGTTTGGACATGTGCTTGAACATCGGTTTCGAAGGTTTAGCCTGTCTTGAGCTGCCCATGCTCTCACATGGTCGTTTGCGGGATCGTGAGGTTCAAGTGCCGCGATAGAGGCTGTTACAACAAGAGTCAGCGAGAGGAAACTGAGGGTTGGAATAAGCGTTGGCGGCTGGAATGGAAGCAGTGATGGTGGATTGGATCAGCGTGGAGGCCAAGGCTCTCTGCCGTGGAGACCTTCGAAGAGGCTCGCAAAGTTTGGGTCGGGTCGAGGGTCTTTTGAGGTTTGTTAGCTAAAGAAAATTTTGGTTTTGGCTGAGGATGATCTCTGGAGCTCCGAAGAAAGCTAACGGCGGAGGAGCGCTTTAGATGGGACTCAGGTTTCAGGGCTGCTCCCAGAATTGTGTTTTCGTGATGAGGGCGATGCAGTTGAAGAATGATATCCATGCTGCTATTACTCCCTGCAGTGTTGCTAAGCATTGCGGGAATGCCACAGCTCGCGGTTTCCTATTTTGTATTTTGGTGTGAAGCACAATTTACAAATCCAGCAATACACAAAAAGAAGAACGAATGCGTATCTTCTTGAAAAGGGGTATGGTAGAGAAAGACCATTTCTGCAAGCTTAAAAGAATGCCAGAGAGTGCTTTCTAAAGTTCTAGACAAACACACTGGCACCATGTGTGTACGTACATTCTAAATTATCACATAATATTCAATACCATAGCAGGCCAGAGTGATATTTCTGCAGCCTTATCATACGCACGGCTCCTCGCACCGTATTCAATGGTGACGAGTTCCTTGTCTACTCCTTCTTTGTCCATTGCCCAAGCTCTCTGTCTTGCACGTGCCCGTTTCGGTTCTTTATCTCGGGCAGATTCTCCAAACCCAGTGTTTCGTGTTTCCGCCTACCAATCAAACGGCTTCACCATTGAGCAGAGCCTTCCGCACAGCGTTCGTGCAAGCCAGGTGGTGTTCGGGTCGTCGTGGTCAACACAGTTTCATCTCATGGACATCCCGCTTTAGAATGAATGCGGCAATTTTTGGGGATATGAACGGCTTCGGCGTCGAAGAACTGAAGAACTTTCGATGTCTGACGAGTAGTGTAGAACCAAGTGCGCACATTTTTGTTCCGTGTTTTGCTTCTTTCGCTGACCCAAATGCCGAGCCTTGGGATACGCTTGGAGTAGATTGAGCACAGCGCTCGTGTCAGATCGGGCGTGAGGCGATATGTAGAGAGAGACCAGGTTGCTGGCTGCACCTTAGTTTCTCCGACGAGAAATCGGCGCGGGCGTCTTCGATTTGTTGCTTAAGATTACTTATTTGTGACAGTTTTACTATAGAGTATTCACTTTTCTACTATAGAGAATACGTAAATACTTGATTTGTTTAGGTGCAGCATTCTAAGTGGCAGGTACTTAGAGGATCGTTTCCCATTGCCCTTTTTTGCGCGTTGCTTGCTTTCGCTGTGGTGGTTTGCTTGCGCGGCAGATCCTGATAGCCACCGCGTCGGTGGCCACCAGAGCGACCTTGGCGTCGCTTCTGGGACATTTTACAGCCTCTGAGCTAGACCGCCTAGTGGAGGACCGGGGTTTCTAACCTAGTCGTCGCCGCCGACGTCTACATTTATCTAGCTTTGTTTTTACCTCATCTTCAGGTTTCCTCTCGCCGGGTTCGTCTTCAGCCTTGCGCGTTTGAGCTCAAAGGATTGTCCTCTGAGATCTTGGGCTTGGCTTTAGCTTCATTTCTAAAGTGGGTCTGAGCAGCTTCGAGTTTGGTCGCTAGTGCGCACCTCAATTGTGATCCATTTTAAGTCGTGAGCAGCTGCTCCCGTGGCGAAATTGAACGAGTCGAGATTGCATCAAATCTATAACTAGCTGCAATGTGGTGGCGTCAAGTAGCCTCTCTAGGTATGCGCCACAGGCGCCCTGCGATGGGGCTGGCTGGCTTGGGTGTGGCAGCCGCGACTCTTGCGGTATCTAGCTCAATTTTCAGGAGCGAAGCCATGGCGGATGCTGAAGGAAAGCCTGCGAGCGTCACCTCGAATGACCGTGTCATGTCTCGATTTGCGAGTAGGACGCGACTACGGCGGGCAAACACCAATCTCACGAATCTTGACAGCGTCATTTTGGGTTACGAGTATCGTTTGCGTGAAACAGCTTCTCTGGAGAAAATCTTCAAGTATTTCAGTTCTGTTGTCCTGGATGGAGAAGAATTCATGACCCCGTTGGACCTTGGTAAGTTTTAGCTTTGGTTTTGAGAAAAGGTCTCCTTGCCTTCTTGTTTGACTGTTTGGACTAACATCTTGAGGATTCTGGGTGATCATGATTGTTTTCAAATGTTGCTTGTAAATTCTATGCGGTTGCGCAGTGCGAGCAATTACTCCTGGTGTGCCTCCATCGCCAAATTCTCGCCCTATTAATATCCCAATGTTTGAGAAGCACAATGATTCGCTCGAATTTACCAAGGATGAAATGCCTGATTTCTTCAGGTTTGGCGAGGACGACTCTGGCCTGATTTCTTATTCACGGTTTCTTGTGATTGTAACTCTTTTGGCGCTGCCCGCTGCTGAGATTCCTGTAGCCTTTGGAATGTGTGCTGGTGAGGACTTCCGCAACGTACAGCTGCGAGGCACGGGTTTGAACGTCCACAACTTTCACTTTGTAATGGAACGTAACATCAAGATCCGTGGGCAAGGATATACTCGTGACCATGAGGCCCCGAGCATTGCGCACTTTCTTTTTGGACCTAACCTTGAACGGACCTTGTCCTTTACCCAATTTCGGGACTTTCACCTCAAGCTTCGTGACAATGTGCAGCACATGCAATACTATCTTTTAAGTGATGGCATGGATGATGCTGGTCAAGCAACCATGTCTTTGAAAGCCTTCGCTCGCAGTGTAGCTGCGCTAGTTCCTTCAGACTACCGCGGAGACTTTTTGGACCGCGCAGACTCTGTGGCTTATACGCCGATTCCCATCGAAATTGTCGAACAGGAGATCGCCGCGGGTCGGTTGCCGAATACTGTGAACAAAGAAAAGGTTGTGGGCAATCAGCTTCGTGTGAGCTTTGACCAATTCGTCATCTGGCAAGAAGTGGTGCGCTCGCTCGTGCAAATGGAGGAGGCTGTGCGGCGCTATAGTTATGAAGATGGGCATTTTAGCCCTACCAATATTAACCGTGCAGCCCTTGCAGTAACGGGAGCTAAACTTACCAAGGCTCAAGCTTGGAGCCTCTTTCATTTGTTCGACAAGGATGGTGTGAAAATGCTACATCATGACCAATTTGTTCGCTTACTGCTACCGCATAGCATGGCAACTAACCCTCGTTTCGCCGCTGAGGGCCTAGGCCTCTACTCTCTGTTCGACTGTCTCCAGACAGAGTGCAAGAAATGTGTTCGCAATTGGTATGAGGGAACTACTGATAGCGACGAGGAGCAATCATGAGTTTTTTCGCCTCCCATTTTTAGGGAGCCTGAAGCTTTCATGCGCTTGCAACGACAGCGCATTCAGAGGTGGCTCGCAAATGGTGCAAAGGTGCATGTTACTCACTTACCAAGAGACAGAGTTACTTTTTTTCAAGCACATGCTGGGCACGCGATAGAACGACCACGAACACTCTTTTCAGACAATGAATAAAGAGACATGAAGAAAACTTCTGATATCGTTGCCGTCGTCGTCCGCCAACCATCCTCAAAGCCCATGGCCTGGCCATCATCGTCTGCAGGCACGTGTAGCACCTTCTCTCCGTTGTCCCATCAATCTTCACTCTGTAAATTACTTACTGCCTGCGTACCTACTTATCCAACTTTTTTTTTTTTTTTTTTTCCAATCAACCAAAACATACTACGAGTAGATAAAATACTCGTAGGAAAATAGTTCTCTAAAGCAAAATAATAATAATAATAATAATAATAATAAGGAATTAATATTAAAATAGGAAGCTCCATCTCATGATCTGGTCCATAGAAAGGGCTTGAGGTATGTATTGCGTGCATTCTCTTCGCTGCTTGTGCATCATGAAATGGTTGGCTTTTCGAGCTGCGTCGCGGGGGCAGTGTTGGCACCAAGGCCCAGCTCAACCAACTCTGCACCCGCCCGACACGCGGCCCAATTGGTTAAATGATCACAATTCCGGCGCCATCACTTTTTTCTTTCTTTTCTTTTCTTTTCTTCTTTACAACTGGAAAGCGAATGAGCAGGAAAAAGGATTGAGTGACACCTTGAAGGTGAACATAGCATGGTAAAAAGTATCAGGTAGAAGGATGAAAAATGGAAAACCTCGGAGTGACCAGGTTTGAGAGGAGGTATGTGAGTGAGTGAGACAGAAGAAAAGCAGAAGAGTGAGTAGAGTGAGTGAGACAGAAGAAAAGCAGAAGAGTGAGTAGAGTAAATTATTCTTATGTGTACAAAAGTTCTGTTGCTGATTTTGTTGTTGTTGTCAATAATGGTCAAAAGTGTGGCGCTAGCGGCATCCAGTTTGGTCAAGAGCAGTCAATAGCTCGTAGATCTTGGCGTGCGCTGCGAAGTGTTTGAGTGGGCTGTGAATAGGGAGCTGGACATGTTCATGTTAACTTTGTGCAGAGAACGACCCATTGGCTGCTGCTTTGGGTGCAACTGCAACTGCTGCTGCTGCTGCGTGGGTGGCGAGTGAGAAGACAGTGCTTTGCTTTACAGGAGGTTGTTTCTTCACTCGGCCAACGTAGCTGGCTCGATCGTTTATCATTTTGGGTGGCAGAGCGCAGATGCCTTGTAAGAAGGAGTTGATGCTGCGCTATGCTGTGCTTGGGTTGCCGGTTTGTGTGCTTGTTGTTGAGCTTGTGCGGGTCTAACAGTTGAGCACAGGGTCGTGACTCTGTGCGAAGAATATGTGATGGATGTTCAAGGGTAGCGGAGCTGAAGAATACCTTGGCTAACGTGGAAGGCGAGGCTGAAGAACCTGTTGCGGTCCTCAGGCTTGGCCAGCTTGAAGCCGAGGCGGTCGTAGAGGGTTTCTGCCACAAGGCTAAGCACAATGACGGAGCTGAGGTCGTAATCGAACCGTGTTGAGCGCATCTCCAGAAGTGGCCATTTGCACAGAACGATTTCAATGAGGGCTGCCTGAAGGCCCTCGACGGTCTTGGCGCCAAAGGCAGCGTGTGCCTTCTTGGCGTAGTCGCGCCCGATCAAAGACTTGAGCGACTTTGTCTTGATCTTTTCGCAGGGCGCGACGTTCTGCTGGGCCTGTTTCCACGCAAGCACCAGGCCGTAGAGCTTGGTCTCGCGCTTGTACTCGAGGTTGTAGTCCACTGAGGTTTTGCGCCAGTCGTGATCGCGTTCGTCTTCAAACACGAAGACTTCTGCGCGGTCCGCGAATGTCACGGTCATGGTTGCCAGTGTTTTACAGGTCTGCCGGCCTCCTCGCTTGCTTCGTCACTTTTCCTATCTCTGCTCTCTCTCTCTCTCTCTCTCTGGCAGCTCTTGTTGCTTCTTGCCCGTGTCTGACTTGGCAAGTCCCTGATGCTGCCGACGCTCTTGCTGTCGTTGTAAATCCCCCTGCTTGGCGGAATTCTTGCTTTGACGAGGTCGTGCTACCTCTGATATCTCTGATCTCGCGCCGTCGACAGGGCCACCCACCCACCACGCTGAGTAGCAGCTGGCAGCCGCTGTTTCCGTTTCTTCCGTTGCGATCTACCTTTGCTTGCTCGTGGCGCAGGTTCGCGTCCCGTACTCTCTTTTCTTGCTTTGCTCGACTTTGACTGCCTGGGCTTGTGGAGTTTCGATTCTGGTTCTGCTCTTGCCGGGACCTCATCCAATCTCGCCTCTTCTTCCTCTCTTTTTATTTATCATTACGGTTCCTCATCATTGAAACAACAAAACAAACCTGAAAATGTTCACAATCATCATATTACCACTTCATTTAAAAAAGCTTTCTTTCATCCTTTCATTCATTCATTCATTCATTTCTTCCGCTTTCAAAGAAAGTTCATCTCTTTTCTCTTTCTTTCTTCTCTCTCTCTTTTCTCTCTCTTCGCCACTCCCAACTTAAAATAAAGCACCATTAATACTCTTACCGGGTACCCACTAGTAAACCAAAGTTTCATTTGTTTTTGTCTTTGTTTAATCCAAACTTCTATTTTATTTATATTTTGGTGCAGTACTAAGCACCTACTTAATACTGCTACTTCCATATCATTCTGTTCGGCCTTTTAACTTTTGCACCAATCCAGATGATACAAGTTCAATAAGGCTTTAATTTCCGAAAAACTTTTATCGAGCTTACTAGTGCGTAGTGAGTCTTATTGCAGTTGCCCTCCATCTTTGCTCAGCTGAAGTACCTTCTTTGCCCCCTCACTACAGAGAAGCCGGTTGGCTCGCCACCTCTGTCCGTACTGTTTTGAGTAGGTAGCCCTATCAGTAAAAGTGCGACCACGTACTCAGTGGGGACAGATTCGGGACATCCTTCTGGAGACAGCGCGGGCGAACCTCGCGAAGAGCATGGCGCCTCTTGCACTTGTCATGGGCCTGCTTCTGAAGGTTCCTTGCTGCGAGTTGGGCGTCTCTTGCCCGAGGCGTGATCAGCTTCGGGCGGTTCTGTGCTGGTTTTGGGATCCATCAAGGCGGCCACACGCTGGATGCCTGGGTTTATTGGTTTGTTTCTTTGTTTCTTTGTTTGATTCTTTCCTCCAAGTTCTCCTGCAGCCTGAGACTCCTTCGACTTCAAGTTTTTTGTATTTATGGAAAATAAAATGATGAGAAATAGATAATTAATTATTTTCCCCCCAAAGGCTTTAATTCGAGTTTTCAGTTCTGTAATTATAAACGTCCAACGCCGCGATATCTGCTCCGAATGAACGAATGAAGGGACTCCCTTTACTCCCTCGCCTCGCTATTATGCGGCCCTCAGAAAGAAAGTGCCACTGCTCCCTTTTTATAAAACTCGAGCACGGCAGCTGACTTTTGATCTCTTCTACTTATTTTTCATTGTTGAATACTAATTTATTAAAAAAAAAAAAAAAAACTTAAAAAAAAAAAAAAAAAAAACTATTTTCTTTCTTTCTAAGTAATTAAGGAGGAGAAGAGATCAGAAGAGACGCGAAGAGAAGGAAGAAGAAAGAAAAGAGAGAGAGATAGAGAGAGAGAAAGAGAGAGAGAAAGAGAGAGAGAAAGAAGGCACTTGACGCCTTTCTTTCTTCCTTTGCCATTCTCCGCTCTTTTCGTCTCTTCGCTTCTCTTTGACGGGGTTCTTCAACACGTCACAATAAGTATCTCTCCAGCTGTACAGCAGCGTGGGCCTCGGCATCGTCAAGTTTCTCATTGCATTGCACTCCATCGTATTGCATTGCATTGCATTTCATTTCATTGCATTTCATTGCATTGCATTGCATTGCATTGCATTGCATTGCATTGCATTGCATTGCATTGCATTCTTTCCTTTCTCATTGTCACTGTTTATTGTCCTTTCGAGGTCCCCGGAATTCCTGGAATTACTGGCGCTGCCGAACTCAGGCACAAAGGAAAAGCAATGACAGAGAGCAGTGAATCAATCGATTGACACAGAGAGCAGAACGACGACGGGCAACAAAACCCGCCGGCGGACGCGGACCCCTGCGCCTGGCACTAGGCTCCGCTCGCAGAGGGAGGCTGCCATGCGCTGCAACGGACGGCTCAGACAGATCAGCCAACCATCGCTGTGCTCGAGGTCCCCTATTTCTCTCTGTTCTCTCATTCATCCATTCATTCATCCATTCATTCATTCATTCATTGATTTCCATATTTATTTTGTTTCGTTTGTTTATTTTGTTTTATTTGTCTATTTTGTTTTATTTGTTTATTTTGTTTTATTTGTTTTCCGGCGAAGAAAAGAAGAGAAGGGAAGTGCCGCCAGTAGCAGCTGCCTAGCGCGCAGTAGGGCCCCTGCTTTCTTTCTTCGCCCCTTTGAGGTTGTTTGGAGAAAGAAGAGAATTCTCATCACCGTCACCAGTTTCTCTTCTCTTTCTTTCTGTTCCCTGAGTTTGGTACATCACAGCTGCGTGGTTCTGCGAGGCCTTGGGGCCTAAGGGGTGCTAGTGGTTCCTGGTAGGATGAGGTTCTCCGTCGAGCGGATCTTGGAATTGTGGCGCTCATCTTCGCCGTCGCCGTCGCCGCCATGATCGCAGCGAGAGAACTAACTGGCTGTCTGCTCGATTGAGCTGGCGACGGTCAGCGCGAAAGAAACCTCGAAGCTTCTGGCCCGAAAGACTGCTGCTTGTATTTTGGGGCGAGGTTAGGCTGTTTATTTCTGGGTTCGCACGAACGTTGGTTCATGCGCTCGAGGATTCCGTAGCTTTCGAGGGGCACGCTTCTTGAGCGAGGAGTTCAAGTTGAACCTGGACTTCAAGTCGAAGCTAAGTAGAAGTTGGAGTCGAAGCTGGAGTCGAAGCTGAAGTTCAAGATGAACTTGAACTTGAACTTGAACTTGAACTTGAACTTGAACTTGAACTTGAACGAACTCGAACTCGAACTCGAACCCGAACTTGAACTCGGACTCGAATGGAGTAGAATCTTCAACCTCTTATGCGCTGCTTTATATCTTGAAGATCCCTCGACATAAGAACTTGGAGAGAAACGGGGGAACATTTCCGTCATCCGTCCAGATAAATGCATCATTGCAAACAAAGGTCGACGACAGAGCCGCAGGAGATTCTGTAATTCAAGCCGCCCAAGTTCGCCGACGGGTTAGCTGCTGAGGGCAGGCAGTCCTTGGGCTCTGGCCACCGTGACAGCGGCCGAGTGCACGTGTCTTTGCCTCCAGGAAAGCCTAGGCGGGCGAGAACCTCGCGATGGTCCGCTCCGAGCTGCTCTGAGAGCTCTTTTTGTCATCAGTACGAAGTTGATCAATTCGTTCGTTCGTTCATTCATTCATTCATTCCTTGGTTTATTGACTGGTTGATGGATGGACAGACTGCAATTAATTCTGCGATCAATGCCGTTCGGCGTCTTCTCTTCTCCTCTTCTTCTCGTGCCCGAATGCATCTCTTGGATTGCGGTTATCTGCGCCAAAACCCATTGTTGCGATCGCAGCGGTGTCCTGAAGAAGACAGTGCTGCGTTCGTGGCGTGGGTCTGGGCTCGAGTTCGAGCGAGTTCCTGCTCGCTGCCTGGAAAACTAACTCACAATCTATCCAGTTTCCAGGCCCCCTCCGGCACGTTATGGAACACGGTCGTGGCGTACATGGACGATGAGCTGACTGACTCTGACTGAGCACATAACCAACTCAGCATCACTCGCGAGCTCACAACACAAACTTGCTGACCGGGCTGAGGAATCTTGCAGCCGAGTCAGAGCTGGCAGCATTCCTCTGCAAGACATGCCTTCGATGATGCCATCTTCGATGATGTCATCTTCGAGTTGGTCGCCAACTCAGTTCGTCGTTTCCGTTCACTCGCTCTGTAAGAACTGGGCTCTGTAAGAACTGGAGCTTTGCCTTCAGGTACTAACTAACAAACCGTCTGCTGTGTTTTGCCACATGAGAAGAAGGGCTCTGAAAACGAGAAGACAGCGCAGACCCATTTTGCCACCTCGACCAGGGCCAGCAGTCGGTCGGTCAAAGTTTATTTATCACTCGCGCTGCGAGCAATCCGACTCCTGCGATGATGGCGGTGGCGATGACGCTGATGGCGATGGTGATGGTGGTTCTTGTTGTCCTTATTCTTGTCATGACTCATATTTATTTTTTATTATTAAATTTAATATTTTATAAATAATAAAATGTAAATCAAAGATTAACGAACATGAAGCGATTGATTAATCTTTCTTTCTTCAGTTTCCACCATTATCGCTGTGACTTTCTTTCTAAATAAAAGCAAAAACAACAAAAGGGAAGATGAAAGAAACACTTCGCAATGGCATAAAACTGGAAATTACAATCCAGCCAGCCAGCGTGCGAAGATAGATAGATAGCTAGACAGAATCCTTGAGCGATATCTCCAGCTCAAAGATTCGAGCAGAAACCCGAACAAACAAGAGCTTAAACGCGAACCTGCACGCAGCAAGCAGAAATTACCTGAAGCTCTTCAGCCAGCGCAGCCTCCCTTTCGCGAATCTTGCGATCGCGCGGCGGGCGTCCGTTGCGTGCTGCTCGCTACCCTTCTAAGAGCACCCTAGTTCTGCAGAACCGACGCGGAACCCACCGCACTGCTCTCTCAGGCGGTAGGACCTGGTTAAGCGGGGCTAGCGCTCAAGCCTCGCCGGCTTTTTCTGGTGGCGCAATACTGCGAAAGGTGAAGAATAAAGTAAACACAGAGAGAGAGAAAATAGTAATAATCAAGTTCAAAGAATGCTGGAAATGAGGAGGGCATCGAACAAGAACAATTATCCAATGGCGGTTCGACTGTTGAGGAAGACGGCCGCTTTCGCTGGAGGTTTGGTCGGTGAGCGGAGGGAGGGGTGTCTTCGAGGGTTTCCGAACGTTGGCGCCGGCGAGCGCAGGCTCCCTGCGTGTGACTTTGAAGGTGCAGAAAACCAATTGGACGCACCGCACGGGAGATTTTTTGGCTCCTTACTCTTCGTTTTGTCGTCTTTTTTTTCCTCTTCCTTTTCTTCTTATTCTTCTGAATGAAAGAAAGAAAGAAAGAAAGAAAGAAAGATTCTGAAGCTTTTAGCATCATCTCATAGTTCGAAAGTTTTTAATATGAAAATCATTATATGTATGAAAAGATATGTATATATATGTATATACTTTTAAACAATATGAAAGATCTCAAGGGAGATAAAAGAGAAGAGAAACAATCATTCGTTTCGATAAATTACAATCAATGGAAACTTGGTGGTGTGTAGTACATACGTTCATAAGAGCCTCCGTACGAAGGAAAGGGAGAGGAAAGCAAGATTCTAAGTAAGGCTCTCAGGACCAAGCCTTCCAGGCCGATCTTGGCCAGCAAGCACGCTTTGGGAGCTCTTCTGCCAGGTTTCTTTCATCTTTTGACTCATCTTCGCTCTTTCGCCGCGTTGATCAGAAAGGTGCCCTGAACTGATTGAGTGCAGCTCAGTGACTTCTTCTTTCCTGAAAAATAAAATATAATAATTAATTTATTGTAATTATAAACATTGAATCATAATACGCATGCTACCTATATATATGTTGGTCTCTGCTCACGAGAATCGTTGTGATAAATGAGAATAGTCACTCAGTAGAATCAATCATAGCTTTGGAATGGTTGTTTTTGCTTCTTCTGCAAATAGTATTACTGTTTTCTCTTTAGCTTTTTTTATTTTATTAAAAAAAACAATTGTTTGAAAAAAGAGGGAAATAAGTAAAGCTTTGAAAGAGATGTGAGGTACAGCTACGTGAAACAATAGGAAATGGACAATGCCTGTGAAGAAAGAAAAGTGAGAACGAGCAGTTTTCGCTGGCTTCTTGCGGTATTCAAGGCGACTATGAAGAAACGAAGAACCATCGTGAATCACAATTGATGATTTAGGATTTGATTTGATTTGATTCGATTTGATTTGATTGATTAAGTTAGTGAGCGACCACTGATAAGGATGACCAATCGTGCACACGCGGAGCTAGCGGGTTTTGGGCATAAAAAACTGTCTGAGTTAATAAATAAGTACTTTGCACCAAATTACACATTCGGATTGTTGTACAATCGCGAGGAAACAAACAGCTTGTTTGATATAATCCCAATTGAATCATTTAATTGATCACGTTGATTCACTGATTGACCCGTGGATTTGTGGAATAAATTCACGGCGCCTGGAGCACTAGAAAACCATCGAATGCGAGAGACAATGCATGCAGGCTGAGGCCGACTTTGATCGAGCTCACGCACAGAAAAAAAGTTGTATCTTGAAAGCGCTGCGCAACTATCAATGTCTCAGCGAATCGACGCCGCGGCTTCCACACGCCAGCGAGGGCCAGCTGAACCGTGGGGCAGCACCTCTTCAGTTCGTAGGATTGATTGATTGATTGATTGATTGATTGATTGAATCAGATCGTTTGCATTGCATTGCATTACATTACATTGCATTGAATTGCATTGCATTGCATTGCATTGCATTGCATTGCATTGTATTCAGCCAGGGCGCACAATAAGAGCGCGGGAGGTTCGCAGAGCTGCTTGGGCTTGAAGGAAGACTCTGACGCCGCTGCGCCTAAGCGAAGAATCGAAGGTAGGATGAAGTTGAGGCGAAGTTGAGGTCTCGTTACCAAGAATAAAGTTTCGTGACCATAAGGCAGACGGACATTACGATGGGGTGCCGCGCTTCGCTGTTATGTATGATGGCGCGAACGAAGGAGCGTACGCCGGGGGGTGAGGAGCGATCGATGCGGGATTTCGATGGGCGCTTCCTCCGCAGAGGTGGAGAAGAGCAGATCAAGCTCGCATTTCTCGTGGCAGCTACTGGCTGGACGATCTTGGTCCCGAAGTTTTGCAGGAAGCGACGGCGAACGTGAAGGCTCTGGCACCCTGAAGTGGTGCTGCGAACTTGCACGCAACGCCTGCCGGTCTGGTCCACGCACGAGGGAGGTTAGGGCGTCGCTTGCGATGTGCTCGCCTGGATCTACCAGAGCTCCGAGCCTCAAGTGATCGGGGAGGATGTGGCAAACTGGTTTTCAGACAAGCTCGCTGGTTTGGGCTTAGGGAGCAGACGTGAGCGAGCGAGCCTGGGAAAGTCGGCCAACTTGAAGCGGTGGGTCGTGCAGGCCTCGCCAAGTTCTCGAAACAGCAGCGAAGAGTTTCCCGAGTCGAACTTGAGGTTTCGAAGAGCTGTCTGAAGCGCCGCTTGATTGCACAGGAGGAGACAGCGCATGCATGCGTCAACCATGAGAGCTCAGCTGTCCACTGTCTTTCATGACATTGGATTCTGAGGTCTGTCGTGTGCCCACTTCTTCGCACTTTTTCTGCCAATTCTGGGAAAATCGCCAGCGCGTTCATTCGCTGTCTTCGCAGAGCGGCTCTGGGCTGATCAAGATGTTGGTTGACACGCTCGCGAGAAACGGCGTAGCTAGCTGTGAACTTTTGCTTTGGTGGTACTGGGCTCTTAACCTAAATTGAGGCCTCAATAGCACAATCTCGTCAGCGTTGAGCATCTCATGCATTCTCTTCGGTTCTCTTCGATTCTCTTCGCTTCCCTTCTTTTGGCTTTTATTTTATTTATAAATATAATTTTTTAAGATATACAATTTTAATGTAAAAGAAACAAAATAAAACTTTTACCAACAAACAAAAAATGGTACCGTAAACCTATAATACAGCATTTGTATCAATACTCATAGATGCCTTCTATTAGGTAGATAAGAATAATAGGAAATAAGTCATTCTTCTTCCTGAACTTTAAAAATAAAACAGAAATACAAATACAAATATTGATTTCGTCAGATTGAACAAAGTCAATTTGCCAAAAAGATAAAAAAATGTCGTGAATCAGCTGAGATGATCGTATCATCATGGTAGAAAAGCAAAGTAGCACGTCACGGTCTTCTTATCTAAATTTGAGCAATTTCAATACGATAAATTTGTGACAAAGAAATACTCGAAGAGCGATAAAGAATTGGTTTCGGGGCTCCGCAGCAGACGAGGCTGCAGTCGCTTTGTTGTATAAATTTTACTTTAAATTTAAAATTTAATAAAAGCTAGTTGATACAGATATATTAGACATTAGACGATAAGTTTCGAGGGAAAGTAATTCAATGTACAAGTTAGGAATACAATCAGCACGCCCTTTCGGCCCTATATTTCAAAGGTTGCATAGAGTGCCCCATGGAAACATATTAATTAAGGGCGATCGAGTGCAACAGTAACGTTGAATGGAGTTCACCCTCTGATCCTACAAAGGTTAGAGATATAGGGCAGTCTATTTATTCAAGGTATTCAATTTACACAGCCTAGGATGGAGATCTGGATCAAATAGCAGAACTCAATCTCTGACGACGAGGACGAAACATGTTCTTTCACGAAGTTCCATCCAAGTTAAATGATAGAGAGGAGTAGCCTCTGGTGAACCTGTGTGCGCCCCTCTATCTGCGAATGCAGTCGTAAAAACGCGAACGAAAGGCAATAAATCAAAGTGAAGCGCTCTGTGTCCTTGTGGGGTGCTTCCTTCAATCGCTAAACCCTCACTTCAGTTTGTAAGCGATGCGATGCTTTCGAAACAGGGCTTGTACACTAACATCAATCATAACAAACTACTTGAATTAGCATCATGTTTGTAAATGGATTCCCACGGCGCTCTTGGGATTCAGTTTAAGGAATACCATGTGCTCCCTAAGTCAACATCAAAAGACCGATTCTTAAGAGAAACGAGGTTCTTGATCTTAGCCCTAGGGTTTTCAAGCTTTTGGGAATAGTCACGTTGTGAAACGAGGTATCAGAATGGCAATCAAGTCAGAATTGCCCTTTTAAACCCCCATAGTATTTTGAAAAGATCAAACATACTGTGACGAAGGTTTGGTAAAAGCAACTTTTCGTCAGAAGATGATTTTTATTTTTTTAAAGAAAAAAATTAAATTGATTCTGTGGTACATAATTAGTAGGTAGATAGGTAGGTATTAGCTCATTTATGCTTAGTTTATTTTATTTTTTTTTAATGGAAAATGGAAAAAGGAAAAAATTGCCTATACACGAATACATGGCGTAGCACGCGACAACTTGCACGCGCTGCTCCCGAGTCCACTGCAGCTTGTGGAGTTGGAGCCCTTAAGCTAACTTTCCAGCTCAACTCTTGAGAAAAAGTTGATGTGTCTGTACCTGATTTTTGCCATATATCTCACCCATCATTTATCAGAGGCCTGCGTGTCCATCTTGATTGGGGAGCTGTCGCGCGTGATTGTAACGCGAGTCCATTGACCAAAAGCTTGCAAATAGGCTAAGCGTGAAGCTGCTAATCAAGGCTAGATATGACGTTCGGGACATTTTGGCAGGCGAGACGAAGTACTTGACCCTCTCCGGCACGCTCCCAAGCTGGTGAGTCCATCATTCTTTTAGAATAGTACGGTAACTCCAAGATTGGTTTACAAAAGTGTAAAGGACCAACTACATCACAAGAGGCCCTGATGGCCTAGGATCAGCACCACTATTCCTACTTTCACATTAACGAATACATAAGTGCTGCAAAGGCATTTACTTAGGATACGCCATGCGGTTTAAAAACTTCTTCCATTGTTTACACCAATTGTGTATTAAAGGCCCAATGTCAGCTAAATAGGGACATGTGGCATGTCCTCGCGGCAAGATAGACGATAACACAGAAAAGACTTTCAAACGCTCCAGCAAGAGTGTCCATTAGGCAAGAAACTTGGTGGAATCGACCCGGCAATGAAAAGCAAGAAGGCTGGGTAGCTCGACACACAATAATATTAATTCTCGCTGATCGACTGAATGCTTGGTTTTAAAATCATCATGAAAAAGGTGATAGATGAGGTTAGGAAAGAAAACTAACCTTCGAAACCATTCTCTCTTTCAATAGGTGATTGCTGTTCGTCAATAGTTTGACTATATGGTAATGACGAATATTGAAAAGACGTATGACCATATTCCAAAGACCCTGGTTGTGTGAATCTGAAAACAATTACACATATACTTTAAAACACATATACTTTAAAATATTGTGAAAAAGGTCAATTAGATAGGAAGCTCCTCGTGCTTCAATCTGAACCATGTCCAGAATGTAACTTTATCTACCACTATTTGGTTTCTGAAAAGCTTCAATGTTGTATTATCACAGAGCACCAAAGAGTACTTGTTCATCTCTAGTCGACAAATTATCAGTGACCACTTTAAAGTTCAAAAGCCTTGCTGAGAACTTGCACACGCCTTTAGCGTGTTTCCAAAAGTCTATTCCCCAAATCTTTCTCAATCACTCCTCAGAGAAAGTTGAAACGCAAATGGGCCTTTCTCAATGACCCACGTATAGACAGTATATAGCATTTAAAAGTAAGTTTATTCCAAGAACTGGAGACGAAACAGATGTAAAGCTTTTTGTTTCACGGATTATAGAATAACATACTTTGCGAAATTCTGAGGCGCGTAGTTTTAAATAAAGGTAGCCATATTGGTGAGGGGCTCAGGAACGGTTCGAGTGCCTAACATTAGTTTGAACAACCCACACTGAAGTACTTTGCACTCTCATTTCTTCTAGAAACGTCAGGGAAATAGATATTAATAATCTCCTTTCTATCATGGTAAATATTGGGAATCAGGACCCATGGTAATTGCTATGCTGAGATCTCCCTTCTAAAGGATTGCGAACAAGAAATTGCTAGCAACTATGATGTACTCTAAACAATCACTATTTACATAGAACCAGAAGTACACAACCGAATGGGTGGTTATAAACTCAAGCAAGTGATAAACATACACATTGAATAGAAGAAGTATACTGAAAACCAAGTTAATGGCTGAAGAGATATGTCAACCCCAATTCTTCAATTATATGCAGTGCAGATCAAGTCGGTCTCAATCTCTTCATTATCTTACGTTAGCAAGGGAACCTTCACCTTTAAAGTCAACCTTCAGCTGGCTAGATTCTTCTCAAATGAAATCCAGAGTATGAAAGCCGTCAATACATGACTTGGTTTACACTAATAGTATATTATTAGGAAAGGTGTCAATTGAGAAAGCAAAGTATTCCAATTGGATTGAATTCAAGGACATATAACCCTAAACTATTCATGAGGAAACTCATGAGGTTCGGATTTAAGAATTTCTGATTTATCCGCAATACCATTGGTGTTAAGCGTCTTTCTCTATCTTGAAGCATACTCAATACTCGAGCAAGCTCTTTCCATGTGTCTCAAGAGAGCTATAATATGTACTTTTGTGAATGAAGACAGAATATCCCTCGATATGTTCATAACTTAGGTTGACCAAAGCTTGGAAACCCTATATCGAACAGATAGAAAAATGACTCCAGCTAGATTAAGCGTTGTAGTACAGCAAACTTTAAGTCATGCACATGGATCTGTAGGTTTTGCAGCTCACAAAATTCAAAATATTATCGGGAAAAATCTAGGTGTAGAGCCTCTTGGCTTAATTTATTTTCACGATAGTTTTTTAAAGGCTGTACAAGCAAAATGTATATTCGGGACTGGCTGCCATTATTTTCTTCAAGTCAACAGCAACAAACATAGAACTTGTTTCTGCTGCTGTGACACTTGCAATTATGCGGAACACCGCTTCTCCAGCCATAGCGACTTACTTGACGAGTTTCAGTTTACGATCACAATCTAAACGAACTGCAAAATCGTGTTTTTTAAATCGCCGAGCAGCCAAGTTGAGGTTTTGTCTTCAATCATACGTCGAAGAATCTCCGAACGGAAAAACTGCTTTTCCAGGGTCACCCCAGGTCGATAATATTGACACAGTGATATTTAAAACGGGTTGCGCAAGCTGCGGATGGCATTGCTTTTCTTAGCTTTGCTTCAAACCAAGACGCATGAACAACATACACATTTCTTCAGAACTTCAACTCCAGAGGCTAATTTGGTGTGTGGAAACGTCACTAAGCTTGAGCACAGTAAGCTTGCGAGGACTTACTTACCTGAAGTCTTCTTCATTAAGACTATGCTCCGGTCGGTGTTTTCGCAGACTCTAGGTCGCGCAAGCGCCAATGCACCTTTGCAGAAGTGGGGTCGAGCACTCTCGTTTCAGCCTCGACCACGCTCAGTGACCTTTTCGGGCGAAAACAGCGATCGCACTGACCTTGGTTGGGCAGTTGCCGCGTGCGGAATCGTGCAAGGCAATCGTGAAGCACTCTGGAATGTTGCATGGAGCGAGCTTTCGAAGCGCAGCCAGAACAATGGAAATGCTGCTAGCCAAGAACACATTACTCTTCAGGTAGAGGACCAAGTACTCATGATGGATCAAACCACCATGGATAAATCTACTTTTGTAGAAATTGCCCAGAGTGCACAGAGCGCTATCGCTACAAACCCGGAAAAATCGACAATTTTTATGGTTGATGGCGTCATTGGAAGTGGCGTAGGGGCTCATATTCGGGCTGTCACAGATGATGCAGCCACTGCTGGCCTTATGACTCTCATGCTGCGAAAGGCCCACGCGCCTCAAGAAAACGAGTCTTCCTCTGAAGACATTAGTATTACTTCTCGACCAGATGTCGTTTTGGTACACTCTGTTGTACCTGATGAGGAGGCACCTGGTGCCTACTGTGCTTCTTATGGCAAAAAGGTTGCCGTCCGTGGTAACGTTGGTTTTCAGCCTATCGCTGTAGCCCTCGCACAAGCTGTGAGCACAATCCTCACGGAGCGCAAGCGGGATCCTACCTTGTGTTTGCTTGGCAACCTCTACCTTAGTGGCAAGGAGTCGTCATCGTGCGATGCATTTATGGGTGTTGAGAATGTTGACGAATCTTCTGCAACTGTTGCGAGCCACCACCTGACATGGAACTGTGAAGGAGTTGCACCCTTGTGGAACTGCATTTCGCAATCTAGCGAGCCAGAGCTTGTGCATCTTCAGGAATCCAGCGGCGAATATGTTTGCCCTGGGCCTGAGTTCACTCGCCAACGTCTCGACAGAATCATCTTCACTGCCGAGGATTCAAACCTTACACCCACAGAAACATGTGTCAAGTCAGGTCGTTTTGCTCTCAGTGGCACAAACCAGGAGCGTGTCCTTTTACAAGCATTGGTCCACTCAAGCGGTGTGGCTGTGCACCGTGGTTTGCCCTAAGTAATCCTGCAAGGGGCCGATGCTGCGCCCGTACCTTTTCTTTTTTACCTATACAAAAAATTCTTTATTCGATGCTTGTCCTGTTAATAGATGAAGAGCTACTGGAATTCACCTGTATCTGTCAACCGGAGGCTACATTAAATTAGTAAATATGGCCAATATAGTTATTTCATATGTTCTATTTCTGCTTTGGCCTGGCTTCATGTCACACAATTTTTATGGTTTATTTTCCTACATGAGATGATGGGCCTAGTGCCAAGTGTATATCGAATCCATAGATTGTTGGTCTCTGCGTTGTCTCTCTCCATCTATAACTCTACAATGGCTCTACCAACATAAACTGATATTCCTTGCGTAGGACATAAAGAATAAAACATGTACTGCTTCCCTACAATTTCCTACATTTCCGTAAACCTGGTTCCCCATTCCCTCACATGTCAAATCGCCACGCCTCCCTATTGCTTTCTTCAATTAGGCCTAGGTACTACCAGATTCTCCGTTTTACTAACTCAGACAATCTAGCGCTACACCTACACCCTGCCGACCCTACGTAGGATAGGACACTTCTTTGTGCAACGAAGTAATATTCCCTTTACAACTACACATTAGTGTATCAACAAATGACCACCATATTCGAGCGTACCTTCCTTTTCTTTCTCCAGCAATATTCCTGCTATCGCTGCACAAAAATTGGGGTTTGAGCTGCTCTACCAGATAACTAAGCTAGTGAGTTTCATTGGAAAAGTAAACCCCATCATCGTGCGGCCCTTGCCTCTGGGTTGACCTTGCTCTGAACAAGCAGGGACCAGTGATCCTCGCAATCATTACCACGCCGCTCTCATTGTCCAGCCTCCAAATCCTGCGCTCGACCCGTTCATTCAATTTTCGCAAGCGATGTGTTGTAGATGCTGTGAAGCAAAGGAGCAGACCTCTGCCTAAATTGCCTCGAGCATACCTTCTCTTGGGTGTTGACCTAACGAGACGTGGTGGAGGTCTACTTCGATCTTGAACAAGATCGCTCGGGAGCTGCAAAGGCCCTCTCTAATCTCACCCCCACGTCCTGGTGCATCTTAAAGCCCATCGATCTCAAGGTAGTCTCGAACTGCCAAAACCTCCGCCATCCATTATCTTAGTCGCCTCCATTGAATCGTGGGTAACTTAGAACAATGCAATCAACTCACACAAAGTCATGAACCACCACCGGAAACCCGCAGCAGCCACGTTTTATGGAGGCTCGCCGAGGTGTTGGTCTCTTCTTCCGCGTGCATCGCAGTTTGGAAACAAATGCTGAAGACGGCCTCGGAAAGGCTCGATAACGCTAACGATGTTCGCCAACTTTGTTTTACATTATTTTCATAAATCGATCTATCCATTTGTTCATCGAAAAGTTGCACATCTTTGCTACCACAAGTGCCGATAAAAATAATGCAACTAACTACCGACCTGAGGGCCAACCTGAATATTATAGACAGAGAGGCCAGTCAGTCAGTCGGTAAGTCTGTTGGCCAGTCAGCTCAAAAGCAGCAACAGCACAGGCGAGTCCTTTTACCGTTGGGCCCTGATCTGGAGCAAGCTGCCCTTGGAGTTTTAGATCTATCGTAGGTCGGTTCAGAGATTTGTAACAAAACATTTTCTGTTCATATCCTTCAGCATTTCTTCACCTATAAACAACTTGAACGTAAACATACAAAGAAGCAATCGTCGCCATAGCGAACGCTCTGCTATTGTACCTCAACTCTCTCTATGAGACGGAATCATCGACTATGGACATCGCAAAGCTTCGCGCCAAAACATACAGAAGAAGGCAGGCAGTTTCACTGGTCAGCTGCGACTAACGGCGGCGGCGTCGTTAGTCCAGCTTATACTTGTATCAACCCGTTCACAGCCAAGAGGCCGTCGTTAGGTCGTTAGGTGAAGAAGAACGGTTGCCTTCTATCTGGGGTTAGGTAACTGCTAAGGTCTGCGTGAGTGGGTGGATAATGATAAGAAATATTGTCAATAAGGGAATAGTTAAGAAAGAGTGATAGTGAGGTTGATAATGGCTATGAAAAGCGTAGAGCGCAGCAAACGAGGATCTCGGAAGCGGGTCGAGCTCCTGGAGCGTGGCGGAGTCGGAGAGACTTTGAGAGGCAGCTGGGGCAGTCTCGAGTGGCTGCTGGGCCTCGAGGACGCGCTGAGCGTTGTTTGCTTGGCTGGAGGCGCGGAGATTGACTGCATTACACACGTGCAGCAGTCCCAAAACCTAACGACGAGTTCGCTCAGGTTTATTTACATACATACAATACTTGTCTCGGCAACCTCGTGGACTCTGACCCTGCTCTGCGACGAGCAATCAACTACACTGTTCGTAGTTGAGCGCAATTGTGGACGCAAGTTCTTGTGCTTTGCAGCGAGAGCAGCAAAGCTAGCTCCAAAGGAGTTGCAGGCGGGCAAACGAACTATTCAATCAGCTCGATACTCTCCGTCATCATTCACTCCATACAAATACTTACGGCAGGATAATTGACGTGCGAGAATTGACGCAAGACGCTTAACACCACGCTACCACAATGTCCGAGGGCGTCCACGCCGCCAAGGAAGTGGCGCCCCATGAGGTAGTCCTAATCATGCTACACTACCTTCGCAGCAAAGGTCTTAAGAACAGTTTTACCACACTGCTCGCTGAAGCCAAGCAACACTGGAAGATCTCAGAACCTAGTCCTGGATCCCTCCGTGATCTAGGTGCCATCCTTCAAGATTACCTGCGCCTTCGTGCTGAGAAACTCCAAAATGCATTAGCTCTCCGTGACTCTGGGCTGCACAAAGAGACCTTAGATTTCATGGAAAAGCTGTCTGTACTTGTGCAGGACTACGCCATCGTCAAAGAACGTGCTCTTGAGCGTGTCTCGAGCAACGAATACTCCGACCGTCGCGTACGCATCTCCTCAAGCAATGGTCCCATCAACGGCAGCGGGAATGAGATGGACCACAACACTAGCAACAGTGGTGCTGGAACAACAAGTATTCATAATGGCAGCGCATCAGCTGGAGTCCATACTAGCTCAGGGTATCCTGGTAAGAAGAAGGTTTCTGCAGGTGCCCAAAATGTGCCGTTGTCTCAGATGCACGGGAGCAGCGACACAAAGTCGTCGTCGTCAGCCTCTCTTTCTGAAGTCGTAGGATCCATGACAGCGCAGCTCAAACAAAGAAATGGCAAACAGCAACAACATCAGCAGGTCTCCTCCGGCGCGCACTCCAAACAGCAGCAACCGCATAAGTCGCGAAGCAACAACGGTTTTACCGGATCATCGCACTCGATGAGCGATGGCGAATCATTTAGCTCTCTCGGGCATACGCTTAATTCGAGCAGTGCGTCATACATGAGTAGCAGAAACCTACCGCCTACCAGCAACAACAACCCTTCGTCGTCGATGAATAACGGAGGTAACAATCATAACCTTCAATCAGGCGGCAACGGGAGTGGCGATGTCTCATCGAACAAGCATCTGAGGCAGAGGTCCCAGGAGGATATGGCCGCCCCTTCTCTGCCAGGTAGTAACTCCATGTCTAACATCGGTGCCTCCGGTGGTCACAATGGCGGCGATTCAACACCGACAATGACCCCGCGGCGATCAAGATCTGGACGCCCCATCCGTCCTCCTTTGATGTCTGACCAAACCCCACCGACAAAGACAAACCTGAGCCATTCAGTTTTGTCATCGTCTAAGCCATCTCATCTTAACGATAGTTTGACCTTCAGCAACATTAGCTTTTCTAATGCTTCGCCAATTGAGAAGGATTGCAGCACATCTCGCATCCGGATGACACCCTTACATGACCATGAACTCTCTCTTGGTCCCTTAGAAAATACGTCTGGATCGCCCATTTTCACCTTTGATTTTGATAACGGGCGCACGAGCCGCAGCGTCCTTGCTCCAGGTGACGAAAGTCTGGGCTCAATTCTGGATGGCAACTCACTTCTTGGAAGATCTAACATATCTCAAATCTTGAGAGAAGATTCTTCTTTCAACACTGGGCTTGACGGTAACCAAACGCATAGTGTGGCACCACTTAATGTGACTGAAGCCTTGAGAGCAGCAACTGCTGGCCTTAATTCGGTATCACAAAGCACACCTCAGAAGCTGGTAGGTCCCAAGTCTGCTGCCTCCCATCACCGCAAGAAAAGTGACCACAGCAAAGACGAACTTGATAGCAGCAGCTCAGCTCGTCGTAAGCGCAGGATAACACCTTCTTGCATTTCACCAAATGTGAATAACAGCCCCCCTCCATCATCATCATCCTCAACATCATCTAATTCAAACAACACTCAAGCCAAACGAAGGAAAACATCCACAAGCTTTCGCTCACCAATGAGCACAGCAAGCAACAGTAGTCGTAGCCGTCGGGGGCCTTCAGGGAGCCCTATGCCGACCAAAGCTGGTGGACCAGCTTGCGGATCTGCAGCAGGAGACAAACTTGCAGTTGGCGTAGATGTGGACTCTTTCTTGTCCAAGGTCGCGTACAACTAGGAAGAAGCTCTTTCGCCTCCCAGTCCATATTTCCAAAGGTAGCCGTTCGTCCGATCGGCACATACTCAATCTAATCAAACGCTACACAATGATACCTGGTTGCCGCTACTACTTAGATGCCTTCCTTCGCCGCAGAGATTTTGATGTAAGTGTCCAGTTCTTGCAGACTCTCTCCAAAACTACTACTATTACTTCTTCTACTACTACTATTCTCTTCGTGTTTCAGCTGAAGGGTCTCATCAACTTTCTTCATTCTGACCTGGAAAAGTATTTTGCCGATGCAAAGCTTCAAATTTTAAACACAGCAGCAGCCAGATCCCACCCCCCTCTAAAACTCAACCAAGCCCGCGCGCCTTCGTCGCATGGATCGATGTGTGATAATCGTACATATAATAATAAATTCAATCAAGCCAAGTTCTCACCTGATATCAATCAACTCTTGACGTATCAATCCTCCGTGCAAAATCAAAACTTGCGTCCAATTGTTCATGATGGAAACATAGTTGCCTCTCATACGAGATTGAAAAGTTGGAGTTATGACCGACATTGCATTGTACCATTCATCACTACTTTTTCACCGCATCATAAATAATTATTGCTATCGAAGTAAGTTCTATGCATTTCCTAGCTCCTGCTTAGATCCTTAGCATGAGTTCGCAAACCTCACTTCCAATCCATGACAAATGCACTTTTCGCAGGTCTAGAGATTCATTCTTTCATGAACACGCCCTGAAGCAAACTTCACGTCACTCGAAGCAAGCAATTGCTCTATTTAATAATATTTAGTTAGGTTCAGAACTGCAAAAACTTAATTATTTGGGATTGGAAAGCTGTTCATTATTGAATTCAGACTATTGTACGTTGGCTACGCCAGCACTTTCTGTTCAACTTGAACCTTAGGTACCTATCACAGCCCATACTCCGTTTCTTGGATAGGCTATATATAACTTTACAGGCTACTGTAATGCACAATTCTTATTATTCATTCTCGAGAAATATTTTCCATTTCGGTGGTTTGCGTTTCCTCCCAAGCTCCTGGTTAACTCTTTCTGGACCCAGCCAATTAGATAACGTGCAATGTCTCCTACTTTAAATCCAAAATCGGAACTCAGGTTTCGAAGATGTTCTTGACAAAGCACGCCCGGTTGGCAGTGGATATATCTTCGTTCAACGAAATTCGCGTGTAAACTTTAACTCCGCGAGCGAGGAGCCCTTGCATTGGCCGTGTTTGGCTGCAGTGATTCCTACACGTTGCTCACGTTTGTTTGGAGCCCGTCACAAGCCTCGCGTTTTCGAGGCTCTCTATGTGCACGTACACCCTGGGCCAAATCTCGAGTTCTCGGTCTTCGAGTTGCTTTCCTATCTTTTCTTTCATGCAAGAGAGGGAGGAGGATCTTGGACCGCTCAGCGTCGTCTCGCCGTCTCTGCTTTCCGCTCTCTACTAAGAATTGGGGCAAACACGATCTGATACATGCAGACTGAAGATGCGGCTGAAGGGATCTTCACGTCGTTTGGATGCAGCGCAATTGTTCAAGGCTTGAACGCAATCAGAAAAGGATTGGACCATAAATGTGCGAGGAAATCAATGCGTACGTAGATAAATAGCTGCGTTCTTACTACCTGACTGAACATTTATGTAATTATAGAAATCAAGAAATCAAGAGACCAATCAACCAAACTAAAACAAACCAGAATTTTTTTAAATAAATTAAATGCAATTCAATTAAAAATAATAATAAAATAATAAATAGAATGAAAACAAAAAACCCAGGCATATCTTCATATCTTCGCCTGTTGCTTTCTTCGATTAGCAACGAGTATTGCATTGCTTGTGGCGCAACGTAGAATCCCGAGCGCGAAGAACAGCGCAGACGAGCTCAGTCTCTACAATCTGCTTCACCCAGAGCGTTCTTTCATGCAATGCTTTGAAGGTCACTTAAGAAGAAAAGAAAAGAAATGAGTGGCAGGTGAACAAGCAAACAAACAACTCGAAACAAACATGCCTGGTTCGGAATATCAGGTGGCATACGCACGTACGCCACTTCGTCTTTCCGAAGTGAGCTGACTTTGGCAATTCGCAGTAGCGAATCAGCAAAAGGCCAGCGAGAACTTTGTTGAAGTTTGTTGAAAGGCCGCACGAGCCTCTCCAAAGTCCCTCTTCAGAGACTTGGAATCGGGCTGGCCTTGCTTGCTTGCTTGCTTGCTTGCTTGCTTGCTTGACCCATGAACCAAAACTATGCACCAACAACAGCAGATTGACAGGAGAAGCTCCTAGAAATTGCAAGCTTCAATCAGCTGCGCTGCTGCACGTCTGCGTGGCTTCGAGCTGGTCTGCGCGGCCCTGCGTGCCTGGGCAGGCCTCCTGGAGACCAGTTCGCGGCAGGCAGTTCGGCGCTTCACGGCAGTTCTGGCGTCGGCATCTTCCTCGTGCACGATCGTCATCAGGCAGGCAAGACCTGAGTTCGGAGGCGCCAAAGCAAGCAAGCAAGCAAGCAAGCAAACAAGCAAGCAAGCAAGCAAACAAGCAAGCAAGCAAGCAAGCAAGCAAGCAAGCAAGCAAGCAAGCAAGCAAGCAAGCAAGCAAGCAAGCAAGCAAGCAAGCAAGCAAGCAAGCAAGCAAGCAAGCAAGCAAGCAAGCAAGCCTTGAGGTTGTAGCGATGGTTCATGCCTTTAACCTGACATCGTTGCAGTGGTGCTCCATGGGCAACCAAGAGAGCGTGCCGAGCGAGGTTTGCCGCAGCAGCTCAGGTTGCGTGCAAGCATTTCGTCTTGGAAAACGGCCTCCGGTTTCTACAGTTCGTGATGGCCTGTGAAGGTCTGTCTGACTGTCTTGCCTGGAGCGGCATGGTTTCCTGGGGGCTTTGTGTCTCCGTTTTGCTTGGTCTTGGCGCTTGCTGCGACCAAGTCGAGCGCATCGCCATGCACACGAAGTGCCGTGCCAACCTACCTGCTGTTTCTGGCGAACTGCATAAATCAAGCTGGAGGAGATAGGAACTGCTTGGTCGTACCGAGCGCTCCCAGCGAGTCCAGGATGCTGCGGATTTGCAACGTTGAGGACGCTCGCTGCCTAAATTTGTACTACTACTGCTTTGCTGTCGGAAGCGGCATGAGGAAGAGCGAGATGCCACAAACTCAAACAAAGATCGCAGCTGCTGCTGAGTCATCCAACCTGGTAGATCAGCGGGAACCAGATAGCGAGCATGCAAGAAAACCTGCAGGGCAAGGATCGTGCCGACTTTGCTTCATCTGCCACGCCCATCTGCGTCTTGGATTTTGTCTTCTCGTTTGTGATTCATGGCTTCAAGACAATTTATAATTAATTCATCATAATTTATAATTATTTATTTATTTATTTATTTATTTATTTATTTATTTATTTATTAAAATAAATAATAAAAAAGAGAAAACATATTGAATAAATAGCTCACTCAGTACCAAAGGGCCCTTCAATTAGAGCAAAATACTTTTTTCTTTTTCTTTTTCTTTTTCTTTTTCTTTTCCTTTTTCAATATAAAAATGAGCTAATTTTATATAGGTATCTGCACGCTATACGCCGAATCGCTCGGCGATACTGAGCTCCGGCGAGGGAGCAAGTGAGCTCGCAACGATGCCGCAACGGGGCAGGCAGCGCATCACCAATGCGGCCCTCTCGCAAGCCACTTGGTTCTCGAAGATGCCAAACGCCACACCTCACTAGGTTCTTCTCCAAGCCATGTTTTACCTATGGGCGCCTTTTTCAGTGCCTCGCTCTTCAACATACGTGTGTCTCATTTTTTTATTATAATTTTTTATTTTTATTTTTTTATTATTCTATTTGATTAATTTTAATTAATAAGTTTCTATAAAATTGAATCATATCATATCCATCGATTGATAGGGCGCAAAACTAACGAACCTACAGAACTTCCCATCGATTGATGGGTTTTCAAGATGGGAAACAACAACAACTTATGAAATTAAGCTTCGAGCTCCCAAACAGCAGCAGCGGCATCTCGAAGAAGAGGAGCCGCATCCGGGCAGGCCGTCGCCATCACCGACCCCGCGCCGGGCCACGCTCCCCGCTCGCATTTCGAGGCGCCGCGAGGGCTCGATCCTGCGGCGCAGGAGGATCGAGATTTCTTCGTTTTTCTAACTAGCTAGCAGAATTTTGGAGCGCCCATATTGAGGCCCTATCAATAGATGGACCACACATGCACAGCAATGAATGCAAAGTGCAGCGCATGCCTGATGAAATTCACAGCTTGCTTTGCTTAGCTCGCAGGTTGATTGAAAGCGCTTCGCAGAGCGTACCTCCACGGAGCGCGGAGGTTGCAAGCGAGCGAGCTAGCAAATTCAAGCTCGAATGCACTCGGTCTGCGACTCGCTGCAGGCGATGGATTGATCCTCTGCTCTGCTCTGATGTGCTCTGCTCTGATGTGCTCTGCTCTGATGTGCTGCTCGTGGGGCGAGCCGCTTGGACTTTAGTTTTGACTGCCGCTCACTCTTAGAGCAGAAGAGCAAGGCATTCCATTCAACTCAAGGCAGTGAGTGGGCGTCCAAGAGTACATCTGCTGACTGACGTTGGAGACAATGCAAATGCCACCCGGCATTGCCACCCCAGATGGTCTTGAGCTGCCATGAAAGCGGCGGCGGCGGACTCCCTCGTGAGCGAGACGCAGGCACTCTCCCTTGGACGCCCTGCGTGAACCCTGAGGAGCGGCAAGCGCGATTTTCCACGGCGGAAACGCTTCGAAGTACCCTGCAGAACTAGCCATAGCTAGCGAGCGAGCAACTGCCCACCGCGACGAATGAACGCTGCTGCTCGAAGACAGACCTCGAGAGAACGTCAATAGCCCGAACGCCGTGCTCAGAGCGGCAGGCCGGCTTGAGGTCCTTCAAGCCGTCTTCGTCTTCTCCCTCCAAGTCCGTCTTGTGCAAGCAAGTTCGCCTTTGGCCTCTCCTTCACCGCATCTATAGCCGTTCTACGAGAGAACGGACTCGAGGAGGATTGGACCGCGCAAGATGAGAGCCCAGAGATATGCACGGCTTTTAAGGCCTCGATCGATCGATCGATCGACGCGATCTTGAGGTTATTGAGCAACTGTCTACAACACTTGCCTTGGCGCGAAGAAGATGAAGAAGAAGATGGTGGCGGTGGCGGTGAAAGAAGAAGTAGGATGGAATCGAAACGATTGCATGTTGAGTTATTCTATCCACTGCTTTCGGCATGCCTTGGTACCTGTGTATCATCTACCTACCTGCATACTACCTACTGCAAGCAGAGTTCAGAATGCACGAGGGCGATCGATGGATCCTCCGCTCGGGTTCTGATCTCCTCCGTTGCCTTCACTTGAAATATTGAGCGATTGAATACCCATCGATCTTCACGAGGCATGGTTCACGCGTCATGAATCGTGGATCATTAGAATCACCGCGAACCATGAATCGTGAATCAGCGTGGTGGCCGGTTGAACTTTCCGCCAACGATGCAAGCAAGATAAACGTTGGTGTCCCACCACGAAGCAAAGGCAAAAGGTGTCTGTCTGTCTGTCTGTCTGTCTCTGCAGCGCTTCAGCACTATGTTGAACCCGTGTGAACGAGGCGCCTCATCATCGCACGAGATGAGCAAT
Source organism: Schizochytrium sp. TIO01 (assembly GCA_004764695.1). Classification (NCBI taxonomy): domain Eukaryota; class Bigyra; order Thraustochytrida; family Thraustochytriidae; genus Schizochytrium; species Schizochytrium sp. TIO01. Next base: position 511,812 of record SMSO01000007.1, read on the forward strand.
ATTCAGAAGCCGACTGCAGAGGGGTCCGTCTGTGTCTCTGCAAAGAGCCACGACGGCCGCCAATTTGAGGTCACGCCGAAAACCGGGGCCTGAGTCGAAAGGCTCCAGCCAGCCAGCAGGGCGCTTTCCCTCGAGCGAGTGCGGTTTCCGAGGAGGTCGCACAAAGCAGTTCTGATCGGAACCCCTGGAACATAAGGAGCGGAAGCAGAAGAAAAAAAGAAAAAAAAAGAAGAAAAAAAAGAGGGAAGACTTTTGGGGAACAAAAGTTGCTGCGAATAAAAGAATGGCTCTGAATAAGCGAGCCAAAAGAGGGCGATGGCGAATGAGGGAGGCCACGGCAGGACGGTGAGTGCGTCCTCGTGAGGGCTGCCGAATTAAATTCCGGGGCTTGAGCATGGCCTCAACGAAGAGTTTCCTTATTTGTGCGAGGTTCTTTCGCTCCGGATTCCCTGATCCATGGTCTTGGTGTGGAAAGAATGTCTTTAGTGTTGAAACACTCGAAAAACACTCTCTCTCTCTCTAAATATATATATATATTTTTAATTTAATGTTTTGTTTTGTTTTGTTTTGTTTTGTTTTGTTTTGTTTTGTTTTAAAATTAAGTTTGTATATGAAAATAAGTATAAATAAAATTAGAATAAAAGCTCTCTCCTTTGCATTGTAAAAGGGAGGTAAGATCGTTTTGCAGTGGTGCCTGTGAAGGAAAGTGAATGAATCAAAGTCAACTTTGGAGAGCGTTCAAGCTCGTTCATTTGCTCCCTGAGCCGGCGACGATGGCTGGAAAAGATGTGCTCGGCCTCTGCGAGTGACGCCCACGTCTCGAAAAGCTCTCGGAAAGTACCGCGTCTTAGAGTTGGTTGAATCCGACTGCGATGCAGAGGCAATCTTCTGCAAGAAAGAAAGAAAGAAAGAAAGAAAGAAAGAAAGAAAGAAAGAAAGAAAGAAAGAAAGAAAGAAAGAAAGAAGGACAGAGAATAAATTGTTATCAGTGTGTAAGTGTATCTTAGCTAGGAAACGACTGCTTTGAGAATATATATGAGCGTGAAAGCAGAAAAGAAGAGACTTGAAAGCAGGAACTCGAAGAACTCGAAAGTACCTAATCGCTCCGTGGGAATATAATGCGCAGCATACACATGCAGTTAGCAGGGATTCAATGAAAGTGGGTAAAAACATGGTTCATTACTATTTGTAGTGTTATAAATGAATGAATAGAAGTCATTATATTAATTTTTTTAATTTTTTTTTTAAATATAAGGAAATGGAAAGATCATGTTGAGGAAGAAACAAATCGGAATCGCCTCGACCCGAGGAAACCAAGTCAAACCAACTCAATTATAAGCAAACACGCAACAGCAGAACGGTGGGTCTGTAAATCACAAACCCGTCTTGCTTCTTTCGCAAACAAGTGACCTGCCTCTCAAACTTAAGCGAAGCAAAGCAAAGCAAAGCAAAGTATAGCAAAGCTTCGCTTATAAAATACAAGAAACAAGTCTCTGTCCAAGATGGCGCCCAAAAAGGAACTCCGCGTGATCTCTATGGAGGAGGTGAAGAAGCACAACTCCGCTGATGACTGCTGGCTCGTGCTCTGTGGCAAGGTATACGACCTCACTGACTTCCACAAGGCCCACCCTGGCGGCTCTAAGATTATCACCAACCTTGCTGGCAAGGACGGCAGCGCCCCTTTCCAGCAGGTGCACCCTGCAGATATCGCTGAGAGACTTCTCTCTCCAGATGTTGTCGTGGGCAAGATTGACCCCGAAACCCTTTCTGCTGACGACAAAGCCGAAGCTCCCCAGCAACATGATGACTCCGAGCCTTCTGAACCCATTGAGCTTGAGCTGCATCACATGTTGAACGCCTTTGACTTCGAGCAGGTGGCCAAGCTCAAGATGAACAAGGAGGGATGGTCGTACTACTCTAGCGGTGCCGACGACGAAATCACGCTCCGCGAGAACCATAACGCCTTTCAGAGAATCTGGCTTAGACCTCGCGTCATGGTCGACGTTGCCAAGATCGATATGAGCTCGAAAATGCTGGGATACGACACTTCAATTCCTCTGTATATCAGCGCCACGGCTCTGGGCAGATTGGCGCACCCTGACGGTGAGACTGCTCTGTGCAAGGCCGCTCAGGCTTCTGGAGTGCTACAGATGATCCCGACATTGTCTTCCTGCTCATTAGACGAGATGCTCGAGGCCCGGGCACCTGGCCAGATTGTCTTCTCGCAGCTTTACGTGAACCAGAACCGCGAACGTACCCTCGAGTACATTCAGCGCATCGAAGAGGAGGGTGTCAAGGCTCTCTTCATTACCGTGGACGCCCCTCAGCTCGGCCGTCGCGAGAAGGATATGCGTAACAAGTTCTCAAAGGAGGGTACCAACGAACAGAAATCCGACGAGTCTCAGGGCAAGGTCAATCGCGACCAGGGCGTCACCCGCGCAATCTCGTCATTTATCGACCCTAGCCTGAACTGGGCTGACCTTGCATGGTTCTTTAAGCACACAAAGCTTCCTATTATTCTCAAGGGCGTACAGTGCGCTGAGGATGCGGTGCTCGCGTTCCGCTACGGATGCGCAGGTGTGGTTCTCTCCAACCATGGAGGTCGTCAGCTTGATCTTTCACGCTCTGGTATCGAGATCCTTCCTGAGGTCATGGCCGCTCTCCGCAAGGAGCCTGGATACTCGAAGGAATACTTCCAGGTCTACGTCGATGGTGGAATTCGCCGTGGTGCTGATATCTTCAAGGCTATTGCTCTTGGAGCTACGGCTGTTGGTATTGGCCGTCCTTCAATTTACTCTCTCGCAGCGTTTGGCCCTGAAGGCGTTGAACGCATGATTGAAATCTTCAAGGATGAGCTCGAAATGTGCATGCGCCTCATGGGTACGCCCTCAATTAACCACATCTGCGAGGAGCACGTCATCACCAAGAACCTCGACGACCACTTTGCCATGCAACCGCGTGACAACTTGCTCTTGGATACTTACGAGCCCATCCGCACTGCCGGATTTGGCAAGGAAAAGAGTAAGCTCTAATTTATACTGTCTTTCCCCACACCATACCTCCTGTTTTCTCATGTCTTTGCTGGGACAAGACCGAGCCCTAACAACTATATACACTTACAGCTTTCATCTCCATTACTTACACATACATGACCCACATTCGTCATTCCAGCTCTAACATATCATGATGTCCAGTCCAACATGGCACCTAATTAATTAATTTGGCCGAATGCCCATTTCTTCTCGTTCCTCTGTTTTGGATTTCTTCGCGTTGTCTGCTACTAATGACTAATCTGAGCTCCCTGCCGAAATTACAAAGAGGGAAACTAATAATAAGCTTACTTCTTCGTTAGTCACATATTTACAATCACGCGGTATGATACTTCGCGCTACTCTGCTATTCAGAGGCAATTTTATAATTTGGATAAATCAAGTACTCGGGGCAAAATACTGTTTCTGTCGCTGACAGACTTGCGTTTTTGGAGCAGTAGTGCCCTCATATAGTGCCTCCATTAGTTACAGATAATCTTTTTGTTCATTCGCTAGTTTGCTGATTATTATAAAAATAGCTTTAATCAACATGCATCCTTGAAGTTTTATTCTGGCTTCTTCCTTTACAAATACTTCGAAATCAGCAGCTTTCCTTCAAATCATATCTCGATTATTATTCTCCTCCACAACATTTTTTATTTGAGCCTAGTCAAAAGAGCTCCTGTTCACTGGATAAAAATCAAGCAGATATGGTACAAGATTTTTCAACTCTCTTAATTAGTCAAAGCAGAGCGGAGTATATATTCGGATCACAAACTTCGTTGTTAATTGGCACAAAAAATATGCTTAGTAAACACTAAATCTAGAAAAGTTAGAGAATTTATTGGTGCAGTTAATGAGTTCATCCAAGAGAGTTTTTTTAGTTTTCTTTTAAGAGAAGCGAAAACCATTCCTGTTAAGGATCACTTCTGATGTGAATCCCTCACATTTACAGCAAAGAACCTTACCTAGAAATCATTATGAACGACTGGGTCAGTGTAGGCTTTGTTCAGAAAGAGGAGGAGATATAGACAATGCAGATTGACTTTTATGGCGATGGTAGAATATCATCTTGCGGTTCTTGATCCAAAACCTCACTGCCCGATCCAGATGCAGTTGACAGATTATCCCGACCGTCATAATCATCACCCACAGACCCACCCGGGTTTACAGCTTGATCACTTGCAGCATCGTCTTCATCCATGTAACCGAGTGTTTCAGTGCCCGTAGGAAGATCGTCGTCGTCCTCATCTTCTTCGTCGCCGCCCTCATCATCACCTTCAGCACCAGCGTCGTAGCCAACCTCAGCTCGGCTTCGTGGGAGTGGAGCCTGTGGCGGGGCACCTTGTATGGCCTGCATCACCCCCCCTTGATGAGATTGCGCAGACCCAGCTGAATTCTGTTGACCAGCTTGTTGGTTCGCTGCTACAAGCGAACTTCCAGCAACTCGGTTCGCCGCCACAATGTCTTGCTGTTGCTGCTGTTGTTGCAGCATTTGTTCCTTCGCGGCACGCTTTTCCATCGCTTCACAAGGGTTATTGACGGGGTCGAATGGCTCACGAATGATTCGCGCGTGCGAAGGAGCAGGCTTCGCACCCTGTCCACATGCAACCCACCCACTTTCAGGCGGCATCGTGCTGGGGTTGCCATGATGAGAACTGTAGTAGTCGGTGTCACTGTTCGTACCGGGTTTGGCAGAAAGTTCAGAAATATACCATGTGTACTGCTTGTCCTTTACTTGACATCTATACAGATTGTACGGTCGAGATTCAACGAACTTTACAAACTTGGGAGTCACAGAGTCAATCTGATTGCTCTCATTCGGTTTGAAGTATCCATCAAACGAAAAGGATCCATTGCACTCAGGAGTTGCGGCGCCTTTGACAAGGATCGAGACCTTTTGCGGAACAATAGGTCTAAAGCAAACATCAGGGTTTGCCATGGCTGCAGCTCGCGCAAGCAAACGAACAGTTCTACCCTTTGCAATCGTACGCGTAAAAACATCCAGGTTGCCTCCTAGGCAGCGGTCGTAAGAGTGGGTGTCTAGCCAGTTAGGCAACCAGGGCACCCAATGCGAACTATACTCAACCATCCAAGATCGTACACCTGAATTTACATGGAAGAGCTGGCCCAGCATTTTAGCAAGACTATAAGCAGCATAGACATTGATCTGGTACATCTCTTCCGTTTCAGGATCATAGTACATGTTCTGGGGGTAACGTCCACCAGCACGTTGTTGTTCCTGACGCGCAGCAAGTGTTTTCGCCTCTTTGCTCAAAAGAATAACCTGGTTCAAGCACTTGCCTACCAAATCCTGACTTCGCTCAATCGAATGACCATCCTCGATAGATCCTAACATACCTAGAGCAAGACACAAAGACTTAATCTTGTGACGAATTGCCTCAACAGTGGCATTGGCAACATCCACTAGTCCCACAGTATTCTCTAGTTGTTGGTGAAGACTAGTAATCACATGCCTAGACAACTCAATATCGCCCTTACAAGCATGCGCCAACAAAACTGCACCGGGTCTGGGATCGCGGCGCGCAATCAGGAGCACAAAGTTCTCGGGAAGAATGGCAGCATTATTCTGGGCCACTTGGCAGGCTGGAGTTCCACGAGCAAAGCGTAACGCCGATGAGTGACGCGCCTGGCGAAGGAACCAATCCAACGTGCTAGCACGGGGGTCAACTTCTCCGTTTGCAGTGACTAGGAAACCGGATCCAGCCTCATCCTGCTCTTCTAAATCGTCCTCATCGTCCTCATCATCAACACTAGCCAAAGGATCTTCAAAGTAACCAGACCGCCGCATGAGCTTACTGTATGAATCTTCAGTTGTCTTTCCTGTCAAGAGAAGAGACAATGAGTCCACCAGAGCTGTCAGATCACCATCATTAGGCCCTCCATTGGCCTGCTGATGACCTTGATCCATTGACCCCCCACGGTGCCTGTTACTTTGTCTTGTTGCAGACTCCGCAATCTGATATACGCGTAAGAGCAAAGCAGGTACATCGCGTTGTAGCAGACTGTCCCGAAGATAGTCAACACGGCATAGCATTCGCCAAACAGCAAAGTACGGCCTTAAAAAACGATAACTCGGGGGGATATCAAGGGGCATCATTTCGCACATCACATCTACGAACTGGGAAAGAATAGATTCTAATTGCAACTTGAAGGCATCCGAAAGATAATCAGCGGGACTTGATATAGCAGTAGTAGCCAGTTTAATCACCTCTTCCATAAGATGGATAATCACACCACGTGCTGTCTTTTCGCTGCAGCGTAACAAAAGAGGTTCTAATGAGTCGTGTCTCCCTGTAGACTCCGTTAGGGTACTCAGGAACCATGGCACCACATCAGGACCGATTTCAAGGCTCTTTTGCAAAGCGCCTCGAATAGCAATGTCCCACATGCGCAGACGCGGTTTCTGCGTGTAGATGCGCATAGTTGCCCGAGTGTACACAACTAGAGCCATTTTCAAGGTGGACTCAAAAGTGTCTTTATCATGTGACGAAATCAATAGCAGCTGATAACAGAAGTCCATAAAAGTCGGAACCATGACCAAACCGTGACGCATGGTGCGCTGATTGTCTTCCCAAACATCTTGCTCGATACCTTCTAGACGATGCTTGGCTGTAAGTGCAAGTCGTGCCTGTCGAATCCATACCTGCATTTTGCAAACAATCTTGCCTACTTGAGCAAAAGATAGTGAACACAAGCCCTGTTCAGAATACACATCAGACGCTGAAGCTACTAGAGTGGACACGGAACCTTCTGCTAAAGGTTGAGGCAGGCCCCTTGGCATTGCCAATTTGGGTTCTCGTGGCACAGTCCCGCCAATTGTTTTCGGTCCATTTACGAGTTCATAAAGCAACAGATACGCGTTATTATCTCGAGCACCATACTGCTTGAACTTGCCCATGCCGCCCATACCCATATTGGTCATCCCGATAGACGAGTTACCTCCCGAACTCCAACCGGCTTGAGCTCCGCCATTATTCAAAGGTCCGCCAAAGCATTCCTCCTCAAGGTTGCGAACGTCAAATGGAGTCACTCGTTCGTCATCAAATCGGAACCAGGCCCCAGATCTTCGATCCTTAATGAAGGAGTAATAGTGGCCAAAGTTCGCGCCAGAGCCCTGGTGCACTACCACACCACAAAGCTCATACTCAGTGTTTGACTTGTTAAGTGAATCATCTTCATGGCATTCAGACTGTGGTTCCCCGAGGCTCTCCTCACGTTCGTTATCATGTGGCATCATCGGCGAGCTTCTACCTGCACTAACAGCTACTGCTTCATTGCCTAAACCAGAGGCATCAGAAACAGCGTGAGCAGAGTTTGGCTCGTTTGGTTCCACTGTGGCTGACTGGCTCTGGCGTGCCTCCTCATCAAACTTCTCCATCACGGCAGCACGTGTAAATCTGTACAAGTCAATGCGGTGTTCAAAACTTACGCGATGGTTCAGCTTAGTTGGCTGCATGATCTCATAATCAAAATCAAATCGCTGAAGCTGTACGACGAGCACAGGCGGTAGCTTTGAAAAACACTTGATCTGATCCGCTTCAAAACGTCGCTCCTTGTCCATCGCGTTACAAACCTCACATTCAAGGCCACTAAGTTTTTCTGCCTTAAACCACGATTCAAGGGCATCATCAAGTGAGTGTAATGTGGGGCCTGCCATTCCGCTTCGAACATTAAGAGTAAGGAATGGTGTGCCAACCTCGGATTCAGTTCTATGCTTACCCTCGCAATTGCGTACGTTCATTGTACACGTGCGAACGTAAAGCATGTCTTGCAAAGCCTTGCATTGCATTCGGCCCTGCGTCGTATCCTCCAGGTAGTCCACGAGCCGTGAGTAGAATTCAATAGCGTCATTCTGAGAAAGGTGGCCATCCATAAGCTTGAGCGCTGCAGACTCGTCAACGAACCCACGGGGATTAAAATACCGCTTGTCTGAATTTTTCAGAAATGTAAACGTGTATTGCAAAGCTCGAAGCAAGCGGTTTTTCTTGTGGTCTCTCATCCCCGGGATGTTGTTCCACAGGTACTCGGCTCCACCGTCCTCACCATCCCCTTCCAGGTCGTTATCATACATATTCTGACTCGGACTTGCTGCCTTATTGCTAGATACGATTGAGCCCAAGACACCAGGTGAATGAAGGATCCAATCACGTAATTGAGGCGCCATAAAAAGCTGTTGCAGTACCGAGTTCTGATAGCAGGTAGCACCTTGGTTCACAAGCCCAACAAAGCCGGAAGGGGATTTACGCGAGTCTACGGGCTTGAAATTCCAGTCTAAGCGACCCTGTCTATTCACAGGAACTGGGGTGTCCAACACAAACTTGTGGGTCGCCTCGGATAGCCACTTGAGACAAATATTGTCTGCCTCAGCCATGAGACGCAGCAAACCAAATGCACGAGTACGAATGTCGGGTAAGGATGCAATAGCGCTTGCACGTTTTTTGTTTGGTGTTGGTACAGCCATGAGAAAGCGGTGGAATAATGATTCCATCAGAGGTGTGCACATTGAATCATCTTGGCAGATGGCTGGATTCTTTTGCAAAATGAGCTCCATTAGATCAAGATAACCAATTAGGGTATCATCGAGAAGCTTCAGTGTCACTGTCTTAATGGCATTGTATTGCGCAGTGTCTTCATTTTGCGTTGGGCGCCGGACCTTACCTGGCCTCAGCTTGAAGCACTGAGAGCGAAGGGCAATGTTGAAAGGGCTCAATAGCCTTGCTTCACGACGAATCTGTTGTCTTGTTAATGCAGGATACTGAACAAGACGAGCAATAATGATGCGAGTGAAGCTTTCCACACGAAAATGGCGCTCCGCAATCTGAGTACGAACAAAGGCAAAGTAATCATCACACGTAGGGCAGTTCTTAGGAGTAGTGTAGATGGTCTCGCGAGCAAGAGCTTCGACGGTGCGAAGGTTCTCTTGAGAAAATGTGCATAGCATAGACAGCAAGTCTCGAAGCATTTCCCGAACGATCGGAAAACGACTCAGGGAAAGAACGTCAACGATAGATTTAGCACCAATCCAAGAATCTTGATTCAGACGTTGTTGCTCAGCTTGCGAAGAGAGAAAGTCCGAACCGAGAGACTTATCAGCCTGCAAGAGCATGAATGATGTCTGTACAGCGTCAACTAAGACATTGAGCATTGCATCATCGCTGTCATTAATAGCATCATCACGTTGGCCAGAAGATGAATCTCCTGAACGGTCTAATGAGAGGCCGTAGTCATCATCAGAATACCCTAGAGGAGCAGCCGAGTCAGTAGTGTCATCAGCATCATCATCTTCAGAATCGGAGTCGTCCCCATCTGACTCGACTAGGCCACTAGGAATAGGGACATCATTATCATTTTTCGAAACAAGATGGTCCTTATCTTCGTCAATGAGGTCATCATCCTCGTCATCAGTGTCATACTCTGTGAAACCACTCTGTGAGCATGTTGTACGATGCGCTAGTACAATCAAAACTGACAAATTCTTTGCCAGAGTCTGCAGGTCTGAAGATCGAGCAATTGTCTCTTTAGAAGCTGGGCTGAAAGCCATACCACGGGCTTGCTTAGATTCCTCCATTTGAATTTGTTCAATACGACTCAGGATAGAGGCTTCTCCGTGCACAGTATCATTGGTTGAGTCGCTTAGAGAACCACGCACGCAAAACCGGACAATTCGCATAATTACAGGGAGTGCTACGGTCTGCTGCCAAGCCCAGAACCAGTTGTATTCTGCATTGGAAGGGTCCGAGGATTCAACAAGAATTCGACCAAGGAGGAGAACTACATCCTGAAATCCGCCGGTTTTCAGGAAGGAGCTTCGCCAAGCACTGGACTCAATAGAGGCTTCACCATCGTCGCTGGGACTACTTATGTTGTCGTCTTGTGATTGAGTGTCATAAGATGCGCGCGACTCTTGGTTACCTATTAGTCGATTCACGATCATTAAAGCGTAAACTGCACGCAGCATAAATGGACCATTTGGCCGAAGTTCAGATGACCAATCCACCTCATCGGAGGACTCCGTCAGACGGCGTAAGAGGCCTTCGTCTGTAGGAAGTCTTTGCAAAAGCTCCCAAAGCTCCACGCGTGTTGTATCTGATATGACTGGGTCGTCCAAAAGTTTCATAATCATGCTTACATACTTGCTGCCTTCTGCGGTGATGAGCTTTGCAGGGAGCTCAGAGTCCTCGTCTACCTCGGAAATAGGCGAGTTTAGATCAGCAGCGACATCAATATCAATATTGATAGTATGACGAATAACATGGGAGGTTGTCGTCTTTTCAACACCAGCGGCCTGGTCTGCAGGTGGAAGAATTTCATCTAAAGTCTCCTGAACTCCCATGAGCACACGTTCATGACCAAAGTCCATGCTTCGTCCAGAAAATTGGTTGTGTTGCTGGTTGTGGCTTAGAGAGCGCTGTGACTTGTGGTAAACGAGCGCACTCAATGAGATGGTCCGCTGATCAAGGGGACAATAACTCTGGTCTTTATACACGAGCTGGTCAAGAATCATTTGATGCAGGGCTCCAAGGGTACACTTCTCGCGCACATTCAGGTAAAGTGGCCTGTACGCTCGAGACGCCTTTTCCACCTCATCATCGGTGAGGACACCAGGTGCCGGTTGAAGTAAACGATCGTCAGTATCAAGAATTGCACGAGACATCATCTGATAAGTGTTCTCTGCAGAAGTTTTGATACCATGGTCTAAAATGTGCATGGATGTCATATTGCGTTTTTCCTTGGATCCATTAATGAACCAAATTACATGCTCGCAAGTCTTTGGGTCAAAGTTGACGATTAAGCCTTGAAGGTATCGCGGCGTTTGTCCGCGACGCATTTGCGGAGATACAGTTATTGGGACAGCAAGCTGTAACACCTTGCCAATATCGTGTTTGGAGAAAAGGAGAACCTTATCATGGTGTATCTCAAGACTCAGCTCCGCTCCGCGAGGGGGGGCATGGGGAATGAGCCGGGCAGTTTGCGGGAAATGGTGCAAGTAACTCGTGATGAGGCGAATGCAACGCTGAACTTTAGCGGTGCCAGCGTTGTTGGTTACTGCAGATTGTTCAAGTAATGCAAAAGTACGATCAAGAAACTCGCGGCGGCGCTGAAGCCCTGTCTTACCACCAATTCCAATTATACCTAGGTTATTGGGGGAAGTGATTTCCGGTACAAGATGATCGTCGGGTTCCATCATTCCTGTCACAGGATATCCAGCATCAAGATCGTCACCTGATGCAGGAAGCGTGTCCTCGAGTGTCTCTAAGCGACACTGAACTTGCAAAAGAAGATCCATAGCACGTACTGCTGTAACCTCAGGAGCGGATTCCACAATACGCCAGAGAGTGTCAATACCAACAACGTTGGGGTCCCTCACCACTGAGATGCGGATATCGCTACCAAGGTTACTGCTACCAATTGGAGCACTCGAAGCGACGAACGTTGGCATGCGGTTCCCCTTACTACGATTCGTTGGCGAAGGCAGCGCATTAGTTGGGGACAAGGCGAGAGACGACGAGCTCTTACGCAATAGAGTAGTCTCACTTCCTCCAGCACCAGTCATTGGTGCCACGCGGTTGTCCCAAGAAGCACGAGGTGTGAGGGGTGCAAATTCTGTAAACACAGAGGACCGGTGGCGTTTACCACGTGGCGGCTTTTGCTTGAGATTTTTGGATTTTTTCAGTGAGAGCGTGGGCCCAGAGCCATTGTGCGGAGACACCGACGAAGAAATCGGCATTTTGTTTGAGTTTTCCTCCTCATCCGCGGCTTGCACATGAGTGTCAAGAATTGTGGTCGAAGTAGCTTCAGCTGAAGCATCAACACTGGTTCCGTGATTTACAACCTCCCCGTCCAAGACATTCTCCGCTCGGTTAACATCGAGGAAAAAGGCAGAAAAGCACTTGAAACCAGGCTCACTCAGTTGCTTAAACTCCATATCTCCACAAAGTAGCTGCGAGAAAACTTGGCGTGTCACGATTGCGGAGAGGCCGGAGCGAAGGCCGTTATCAACGACAGCGACTTGACGCAGCCAGACCATACAAATTTCACGTTCAAGCGGCTGAGACAGGGACTCCCAAAGTTGATGAACAAGCTCAAAGTTGAGCATGAGAGAAGACCGAGAAACGCAGTATTGTAGAAAGTCAAGACGAATTTGAAGCGTCTGCATATGAGTAAGCAATTGCTCTCGCGTTGCCTTCTCGCTCGTTTGTGTGCGTGTACAATGTGTTTTAATTTCCTCAACCACTAACTCTAGCAACTTATAGCGATCTTCGAGTTCGATGATGAGCGCACTCTGCGTCCGTAGCTGTCGTGTGCCATCGGCGCCTTCTGTAAGGATCAGAGAGTAATCCTCCGAGTCGGATCCCTGCAAAGAATCCGAGACGCTAAGGGATGATAATTCCTGAAACGTACGGCCGCCCGTATGGATATTGCCAGCAACATAGTTCCTAGCAGAGTCAAAACCGCCAGAAGAGGAGCCCAAGCTGCCTCCAGTGAGTGGGGGGGATGCAGAATTTACCTGAAGAATGTCAAACATGAGAAGGATTTTCTGAAGTAGCTCATAGGCAGTTGAGATACGCACTGCTTCAGAGGGACTCTCTGGACCAGAGTCCGGTGTTCGCTGTGCAGAGGCGGAAAGAATATCAATGTAAATCACGATATAGCGGGCGCGCAGCATTCGTGCGTTATTCATACGAAGTACTTCAACAATAAAATCAACAAGTTGCTTCCGGCGAGGGCTATTGAGGTCCGTTGTAGTTTCAAGGAGCCTCCAAAGGAGATCGAGAACTGCGTTCAGAACAGTGACGTCACAGAGCGAGAGGTTCAGCTGGTAGCTAGTTGATGCAGTACCACTGCTCATCAGTTTTTCGACAAAGAAGAGCATATCACCTCGATGTTCATCAACGAGCCGCGAGGCACAACGAAGAATGTATGCAGCAGTACCAGCATAAACATTATGGTCAACAGCGAGCTCAGCGAGAAGAGATTGCACAGCACCACGTACGGAATCATGATGGCCAACGCAGCATTTGAACATAAGATCAACATGTTTTTCCTGCATTGCACCTCCGCGAGCCATGAACTCCAAAAGCCGTTGACTACGTCCAACCAAAGCAGGGTGGAGAGCATCTGTGGATCCAAAGAGTTTTTCAAGAACTTCATGATTCACAAGCCATGCGTTCATGGACTCTACGTCGAAAATCTTCGGAGCGTTAAGCCTTTGATCTGCTGTGCGATGGGGGGCCTCAAGTGATGCTTGCGATGTGGCTTGCTGTGCATCCGATACAAGCTCTCCAATGAGGTCAAGACCCAATTTGCGGAGCTGGAAAGCCCGTGAGGTAAATGTCTTCAATGCAAGAGCTCGGAGAAAGCTACGGAGGCGCTCGTCATTACCAAGTACAATTTTGAGCGATTTGCGGAGACGCACAAGTTCAATGGTACGCTGAGATTTGAGCGCCTCTTCGTCCATACGTTCTACAGCCTTCATAGCAGCCCTGCAGGCTGCCTCAGCACGGTCAATACCGATAAGATCTCGGGAGAGTACGAAGGGTTCAAGAAGAACCGAGACCTCCGCTGCACTAAGAGATCTTGTTTGCGACTGGGATTCCTCCAGAGAAATTGCGGCCGTAGCACCAGCAGCAGTAGCAGACCCGAGATTGTGCACGGGCGCCGCATTGGTTTCTCCAGATACACTAAGGCCATTCACGGGAATATCGCCGATCATCATTTGCTCAAGAATATCAAAGCCTCCATACTCACGAAATGTGTTTACCACTGCCTCTCGTACTTTCCAGCCTCGCGAGGAGTTAAGTGAGGGCTTACCCAAAATATCTGTGTGGGGGTCGCCTGGATCTGGTGTGGAGTAAAAGACACAATCAGGCCCAAAGAGTTTTGCGAGTGTGACGAGGTACTTGACATGGTGGTACTTTCTCAGATCATGGAGAATCAGTTTACATGCGCCTTGAAGCACAATGTTAAAGTTACGCAATAGTTTGACTTGCACAGATTGTGCAGTTTGCTCAAGGAAAATACTAATAACACCATCTAGACAGTCCTGCATGAACATCTCAACTTCAGGTATTCCTGCGTGTTCTACGGCGGTCGCAAAGGCCTTCCCGCAAGGCGCATATTCAACGCTTTGTGACTGAATGTACATTTTTGACACCTTCATGAGCGGTTCTTGCTCTTGCTTGGTCAAGACGCTCGCGTTTTCTGCAGCACCTACATCGGGGTGGTGGCCAAGGTTATCCATTGGCCCGCCCACAAGATCTTGATGCTGAGCTCCCATTTTAGGTAATTTGCTTCCTGGTCAAAGGCGTCTAACGGTTCAAGATCCAAATCTTAAAGCCCTTACTTAAATGTCAAACAGAAAATGCTGTCTTCACGAGATAAATTTCCCTGGCCTGTGTCTTCCTCGCTATCCCAATGGTCTCCGTAGGTAGTCTTTTCGATCAGAATCTTCAGCTCCTACTTCAAACTGAATTCGTCACAAAAACTTGCCCAAGAACCGGCACAGAGCGTCGAAAGCACCTCAAGACGAGCTCCCAAATATGCCAGAACTATCTGTGTTGTAAACCTAATTAGCGACCTTTAGAGCCCAAGACCCTGATTTGTATCTTTCCCGTCCTGCTTGGTGGGGGTTTATAGAGTGGTTCAATGGAGAAATTTACCTCTGTATCTCTGTCTATAAGTATAATATGAAGAGAATGTATTCGGGTACCAGGAGAACGACGCCGAGGCTTCGTAGCTGACTTGGCGCACGAGGCGGAGAGGTTCGAGTCCAGGAGCGAGCAGATCCTCAACGAAAGGCACAGGAGCGAGTGCGCTTGAATCAGGTAAGACCGAAATGATAGAAAGCGAAGAAGGAGAGAGAAGAAGATAGAGAAGAAGAGGCTTGCTTGCCTCGCTCCTTGCTTTCTCTTCCCCGACTTGAGCTCTCTGTGGAGAGAAGTTCTCTCCTCCTCACAGAGGCAGCGCCGCGCTCACACGGATACCAGCGGGAAAGTATCGCGTTGCGGCCACGCCTCCTCGGGCTCAGCAGTGGCGGCGACGGAGGAGGACGAAGCGAGAATGAACGAACGAACGAACGAATCGATTCGATCAATTTACTCAAACAAAATGATTGAAAAATCGATAAATCAACAGAGCCATTCAGAAGTTCGATAAGAAGAAAACCCCAAACTTTGGAGGAACCGCTCCAGCGGAGCCGCTCCGGTGCAGCTAGGGCCTGAGAACTCGGTGTCACCACCAGCGGGTCGCCCTCTCTGTGTCAAGGGGTCTGCTACTCCAAGCTTACGGCCACAGGAACACTCAGAGGCAGAGAATGGAGCTGTTTCCGGCGAAGAGGAAAGAGCGCCAAAAAATCCAAGCGAGGGGGTATCCACTCCACAAGTGACTTATAGATAAAATAACTCACTATATACCCACGTACAAGTGAGTTATAGTTCATGGAAAGTGAACTATACTGCCGCAAACGGGACGCGAGAAAAGAAGGAAAGAAAGAAAGAAAGAAAGATATCCTTCGCTCTTGCGACCCTATCAATACTTATACAAAGCCTACCGCGACACGAAAAAGAACAAGAGTACCAGTACCTAGGTAATCAACTACTACTACCTCTTTCACGCCTTTAAAGAAAAGCACCCAAACAGTCACATACAAATCGGCAATGTACTATTGAGGGAACTATGGGATTCTGCAGAACTTGATGGAAAAGTCAGAAGAGCAGGAAGTAAAGTATACTCCTAGTGGGATTAACGAACTGCTACCAATCAAAAGAGTCAACGGGAAAGATATTCTCTCACGGTTTTAGGACGTAACGGAGTGGAATTTAGGACAAAGCGGCGTTCAAAATTCGAGAAGAGCGAACTTCTGCGATGCAAATCGGCAAACTCAAGAAGAAGAAGAAGAAGAAGAAGAAGAAGATGATGATGATGATGAAGAGAACCAAGTCTCGGAGGCTCCAGATGCTAATTTGAGGAGCGGTGCACCTGTGAATGTGGCAGCGCGAAAAAGACGCGACGGAATTTAGTGGAATGTGCTTCGATTCGGGATTGCTGTTGGCATCTTGTGATAATCAAATTCTTGCAGTCTTCGTCTTGGACACCTGAATTTGTTGACACAGAGAGGAAGTCGGTTGCCACAATTAGGACTTAGGAACCTGCTTCGAAAATGCAGAATGTTCTTGTTATTATTGCTTTTGTACAGATTGTAAACATACCCTGACATTCTGAGGTGCTATAGATGTCTGTCTTCTGGGGCATTTAGATTAATGGGTTCTCCATAGTTTGGGTCTTCGCACCGTAGAGCATTCGTAAAGGCTGAAAGTGCTTTAAAATGGAGTTTTGCTGCTGACCAGATTGGCTGTTTGACAAGCAACTGAGATACATTTGCATCAGAAAGGTGCATTTCTGTAGCGGAGATACTTGAAATCTTGAATTCACAGCACTAGCTGTACCTCTTTTGTGTCCTGAAAGCTGTCTTTCGCTTGATTCTTCAATAAGGCGCGTGCAGGGATGGGGGCTCGCAAGTTCATCCCAATGTCTGGCGTGATGTGAAGATCTCCTCTCGAGCGCCACCAAGATTCCTTTATGCATGCAACCTACGTACGCCTGCCTAGTCAACTCTAATGCGCCTCCTTGGTGGTTAGGTGGGCTTCACAGCAACTCACAGTCCTAGGAGTAGGCCTTATGTAGCGCTAGGCCAAATTTGGTAATTCAAATGAATGAACAATAGATCATTAGAAAATTATTGATTGAGCGATTGAGTGAATGTACGAAGAAAGGTTTTCGCGCTTTCTGAGCGTAAATCAATAACTAATTCACAGGACCAACGCCGCGCGATTGGCGGTCAGGCTCGACACCTCCAGGGAAGTTTAAGTCAGGCTCTCTTCCTCTGAAAGGCATAGGCTGTCCTTTAGTGTCAAGCACAGATCGCTTGGACTCAACACGAGTTCTCAAAGGTGGACGGCGAAGTAGACGTCCTATAACTTCGTGGCGCTCAACGGGAAGACCTTGCGGGGCTCCTTGGGTTATCAATTTCAATCAAGATGGTGGGCTGGGCAATTGAGGAGTCGAAGTCGGCACGAGCTGCGTGTAAGAAATGTAAGGAAAAGATCGCCAAGGGGGATCTTCGCTGGGTCAAGATCACGGAGAATGAGAAATTTGGCGAGATGAAGGCTTATCAGCACTTGAACTGCCTCATGTACCCGACCCGTGGTGAAGGATTTGAGTTTAGCGATGTCCAAGGCCTTGACGAGCTGTCTTCCTCTCAGGTTAAGGACGCCGAGAAGGCCTACGAGGAGGGCAAGAACAACAAGGGCGCTAAAAAGCGTAAAGCGGATGTGAAGGAAGAGCCTGGCGAGAAGAAAACGTCGAAGAAGAAGAAGGATGCAGATGCAAAGAGCTCCTCCTCCGCCAAGGTCAAGGTAGAAAAGACGAAGTCCAAGACCAAAAAGAAGTTCGACACTGACATGGAGGAGGCTAGCGACGACATCGTCGCCAAGTACAAGAAAATGAACGTCTCCGAGCTTAAGGACTACCTCCGTGCCAACAAGCAGCTCCTCAAGGGTGCCAAGGGTGATCTTGTCAACCGTTGCGTTGACGGTGAGAAGAACGGCCGCCTTTTGGCCTGCTCTGGCTGTGGACAAGGTAAGGTTGAACTCACAGACCATGGCACTGTTCAGTGCAACGGCTACTTTGATGACACAATTGGCCAGCGCGTACCGTGCAAGTACTCATGCCCTGTAGACGAGGCGTCCCGAGGCAAGTGGCTCACTCCGGAAGAGGCCGAGCAAGAGGAGGAGGGTGCTGGTGTAAAGGGAGAAGCAGCTGCTTCTGCCTTGAGCGCCGAGGACCTCGCCCGTGTGGAGAAGGCCTTCAAGAAGGTCCCTGAGGACGCATCTCCTCGAGAGAAAGCACAAAAACTAATCAAGGTATGCCAGCAAATGCAGTTGGCGATCCCCACCGATGACGCTAAGGCTTTGCAGCGAGCTGGTCAGGCGATTATGGCGAGCCAGAATGATGATGGTGAGTATGACCTCATGGTTGCATTCAAGGATATGCTTGGGGAGTTTGGAACTGCAAAGGCGGCAAAGGCCGCTGCAAAAGCAGTCGAGGCAAGTCGCCCCAAGGCACGTTGCGATGACAATACTCAGTTCGCGAACCTTATTGAGGAGCTTGCCGTGCTGGAGGCCAAGGCTAAAGAGTCTGATGACTGGGAGCGTAAGGTGGTTGCGCTTAAACTCGCCGTTAGCGCAATCCGCTCTGCAGACTTTAAGATTGAGTCTGGTAAGGAGGTCAGCAAGGCCAACTCAAAGAAGAAGCTCAAGGGTGTTGGTGCTCGAACTGCTGAGAAAATTGACGAGATTATTGAGAGCGGTACTCTGCAGCGCCTTGAGGAACTTCGCGAGCGTGATGCCCAGGGCGATTTCGCATAACTTTTTTCTATTGCTTCAAACTTTGCCGCCCATGTTGCGATAAAGGCCACAAAGCTTAATCTCTATTGCGCACGAAATATTTTCAGAAATGTGAGAAATTTATTCGTCATTTCTTCACATTTGAAAAGGATGGCTCTTCCCATTTTCGCATGTGCGTGTAAAACCCTATACCTTATTATGATAATAGTATGAATTATTTCAGTCAGCACCTTTTTTATGTTGAAACCCATCATTCAATGTTCCACATTGTCACTTCAAACTTAAACTTTATATTGTATTGTGTAGTTTATCTTTTGCAAACTTCATCCTCCAACTTATATGATATGAAGAAGACACGTAAGGACAGACGGAATAGAGCAAACACCAAGAATCCGATACAGAACTAGCTCCTTTTACGACTAGTTGCATTGCGATATTTTGCAAGATACTATGGTACTGTTTGTATTGCAGATAGGATCATAATGCCGAAACCTTCATGATGATTATTCCATTTTTACTCAGCCGACTAGGAGCTAAGATAGTTTCTTGCTCTGGCCTGACTACCCCAATGAAGCAAGCCCAAGCAAGCCTGTCGTGCTAGGAATTCATCTTTGTCCATAAATTGCAATGCACCAAAGTGAAGCTAATTCCTATACTTATAGCTATATACATCTACTATACAGTCTGGAGTGCACCTTAGTACGCGACGCTGGAAATGAAAGAATGCGGTAAGCATTCCTAGTAGAGAATAGCTAGATTGTATTGTGTGCCAGGCAATAGTAGTAATACACCTTCTCAATCAACAAACTCTGGAGCTCCGAAGAGCGATAAGGCAACTGGAACCCGCGCGGCCTGCTTGGGTGTCCTTTACGACAGGTTCGTTGGACCACTCTTTAACTGGAGACGCAGTGTGCTCTCCTTCGCGGTCGCAGGAAAATTTAAGATTGAGGATTTCGAGTACCAAGGAAGCGAGGAGCACAGTATTCTATTTTGCCCATCAGTCAGTCGGTCTCAGAGCCCGGGCCTTGATATTATTTTGGTTGTCTGGCTGCGGAGCTGATGTCTTCTTTATCATCGACTTCTACTTCTGGTCCCGGTTCTCGATCGCGAACTGAGTACGAGTTGGTTTCTGCCTCTGTGGAAGTTGAGGATGCACAAGACTCGAGTTTCGTAGCTCCATACGGCGACGATGAGTCTTCGATGGAGACACTTGGCTTGACCTCTGAATCGCAGAACTCCAAGTCTGTGTGCCTTCTGCGAGCTCCACCGCAGAGATGTTCTCCATGCGGACCCGTACGTATGGTGGGGAGCTTGATGATGGTTGTTGTGATGGGTTTGATTTTAATTTCGTACGTGCCGATCGTGTATTATTATGGCGATGGAACTTCTTCGGGCGCATGGATTGTTATTGTATTTCACGTGTTAATTAGCTTCACAATTGTGAGCTATTTACAGACTGCGCTCACGGACCCTGGTACTGTGCCGATGGAGTGGCATGCACGCGTGGCCAAGATGAGCAACCATCCATATTACAGGTGCCGCCGTTGTGACCTCTTCAAGCCGCCGCGGTCGCACTTCGACTCTGTAACACAGCGCTTGGTATTGAACATGGATCACTTTTGTCCTTGGGTAAACAACTGCGTGGGGTACTATAATCGTAAGTTCTTTATTCAGTTCGTAGGATACACGTGCATAGCGGCCATTTATGCGAGTGTGTGCTTATTTTTCCTCATCCAGAATGACCGTGTGGCTGGTTTGCGATTGCACATTTCTTCGCATGGAGCCGTCAAGGCAGAACCAACGTATGACAAAAGCGCCGGAGAGATGTCATCTGGAGCTGATAGCAGCAGCGGGGGCAATAGTATTCAAAGTATTTTGGATTCGATCATGGGTGACTCAGATTTCTCGTTGGCCATGATGACTTTGCTCGCTGCGGTAATTGATGGTGTTTTCTCGATTTGCCTCGCCATCTTCTTTGGTGCACACATGTGGATGGCAGCTCGTAACCAGACTTCGATCGAAGGCATTATGTTCTCTCGCCAGTTTGACTTGGGTTACAAGCAAAATTTTCAACAGGTGTTTGGCAAGAGGCCTTTGTACTGGTTTCTCCCGTTATATGGCGATGGGCCTGTTGGTGATGGCATCCACTGGCCGCTTGCTGATGGATCATGGGCCGGTTTGACGGAAGATCGGATTGATCGAGCTGTATAATATAAAAAATGCACCGTTGGTGATTGAATACTATCTAGATGGTGACGACGCATGGGTTCAGGGGTTTATGAACTTGTTGTTCTCCCTTGATCCCTCCCATCGCTTCGAGTAAACCAAATACTGCATAGCAACCCTTTCTTTAAAGACTAAAATGCGTTCGGGTC
The DNA here is from genome assembly GCA_004764695.1 of Schizochytrium sp. TIO01. NCBI lineage: Eukaryota > Bigyra > Thraustochytrida > Thraustochytriidae > Schizochytrium > Schizochytrium sp. TIO01. Next base: position 532,644 of record SMSO01000007.1, read on the forward strand.
ATTAGACACTGTTGTTGTTATTTAGATTCAATGTCAAAGTTGCACTTAGATTTGTGTAGATCTGTTTTGTTCTCTCTCTTTGTTTCTGCCTACTTTTTATTCCTTTATCAGAGAGGCCATAGTTTTCACTTTGGGTTGGTCGGATTTCACCTAATCGATTAATTTCGTCTCACAAAAAATGGGACAGTTTAAACGCTGTGCACCTACATGCTTATCAGCTATTGTATTGCATGAAGAGTCACTTCCCGCTATATACAAAATCACTAAGATGGACTACAATCTAATAGCCGAGAAACATTGACCTTAGAGACCGTGAGTTTAACTTTATTCTTCCCTTTGTTGCTTTGTTCATTTCTCTTTAAAAGTATTTTACAGAATCTCACCCGAGTGGCCCCATCCCTGAATGTCACTGCTTAGAGGCTATCAAACTCTTTTACTTGAATGAATGTACCTTGTCTCTTAGAGTCTAAGAACATGGTATCTGGCCAATTTCGATTTTTAAAAGTTGCGAGAGTCTTGTATTCTACATCTAGATATTTCAGGAGCATAAAGTTTAGAGGCGAAATCTAACTGTATATGGGCCTCGCCTGGCCCATTCAAGTAATTTACTTTTGTTTAATTTCCCAGATTGATGATTTTGGGGGAATCGTGGCAATTAATAAGTTTGAGCGTCTTGTGCCAGATAGCCACCACGTTTTCTCGGTATCTCTTTATATGTCAGAAATACCTTCTTGATTATAAATATACTTTTACTGTTACCCAAGAAAGAACATACTACTACTCCCTAGGTACTACCTTGTGCTTGCTTCTGACAACGGAGCCGCAAGCAGCCTCCGCTTCGGGGGGCTCGGCCTATTTCTATTTCCATATCCGGCATGCCTCCATTTATGGTGCCTTCCAAGCTTTGCTACTTCCAAGCTCAACCAACAACAACAACAACAACAACAACAACACGAGCAAGTTGACTTTGCTTGCTCTGTGCTGCTGGAAACTCACGCTTCAAGTTACTCGTACCAACAACCTTTCAGCACTTCACGCCCGGACGTTCCATCTTTCACATTTCCGCAAGAGTTTCCTTCTACAGTTCTACAGCAAATGAAGCAAAACACATTTTCGCCTCGCCTACCAAGGACTCCATGGCGAGATTGATGCCCGCAACTTGTTGGTCACTGTATTTTTTTCTCACAATGTTCAGTTCTCTTCCATCGCAAACAAAAGAAAAGGAGATGGAAATCCACCACCATCAATAAAGCCCCGCGGGCTTTGGGCCCGGAATGCGCCACAAGCGATCATACGGTCAACTTGGCCAACTAAGTCGTACCTACCCAGTCACCGTCTACGTGCCCAGATAACCAGGCACGCTCATGTGCAGCGCTGTATTCCTCCGTCAACTGCTGCACCCTCGTAATCTCCACGGAGTCTGTTCTCTGGCGCGATGGTGTCCATGCTCCACACTGTCTCGACCTCGGAACGTTGCTGCGGCCCCGGTGTGGCTGAATCCCATTGATCCCCATTGTGTCTCAAATGGTGCTGCTGCTGATGTCCGCATTCTTCCTTTCGCATCTGTAGTACCTACAACAGAAGAGGCAAAGAACGGAGCTCACGCGAAGTCAGAGAGGAATGAGTGAGTGTGTCTGCGTACGTATGTATCTAGTTATGTATGTATATGCAGTATGTACACATGGTCGATAGATCTGCAAGATGGAGCAGTGCACGTGTGTTTCTCTCAGGGCCTCTTCGCACTGACACTGACACTGAGAGTGCATTGCATTGCATTACGTTGCATTGCATTGCATTGCGTTGCATTGCATTGCATTATGTTGCATTGCATTACGTTGCATTGCATTGCATTGCGATGGGCGCCAGAAGGCCTTCCTTCATCAGTTCATAGGAACGACCAGAGTACCACCACCAAACTTCACTTTACTTTTGGAAGGCGGCACGATACACAGTACCTAGGCACGCAGGTGCCTCCGGACCTCATCGACGAAAACTAAAACAGCCTGCGAGGTGCCGACGACGATGCAGCCCAATAGCGCAGGCCACGATGTCACGAGCATACCGCGAGGCCTTCCCTTCGCGGCGTTTCTGCAGTCGCGTTGTCGGCTCTGCTCGAGTTGACAGAATTGGTCGGTTCCCAATCGGTTCTGCTACTGATCCCTGTTCTTTTCAATCAGTCATTGTCCTCCTCCTCCTCCTCCTCTCAGTGACCGCAACCAATGACGAGAGACGAAAGAACAGGTGAGAAAGAAAAGAACGCCGCCGCAGAGAAGAAAGAGAAGAAAAGAGAAGAAAAGAGGAACTCAAGTGAGGTGAAGTCTTCTTCGCCCTTTAGTTTACTTCAACTCGACTGAATAGCACTCTCTTACCGTAAACGCTAGTAGCTTTGGTGTTTAAAACAAAGAACGTGCGGTCGGGAGCGCCGTCGAAGATAAAGGTCTAGGCAGTAGGACATACCTATCCGGCACTAGTCCTGCGGAGGGGAAATAAGCAGAAAAGGAAAGGACAGCTGAGAAGGGATCAATTGAAGAGAAGATGATGCCTGTGTCGTTGAGGGCTGCATGTGCGTGTGTGGGAAATACGGGCTTATAAGGTGGTGTCTTGGCGCTATTGATTGAATAGGACGTGCCAAGGTCATTGGCACGATCGTGACACAGACTTGGATCCTGTTTTTCGAAGATCCATTGCAGTTTGTTTCTTTCCATCTTTGTTTTTCATTTTTATCTTTCATTTTGTTTAGTTTGTTTTATAGAGTATTTTTAGTTCCCTGGATCTGACTAGTGAATGACTATACCACATTAAGTAGCGAGGTCTTTTTAAGTGAGGATTTTAAGAGTTAATTTTTTTTTTTAAAGATAAAAAATAATATTGAAAAAAAGAAAAAGGTATTTTGATCGCTTTGCATTGTCTGCAGCATTGCCTTCAAAACGCGATCTTCTCCTGTAACAGGCACCCTGTTCCGCTCTGCTGTGTTGCAGCAGACGTCGGTTCTCCCCGTCTTCCTTCGATCTCTCTCCCCCTCACGCTCTCTTTGCTTCTCTGTCCCGCTTCCCTCCCCGTCGTTTCCTCTTTGTTGCAACAACATCATGGCGCCCATCCTCATGGAGCCTCTGCCGCGTCCTCTTGACGCTACCTGGCGCGTGCCCGGCTCCAAGAGCATTACCAACCGTGCCTTGATCCTTGCCGCCCTCTACGACGGCGTCACCGAGCTTCGTGGATGCCTCCACTCCGATGATACCAAGCACATGCGTAATGCCTTGGTTGCTATGGGTATCGAGATCGAGGTCGACGGCACCACCCTCAAAGTCCACGGTGGCGTGTCCAAGCTGCGCGCTCCTTCCTCCGATGTCTTCATTGGTAACTCTGGTACCTCCGTGCGTTTTCTGACTGGCCTTGCCGCTCTCGTTCCGGGAGACGTGACTTTCGTCGGCGATAAGTACATGGCTGTACGTCCTCTCGGCGACCTCGTCTCCGCTCTGCGCCAGCTCGGCGTTGAGGTCGACTGCCCTACCGGCTGCCCTCCTCTCACTGTCCACGGTAAGGGTGGCCTCGAAGGTGGCCGTGTCACGATGAACGGCAGCAAGAGCAGCCAGTACTTTTCTGCTCTCATGCTCATGGGTAGCTACGCAAAGGGTCCCATGGAGATTCAGGTTGAGGGCACTCTTGTCTCCCTGCCGTACGTCAAGATGACCATGCAGATGGTTGAGGACTTTGGCGGCCGTATTGAGCACCATGAGGAGTCCAACTCCTTCACTGTGCACGTTCGTGCCGAACCGGAGGCTGACAAAGAAGCGACCCGCGAGAAGGTCTACGTTGTTGAGCCGGACGCGTCAACAGCAAGCTACCCTTTTGCACTGGCAGCCGCGACCGGCTCGAAAATTGAGGTGCCTGCAATCAATGAGAAATCTATTCAGGGCGACTTTGGCTTCGTGCGCGTGCTGGAGAAGATGGGTTGCAAGGTGATCACAAGCGAGGGCGGCACTATCGTGGAGGGCCCTCCCAAGGGAGAGCTCCAGGGTGTTGACATGGACATGCACCACATCTCGGACACTGTCATGTCCCTGGCAGCCATCGCGCCTTTGTGCAAGGGCGAGGTCAAGATCACCAACGTTGCCAATATCCGCATTAAGGAGACTGACCGCCTCGAGGCTACCGTGAACGAGCTCAAGCGTTTGGGCCAGGATGTCGAGAGCGGTGATGACTGGCTGATCATTAAGCCTGGACAGCCCATCCAGCCGGCCTCCATTGACTGCTACGGCGATCACCGCATGGCCATGAGCTTTGGCATTCTCGGCAAGGCAGTGCCTGGTGTCACCATCACAGACCCGGACTGCACCGCCAAGACCTACCCTGAGTTCTTCAAGGATCTTGATGCTCTCTGCGCAGAGGTCGACCCGGATGAAGCGGACCCGGATGTCCCCGACTCCAAGCGTGTCAAGACTGACGACGCTGAGTAAACTAGACACCCAAGCCTGTGCTATTGTCTCAACCCCTCCGCTCTTACCTTTTTACATTTAGCTTTGACAGCCTTAGACTACTCAACTGCATTCTTTGGCCTCTACTGATCACGATCACGGAGATTCGTGTATGGACTATGGGTCGGCACCGTGCTTTGTGGAATCACTCACACAGCATTGTCCACGACGGAAAGTTCTGTCTTGATGTTCCGGGAACTAAGCAGCGAAACATTTGGAACAGACTCGGCCATTTAATCGTTCGCTGGCCTCGGTCTGTCTGAGGTCTATTGAAAAAGTCCTCCCGCAAGCAGCCATCATTCAGACTCTTTTCTCAAAGACCGATGGTTGCAGGAATGTATCTTTATGTGTATCTACCAGCCACAGGACATGACACTACATGTCACGCATGGTTGATAGGTCAACCGATACACTTCAAAAATCCCTCTCATTTGCACTCGATCAATTGATAACCCTCATATCTTGTTTATTTTGATTCTTTTTGTTTTGATCATATTCGTTGGCACATGAACAGGTATTTACAATTTACTATACAATCGATGAAATCCATCATCCTGAGTCAAGAATTCTTCATAATTTCCAACTTGCGGTTGAAGTCAAACTACTCTTCTCTATGACATGGTGGTAGAATTGTAATAGGTAGTATCGAGTACCCATAAGAAGAAATCTCATTGACAGAATAGCACTCATGAAGTAAAGTTTTTCTTATATCAGTGGGAGATAGCGAGTAGCGTCCCAGGTGATATATAAGCAGCATCGCTATGTCTGCTCCAGCACTCACAGATTTACACTATAGAGAGACTTTGATCACCGTCGATCCATTCCCAAAATTTAATGATACTCCCTTTAAATTCTCCAATTTGTCGCCGTAGCAGAACCCATGTCATCTCATCTCATCTCATCGTCATCCTAATTGAACGGCTTAACCTATCCAAAGCAAGCTAAGCGTAAATTGACAGTGGCATTTTTGGAGTGAATAACCCTCAAAGAAAATGGTTAATTCCTTATTCACTAAGAGGTTAGGCCCAGAGTTGCGAGGGGCGCAAAAAGTTGCGTGTTCTTTTAGGTTGCACCAATGTATCAACTCTCAAGTTGCATGCTTTATTGCATATGCATGACCAAGTGACATTCGTTGGTGGGCTCAGCGCAGCTGGCGCATCCACTTTCGAGCACTGTCATCTATTCGTTGCAAAAATCACATTTTTTTTTAACAATAAAGCTGGCAAAGAGTTACAAATGCTCCATCCCCATATTGAGTTCGATGCAGCTCAGATGACCACACCTGCAGCAAAACCTTCTCCAATCCAACATGTAACATTTACTGGCGCTTTATCTGGCACCCCGTTCCTCAAAGCATCTAAAATATCAGAAGTAGCGACCGGCAAGTGGGGCAAAGATGCTTCAACCAAGTCTCACCAATCAACAAGCCCTTGCAGAAGCTATTCACAATCAGTTAAAGCAAAAATTTGATGAACAAATGTCTCTTGAGCTTTATCTTAAAGCCAAACTTTGCGGCCGCGTTATTCTTGCGTTATTCTTGCGTCGCGCAACACGAATAAAGCACCATCGTTGTTGTTGACAAGAGAAGGCAATCTATACCTCCCAATTGGATTCCCTTGTCTTCCCTTCGAGTTCCGCAAGGGAACACGCCAGAAAAGGAAGCACCCCTTATGGTGCCCATAGTGTATTGCTGTCCGCGTCAACCATGGCAAAAATATACATGAAACCGTGGCAAGATATTTAAATCTAGGGAAACGTTTAGATGGGTTTGGTATAGTAAACTTAGCGGATAGTCTTGCAATCGACGATACAAGCATCAACATCTTAGACATGGAAACAGAAGTTTCAGGGGGACAATCCTTCTTCCTTGATCCTCCACCTAATACACCAAAGGCAAACACATACGTGGTATTTTGGCCTGATGGGTTTTCTGCACTGCCAAGCTCTGGTAAGTACCCATTAGCAATTCAAAAGCAGCCAAGCAGCAAGTCAAATGACGAGTGCGACAATTTCACAGGCCACGAATTTTATCAGCAAATGCTTAACGAGAAGAACGCCATGCGAGATCTAGAGTCTGGGAAAATACTATCCAGGGCTGTGTTGCAAAGCAAAAACACAATGTATATGAGCAGTTCTGCTCAACAAGTATCAGGCGGTTCTCAACATAATTTGTTCAAGCGCTCTCCAAGCTTTCAAGTCTGTCCAGATTAAAAATAAAATATAGACAATGTCATTTTAAAAACTTATACTATGGTGCCTCTCTAGTGCTCCGCCAATGACATTCACTAAAAGGCCTCGTTGTTTTGTTGATTGTTTTACTTAAGCTGGTAGATCTCTTTAATGTGTTGTGGTTTATTTTCCCTCAGGCTCGTCAAAATATCGGATGGGCCCAATCCCCCAAAATTTAGAGGGTTCTGCTATTGAGATCAGAGAGATTGCTCTTGAAGTTTTTGTAGTGCCCCTAAAGGTTCGTTCGATAACCCCCCCCAACAAAATCACAGGGTTGGGCAACCCATTTCGAGAGTCGTACGTACCCGTCGAACTTCAACAACACAAACATTTTTTTGATTCTCCGACGTCCATTCATATCAGTATTTCCTTTGCCGTGGCGTCCACGTTGTCATTTCATCGAGACTACCATGCTGATGCCCACCAGTAGCGCAAAGCAATGTTTCGAGGTTCTCGATGGAAACAAAGTTTGCAGAACCACAGAAGGTACGTCAAATGCGTTCCCGTTCTCGTTCTGGACGGAGTTTTCTCTAGTCAGCAGTAAGCCCTCTGTACCAGTCTCACTAGGCCTCCATATGCACAAAACTGTAGTAGTAGTGTCTACAATGTAAAATCCGTCGTTAGAATTTGGTTCCTTCTTCTCTCTTTGTTTTTTCCCTTTAGGCCCTTGGGGAATAGCAGTCCTTATTGGACTCTTAGGCAACTCATTCCGTAGGGATCGAAGCGATGGAAAAGGATTCTCATCATTGAGTTGAGAGCGATGCCGCACAAGGAGTCATTTGAGGCGAACTCGAAAGATTTGTCACGAGGAGCAAAGCGTTGACGAGAGCCCGATGGAGAAACACGGGGTCGACGTAGGTCGATCGAGTAGCTGGCGCAGAGTAGTGAACACGCAGATGGAGTTTACCCTGACTTTGGTTTTCATGGGAGGCAGTGAAAAAAATGGGAAAAAAGATTGATCAATTTGGGCGAATGAAAGAAGCAGTCAGATACGTAGGAAGCAAAACCAATTAGCAAAGCGGCAACCTACAGAGCGAGCAGCGTTAGGTGCGCAGCATTCGTCGCTCTTATTTCTGTCCTCTGCGTGTGCGTCCACGCGAGGCTATTCTCTGGGCGCTTGTTTTAAAGCGTCTTCCGATCCACCGACATCCGCCATGCGGCGGTCGAAACAGAAGACATCCCTGGGATGCTCTCCTTCTGTGCACGAGACGCTTCAGCTGCTCGCGTCCAGCGTGCCTGGCCGTGCTTCCTTGGTGTGCGGTGATCTCTTTTCGCAGCCCTCCCTCCGCTCCTGTCATGTCTTCGTCGCAGACCCCAGCGAACCCTCCTTGGCGGAGCCAACCGCCTCATCGTCAGCTTCTCCGACCGCCGCATCGCTAGCATCGTCGGCTGGAACTCGCCTCACTGCGGTGCACGCGTTGCTGTCGGGTATTCCTGTAGTCTCACTGGAGTGGGCTACGCGTAGTGCTGAGGCTGGTCGCTGGTTGCTGCCCAACGCTGACGAGGACGGGGATGAGACAGCACAGGAGGCACTGGCAGAGGCGGCAGTCTTCGATGCGGAGACTGTAGCCCGTGTTGGTCGTGGAGACGCGCTGGAGGGTCTAGCGGTGGGCGTGGGCGCAGGCACGAGCGCCAGAACGCGCGCTGTTGTGCAAGCGCTGGCAGAGAGAGCTGGTGCAATCTTTGACGGGAACGAGCAGGAGAACGTTGACGTCTTGGTCATCGATGGTGCTGAGAACCATGCTAACAGGGACAGGAAAAGTGCTGACAGCAAAGCGGTGAGCTCAAACAGGGGTAAAGGTGCGTCTGGGAAGAAGTTACAGACGCCGAAGCAAAAGCAACTAGAGCATGCCGTGGAGGATGCCTCGAGAGCTGTAGAAGCAGGGCACAGGACGCAGTGCGTGGATGTGGATACTCTGGTAGCATGGATTCTGGAGGGCAAAAAGCCTGTGGCGCATCTTACCCCGGCGCAGAGCAACCCAAAGGGGAAGAACAGTGCGAAGAAGGGAACTGCAAAGGAGCAAGCTGCGAGGAGAAGCTCCAGAGCGTTGACACCCATCAAAGGGCCAAAGTTCGAGGAGCCAGAGAAGAAGGCTGCAGATACTGAGTCAGATGAGGACAATTCACCGAAAAAGAGAAAAGGGGCCAAGAAAGCAGGCGTTTTAGCTTCGTCATCAGCTTCTAGGGCGTCTGATGGTGGAGCAGAGGAAATCTTTAAGGATGCAGATGTTGCGACGACAGAACCGGGAAAAAAGGGAGAAGATGAAGAAAGTTCGACGAGTAAGAACGAAATCAAATCAAACATGGACGCAGACGAAGAGGAGAAAGAAGAACAAGAAAATGAAGGAGAAGAAGAATCCGAAATCGCCACAACACCTAGAAAAGAGGTGGTCAATCCTAGCTCTGTCACCAAAAAGAAAACAACCAAGAAGCAGGGGGGAGAAGAAACCCCTGCAACGAAGACCAAAGCGAAAGTAGTAGCAACGAAAAAGAACGCCTCGTCTAACGATGACAGTGAAGCGAAAGACTTCATTATAATCGCTGCATCTGGCTTGCAGCAAACCGAACGCGATGTAGTTATGAGTGTCTGCGACGCCCTGCCGGGTGCAGAGTCCATTAGCAACTCAAACGAATTTGCTGACCTTGCAACTCACATCGTTGTTCCCACATTACAAGCTCCGCTCCGCACTGTAAAGGTTGCAAATGGAATTGCTCGCGGAGCCTGGATTGTCAAAGCAAGTTGGATTTACGAATCCATCGAAAAGGGGGAATGGGTCAATGAGGAGGAACACGAAGCAACAGAGAGCTTCCCTGGTTGTAAAAACGCGCGCCTGTTGGCGAATGAGGGCAAACTTGCTGAGCACCTTTTGAGTGGGGTCAATATCTATGTTGATGCTGCTCGTCAACCGCCAACCTCTGTGCTTAGCCACCTCTTGCGATCTTGCGGGGCCAAGGTAGTTCGTGATGCGTCCAAGGCAGCAGTCATTGTATGCGGTAGCAAGTCATTTAGGTCACGCAAGTCTCGAGGTGAAAACAACATTGTAACGGAGAAGTGGGTTTTTGATTGTATCCAGAATTGCAAATTTGACCTTAAGGCACTGGGATCCTTCTGGGATGGAGCTAATGACGAAAAAGAGGCTGATTCAAGTGATGAGGAGATGGACGAAGCTGATGAAGATCACGATGGTAAATCTGACAATGAGGTCCAAACGTCCAAAAAAACAGCTACAGCCGCCAAGAAAGCACAAGCGGGCGCGGTAACCAAGAAGAAGGCTAATCCAAAAGTGAAGGTTTCATCTAAACGTACAACAACAACAAAACGAACTGCCTCAAAAGCAAATGCAAAAGCTAAGACTTCCGCAAAGACGCAGATAACATCTTCTCAAGCTGACAAAAAACCCAAGGTAGCACAAGAGAAAGATGACAGCTCCTCATCTCCCGTGGTGGTCCCGAAACGTCGAACCCCAAATACGAGACGCCAATCAGTTACAAGTGGACCTAGCATGAGCAGTGACGAGGAATCCGAGTCTGATGTTGAAGCGGCCACCGTGGAGGCTGTGAAAAAGGTAAAGAGCATGCCTCGCAAGCGCAAAATTTCAGCCAAGGCTTCAAATGATGCACCAGCTTCACCTTTACAAGCCGAAAACACAAATGAGGCAACATCAGCTACCAAGATTGCAGCCCGAACTACTCCGGGACGATCCTCGTCTTCCAAAAAGGCAAAGAAGTTAACTCCAGCGGTGGCTGTAGTGACAACAGCAACAGCAAAAGGCAAAAAGACTAGGGCGGCGTCTTCTTCAACTGATAATTCTGCTGCAAAGGCATCTAAAAGCCCAGCACAAAAACGCCGTTTGACAGACTTGGACGATGTGTTTAAAGATACACCACCGAAGAAGAAGCGTGGTAGAACGCCCGAGAGTAAGACTGCTACTACTACTACCACAAAGAAGAACACGACACCTGCAAGCGCGCGATCTCTTCGTTCTGCTCGATCTGCTCTGTACGATGCTGCCAGCAGTGACGAAGACATCTTGTCTAATGGTTCAGATGATGACTACGCATCCCCTGATATTTAAAAGACATTTACGAACGGGTGCAAGCAGATACGAGATAGGTGGTATCTACCTTATTATCGAAGAGAACTCTTGAACCTAAGAAAAAATTGGCTTATTGCCAAAGATTATGTACCAACCTCTTCATCCATGACTCCGAAAAGTATATTAGACATAGTGACAATTGTTTCTGATTGCAAACCCCTTTGTTCCTTCTGAACGCCTTGAGAAAAAGAACACCAGCCATCATGTTCCATGTCACCTCATGATACCTTCCAATCTGTCGCCTCGCCTTTTTCGATTATGTATCTTCTCTTCGTTTATTCATACACAGACGTCAGAGAAACAAGCAATTTAAAATTCCTGTGCTGGATCCACTACACCTAGCGGAACTAGCATTTTTTTTCTTCATCGCGGGAGCCCTTTACAGTCAGTTTCCAAGAAGCAGGTGCTGCTCTGTTCTACTAGAACAGGATTGGATTGGCATGGAGTTCGTACAAAAGTAGGTCTTGCCCAAAATACTCTGTGTTTCTGTGGGCATGGTTATTGGTAACCAGATCGATCGATCAGTCCGCTTTTTCCTGTTACCAAAGCTTGGCTTTGTCGGACTGAGAAAAAAAAGAAGTTAAAAAGCAGTTCTACCATGCAGGCGTGGGCAAGCAAGAGGGGCAGAGGCAAGCAAACCTGTATCGTTAGAGCAGCGTGGAAAAGTTGTGCACGCGTTTCACTGTTGCAAGCAAGCCCAGACGTAATTTGCCGTTGGTATTTGTGGCTTGGGAAACAAATAGCAAGTACAGATGTCGGTCATCCCGTTGTACAAGGATGATGGCAACACCGTGGACTACACGCTGACCTCGTTCAAGTGTGAGCTTAAGAACAATGGTGTCATGGTGGTGAAGAATGCAGTGCCAAAGTCACTTCATTCGCTGACGACGGCGTTCCGCGCGGAGATGCTCTTTATTCTTGAGCACTGCAAGCGGTGTGCAGATGTAAAAGTGCTGATTTGGACTGCCGAAGGTGACCGAGCATTCTCTAGTGGTGCATCTTTTACGCCTGGACCGACTATCGAGGTCTCGGAGGAGATTGTAAAGGCGTATACTCGACGCGGCATGTACCCGCAAGTAAACACGGACTTCTCTTTAATGTGCGAGACCAAGGCATTTTACAATTTCCCAAAGCCCATTATTGGTGCGATTAATGGCATGGCTGTTGGTGGAGGCGCGAATATTGCTCTGTTCTATTTTGATATTGTCATTGCTAGCGAACAGGCAAAATTTACCTATCCATTTGTAAGCATTGGACTCACCCCTGAGCTAGGTAGCTCGTTGATGCTGCCGTTCTTCGCAGGTCCTCAGCGTGCCAAAGAAGTGATTTTCACTAACGAATGGTTTACTGCTGCACAGGCCAAGGAATGGAACTTGGTATCCTATGTTGTGCCGCACAACGATCTCATGGACCGTGCTATGGCCATGGCTGAGAAGATTGCTGCTCAGCCGTCTGAGCAAATTATGTTGAGTAAGCGTGTCCTGAATCACCACCTTGGCAAGTTTCTTGATGAGCATTTGCATCTTGAAAACCAGACTATTATGGCTTCTCGCGATGCATTTGGTGGTAAAGAGCTTTTTGCTCAACTTGCTGGCCGTGTTGCTGCCCGTAAGAAGAACAAAAGTAATCTCTGAAGTACTGCAGCTGCTAGGGAGGTGGCTGTAAAGCTGAGTCTATCTATTTTCTTTCCCCAATAATTTTATCTTACACTTTACTTAACCAAGATTTCCATCGTATTTAGTGGCAAACCAAATACCATTTTACAACATTATACCAGTTCTTAGATAGACAGGTATGTAGAGTGATGTCGTATAAGTCGGTTTAGATGAACGTAGGATTTTTTCAATCTGAAATCATGTCTAAATCTAGGTTTATTGGCATACCTTTAATGTAAAATTTTAGCAATATATGCGAAACGCCAATGATAGCTATAACTGTGTTATTGTGTCTTGTAATCAATCTTATTGTCGTCATGAACTAGGTTTCTCCCAGCAAGAGTTAAGTAGTATCATTCCCGAGGATGGCATAATTCTATTGGCAATCAGGAAATCAAAGACCGGCATATAGGAGCTTCTATCAATCTCCTTTCCCATGCTGTCATAGATTCTCTGTCTATTTCAACATATGAAAGAATGCCATAATCGTAGTCTTCGTCTCTTATTTATTTTGAAATTATAAGCTGGTACTTGAATACGAGAATATTAGAACTACTGACTGGTCAACAACCACTATTGTTTCCCGTACCTTGTGCCATTAGTATCAACAGAACACTTACTACTTATCCCTCCACCCCTTTTAGGTTGAGGAATTATCGCCTCAAATTCGTAAATGCCAGCACTACCACTAGGAACACTGCCAACATAAACAGGCAACCAGCCCCCACAGAACCAGGAACTGGAACTCTAATCCTCTATATAGTTGCTATGTAGCAGTTCTTCGGTACTACTCAAAATCATCAAATACTATTTGCATTCTTTGACATCGACAGCTTTAGAGCCAAACAACATTCTCAAGTTATTTAAGACGTTAAGACCTTTGCTGTTTTTAGTTGCCATCAGCTGATGCTTTCTTATGAGCCACTTAAAAGGTAATGGTACGACACCAGTACTTCAAAAGAGGTCTAACGCACAAATAGGCCATTAAACCACTCACTGGCTGGCGGGCCTCGGTCTCCTTCTTGAGGGTGTCTCATGCTCCATCGCCTTTCCACAGACCTGTTCTTGGCCAAATTTGGTCTGCTTCTTTTCTCCTGAGTCTGCAATCTCAATGAGCTTAGAAGAACCAAGTCTTCGCGTACCTCGAAGCACGAGCTTGAAGAATTTCATTCCCATCGAAACCAAACCAAGAGTTGAGCAATTCGAAGAATTCGCAATAAATATATATCTACAATGGAGTATAGCCGTGATAAAGTGAATTATTTCCAAGTATAACTCATAGTATTTTTCTATAGCCTATAGTGTATGTCATGTTTCTCCGGGTCCCTATGCTTAATATGCCGGCACTCTGGACCAATAAAACTACAGAACAGAGTCCACCAAGACAAATAAAATAGCTCGCTAGCTGGCTTGCGAGCAAGCAAACCCAGCTATAGAAGCAGCGCAGCCTCGCCCCAGTCGGTCCCACTCGCTGCACCCAAGCAGCTTCTTGTGCCTGTCTCCTTCTGCTCAGGCACCTCGACCCACTCCGTTCGCTCGGTTGGTGGACGAGGATCTTTGTGGTTGCCTAACCCAGCTTACCAAAGTCCAAACCCAAATCGAACTCGACTTCACAATGGCCAAGGTCTCTGCGTCTCGCGCGGGCCTCCCCTCCGCCACGAAGAGCAAGGGTGTGGGTAGCCGCCGTGCTGCACCCAAGTCTGCCTCCGAGAAGGTAGCTGCTGCCGCCGAGGCCGAGAAGGTCGCCATGGCCAAGGCCGATGTGGCTTCCGCCCGTAAGGTCGCGACCACGCACGCTGCACGCCTCGAGGATGCCCTGGAGCACGTTAAGCAGGAGCAGGTCCAACGTGCTGTAGGTGCTCTCCAGAAACATGTCCAGCTTCACCGCAAGAAGGTGCGTGAGGAGAAGGAGCGCCGTGACCTTCTTGATGACGACGCCGATATGTCGGATGGCGAAGTGGACCTCGAGGCATCGCACTCCCCTCAGGACACCGTCTTTGTGAACTTCGCACTGAAGCGTGCTGCTGTTTCCACCAAGCTCTCTGATAAGATGCACCGCATCCCTGTTCGCCACCCGATGAGCGTGCTCGGCGCGAACAGAGCGATTTGCCTCTTCGTCAAGGACAAGGCGGAGGCTGAAAAGTGGTTGGCGTCGAACCCGATCACCGGCCTCAAGAAGATTATCAGCCTTCACCAGCTTCGCACGCAGTACCAGCGCTTCCAGGCGCGCCGCGACCTGGCCGCCATGTACGATAGCTTCCTCGCGGACGAGCGCATCATCGTCATGTTGCCCAAGGTCCTCGGAAGGCGCTCCTTCTACAACACCAGCAAGCGCCCCACACCCATCACTATCGCTACCAAGGGCTCCGCAGCTGGATCTCTTGAGGCTCGCGCTAAGCAGTCTGTTGAGTCTGCCTACTTCTCTTTCCAGGGCACCCTCACCAGTGTGCGCGCTGCCCTCATCAAGATGACCACGGACGATATCACCGAGAACGTCATGGATGTTATTGCCAGTGTGGCACCGCGCCTCCCCGCGGGAGGCTGGGACAACGTGCTCAGCATCCACATCAAGACCGGAAACAGCGCCTCCCTCCCCGTCTACGCCTCGCTCCCCGAGAACCAGACCAAGAAGGCTGAGGATGACGACGAAGACGCAGGCGACGAGAAGAAGGACGGCAAGACCAAGGGCAAGAAGAGCACCAAGGCCGAGGACGTGAAGAGCACGCCTGCCAAGAAGCAGAAGCGCAAGGCACCTGATAGCCCTGAAGACGCAGCAGACGAGGAGACGGACGCACAAGAGGCGGAGGCTGCCAAGGCCACGCCAGCCAAGAAGGCCAAGAAGACACCCGCCAAATCAGCAAAGAAGACCACCGCCACAACCACTCCGGCAAAGTCTGCCGTTAAGCAGCCGAAGTCCGCAGTAAAGTCCGCAGCAAAGTCCGCGGCAAAGTCAAACAAGAAACCCCGTAAAGCCTCTGCATAAGTAATAAACACTTCCCATCGAACCTTTCTGTTGACCCATGCATCCTATTACTTTCTTTCTCTAGATTTCTGCTAGCTGCCGTTTTGGATAGTCGCGTTGTTGTTGCATTTCTAGTGTATCTCAAGTTCTTGATTTAGAAAAACTAATTAAATTAGCTTGGACTGCACAATTTTTTAATTTTGTTTTTTAAGGGTGTGTAATTGTGAGCCTTGTACGATCTCCTGTCGTTGCAACTCTTATTCTCTCTTGTTAGAATTGCATAAGGAAAAGTCTACTTGTTCGTTTGGCATAGTATTAGGGTCTATATAGTGTGGTTTCTGGCAATAACGCATTTCATGAGGATATATTCTGGTTTTAATTTTAGGGCTAGTCTCGTATATTGTTTGGACTGACTAGATCTCAGCTAAATCTTATTTCTATTTGAAGCAAATGCATCCTTTGCAAAACAACTGCAACGGCTGTTTGCTTCCCAGTAGTATCAAGCGAGAAGCAAATGTCGGTCTTCTACTTTCATGATTTTGTTAACTACATCCTACTTGAAGTAAGCAAATAATTTTAGTACTAAAGCAGTAGTCTCTTGTAAGGTTCCGTGAAGTCACTTTTTTTCCAAATCTTTATAGTGTCTCGAAGACCTCTTCGATTTAATAATAGAAGTATAACTAAAATTTTCAATTAAAATCTTGGTCAAAATCTTCATGTCCCCCGCCCCCTAACAATAGCCAGAACATAATTTAAAACATGCACGACTTTAAGCAGGCAAGCCGAAGCTAAACTCCTTTCAGCAAAGTAATTGACTACAGACGGCGCGATGAGCCCAACACGCAACAAGCGAGTGTGAACAGGGGAGGTAGAGCCAGGAGCATAGTCTCAAATAAGGCCGCATAATCCGAGAATTCACGCTTGCCCTTTCTTTACACCTAAGATGTTTTGGTTTATAGGAGCTTCTATCTACTGGCTCTCCTGCTGCAGTGATAGCTATGAGAAAGGAAAAAGTATGAGCACCATGTGATGGGGAAGGGCAGTTGTCCGAGGATCGGCCGTCTTGCTCGTTTGCAATCGAGAGAGACAGCCGAATTTTCGTGTTACAGAATAAAGTGGTCATGTTCCACCTGCTGGCGAATGGGTACTTTATTGTCTTACCCGTCGCGATGTGGTCCGCTAGTCCTGAAGGACTTACCCCAGTTCAGCAACCGAGCCTCCTTCCCGCTGCACAAGCTGCGGCTCTTGCTCAGCAAACTTGCTGCTGTATCCCATTTCGGAAGCTTGACAGCATTACACCTAGGGCGCCAGAGCCTCCCCCCCGCGAGTGCCTCTTCTTGGCTTCATTCACTCCACCCTCCGCGAGACAGTCCCATCAACCGCAAAGGTTTCCTTTGGCGATTTTCAGAAATCATAATCATCTAGAGATTTTTGGCAATCACAACCACCATCATCATCATCATCGGTGACACCGACTGCGCTTGCTCGTATTACCGATTCCCGGTCACGACCGACGGTACACACCCGCATAAGCCAAGATCGCATATCTAGGTAGTACTACTTACTACCAAGTAGTACTACCTACGCACTTACTCTATGTACCTCTTAGCAGGCATTTCCCATCTCATGGAGGTGTTCCAAGCACCAGAACAGGAGAGCCGTAGCACTGCTTAGCTGTTCAATAGCCTGTGCGTCATCACTTGCCTTCAGAAAAAGAACACCTCCTGGAGCTAGCTAATAGTAGGATAATAATACAGTGCTAATTCTAGTTAGTCATATGTTACATTCGCTGTATAATAAATACGAGAGAAGGAAGAAAGCCAAGCCTTGGAGCGGACATGGGCGAGCCAGAGCTAGTCTGCGGGCTCCGGCTTACGAGGAGTGGAGTTTATGCACGAGCATCTCGCCGAGAGACCCCCTCGTCGATCGCGAGCGAAACGCCGTCTCCGGTACTCTGTCTCAAGAAGGGTTTCTTGACTCGAGCTGTCGAAGAGAAGAGGATCACGGGCGGGTGTTCTGTTCCGTTCCTAATCCCTCAAAGTGTGAAGTGGCGAAAGAACGGAAATAATAATTGAGAAGAAAAGAAAGAAAAGAGAGAAAGAGAGAGATGAAAGGAAATGAAAGAGGTTTCAACTCTGTCGAGTGTCTCTGCTCCTCTTCCTGTGCATGCCGTCTGTTTCTGGCTGCACTCCGCTCCGCTGCTCCGGCGTCCCGCACGCACCCGCCTGCGCCCTTCCTCGGCTGTCTGTCTCTGCCCTCTGGGGCGGGGTTGGGCCGAGGACTCGCGTTATCATGTACTATACCCTACGATTCTTTTCTTCCTTCGTTCGACGATTTCTTATCATCTTTGCAGAATGCAATGCAATGCAATGAATCAATGAATCAATCAATCAACTCCGCAGAGACGCTGGCTGCGGCGAGCGGGTTCGCCAAGGCGCGGGCGGCCTTCTCCTCCCCAGCCCCTGCCGGGTGCGGGCGGCGGAAAGCACTCCGCCTCAGTTTCATCGTCCCGTCGGCGCGGAGAAAGAAATCGATTTCCTTCGTTCTCTGTCTAATTAATTAATTTGGGGATTGATTTTTTGATTGATTTTTTGATTGATTGATTTTTTGATTGATTGTTTTATTGATGTATGTATCACTGTGAGAACTAACTTACTTACTTATTATAAGTGAGTGCTGCAGAGTTCTTCTTTCTTTCTCTTTCCAAGTTCTGTTCTTTTCTCTCTCTTTCTCTCTCTTTGTAAGTCCCCAAAACTTTTCATTGGAAAAAAGCATAATTAAGTAACTAAAGAGATGATTATTTCCTCGAAGAACTGACGCAAAGAGTTCGAACAGAATTCATAACCAGAGTTCTTGGGTGAGCACAAAGGGCTCGGCTTCTCAGCTTCGTCGGGCTCGTGCTGATGGCACTGCTGACGACGCCGGGCAGCGTGGAGGATAGTGGTGTTGGCAGTGTGTGGCGGTGGCGGCGGAGCTTCTTGGGAGGCTGGGCTGAGATGGAGAGGAGCAGCTTCGTTTTTGTGAAGAGGAGATCGACCTGATCTATCTCAAGCTGCGAGCTTGAGTCTATCTTCGAGGTCCTCTGCTCCAAAGCGAACGAGATTGAACCAGGAAGGCCATGGGCAGCTCGAACGAGGGGTCTCTGTAGTGGAGCATAAGTTCTTGAAGTGCAGGAAGCGTGTGTGACCCGCTTGAAGAGCAAGAGGAGGTTGACGGGTGCTCGAGCAGTGCAATGAGAGATCAGCACAGTTCGTTCTTCAGGTCAGCCCATTCTAAAGCAAGGCCTCCTCGCTGGACCCTTCGACGTGCCTGCAACATTGGAACTTAACGAGTTTTCTCCAGCATCATTTCCGTACCGCTATCAACTGGGTCGGGCTTGCCGCTTGTTGTCAGTGCTGTTCACAGTGGCACAAGTTGCGAAGATCGTTCGTGTTGAACTATCTTCCCTTCCCTTGGTCAAACTTGTAGTGATACATTTTTTTTTGCAGCCACTGCTCTAAGTCCCCTTGCTCTGCTACGTCGCATACGCCAAGCAGGTCAGTTCCTTCGCCACCTCAAGTGGTTCCATCCCTTCCTGCGTTCTATGTCTCGCAGATGGCAATGGCTGATATTCGTGCTTTGAAAAACCACCATGGTGCACCATCCTGAAGTCTCGATTGTAACTTATAAATAGCGTTCATACCAAACCATCAAAGGCTTGAAGCAAGTCAGCATCAGGGCCAAGTTCTCAGCCCTCTTTCGCCAAAGCCGCTCTGCCAGCGCTCTTCACGAGTGGGTGAATGAATGTGCGAGTGAATGTTCGAACGAGTGTACCATTTCTGTATCGTTGAATGCGCCACTATTTCATTGCTGTTTTTGTGCTCCTCTTCTCTTTTAGACGCCCTCTCTTTTCACGCAGTGCCGCTCTTCTGCGCTCCCTCATAACATAAACCCTAAGAGTCCGGGCGCTTCGGTAGCATCGCCGGCGCCCAGTAGAGCCGCGTAGAAGTCCCTAGTGGCACGGAAGACCTCGGTATTATTGTATTCCCTTTCGCTGTCGTGAATGGAATTCATGAAACGATCGATCCTCGCTCCCTCATTTCGAGGAATTCGAGGCAGGTGGGCTCCCAGGGGAGAAGCACGGTTTGTGGTGGTCGAGGCAGCTGGCGAGCGACTGGCCGGCAGGTTGGTTGAGTAGATGACGGCGGCTGCTGAGATGGACGGTAAGAAAGAGAAATCTTGAAAGTGAATGAAATGGGAATTGAAAGGAGATGAAAACAGTTTTCACCCTCGAAGTTTTATATTCGTGTACAGTTTTATTATTATTTTTAACAATAACTATTTCTTTCTCTTTGTTCTTTTGGCTTTTCTTTGTCAAAGACAGAAAGGAAGAAAGAGAGAAAGAAAGAAGGCTACAAACATCGATCAACCAATCCATCAATAAGTCCACGCGTCCACCAATCCTCTGCGTTCAACGCAGAACTTGAGACCCCGGACGGGCCTCGAAGCGGTAACCTGCTTGCCACCTGTCGCACGCGGGTGGATCTAGCGCGCCTTTCTTCGCACAACAACTACTTTCGTAAACCATACCTAGTATAATAGTAGGCTTCGTCCACTTTGAGCCTCGTTGCAGAGGACCCTCCGCAACTGGTATACTTTGCCAATCGGCCTATTCCTGACCCGGTCACTACCTCAGGACGATAGTACTGCTTCTGTTGCTGTCGTCTGGTATTTGTCGCTGTCACGCGGAGAGTAGGAGGGCCCAGAGAGCGCAAGTGACTCGTTCATTTGATTCGAAATCAGGTTCACCTTTTAAAAAAGTTTCGATAAACCAAAAATCACCTCGAATAGAACAAAACCTCGAATAGAAAACAGGTCACCAAAACCATACATAAGCGCGCGAATAAAGCGCCGAGGAGACAAAGCAGTTGCGGATCGGTTGCGGCGATAGTGAGCACCTTGGGCTCAGCGCATCATCCCGTGCTCGTGGCTGCCAACTTCTATTGTCCGCTTGCTCGAGGCTCGTTGTGGTGGCTGACGTTCTTCTGCTGCGGCCTCAAGACGTGGAGGCGGACTCGTGTGGAGCAGCAGCACCTGTGCCAAGTAGAGACAAACTCCTAGCTTTACGGTGTCGTACATTAGAGTTGTTTGACCAAGGTTGCTCTACACTGCATCTGCATCGCATAACTTTCTTGTTTCGTTCTTCACTGGGAATCCCGTATTTTGCACTGCACTTCAGAAGTGCTTCATTCATTCATTATTCCGTTCGTTCTTGTCACCACAAGGCTCCACTGCATTGACTTACTTTGCAATAATATTGACTTTATTGGTTTGTCTTGACATTGACAAGTTTGGCACAGCATATTCTTTACTCTACGTTGGACTGCAGCTCTTGTGTGTGTAATAAAGTTGGACGACCACTTTGGATTTGTGGTATTCTTGGTGGGGAGTGGTAGGCCATGGTGCAGCTGCCGCTCTCGCAAGAGAGCTCTCGTGAAGATGCTTTGATTGTAGAGAGAAAACTGAGGAGACTATTCAAGGCCCTTGATGCAGAAGGCACAGGACTCGTACCTCGCGATGCAGCGTTGAGGTTGATTAGAGCTGTCCTGGGCGCTGAGGATCTGGACATTGAAGCTCTTCACAAATTATGCCCTCTGCAAATGTGTTCGGATGAACTACGTTACGATGAGTTCCGCGAACTGACGCAAGTTGCTGGAGCCTGGGTGGTCTTGGGGGATGTTGACAGAACACACTTTGAGCGACGATGGACGTCGATCACTGACCCAGAGAACAATTACACAATTGACTTTCCACTGCGTCGTATCACTTCATCTCCTCCAGGCGCAGGGGACCCGCTCATGGATGAGGAAAATATCCAGGAGGACCCAGAAGGTAGCAAAGCCATGTTCACGGATAGGATCCAGCGATTGAGAATGGTTGAACCCGAGATCCGCACGCAAATCTGCAAGAGGATTCTAGCAAACATTGACAACGCAGCGCCCATGACCGACCAACTTGCGCAACATATGCTCCGAGGTCACAGTGGACTGCGATTTGGCGCATCCAGGGGACGACCGACCAGACCGCGCTTCTCAGACGATTTCGTTGACTTCCCAGACCCCGATATTGACAGCAGTTCTTCAGAAAGTGAGAAAACAAGTGGTGATGGCGAACACCACCAAAACTTAGCCACTCTACCAAACACAAAGAAGGACGCTGTAGACAGCACTGTGTCCAGCCAGGAGCAGTCCAAGTTGCTTATATCTAGAGAGAGCAGTGAAACCAATCAAGTTTTGTCAAACCCAAGTTTCACAAGTTCTCAAAAAGCATCATCTTCCCCCCACTCCTCCTCCTCCACCACCACCGCCAGCAGCATCAATTCGACAAACACTGCCGGGGCAGTCTCAAGACTGAACGAGCCACCCGTATCGACTTTCAACTCAAAGTTGACGAGCCCAGAGGATTCCGCACCATGCGCCTCTTCAAACGATACCTGCAAAACTCATAGTGCAGAAAGTAGCAGTCAAAGCCCTGTCACCGGTGCCATGGGCGGTGCCAGTGAGAAAATGAACGCTCCAGTTCCCAACAACTCCATGTTGGATATTGTAAAATCCTTAACGTCCGGTGCTATCGCTGGTGCTACGGCTAAAACAGTGATTGCGCCTCTTGATCGGACAAAGATTATCTTTCAAACTACAGACCGGAAGTTCTCAGTACGCGCCGCAGCTATGGAGATGCGTCGCATCGTAGTGGAAGAAGGTGTACGTGGACTTTGGCGTGGGCACAGCGCTACGCTTTCCCGTGTAGCACCTTATGCCGCTTTGCAATTTGTATCTTTTGATTTTTACAAGGGCATGATGCTGCGAGATGGTGATTCACATTTAACCCCTTTGCGGCGGCTCATGGCGGGTAGTATGGCTGGTGCCACTTCTGTTTGCGCCACATATCCTCTTGACCTTTTACGTGCGCGCATGGCTGTGCAAAGTCGGGCACAGGGTGGAATGCGTCATAACTTCCGAGTAATCCTTCAAAGTGAAGGTGTGAGTGGTATGTATCGAGGCCTGGGACCCACTTTGTTTGGTATCGTTCCTTATGCAGGCCTTGCCTTCGGCACCTTTGAGACCCTTAAAATGATGGTTTCGCAACATTATGGTTCAGAAACTGTGACTGCTGGGCAGCGGCTCGGGTGTGGAGCCCTGGCTGGCTTTGTAGCTCAGTCACTCACTTATCCTCTTGATATTGTCCGTCGCCGCATGCAGACAGATGGTATGCATGCACTTCTTGAGACTGGTAAGCCAGGTCAACGCAAGTACTCTTCAATTTTGCAAACACTCACACATGTTGCACGTCATGAAGGTGTTGTGGGTGGTCTTTTCAAAGGTCTTTCTATGAACTGGGTTAAAGGACCTATCTCACACGGTATTAGCTTTACGACCTTTGATTTGATGAAGCGCTACCTGGATGTCCAGCCAGCACGGAAGTAATCTGATTACTTCTTTTCTCGTTTTCGTTCTCAAACGTTTCTTTTTAATATCTATTTTGGTCAGAATCACACTTGTACTAGTTCGGAACCGTACAATCGTTTAAATGACTACACCCATGTGTTTTTTTTCACATACTGCCTTTTCTATTATACCTTCTATGCATGGTGCATTGCATAGAGGAGAGAATGTCTTAGCACAGGATACTCAGATAAACCTGGTGTGAAGATGATTTATTCTTTCCCTGTTATTTGTTGTTGCAGCTGCATCAGGTTCCTGCTCTGTGAAATTCTGTGCTACTACTTTGCCTTGTGTGATAGTAATATGAAGCTCTCTGCGTGCAAAGTTCATCTTGATTGTTTTCGAAAATGGGCTGAAGCCGAGGCATCACGTTTGATAATGTGTTGATCAACAGCATTGGTGTGGGGACCACTCTGATGTGAGCCTGGCATAGTTTGTGTTATCCTTGGTTCGGAGAGTCTCCTCTCCTAAAGTCTTATGAGAGCCCCCTATAGGTCGCCATCAACTTTGCTCTTGTCTGTTTTTCATGATTTTAATCTGCAGATGATTCATTAATCGTTTACTTTTATTTTCTTCTCGTGTCTCATTCATAAATCAGATTTGTTTGCACAGCCTCATTTTTCACTGCTGCCTTTGGTCATCTCGGGGACAATGAACGAGTTTCAGGTTTTTAAATCAACATGTTTTAATCTTTTAGATCTTGCCCTCACTGTGGTTGTTTTCTAAATTATGAATTGCTATTAACAACAAGTTTTCTCTATTTTCTTAACAAAGCAACTTGTTCTTGTCGGTTGTATGTAAGCGCTTCTGAATTTAGATTGAATTCGGGTTATTGAGAAAAAGTAATCTTCAGGGTGCCTTTTGTCTTCCTGAAGTTTAGGCTATAGTACTTTCATGCTATGGATCACGAAAGGTCTGATGCTTTAAGAGTAAAAGGTTGTGAATTTGTCCGAGAAAGACTGATTATGAGACGAAAAATTGGAATGCTTTCAGGTGCATATAGACGCCGTCTTTTGCTCAATCAGATGTTCAATATCATTTTGTACCACCTTGTAAGGTATTATTTTCTCTTGACCGAGTTTTTGAAGAGGTTGCACTTTTAAATCAGCGGTTATGTAACCATGCGGAGGATACCTCGCTAGAATTTAATTATATGCAACAATATGGGAAAATTTAGTTAATCAAATAAGCCAAGAAAACTCACATTACAGATCGATTAAATGTAGTTAAGAAGAATCAGAGTGGCTAGTTGGGGGGGCAATGAACCTTACCTTTTAAGTTCTACATAGCACAAGCCTTCGTCTGCAGGATGCGATATAAAAATTTTTATATTGACCTTGGAATATTTTTTACCTGTCAAAACATCGTTGAGTCCTCACATATTTCAGTTTCAATCTGAGAGTCACCGTTATGTCTTTGTATTACGTAAAGCAAGATTAGGAATACCCTTTCCCCTTTGACACAAGATTGACAGCGCACATGTTCAGTGTGCGGACCCTTATATCCTCTCAAGTTCTATCTTCGTGTGCGTACTCTCATCCAAGTACAGAAATAGGATCATGGGATAATTTCCATGCCACCTACTGGATGGCTAAAGATCTGTGATACCTAACTAAGAAATGCTTTTTGGTACTTGAGTAGAGATTTGTTTTGAAGCGAGTTTATGTCGTCGATAGCCCACTCTTAAATAGCCTTTACAAGACGCCGCTGTATTGAAGCAACAAATAGTGGGGTTTACGTGAAGTACCTTTTGCCCTCACACTCAAGATACTAGAAAGCATTGTATTTCTTTCTTTTTCTTTCCTTTGTACGATTTTTTACTATTCAAGTTGCTTTTTTCTCCTCCTGGTCTCAAGTCAGGAATCGGGAACTCTTTGCCATTTTTTTTTCATCTAAAGTATCTTTAAAACGTTTTTACATTTTGAGAAAACAAAAAGATAGTCAGAGTAAGAAAGCAAAGCAAGAAAACAAAAAACAAAAGAATGAATTACTTTAAAACTTTTAAATTAAAAAAAGCTTTCCTCGCTTAATTTCCTCTTCTTTCCGAAAATAAAAGTTTTTTTCAGAGGTGACATCGTTCATCCTCCCTCTGAAATTTTCTTTCTTTTGATTTTATTGTTTTCGAGGACGCTAGATCTCATTTTCTTGCTTTCTTCAATCTCTCTCTCCACCATTCCCAGTTCTGACGTCTTATCAGTGATCAGGATCAGAGGGAAACAAGAACTGGGAATGGTAGGGAAAGGGGGATTCAAGGAAAGGGACAATTCTCGTTTCGAAAAAGAAAGTGCCCTCGAAAACAATAAAGTTGAGAGAAAGAAAATTTGCGGTCGGCCATCTTAGATGTCACGTCTGAAAAGTTTTACTTTTGTCATTTTCATTTCTTTCGAGGTAAAAGATTTTGATCTCTCTTCCTTAAAAGGTTTTGAGGTGTGCAAATGAAAAGATCACTTTCTGATTTTTGTAAAAGCTGAAAGGGGGGAAGTTCATTTCTTTCAAGGTAAAAAAATTACACTTAAAAGATTTTTGAGGTACGCAAAACGGAAAGATCGCTTTCAGGTTCTGGTAAAGCTGAAAGGGGGAAAGGACAATCACGCTTGCTCAACCAAAACGAGTGCCCCTCTCAAATTGAAGCACGCGTAATCGACATGTTTGGATTTCTATCGATCGAGCGCGTTGCGTTTTTTCCTGAGATCTGTCGGTCTGGCTAGATCTAGGATGTGTAATCCCCTGGTTGAGTGAAAGTGGGTGTTTCGTTGCAGGCAAATCCGGAATTCTGTCAGCACGTGCAGAGTTTAAGAAGATAAACAAGGATGGCTCTGCGCCCCGAGAAGCCGTCGAATCTCGTACGGAGACCTTCAACGAGGTCTATTGTTGGTGCTTTTGAGAGAGTGTTGACTGTTTCTCGGAATTTGCAAGAGAAAACTGGTGAATTGGCTTCGAAATTGAAGGTTCTTGAAGCCCGTGTGCATGAAATTCGACCTTCCATTAATCCTTCCTTGGCCCCGGCCATTGATGCAGCAGTGAGAGGAGACGAAAAAGCACAGAAGATTGTACGAGAGAGTGAATCCAAAGTTCCTCTGTGTCAGAAAAGGGCGGTCGCGGCGTACACAGCCGCAAGCCACTCTCTCTTTCGTGTCCTTGCAGACACTGCAGCACTGGAGGAAACAAAGACAGAGTGTGCACTCTTAGTCTCTCAGGCACTCTCCCTTTTCCAAGTTGTTGAAGGTGAACACGATTGATAGGCCGTCCATTAGTGAAATCGTTAAGAGTGTGAAAGGGCTTGAAACGAGGCAAGAAGAAGAAGAAGAAGAAGAAGAAGAAGAAGAAAAGGAGAAAGCAATGCCCTTTCCTCGTCTCTCAAGAAAGAAAGCCAAGCACGGCTTGTCTGCGCCCCTTCACGCGAAAGGGGACGGGACCACTCGGGATCGAGGTGTTGGAGCTCGGACGGGAGCTCGGACGGGAGACGCAGGCGGACTCGAGCCAATCCTTGGAGCAATGGTGACAAGCAACCGACTTAGCACGAGCAGTCGCTCATCGCAGCGAACTGACAACGCGGGGATGCTTAACCGACTTGCCCTCTATCATGACCGTCTAAAAACTGAACAAGCTAGACTTCGAGAACTTGAAAATGATTTGAAAGAGCTGAAAAAGGAGCTACCTGACGGTGCTGCTCTTGTCCTTGTTGATGTTTTAAATGGGGACGTTACGTTTGAGAATGCAAAAGAAGACGTGAGGGAAAATACGAATTTAGAGAATCGAGAAAAGGGTTTTTTTCTTGACGCTCTGCGCATAGCAAAGAAGATCCTTCAATTGGAATCTGAAATCGGGAAAATCGAGGGAAAGATTGAGGAATTTGAGTCTGGAGGCGGTGAAGAAGGAGAAAGCATTTCGCGTTTCTCCGGATCAGTTTGGGAATCCCTTGGGTGCGCTTTACCTGAAATTACTCACGATCCTTCTTTACCCGTATCAAACACGAATATCTCAAATACGGATAACTATCCTTTTGCCCCGAAGACTGTCCAGGGGATTGACTGGGATAATTTCATGGCATACTGCGCAGATAAAGGACATTTGGAAAAACTTCAGCAAGAATCAACTAATGAAAGTGTTGGTGATTTACTTGAGAGGTCAATGCGCTCTCTTTATATAAAGTCTGAGAGTTCCGTTGGACTTTGTTTTTCACAAGTTTTCCAAGCAGTCATCTCTACTCTAGACTTCATTCCAAAAAACCTCCGCTACACGTCTGACAAGTCCTCGACGGGTGGTCTTCGACCAGATTTTATTATTGGTACCGTCAGAGATGGGGTTACAGTACCTATAAATCCCTTGCTTGTGGGTGAACTGAAGAGTTACAGTTCAGATTCTGAACCATTTTATTTCCGTTGGTGTGAAAGGGATGGACATGACCCTGAACGATGCCCTAATCGTGCTCATTCTGAGAGGCACACGAATGTGTCCCCAATTAGACAGTTGTATAACTACATGGTCGACTCTGGCAAGTTTGTTGGTGTTTACTCCCACTATGGCTGTACTGCGGCATTCTTCCGTGACTGTAAAGGCACTCTTGTTACAACACCGATGCTCCCTGACGACTCTGCTCCAATGAGCGTGCCACAGTTGCTCGCCTTGGTTATCATGATTGCCATGTCTGAGGAGGTGCCGGAATTTTACGACGGTAAAAGGCCCATTTTGGTGCCATGCGAAGGTACAAGAAGTTGCAAAGGTGTCAATCATCACCATACCAGTCTACCTGATGACTGTAAGTGGGCAGAGGACGATCTCAAGCGTAGCGCTAAACCTAGAACAGGAGCCACTGCAACGAGAAGGGCGGCGAACAAGTCCCTTTACAAAAAGCATGACACTCCCATCACCTGGGGTGATCTCTACAACTGCAAGTACATTTCTGACTGCTACACAGGTAACGCAGTTGAGTGTGAGATCATGGGCGAGCGAGCAGTGGTTAAATACAACGATTTCGGCGATCACGAAGATGCTGATGAGCGTCTTGACCAGATTGATTTTGAAGCTGAAGTCTACGCAAACTTGTCTGACTTGCAGGGGGATTGTATTCCCAAATACCTGGGCCATGGCTCCATTACCGATACTGATGGATCCCAGTATGGTTTTGCTACCTCTTATGCAGGTGAGTCACTCTCGTATGAATCTCTTGATTCTCTCACTGAAGAGTTCAAGGCAAGCGTCAAGGATGCCCTAGACAAGATACACGCGCGTGGTGTTTTGCATGGCGACCTGAGACTTCCGAACATCCTGAAGTCGAAGGACGATCCCGAGAAGGCAGTTTTTATCGACTTCAGTCATTCAGGGATCTATGACGACCCTGATGGTCAGTTCTTTCAAAGCCTCGCAAAATATGAGAAGGAGAACCTCGTCAAGCTCTTGAAAGGCGAAAAAATCAAACAAGTTTTTTGAACACTCACAAGTTAATAACCCCTAACTCATGAAAAGAAGAAGAAGAAGAAGAAATAATCAATGTTTGTTTGGTTTCCAATCCATTTTATTATAATAAAATGCTACTTAGTTAGGTTACGGAGAGGATCTCTCGCAAGTGATTTTCCACTGCAGAACTTGTGTACTCCCTGAACCGCTGCTTGTCTTTGGATTGATGGCAAGTTTCGAACAATGCCAACGGATCCACTGTTGTTGCTGCTGATGCTGCTGCTGCCGTTACTTTAGTCGCTTCGGCGTAGTCTTGGGAGGGTCCAAGCAATGGAATTGGGCCCGGGACAAAGGAGTTAAGTAGCCACGAAAAGAGCACACGAGCGGTCCTTCCATTGCCAAATGCAAAGGGTTTGAGAAACAGGAACTTTGCTATAAATTCTGTCGCAACGTGCAAAGCATCTTGCAATGCGGCGGCTTCTATATCTTTTACATCTTGCTTTCCTGTGATCGAGAAAGGTGTGGTTTGGTATTTTATAATGTGATTCCTCAGTGCACGATCAAGAAGCCCAGGGGTTGGATGAACAAGAGGAATTCTCGTCAAATCACAGGTAATTTGGTGACGCCTGAATGAGAATGCGGATGCACTTCGCAATTTGCTGCTGCTTTGGGGCTGGCCGAGGATGATTGCGTTAAGTTTGCAGAGAAACGAAAAGGAAAGCCCGCCATCATAATGCATTGCGAACTTGTAAGCTTCAACGAGGTCGGTTCTGTTTTTTTCTTCGGTTTCCAGGGCTACTCGCTGTAAAAACCAAGTTATCAAGGGGCCGTTTTGCAGTTCGCAGCGACTCCTTGCTTCTCGCGCTAGTTCACTCAAGTCAAGGCCGGTCATTTTTCTGTTGTTGTTTTGTTTTGTTTTTGTCGATTTTGCTTGGTTGACGAAAGAAGTGCAGAGAAAATTAAATTTGTTCGTTCTTCTTCTTGATTTGACTATTTTTAATGAATAAAAGCGCGTTGGTTCTTTTGTTGCTTCCTTGTTATATTAAACCCAAGGTTCCATTCGTTCTCTGGAGAGCCGCACGTCAAAAATGACACCATCGTTCGCACCGGTAATCAAGGTGCTAGAGAGTGTGACATCAAAGAGATAATTGCCGTAAGAAATGTCCTGCTTTTGGATGTCTCCTAGACAGTCAATGTCTAGCTCAGGGAGGCAAATTTCGCCTAGAAAGCCGCGCAGCCGGGCTGGTGCAATGTAAACCCTATCCCCGTCTTCTACAATTAAGGCTAGATCAGACTCTTCAAGAGGGAGTACCTCGTGCGCAGCAGGGGAAACGCACATGGCCACTTTGGCATTATCATACTTGTACGCAAATAGAATGACCGTCTCACTAAGCAACTCAAGAGAGTATTCAATGTTGTCCTGATGAAATCCAACATCTTCTTCCTTTTCGTAATCCACGTAGAAATTCGGTAGCCAAGCCATTTGTTTTCTGGGTCTGGTACGTTTGTTTTCTTCTTCTTGTTTTGGTTCTACGTTTCTCTTGGGTTTGGGCCGGTTCTGCAGTGGATTGCTTGGAAACATGGCAACAATAAACGCGCACGCCCAACACAAAGGGAATAAATCAGACAAATTTGGGTTTTGCCTGATCATTTTACAATTTTGTCCTATGTCTTACCACAATCAAAGTTATCCTATTGTAAACCCTATCAACCTCATTAGTAAGAATATGTACTTCCAGGAGTCCCACCTGCTTGAACCATTCTCGACGCCACAACTATATAATACTACTGGACTGTTACCTTTGATTCATCGACTAAGTTGTCTCCTACTAGAAACTATAGTATGAAAAATAACTCGAGTGGTGTGTTCAGAACAGTTAGGGAACAGTCGAATCGACCGGTCGAATCGGTCGATAGAGTCGATTCGACTCAATCGACTGGTCGAATCGATCGTTCTCTATAGTGGAACGATATAGAACACATCAGAATTCAATCCAAAGGGCCAAAAAGTCGAGTCAAACAGACCAAAAAACCATGGCAACGCCATTTAGGGAACGCCAGACCAATGCGAATGTGGGCGTCGCTCAAGATGGCGTCCCCTGGCCACCCCCGCCGACTACTGCAAAGAAAGCGAGGCGACCAAGGGCGGCGGCGAACAACGCAAGCTCTTCTTCTTCTTCTTCTTCCTCCATTGGCCATGACCTTGAAAATGAAACAGGGCGACAAGAAGAAAATCGTGGTTCTTCAACCAAGCTCCTCGAACAGCTGATTTCAACGGTGGGTCAACTGGAAGAGAGCATCAAAGGCCTGCATAAGGACTTGCGCAGAGGTGAGAAGCGCATGAGGCACATGGAGCACGTTGTTTCCACGCTGGTAGAAGCTACCGGACAGGATTTCGCTCAAATCCAGGAAAGGCTCAAGGCGGATAACGAGAGGCTCCGCAAGGTCTTCAAAAAGACATTACCCTTCGTACAGCTCAGTAGTGCAGATGAACAAGGGGGCAAGGAAATTGCTGCTCAAATCGGCGAGCTCGATCTCCCGCACGAAGAGCACGAGGGAGCTGGCTTACAAATTAACCAGCTGGAGGTGGCTAGCATGAATAATGACGACAATGATGATGATGACTTTCATCACGGTGGGAATAGCGATCAAGAGCAAGAAGAAGAGGAGGAAGAGGAAGAAGACCAAGAGGAGAAGCAGAGGAAAATGTACGAAGCGTTAAAAGAGCCCTTTGATAAATGGTTCCTGGCTTCAGGCAGTCAACGCATTCCTATGGTGTTCACCTTTCTTGCTGCGAAGAACATGAATCCCCGGCCTTACAGCAATTCAAAATCAGGGAAAAGGAGGGATAAAGATATGAAAGAAAGGGCTGCTTTTGTTCAAAGGTACTATAAGAATAAAATGCAGAGACTGCCCCTTTGGAGCGAGCTGATCAAGGATTACTTGGATTACGCGGAGGCATCAGAGCACCGCGAGATTTCATTTCCTGCAAACTTCAATGCTTTCAGTGTCGATGCGGTCAACGCAGGTCTCAAACAGAGCTACGCAACGTTCCAGGCTCGGCTGATGGACTCTTTCCGCAAGACAGTTACCCTAAAGCACGAGAATGACGACCGTCTAAGACAAGAATGGACTGCTATCCTGGAGCACGTATTTGAGGAAAAAGAGCTCACCGTTCCGTTCCGCGCGGAGGAAGAACAAGAACAGTCTGATAGCAGTGACTCAGACGACGAATGAATGAATGACAATTTTAGAAATCAATTTTTCCTTCCCCCCCCACTCGCCTTTTTTAAAAATGTATCACCTTTAAAAATAACAGAAAGTAAGAACAAGTCTATTCATTCTTTCTTTTCTTTCTTTCTTTTCTTTCTTTCTTTCTTTCTTTCATCATGACTAGCACCCAGGTAGCTACTACAACTACATCCAGCATCCAAGACAGAACGAGCACAATTACCGAGCTCCAGCGCCTCGGCGCGCTCGCGCGCTCAATTGAAGGGACAGAAGGAGCCTCGGACGGCACTTTGCAAAGCAACACAGACCGCCTCGGCACGCTCTGGCTGGGCGCAGCGGACTTACTTTTTCGTTACCCAGCCAGTCTCTCTTCAATCCAGTCATCTAGCATGCTTAGTGCACACCTTGGTAGTGACCGAGACAGCTTGGTTGCGTGGGCGGGCGTGCCTGACGCTTCTGTGACTGTGGATGAATACGAAGCAGAACTTCGTGCGATACAGAAAACTGTGGGTGAGACCAGGCGGGACCGCGTGCCCTCCATTGTATCGATCGTCTCACTGGTTGCTGTGATCGCAGGTTTAATTGCTGCTTTTCTGATGCTTCAAAGGGAGTTACCTCGTTTGCGCTGGACTGCTTTCTTCTAAGCATAATTCTTTCTGGAAACAAAAACAAAAACAAAAACAAAACAAAAACAATTTAGTTATTGTCGTAGGTTTGAATCGTCACCCTTTCAGGGGAGAAAGGCGAGTTTAGGTTGAATCTTTTTTTCTTCCTTCTTCTTTCATTGAGGAACCTAGCTAAGTCGCATTGGATGAAGTAACCTAGCTAGGTAGCTCCACACGGGAAATGAATGAATGAGTGATGAGAGAGAAAGGCAGGGTGGGGAGATTCACTTAAGCGGCGGTCGCGACTTCGATGATCACCCTTTCCTGCGAGAAAGGCGAGTTTGGGTCACTATCCAGCATCTCACGAATGGCCTTTTCGTCGAGAAGACCCGGGTAAGTTGCAATCGTGACCTGCAAATCATCGGAATAGTCAATCATTCTCAGATCCCAAAGGAGTTGTCGCACAAAGCTCTCGTTATCCAGTCTTATCATAATCTTTTTGAGATCAGGGGCTTCGTAGACCTCACGGAAAAATTCATGGATAGCTGCATCGTAATAAAGTTCACCTGAGAAAAGCTCGTGCTTAGAGATAGTCATTGTTTCACATCCCCTCATTCTCGTCACGTTCTCCTTGAACATTTCTTCCGTATACTCATCGTCCTCGTTGGGCTCAAACCCGTCGTCACCAATTTCGAATGAAAGGTGCGGGTGGCAAAAGTTCCCACCTCCAAGAAAATGACAAACCATTGCGTTTTTGTTTGTTTTGTTTGATTGCTTGGTTTTTTTTCCTGCAAACTTTCTTCCTTTTCTTCTCGGGCTAGATAATTTGGCAAGGTAATTATTCTTTCTGCAAACTTTCTTCCTTTTCTTCTCGGGCTGGATAATTTGGCAAGGTAATTATTTTAT
The DNA here is from genome assembly GCA_004764695.1 of Schizochytrium sp. TIO01. Lineage (NCBI taxonomy): Eukaryota > Bigyra > Thraustochytrida > Thraustochytriidae > Schizochytrium > Schizochytrium sp. TIO01. The sequence goes on from SMSO01000007.1 coordinate 565,682, forward strand.
TCTTTCTGCAAACTTTCTTCCTTTTCTTCTCGGGCTAGATAATTTGGCAAGGTAATTATTCTTTCTTTCTGTTCTTCCTTAATTTCTTCTTTGTTAAGTAACCTAGCTAAGTCGCATCGGAAATGAAATGAGCGGTGAGAAGGACCGGGAGGATCTTAGGAGATCACTTAAGTGGTCTTGTTTCAATGATCACCCTTCCCTGAGAGAAAGGCGAGTTGCTGCCTGTGTACAGCATCTTGCGAATGGTCTTTTCATCGAGAAGACTCGGGTAAGCCGCAATCGTGACCTGCACATCATCGGAATATTCAATCATTTTCAGATCCCCAATGAGTTCTTCTAAAAAACTCTCGTCATTCAGTCTTATATAGATCTTTTTGAGTTCAGGGAGTTCGTAGACCTCCTGGAAAAATCCTTTGATACCCGCATCATACCAAAGTTCACCTGAGTAAAGGTTGTTCCTGCAGATCAGCATTTCTTTACATTCCCTCATTCTCATCACGTTCCGCTGGAAAAGTTCTTCGGGATAATCACCGTACTTGTCGAGCTCAAACCCTTCGTCGCCAATTTGGAATGAAAAGAGTGGGAATCCAAAGTTTCCGCCTTGAAGAACATGGTAAACCATCGTGTTTGTTTGTTTGTTTGTTTGTTTGTTTGTTTGTTTGTTTGTTTTCCTAGTTTTCTGCAAACTCCTTCTCCTTTTCTTCTTAGGGTAGATAATTTGGCAAGGTGATTATTCTTTCTATAAAGTTTTTTTTCTTACTTCTTTTCTTTGTTATGTAACCTAGCTAAGTTGCATTGAAATGAATGAATGAGTGGTGAGGAGATCACTTAAGCGGTCTTGTTTTCAATGATCACTCTTTCCTGGGAGAAAGGCGAGTCGTTGCCTCTATACAGCATCTTGCGAATGGTCTTTTCATCGAGAAGACCAGGGTAAGCTGCAATTGTGACCTGCAAATCATCGGAGTATTCAATCATTTTCAGATCATCAAGGAGTTCTTGTACAAAACTCTCGTCATCCAGGCCTATCCAGATCTTTTTGAGTCTAGGGAGTTCGTAGACCCCCTCGAAAAATTCTTTGATACCCGCATCATACGAAAGTTCACCTGAGTAAAGGCGGTTCCTAAAGATCAGCATTTCTTCACATTCCATCATCCTCCCCACGTTCTGCCGGAAAAGTCCTTCGGGGTAACCACCGTACTTGTTGAGCTTGAACCCTTCGTCACCAATTTGGAATGAAAAGATCGGATGGCTGAAGGTTCCGCCTTGAAGAACATGATAAACCATCGCGTTTGCTTGTTTGTTTGTTTGTTTTCCTTTTCCTCTTTTCTGTTTGTTCCTTTTTTTCTGTAAACTTTCTCTTTCCTTCTCAGGGTAGATAATTTGGCGAGGTGATTATTCTTTCTGTATTCCTTTTACCTATTCCATTTTCCCAAGGTTCTTCAATTTACCTATTGTTTCTCTTTTTTGTTGTTTGGTGGAAGAAAAACAAATAAAAATAATATCAATTTTCCCTGGGTAAACACAACCAAAGAACAGGGGGGCAAAGGAATTTAGAGAGAAAGAAGAAAAACCAACAAAACATGCTAAAGAGTTGGATAAAACAAAATAATAATACTCGTAAAAGGGGCAATAACAATATAAAAAGAAGCTTCACTCTGCCCCTCTCAAGCAGCAAACCTGGTGAAGAGGAATACATCCCTCTCGCTCTGGCCAACGCGGGCGGCGGAGACTGCCTCTTCTTCGCGTACGGCTCGGCGCTGCGGCAGGCCTTCCCAGGGCGCGACAGAGAGCAGTTCGAGCCTGCTGCACTGCGGCGCGCGGTGGCCAGTCAGCTCGAGGAGGAACACTTCGATTTCTACAGGAATGTCGCATCCGCGGATCCTGACTCCTCCTCCTGGGCCCGCGACCTGAAGGACCTCGAGGACATGAAGGCGCGCGTGCTGCGCCGCTCGTACTGGGGTGACCAGCTGTCTCTGCTGCTCCTGGAGAAGTACTTCGGCGTGCGCAGCGTCGTGATCCGCTTCGATCGGGGCGAACCTCCTCATGTGGCGCCTTACTCAGGCCTTGGCATGCCTGAGCTGCCTCCTCGTGGCTTCGTTGTGCTCTCGCTGCGAGGCCAGCATTATGAAGTAATAGTCGGCGAGCAAGGGCAGGCCTGGCACGAATCGAGAACGAGTGCTAAAGACCTGGCCTCTCTCGTGCTTCGCAGAGGTTGGATGAACCATCGATTCGATACACAGTCACCTTAGTCATTTCAAGCAAAAGCAAAAGCAAAGTCAAGCAAAAGCAAAGCAATTTAGTTAGTTGAATCGATAGACAAACACGATAGCACCAAAGGCGACCAAAGCTAAAATCAGCAAACCTCCGGCAATCAAAGATTCGGTCACTTTAGAACTCTTACTCGCTACCGGATTTGTCACTTCTCCGTAGACTGTAGGATCACTCGTGGTGGTTGTACTGCTTGCTGCTGCTGCTGCTGCTGCTGTTGTTGTTGAGGATTCCATCTTTTTCTTTACTTTCCTTTTTTCGGTTTCTTCTTCTTCTAACTACAAAAGCTAACTGCAAGGGAGAGGAGGTAGTATCCTTTTCTTTTCTATCTCTCTACCTGTATAGACATTTCTTTTTTTTCTTGCCACAGGGCGACCATTAAAAAAAGCAGAAAGAAGAGAAAAAAAGGTAAAACCAACGAACAAAGAAATGAAGGAAGGCGAAAAGGGAACTTTGCAATTGTTTGCTTCGCTGCTGCTAGGTCTGGCTGCATCCGTAGGCACACTCGGTTTTGCTTACTGGCTCGTGAGAATGTACTACCTGCCCGAGGGCTACCAGAATGCAAATGTCTTAGATGTAGAAGGAAGCCACGCAGCGATTCCTGCGGATACCGAGGTGCCCATCACCGTCGTGAATTTCCTGCATGACGATTCAGAAGGCGCGCCTTTCACGAGAAATAGAGCGAGGCAGGAAAGACTCGCTTTGCAATTGGGCGCCTCCCGCGTGGAGCATTATAACATGCAGAGACTGCAAACCTCGCTAGGTGAGGAAGACGGCCAGAGAGTCGCAGAGTTTATCCAGGACAACCCTCGCGGAGCTGGCTACTGGACCTGGAAACCCATCATCATTGCTGACACTTTGGCTACCTTGAAAGAAGACGAGGTGCTCATTTACATGGACTGTGGCTCTTTCGCGCGCAAGCCTCTAAGGGGACTCGCGGATCGCACAGCGGGCTCCTCAACGGGAATTGTTGTGATGACCTCTGTTTATCCAGTGGCAAGCACAGTGCGCGCAGATGTGGGAGAGCATGTGAGCGGCCGCAGCGACTTTTGCAAGGTCTGGGCAGACCGGCCGTCCATCCAGGCAACAATTGTGGTTATCCGAAAGACCCCGGCGAGCGAGGAAATTATCAAGCAGTGGGCCAAACTCGCGGTGAATGATCCGTGGCTCTTCACGGATAACTTCAAGCCCTGCGGCGCCGGCTTTCTGGAACACAGGCACGACCAGGCAGTTCTGCAGTCGCTTCTGCTGGCTAGAGACGATTCGGGGAGTTTTATGGTACATCCTTCTGAGTTATTGTGAGCTAATGGCTATCATCATCATTATCCGGGGCGAGCCCTCTAAATTCATCTATGCGTGTGGAAAACACGTGGATCAGATTGCTCTTCTGGGCATCAATGTAGCCCTGCATGACCTTGGACTGCCGCTGTACGTAAGAAAAGCCGTCCTGTCCACCGGCTGCATGGGTGACCGGCTCAAACAGGGTGGGGATGGCTAGGTCCCACATATTTTTTCTCTCTTCGACCTTTTTCTTAATCGAGCCCTTGTACGTGTTTGCAAAGAAACGGTTCTTGGATTTTTGCTCTTCGCACAGTCCGCGCAGGTCGGAGAGCACTTCCTGGATTTCCTGCTGGCCTCCGTGGAGATTTAGGAATGGGGTGCACTTGGCGTCTTCGGCAATCCACTGGTTTACAATCTCCGAGGCTTTGTGGTAGATGGAAAGGTGGCCCTTCTCGAGACGCTCGGCCCGCTCGCGCTCTACCAAAGAGCCCATGAGCAGCTTCGCGATCGTGCGAGAAGGCACATCAAAGGTGGCGACCTTGCAGCCCGGATGCTGCGTGCATACCCCTGCTTGCTGCTTGCTGAGCGGCACACCCAGGACCTCCCGCAGCACGCGCCGAGTTACAGCAAGCTTCCAGGGATTTTCGGGATCGGCCTTGACCACTTCCTTGAAGACCAAATCGAATTCCTCGCACAATCTATGCAAGTGAAACACAGCTACGTCGCTTCTTTCTTTAGAAGGACAGCTGTGCACTTCGACCTTGTCCAAATTAATCGCCTTGCTGATTACATGATGATGCGGCAGTGGCACAGCAGGAATGGCAGCAGCACCAACGGCACCAGCGGCATTACCACCTTCGTCCAATTCTGATGCCGCCATTGCTATCTGTTCTTCTTCTTCTTCTTCTTCTTCTTCCTCCTGCGACGGCTGCTGAGTAAACAATTCCTCCTGCTGGGTAAAGAAATCGTCATCATAATTCTCCTGCTGCTCTTGCTGCTGCGGGCGCTGTGGGGGCTCTTGCTGCTGTAGTATAGGATCCTCCTCAGTACCGGCGGCTTCTTCGTCTTGCTCGATTTCTCTAAAGGCCTCTGGGGGGCTGCCGAGCACCTCCAGGTAATCGATGAGCACGCGGCGCTTCTTCTTGACTTGGTCGTAGTTCTCGTGCCAGATCTGCACACCCTCGAGCTCCTGGCCTCGCTGAAGATACTCTACAGGGTTCGTAGGAATCGAGGCCTCATTAGCTTTGAGCTGCAGGTCTTCCTTGGTGGAAAGCAGCAAATTGGCGAGCATTTGAATCTTCCGCATACCTCCTAGCTGTTCCGTGTGCCTTAGCAGCTCCTCGGCCGCGTCAGGGTCATTCAAGCCCTTGTAGAAGTAGCGCGCCAACTCGAGAGAAGTCTTGTAGCCCCGAGAAATAATAGTGTCGTCCTCTGGATGCTCCCTGACGTGCTCCAGATAACCAGCCACTTCCGAGCTGCGGGAATGTTCGGTGATGTTCATGTAGCGCCCAAAACGGAACTGGGTAGACACCTCGCGGTCATAGGAAGAATCGGTGTCGGTCTGCACGAACATGCGCGCCTGCCGAGGGTCAATATAGTTGCTGAGGATTTGCATGAGGAAAGTGCGAAGGTAATCCGCATTTGACAGTCTCTTCTGGTAACGCACTCGCTCCAAGACAAAGGAAGTCATTGAGCCCGCGTAATTCCTTGTGGTCTTGGCGCCCCGCGGGAGAGGCGGCGGCGCCTCGCACTCAGGAATCTCAAAGCCTCCCGAATTGATCTCGACCATTTCAACAGAGCTTAAACCGTCGGTCTCGTGAACAGTGATGTTCGTGTGCAAGTAAATGGACACGCGCCCACTGCGGGGAGCGCGCACACGCGCTAGCAACTGCATGACGTTGCGCGGCGTCACCTCCTGGCTCCCAATAAACACCATGGTCTCCTCAAAGTGATTCGCACTGTAATCGAGCCCTGCTCCCAGCACTGAATTCACAATCAAGACGCGGTAGTTCTCCCAGGATTTTGTATCCGCCATAGACTCCTTCGTCTTCTCCGTGTCGTCTCCTGTGATGGCCTTGACGGCATAAACATCACTGACGTCCTGGAAGCCCAGCCGAACGTGCACAAACTCGACGAACCAGGCCTCAAGGGCGCGGCATTGGTGCTTGCCGGGGCACACGATGAAGAGGTTCTTACCTTCCCTGAGGACCGTTTCAGCGCGCTGGAACCACTGGCACATGTAAGGCATGAGGCAGTACACACGCATGTAGGGAGAGAGCCGGTTAATGTGCACGCGAAAGTAGTTCTGCTGCCGCGGAGGCCGCAGGCTCTCAATCCACTGCGCGGCTGTGTCGTCCATGTCTGCGTCAGAGAAAATCACCACTTTGGCCTTGCGGATCAGCTCAATCATGATATAAAGCGTCACTTCCCTGTGCTCGCTGAGCGTTTCACTCACGACGTGGCTCATCAGAGAGGTAAATTCGTCCAGGACCACCACGTCGTACTCCAGCCTGCCAATCATCGCGCGCTCGACAGTTCCGTCCTCCAGCACGACCGCCTCCGGAGTGAAGATATGGCGCAGCGAGTCAAGCTGAATCGAGAGGCGGGGCTCCGTCAGGGCCGCGCGGTCGATGCGGCCATCCTTGCGGTAGTTCACCAGGCCCAGGCGGCTAGCCAGCGCAGCGGCCAGCATGCGGCGAAAGCTGATGGACAAGACAGAGGCCTCTTCGGGAAGCTCCTCGATGACCTTGGCGATTAACTCCGTCTTGCCTGTGCCCATGGAGCTCCAGAGGACCAGTGTGGAGGGCCCCAGCAGCGGGCTGGTCGGCTCGCCGCCCCTGCGTTGCGGGCCGAAGATCTGCGAGAGGTCGGCAATGTCGTGAAAGCGCCGCTCCTCCAGGGGCTCCAGTCTGTAAATGTGGTGGTAAGGCGCAAACCTGCGCAGCGCGCCGATGCCCATGGCCACCTTAGACACCGGCATCCGAGCGGGCCTCACGACAGTTTCGTTTTCCAGCCTTTCAACCTGCTGGGCCAGCATGCTGCTCCTCGTGGGGTCTGTGTCTGGCACCAAAAAGCTGTTGTTCTTCGAGGCGTGGAAGGTGAAGGAGCGCTTGCTGCCGCACTTGAAGCAGTAGAGCTCGAGGTCCATGGATGCAGTGAGGGTCAGTTTGTGCATGTTCGTGTTATTCTCACTCTGGCAGAACAAACAGAAACGAAAGCCGGTTTCTACGCAGTGGAAACGCACGATGGCGCACATGCCCACGCCTCCCTCGAGCCCATGGAAAGCAACATTCGGCGCGTAGTCCACTTTACCGTCGGCCTTGACCGCTTCCAGGATCCCCTTGAGGCCCCGGAGAAGATAGTTGCGCAGGTACCTAGCTTTGTTCAGACGAACAAAGTTGCCTGCGACCACGCGGGCCAGCATGAGGTTCTCCAGGTTCCCCACACTCTGCATATTGTCCTCGTCAACTCCGGTGTGCTCGTTTCGCAACTGGAAGAGCGCCTGCCAGATGTGCGCCTTCTGCGGGAGGTAGAAGACGAGCAGTCTCGTGGGACCAAGCGACCTGCTACCTGGAGGGAGGAGCTGGAGTACCAGGAGCGTATGGAGAAGCTCATTGCAAAGCGGTCGCAGAGACGGCGTGAGAAGGCAGAAAGGATGTTCACATTGATGGCAAGATTTGGAAACGACCGCTCTGATCGAGATGAAATCCACCAAATGGATTTTCAACGCAATGTGATTAGCTCACTTGGCAATGCACTTCTCGAGGAGATCCAGGGAAAATCTAACACCCACCAAGGCGCTCAGCAGGCTGCAATTCTTGATGTACAACCAGAGCATCATGAAATCACCATCTCCGAGGTCCCACACGCATCCTAGGCCGCCCACCAATCAACGGAGAACTACAAAAGCTCGGAAGGAAGATCGTGCAGCTCTATCGGCAAAAGTACAAATCCGAGCCCCCCAAGCGCACTCAATTCGTCGATGGTGCACCTCGCCGTGTAAACTCTTATACTACCAAGGAACTCCCATTGATCGAACAAGCCATTATTAGTGAGAGCACGTGAATTTTTTAAAAATATACAATTATAAGAAGCTTGTTTTGTGGTTTACTTTGTCTTTGAGTATTTTATATTCTTTTTAGATTCAAGAAAAATAAAAATAATAGCCTCCGCCTCACTTGACCATCATAATGGCTTTTCTGGCTACGCTCTTCGCTGCGTCCTTCTCAGAAGCCGTTGAGGTCTGAGATTTGCTAGCTTTTGCCGCTGCGGAGGAAGCGGACGACGAGGATTTATTCGATTCCTCACTTTCTTCATCTTCACCTTCTCCTTCCCCGCTTGCTCCCTTCAATGCGCTCTTCGCGGAGCTCTCCACGCTTCCGACTGCTGATCGAACACCGCCAAAGACAGCCTTCAGGATCCCTGTGAGAATCTCAGGAAGGAAAGGAAGAGACCACCAAGCGCAAGAAAAAGAATGAAAAGTCCAGCCAGACTGATTCCTTGTGTGGTCGCTTGAGAGTCTGCATCCAGGACTTGTTTGAGATCAGTCATTGCGTCCGTTGTTGCAGCGTCGTTCGCCGCGCAATTGAAAATGGCATTTGAATCAATTGCCTGAGAAGCAAACTGAATTCGATTGAGACTTTCGTCGCTGCTATCACACTCCATGTTACTCACACTTTGAATATTAATGTTGCTCACAGATTGACTGCACGTCGTCGTCATTGAAGTGGCTGCAGCAGCTGCAATGCTAGTATAATTGTGAATAATCGAGCTGGAGACGCTCACATTCGCAAGATTCAGACCTTTGGTCAGCGATTCTGCCGCTGTTTGAATATTCTGAGCAATGTCTTGCACCAGCTTGCTGTCCACCGAAATATTTGATATAGCCGTGGCCGTGGCAGAACTTGAAATGATCTGAGGTGCAAAACTGATACTGCAGTTCTTCACGCTGTCCACACTGAATATTTTCATTAATAGCTTGTTCATTCTCCTGGATGGATGCAGAAGTGGAGACCTTCAAAGAAGACGAAATTGTATTGGTGAGCTGTGAGGTACTTGAAGATGCACCCATTTTCGAATTCTTTCGTTTATTTGTTAATTACTCTTCACTAAAATAAAATGAAACTATGATCTGTCTCCTAGTGGACAATATTGGTATCATTATGTATCAACAGACCAAAATTTACTCACGCCCTCCCTTTGATATCCACTTTCTGAGGACGATGCTTCTGCAGCACGTATTTCATGAAGAACTGCTCTTATGCCGTCTATCAATTCAAGAAACTCCGGTCCGAAGTACATTACAGGAATATTTTCACGGATGTATTCACCGCCTACTGTATTCATTGCGTAACATCGTGCACGTGCCATGTTCGTCTTTAGTCTCTCGTCATCACACTGCCTTTCTATCTCACTCATCTTCTTATGTATTTCTTCGAATTTAAAATACGCCCTCTCCGCCAGAGCCTGAGTTGGTTGAAGTTTGGTGGCCTTCATCATGCACATTTTTCTACAGAGATCTCGTACAGGGTAGTAAATTCGCCGTTTAATATGGCAATATATAAAATTGTACTCAATGGGGAAGAAGATTCTCAGGAGAATACGAGCGATTTTCAACGCTACTGCAATAAGAGTCGCCCAAGCAATTCCTTCGTACTCAGGGATGGCAAATTGAGGTAGAAAGAACGACGACACGCGATAACAAAGAAAGACGCGAGAGACGAAGTGCAAGAGGATTAAAGTTAAAGCAAAAGCAAAAGGCCAACTGCACAGAGTAGACGGACTGAGCTTTTCAACCTTTGTAATTGTGAGACTTTTCTGAATAAAAACACGAAAGCGCTTCTTGTCCCAATCCCCCTCCTCGGCTGCTGCTAAAGGACTATTCCTGGATACCTTTGACCACGTATCAAATAAATCAGAATAGAAATTTTCAAACTTCTCTCCCTCTTTGATGGCTGGGTGGTTTTCCTCGGTTTCCTGATCCCCAGAAGAAGAGTAGCGTGATTTCTGCTGCTCCTTGTGAATATCAGGTGTATGCGAGGAGCTCCAATTCTGGCTTTGGTTCTCTTCGTTTTCCTCGGGCCCCTGGGAAGGCGGGTGTTTTCGCCTGCCAGTCGAACGCCTCTTTGCCGACTGTTGAACAGCAGGTGTACAACATTGCCCGTCCTGAACTGTCCATGTCAATTGTGCATCTGCTGGGCTTTGTGTCGGGCAGAAACGAATCGAAAACTGCGCGGTCGTATCGCTGCATATCCTTAGCCATCAACTATGATATGTTTGTGAGAAAGAGTTGATACGCCCACGGTCGCATCGTGACAATCACTAGTCGTTGAATAGGTCAAGACTAATCCAGAAGAACCTTCCGATCACAAGGTTCGGTGAAAGGGAATTTTCTTTTGTTCTTCTCGGGACACAGTACTTGTCTTGACTTATTCTGTACTACGAAAGTCTACTTTCTCTCTTTTCATTGAAGAAGAAATTTTACTAAAGACCATCCGACCTGATGAGAAACCCATCGCCACGAGAGCCGTCGCGAGAATGACCATATACAGAACGAAAAGGGGCTCGTCTGCCATGCTGACAAAAGTCTCTCTTCCAAAAGAGCAAAAAACCCGCGCTTAGAACGCCTTGAAATTAATATGGGAGACTCATTGGTGTTCTAGAACAGTGTTCTCAAGGGTGTTCTGGAACGGTGTTCTGTTCTTAGTTCTTTTATATTATATGAGAGTCTAGCTAACAGTAACGGCGACTTGACTTGAAAACTCAGTCGCTGAAATCTGAGGCGCTTGAGCTTGACTTTGACTTGACATTGCTTGGTTGGGATTTTTGATCGCGTCTAGGATTAACTTTAAATGAGTAGACCTCCTTGGGCCATATTTGGCTGCCCAAAAGACCTGTAAATATGAAATATTGTAAACCCTCCAGATTCCACGAACAATGTCCATCGCAAATGCCCTACGATAAACTTCATTCATATGTTCATCTTGAATTTCCTTGTGAGCAACTTCTTCAGCTACGTCTCCACGCCATAAAGTATACATTAGAGTAGATACGTGATATCCGCAATTCACACCGTTTTTTTGGTTGCCTCGCCTAATCTCGATCTCCCAGTCTTCAGCTCCAAAAAGACGGATGGCATCGCCAAATACTTTCATCACGTGGCTCGGTTTATGCAAGGTACTTAATGGGTCGTAAAAGACAACACGCGCTTGCCTTTGATTAAAATAAAGAAGCTGCCAATGACTTCCTGTACAAAACGGTAGCATAACATATTCAATGACATCTGGAATATAGATCGACCTCGCTGAGGAGCTGTCCTTTTGAAAATGGCCTCTTGGTGTGGCATTTGCAATCGCATTGCATACAGACGATATAAATAAATCGTGTCGGTCATCTACCGAACTTGTGAGGAATTGAAGTGCAGTGCTAGGTACAAATGCGGTTCCGTGACACTTCTTTCTTTCTGCAGGCTTCATAACGCGATTTTCTTCGCAGCAGGTAGCACGGCATGAAAGATACTATGGCCCATCTTGCGAATTAATATGTATTTGACGCTCGTAATCGGCATCATCGCTGCTTGCTTGCTTGCTTGATTGATTGCTTGATTGATTGCTTGATTGCTCCTTGTTTACCTTCGCCGAGTCCTGCCCACCCTGCATGACAGCCTCGCATCATCGCGTGCTGTGAGGTGCCTGGCGGACTTTCTTTCCTGGTGACAGCTTTCTTTCCAAGCAAGGCGAATTTTCGTTTGCACACCATGCATCCATTGCATCCCCTTGCATCCATGATAAAGGTGCCCCGGCAGATTCGGGGTTGAAAAAGGTTTGTTGAGGTGCAAGGGGGAAGTTCTTCGTCATAATTGACCTCAACTCTGCTGTGTCAAATCGTTCCAGAGAGGGATGCCGAGAGAGGAGTTCTTCGTTTATGATGTTCGCTTCCAGATTGCAACGTGTTGAATAGTCCAGCTCTATGATACTTTCCAATAGATGCAAGGGATGCACCAAAGCACCATCTGCAGTAACAGGTACGTCGACCAAGGGCTCAGTCATGTGCTCTAACTTGGACGCTAGCATTAGTTTTCGATTTTTGGCAGGAATGCTATCTCTCCGCTTCAGAAAATCTGCATATTCCCTGAGTAGGTGCGCCGTCTTTGGTTTCAGATATTCCCTCAAGTCGCCCGGATGAGAGATCTGCACGGAATTAAGCTTCGGAAGGAAAAGACCGTCAAGATCCCCTCCAGGACAAGCGTATCTCCACAACTGTGCAAAGCTTTCGAAGCTGTTAGACATACCGGGCGCAGCTTTTCGATTGAATTTTTTAGTTCCTAGAAGATATGAATAAAACTCTTGCTCCACTTTGTCCTCCTGTTCGGGATTACCTTTCATTTTGAATGGGCAAGGCGTGCTAGCTCCTATGAGGTCCTTGGGGCGAGGTTGGCCCAACCAGAGCCTTTTATGCCGCAAGTTGTATAAGATGCCGACAGTACTTGCTGCTGCTTCTTCCTACATTCCACCGTTTGCTCGGCATCATCCCCACTATTTTCGCTGAGAACTCTCTCCCACGAGACGTCATCAGTCAGAGAGGTTCCAGATCGATTTGGCAAAGGATCTTCACAGAATGCAATCCAACGGGTACGGTCAGGCCTTGCCTCTTTGGCAGGGAACAAGCCTTTTTTTACCCTTGGCGCAGAAGCAAGCTGCGCTTTTGGAAGATTTGTAATATTTTTTCGAACAGAACATCCAATGTGCAGATGAATATCAGCGTTTGAGCTACCAACCACTAATTCTGGTATTGGGTCATCCTCGTGTTCAGGCGGTTCTAACTGTACGCACGATATTTTGATCCTTTCTTTAAATTCCTCAGAATCAGAGTCTGTACTTCCTCAAGAATTTCTACACAAGTTGAAAGGACTCTCTGAACACCAATATCACCTTGAGGTTCAGGCTTGTCACCGTTCTCTCCTTTAGTGAAAAGGCTGCCGTTTACTAGTATATTCATTGCTATCAGGCGCAAGCTGATGTGGTCTTTCAATTTTTTATCGATGCCAACCTCGTCGAGGACTGATCGATCTGTTTCGGTGGGTACCCCTCCTCCCGTTAGTTTTCGAAGAACTTTCTGGAGGTAACTTATGGCTTTTCTTTTATGTTCAGGTCGTGCGAGAGCTTTTGCAAAGGCAAATATCACAGCAATGGCTTGCTCTACGGCATGCGCCAGTGTTGAGTTCTCCGTGCTGTCGAAGAAAATCGGCACCACAGTGGCTCGCGTCCTCATTATATGATTAGACTCCAAAACAGAACCAACACTTGGCATCATGCTGAATCCCATATGTAAGTCATGAGAAACGCACAAAGGCAGTCGTGCATCTGGATAAGGGAGCTCATTATGCTCGATTTTACCATTGAACGCATCATTGACGAGGGAGTTTATCGTGAGGTGGTGGCTGAATGGTTGGTGAATTAAATACGAAGGTAAACCTTTTATCTCAATCATTCTGGAACGATTGTATTTAGCAACCACTTTGGTGAGTAGCGCGTCAGCACGAACAATACCAATGGTAGCACTTGCAACAGCCTGGTTCAACATACGATGGAACACCTCATTTGCATTAGTACCTCTATTTCCCACAAGATGATTTTTGCCATTGATTTTAGTCTGTAGAACGAGACCTGGAGGGTCGCTCAAGCAGCCCTTATGAACATGTTCAAAAAGGCCTGCAATATACTTGTCTAGGCCAACCCCTGTGGCGGTCTTAGATAAAAATAATCCATGCCGAAACCCATTTGGATAGGGTCCGAAATGTTCTACACAAGCGTTACTAGATCTTGGTTTGCAACGCTCTCGTACGCGATGAAGCAGGTCAGCACTAAGATCCATCTTCGAGTTCATAATATAGTGAGTCTTAAAAACTTCCATGATGCGCTTATATAGAACCTCTGGTTGTGGGATTCGGGTTTCAACAGCTTGATTGATAAGCCGATCTTTTGTGAAGTTGCTCTTACTCTTATGTTCCTGTTGAACCTGCTTCACTCGCTTGTGGTCGCGCTGAAGAACAGCATTTGCTAATGCAGTCATGAATGCAGTACGAGGTGCTCGGCTTTCGTTGCTGCTTTTCACCATTATTTGCTCCCAACGCTTGAGCCAGTGAAACAAATCGAGCTTGATGGGGACTCCCTTGAAAATTTGTGATAGGCATTTATTTAATTTTCCACAACATGTATCTGTCCAAATACATTCAGGCCGGTAATCCCGACCATGCATTTCCTGGCGTAGCTTGACGAATCGTCCTAAAGCTTCTCTTATTTCCCTCTCGTTCTCACTGTTCGCCAACCCACAATAGAATATAATCTGGTTGTGTTCGTTACTGATTGTGAGTAGGGCTTGATATGGCTGGTATATCCTAAAGGATTTGTCTTGGTCTTGGAATCGAAGTTTACAGCGCTCGGGAAACCGGAACGTGCAATCGATAGCGATATACCTGGCGCTGTATGACGCAATTTCGCGAAGCAAAGGTCTTGCCTCTCCTTTAAACTGGTCAATACATAATTCGTCGAGAAATTTGGAGCTTAATCGATATCCGTTGTACTCCATGTCGAAGTTGCCAAAATTTTCAGGAGCCGTGATTGATTTCTCTTGCGTTTCTTCTTCATTTGAGCACGATGCTGATTGATTTGTCTGGTCGACCTGTTTGCTCGCTTGCTCAGCTGCTTGCTCGGCAGATTCTTTATTGATCTTGTCTCGGGCAAGTCGCTCGTTGCGCTGCTGAATAACCATTCGAGCATACTCCACGCTCAGTAAGTCCTTTTCTCGGAGTATCTGGTTGATTGTAGTCTCCAAAAGTTCTTTCCAACCCTCTATAACCCTCGTTCGGTCCCTCTCACGTCGAGCAGTGCTGAGTTGCTTAATTTTCTCGCCGTTTTTTGTATCTAGGATGTTCTTAAGCTCATGGAAGACATCAACAACTGTAGAGATATTGAGAGCAGACTTTAGGATTTTAATCTTTTTTTCTCCCAAACTCTTGATTTGCTTTAAATCAAATTCCAGTAATTCACAAGCAGCCGTCTCCTTCCTCAAAACCTCAGCAGAATATTTTTGGGGCTGGAATTGAATTTTAGTTTTGAGCGTATTTGTCGAGTTCTCTGCTTGCTTTTGGAAAAGACTTGGGATTGTATTGGGGCCAGCTTCATCGAAGCGCCGAGTGTGTTCTCCTAAGCTTGATGCATAGTAAAAGTACTCTAGGCGATTGTGGTTCCGTACCTGAGCCTCATTGAAAGCTTCTGCAGCCCATACGGGACTTTTCAACCACAATTGGCTGAGACGTTGGCTAACCTCTGTTTCAATCCCGTGGCGTGGGGTCAAGGTCAGGCCAAAGCGTATCCGTACGTCTGCAGGGCACAAACGAAGAACAACTTCACTTGTGTTACGAAATTCTTCATTGCACATTTTACATTTATACTTTTGAGCTACGAGAAACCAATTTCCAGTCGCACTAGCAATCTCTCGGTAATTTGGTGCCCAGAAGCCATCGTCACCAGAGACGCTGACAAGAGGTTCATCCAAATGCGCTTTTTGGTTGCAGTATGGACATGGCATGCGATTGTTCATCGACGCATACATTTTTGCTGGATGCCATAACCCAACGCTGCGCTGGTGAAAGTACTCTGGTGCAATTTGTTGACCTCTTTTTACTTTTGGCAGTTTGGGTTTCTGGAGCCAAGTGATTGTCCCATCAGGAACAATGTCGTACAGGGACTGGCATGTTTTGATATCCATTTTATCAAGTGTGTCTTTGTAGCTGTCGATAAATTTTTGTTGGATTAAGGTGATCGTAGTCTCGCGCTTCTCCTCATCTACATTAGCGCTTTCATTTAAGCCTTCCAGATCCTTTCTGATATCTCCTCATGACTCAAGGATTCCTGATCATTGTCCCCGGGAGTGGCTGTCGCCTGGCGAAGCTTGCAACGTGATGAAAATTGCATCATTTTCGTGTTTGATGTTTACCTCGTTGTTGAGTTTCGCTACCTCAAAGTATCATATAATATGCCTATCTGATCATGCAGTGAACATTTCCAAGTCTCTTTGCATATGTATTCGAGCCCAAGGAATAGGAGCTTAACCACCATCAAAGTCCAGTATTTAATTGCATCAGTGAAACGTCAGCATAGTATTCGTTGAGGTAGATGTGCCAGTTTACCAGAAATATGTAATATCCTTGTGAGGAGACCCAGTGGTGATACACTTAATTATTTTCAGTGGAATTAGAGGAAGATTATCACTGAGCGTTCTTGCTAAAACCAGTAACAAAATTCATAAAGAGTTTTAAATTAAAAGCTAAATGTCATGCCACGTCCCACAGTCAGAGCCATCTATATCATAAAATGCATATCAAAAAACTCGCCAACACAATGATTTTGTGAGGAAAAGTAGAATTTCCCCCCAGATTTTCGCCTGTTCTCTCCTATGTTCTTTCCCCCCCCCCGCGAGTTTTTTTTTTTGAGCTCACGTCAGCATTGCAGATGAGCCATGAAAAGTACATTCACTAGCCCGCGGGCTATATGGCATATAGATATAAATTGTTGTTCAAGCAAGGCTAATATAAATTTACAAGTAAAAACATTTTCCCCTGTAGCAACGCAACGATGATAATGAGAACGGAGTACTGTGGGTATCACAGAATCTGGATGTATAGATGCAGAGAGTTATAAATGTAAGATATAAACTAAATCAGGTAGCTGCCGTCATGGGAAATGAAAGCATGTTGGTAGAGTTACTGGCATGAGTACTTTGATTGTTGGACCGCAGCTGACCCCCAGCATTGTCCACGGAGTCAGTTTCATCAGAGTTCTGGGTAAACGTATTATCTTCATCATTCTCTTCGTCGGTGTCATCATCACCATTATCGTCCTCATTTTCTACAAGGCCTTGTGCACGTGCAGCTGCCCAATGGAACGCCGAAAGCCAGTCTTGACGCTGGGACCCAAGAACATGATCGCGATAATGTGCAGGCATGTCTTTTGGAAAGCCAGGTATTTCAAGATTGAGCGAATAGTCTTCCCAAATCAGCGAAAAACAGGCGCCGACAGATTCATTATTGCCAGTGCGCTTGAAGATGTCAGTTTTATGACCATGCGCGATTTCTCGAATTCGCGAAAGGGCTAACTGAGTATGATCAATCCTTTTCGAGTCAAGTTTGGCATAATATACATGCTCTAGAGCGGGATCGCAATATACGAGACGCAAATGAGGTTTTCCACGACGACCATGTTTTAGAAATATAGCACCCCGAGTCAAGCGCTGGCGATACATCTTCTCCTGAACTTTTCGAAGCTTGCGTTGTAATTTTGCTTCGCTGGATTCTCGTTGTTTCACCAGGCTAGCAGCATTTTCGGAGGCAAGTTTCGATGATTGCTTTAATTTGGCCTCAAGCCCAGCTATGTGTCGCTCCCGAGCTTCAATTGTTCGTTCTCGATCAAGAATGGTTTGTGCGAGATAAGTTTCACGCTTGTGATGATTTTTCTCAGCTCTCGCCAGCTTTCTTTCCCAGATCTGGGCTTCATTCTTCACTGCTGCCCTCATGTCCCGTTCTCGAGCGAGCTGGGCTACTTTACTTTGTTCTAAGGCAACTTCTGCAGCAAGTTGGGAGTTCGAAGAAAGGGGAGATTTTTCTGAAATAGGAGTTGGTTCCTCTTGGCTACCTCTTGACTTTTCCTCCTCGGGATGATAATCCTCCTTCTTAGGTTGCGCCTTTTTCATACCATGGTTGTGCAAAAAGTCAAAGGGTGCACGTAGCAAAGCCAACGCACCGACATCATCGTTGTCGCGGTCACTATCGTTGCCTTTTTCATCATCATCCTCGTCCGATTCCTCGTTCTCATCTTGACTATATCCGTCTTTAAGATCAGCAACTGTTGAGCCTTTAGAGGGGGATTTTCTAGAGAGCTTCCCTTTGCGTTGAGGTGTGCGCATGCTTGGGTCGAATAGACCTTGTCGGTTACGACGATCCTTCACAGGTATTTGTGTCTGAAAGGTGAAGTCCTGCATTCGATCTTCGAGGTCACGCTCGGAATCCTGTTGGGAAGCCAATGATGTTGTGGTACGCGTATGGCGGAACCATTTCATATACTTTGAGGATTTGCTTTTGTTCGAGTCTATTCGCGGTAAGCGAGCAAACGCTGAAGATTCACTGTGCACTGGGTTAAGTAACGAAACCCCTGCTTCCTCGTCTTCAAGATCTAGCTCGTTATCGCTTACCTCATAAAGCCCTGGGTCTGTTGAACGTTCTCCAGAGCGTACTAGAGAGGCCTCCAGCTTCCGGTCAAGCTCCAGGATCTGGGAGAGTCGGTCGTTGGGGTTTACATTTGCATTTGTTCCAGGAGACGAAATAGAGAACTCTGACCTTGTCGAGCGGGGCGATCTGGCCCTTCTTTGCGAGGTCTGAATATGTAGCGATCCATTGTTTTGTGAAAAAGATGATAATGGTGGCTCCAGGTGATTGCTTCTCGTTGATGAGGACATCATGAGCGATTCGTTGTCCACAACGATAGGTACTGAAGTTCTTCTTGAGTCTCTACGCCTTTGCTCAGCCTTTACAAGACTAGAATCTGCTCTTTCAAATTTTCCATTTGATCTAGGATTCTCGTCTCCAAATCTCGATGCACTCGATGCGAATTCCGAAGAATGTGAAGTTCGTGCGTGGGAATGTAGATGTGCACGTGGAGAGCCATAAGATGCCGAGGAGAAAGCTGCCGCACTGCTTCGGCGAGGTGATACTGGTGAGACCTCTTCAAGCTGCAATATTTTAGAGCTTGCTCTAGATGCAGCCACAGATGACGACGATCCTGTGTAGGGTGCAAGGAACTGAAGATCCACAGAGCCGCTTCGGTGCACCTTTGCGCGAGTCGGGCCGACCTGAAGTTCCAGGCTCTCCTCGCTATCGCTCCATTCTAATGTCAATCCGCGCTCGTTCATTGCTTCAGCATTGCTCTGTGAATAATAAGATTGGGTTCACACCAGTGCAGTTAGGCAGGAACCTCGGTATATGACGGACAAAGCGAGGTCTGAAGTTGCTCTTGCTGGATGCCCGCTCCTGTCCAAGCGCTTTTGTTTGCGACCTTTTGAAACCTCCTCGTCCTCGTCCTCTTCTGCTTGCCTACTACGAGGTCCCACCTTGTCTGCAGATCGTCGCCTTCCCTCCCTGCTTGTTGCAAGTGATCGGACGGGTTGTGACGAAGGCGCAGAAGAAGAGACAAATGCCAGATCGCGAGAGCGTTGAAAATGCACAACTCTTATCAATGAGAAGAGCAGACCGCAGTATATACTAAGTGCCACTACGCAGAACTAGTGCCGCTCCTTTCTCATACACATTAAGTGCCTATGATAGGTACTGGGTACTAGATACTCCTGTCTTTACGAACCCGTGTGTTGCTATTCCCACAATAGGCGCTGCTACATCGTATTGACCCTCTCTCTAAAGCGACTCTGATATAGCTAGGGAGAGCTAAGTACACACCAGGGCGCCGAGAACCCATTCTAAAGGAGAACCAACTATGAAGTGCCAAAATCGAAGGAAGTGAATGCTGAGCTCTGAGAGATCCCGGGTTTGGACCGCAGAGGCTTTATCGGTCAGACTTCGACACGGGGATCGATCGTCGTGGCGAATGGCGGGTGCTTTCGCGAGGCCCTGTCTGTGTATTTACGCTGCCTCGTTGACTGGCTGTGGTGGAGGCGGCGTTGGATTTCTATTGGTCGTCGAATGGTAAGATGCTGATGATCTGACATCTTGAAATTGGAATTGACTGGTAGGTTATTAGTTTCATACTTTATTGTGTTTGGGGGTTTAGTTCGAACTGTTCACCTGGCCAAAGGAGAGCAGGGGGCCAGGGTATTGAGGAGAGCAAACTTGTTGGACCGCGTCGAAGAACCTGCAGCTTTACAGAACCACCATTGAGGTTCATTGGTTCAAGATATGCGTCACTAACGCGCGAGCTCTTGAAATGATGCTTAGTAAGGATGGTTCGGCTGGGTGACGTGCCACGCGCTATGTTTTAAGCCTGCTGTATTTCCCTCTAACAAATTTCAGTATAACTGTAGAATTGGAGAAAACCTTCTATTATGTGGTTTTTAAACGAAAAAAATACTATCTCTGTCTTTAATTCTAGTTTTCATTTTCAGAAATTTGTTCGAAAATTGAATATGCATGAAAGTATCTCCAATTTAATAAAAAATAATTATAGTTACTTTGAAACAACATGAAGATAAAGTTATACAACTTTAAAATGTTAAGAATTAGTGATTACTATTACTCTTATTATTTGATTTTACTTAGCGTCAAAACATTCTATTATTATGTAAAATTTTAAAGATGCTTTGAAATATGAGAGAATAAAAAAGGCCAATTACGAGATTAACATTCAGTCTTTTTTGAATTGCGGTGAAAGAACCCCTTCTTAAAATGCGTGTTTTCTTCCGTCTTTTTCTCCCTCCTTTCCTAAAAGAAAATATAATTTCAAAAATCAGAAGTAACAATTACGCTATTATCTTTATTAAAAAAAAAAAAAAAAAAAAAAGGCCCAGACAGAATTAAAAAAGCGCCACTAACAAGACGGGGGCCTAGCGGCCTCCGTCTAAACCTGCAAAAACGAAGCAGCAGCATCAAATGCCAGAGAAACGGGACCGCGGCCAGTGGCTCCAGCCTCTGCTACGTGTTTTCCTGCTGTTACACGCGAACTTGGAGTGCTGGCGCAGCGAGGGTTTCTTTCATGCCACCTTGCCCCAGCATCCTCGTTCGACTGTGCTCTGGTTCCGCCCGGTGAAGCGATCTCCAAGATGCTACAATGTCCGCGTAAGTCGGAGCGCTGGACCTTTCGCCAAGTGAGGTAGTTGGACCAACAACATGAACAACGCGTACGATACCAGCTACTCTTTATCATCATCAGAGGAACTCGAATGTCCAGAAGACAAAAAGAGGGAAGAGAAAACAGGAAGAAAAGAAAGCAATTGTTTCTGATAAATAAATAAAACTTTAATGCAGTTTTAATGCAGTCTTTAATATCTCTTTTTCAAAAAAGGATATATTTAGGTCTTTTTACTGCTGAACTAAGAGCTGTTAGGTTCTTTTTGGAAAGATAGGGGAAAAGAGCCTTTGGAGGCTGGTTCAAACTCTTGTCCGGATCATTTCCTTTCCAACTTAATGACGCGTTCGGCTGGACCAATTGGTGCCACTCTTGCGTTGCCCAAATCTCCAGTCGACACCATTCCGGCCAACGGAAGAAGAAGGCATCAGAGAGCGCCCAGAGAGGGCGCTAAAGGCGAAGGGGGCCTGAGTTCTTCTTGCTTGCTTAGTGCTGTTTGTTTGTTTGTTTGTTTGTTTGTTTGTTTGTTTGTTTGTTTGTTTGTTTGTTTGTTTGTTTGTTTGCTTTGTTTGTTTGTTTGTTTGTTTGTTTGTTTGTTTGTTTGTTTGTTTGTTTGTTTGCTTTCGTGCGCATTCATAGAGCAGGTGTGTGCTCTTCCGCCAGGCCTCGAGCCTTTTCTGCGATGAGTTCTTAGTTCTTTCTCTGCGCGTCTGCCTGTCTTTCTGTTGGTCTGTCTGTCTATATGTTCAAAACGTTTATTTTCTTGACTTTCTTTGCCCTCTAAGGATCCTGGGCGAAGAAGAGAGGGGAATGGTCTCAAGGAGGTGGACCTTATGAGCACTTGTTGGAGGCATTTTTTATTTTTCTCCCTGAGTTCTTTTGACCGGGCTCACTATGGGGGTATTCTTTTTTGTTTAAAGTTTTCTTTTTAATCAATTTTTTTATACATTTTTTTAAAGAAATTGCTTAAAAAAACAATTTACAATTTACAATAATAATGATGAATTAGGACAATAATAAATAGATTAACAAAAGTATTATTATTATTATTATTATTATTATTATTATTATTATTATTATTATTATTATTATTATTATTATTATTATTATTATTATTATTATTATTATTATTATTATTATTATTATTATTATTATTATTATTATTATTATTATTATTATTATTATTATTATTATTATTATTATTATTATTATTATTATTATTATTATTATTATTATTATTATTATTATTATTATTATTATTATTATTATTATTATTATTATTATTATTATTATTATTATTATTATTATTATTATTATTATTATTATTATTATTATTATTATTATTATTATTATTATTATTATTATTATTATTATTATTATTATTATTATTATTATTATTATTATTATTATTATTAAAACCTCTAAATTTTAGTGCCCTTTTTTAATCGACGATTGAAAATATTGTTTTGTTGTTGTTTTACTGTGCTGGCTCGCACGATGAAAAGAGAGTTCGTTCAAGGTAGTTCGTTCCACGGCCTCTCGTTATTGTACACTGTAGTAATACGAAGCTCATGTCTGTGATGCTTTCACAGTCTTGAGGGTGGATCGCATAACTTAGCAGGCAGTCAGCGGGAAACCGCGAAGAATCTTCGAACGCAGCTGTCTCTCAGCACGGCCAGAACATTGCCAGAACATTTTTGAAAGATGCTAGTTATGTATCTAGTCGCAGTTAGTCAACGCATAACGTGACGCCAGTCATGCGCAAGTCAATGTCGTGCCCGTGCACGACATCTATTGTGGTGTCTTTATTTTCACTTCAGAGTTTGTTTTTTTTTTTTCTGATTAGAGAATGCTGAAAGGGGATCACCTATACAGATATATAATTACCCACAATAGTACGATTTAAATTAAATTTGTGCGATTGATTGGTAGATATAGATACATGGATAGATATAGATTCACCCTTTACTTCTGTTTTGTTGATTTGTTGATAAGAACGCAAGGGGTGGACGGGCCGCTGAGAGGAGGGAAGCAGATATTGCGAAAGCCTCTCTCTCGACACTGAGATGCCGCCAATATCTGCCCAGTTGTCCTATTTGCACATCCAGGTTCGTTTGGAATAAATTTTGGTTATCTGCTTCCCTTAAAAAGTCAAAAGACGAATCCAAGTCCCCTAGTTTCCAAAATGTTCTCCTTATCGACTTCGCAATGGTTGATTTCGTGCTGCATTCCCCCTTTTTAGATCAGGTTCCAATTGTTGGAGATAACTATATTGATCATAGATAACATCGCATATATAAATACTTTTGTTTTAAGTTAACAAAAGCAATAAAAATGTTTTATAATTTAGAAAAGGAAAGAAGCAAAAAAGGACAAAAGAAAAACAGGAAGTGTAGAACATAACTTTTCAAATAATTTATAGCCCTTGTTTTTTTCTAGCGGATCGATTTTCGAGGTTCATGGTGGGTTTGTTAGTCTCAGTCAAAGCGAATGTCTCTTACTTTATTTTTTTTCTTTTTCTTTTCCTTCTCCTTCTTCGTGACTGCAAAAACTTCAGCCGTCCTACGCCAATCCTCTATTTTTGTTCCTGTCGACGGTGCTCTGATGGTTCCTGCACAGCGACGGCCTGTCAAACAAACGATTAAACTGAGAGCCGTGTCGATAGGCTGCCTATTATGCCTTCCAGAGGGCGTCGTCCTAGCTTTGCTCTTATTATCGTGCGACTTGTAAGAGTGTGGTTCCAACTATGAGAAGGCAGGCAGCACTCTTAGTGCGGTGATAGGCACTTCCTAACACTGCACACTCCTTGCTATCCTGTATATTTTCGTAGTATTGCACTGAGAGAGAGGACTTTTGTTTTTTGTTATTGAGATGAGGAAGGAATTACATGCAAGAAGCAAAAAGAAAGGAGAAACTTGCTGGTTGGCCTATCAGGTGGCATCCAGGAAATCAGCTTTACTCTCTGTCCCCCTTCTGTTTCTCTTCTCTCGAATAGTAGTTGCTAGAGCTCAATCGAATGGGGTTCGTTTGTAACAGAGTTAGAGGACAATTCATTTACTTTACTCTTATTCATTCGCTCATCCCTATACTCTGTCTCAACAAACAAAGAAACAAACAAAAGATAGAGAAGAAAGCTGATTATTTTAAAGTAAAAGTACTAGAGCTGCTTTAGAACTGATAGTAAACTCACCACAAAACTAACTAAGATCGCTCATGAAACAAGCGCGGGCTCCTCCCCCGATGACCTAGAGTGAGTGCTGCCGTGTCTTGAGAAGAAAGAAAAGGCTGCGCCGAGCTTGTCCGCAACTCAGTGCTACAGCTTCGCTCGGGTTTGGGTCTAGAAAGTCCGAGGAAGAGTGGCCTGAGAAAAGACAATAGGAAGAGGGAGCCAGCCCTGGGTTTGGATATTTACTCTTTTGATTCCTTCGTTTTGTATACTACATTATAATTTAATTAAAAAAAAAAAAAAAAAGTGCGCATACATTTATTTATATAGATAGGCCTGCATCTATTTCCTATTTTTAGGTTTACATGTAAGAGAGTACAGACAGACTGACAGACAGATACAAAATGGCAAACGGGTTAGCGTACAATGGGAGTTTGGTTTACTTCGCCACGGTTCGAAAACCGGAGTGAGGACTGCTGTTCCATCCACCCCCGTCGCAAGCAGCTGACGCATCAAACGAAGCCTTGGGCGGACGCCTCCACTCTCTCCAGCCGGCAGCCCGCTGAGCCAGGAAGGAAACGCACGTGAATCAGATCCGAAGGCCGGCAGCGAGATTTTCCATCGTGAGCTGGCGATTGCATCGGTTCGCCTGTTTCTGCTGGAATGACTGAGAGGGCCTTCAAGTTGGCGAAATGGCTCGAACCAGCAATGCACATCTTTTGGCCCTGCGAGATCGAGGCTCTCGCGAGAATCGGTCGGGCTCTTCTGCGGCGAGGGCAGAGCGATCGATCTCTGTCTGCCGTAGCTAACCTCCGGTCTCGGGCACAGCAGATCCGCATGAACAGGCTGCATTGCAGGGGAGCTCCAAGTCTCGTCTGCAGCCACTGGTTCCTGTGAAGCCGACTGTGTAATTGATGAGAGTAGCCAGGAAGAAATCAGGTCTCCCTCTTGTAAAAACCGTGGCAGATGCCCTCTTGGCTGATGGGTGGGAGCAAGTCGGATAGCATTACGCACTGCTACGCAACCCAAAGTGCAGCAGGTATCCGAGTTTCCGGATCAGATTCGTTTATGCCTTTTCACTTTCGTTCATTTTTCAGGAAGATCTTTCTCCTTTCTTTCTTCTTCTACGCTTTCAACGAAATGTGCTGTCGCTGAATTGTTGTTTGTCTCTCCTCTTTAGCATGCAAAAATTAAATTAAAATTCAGCAGGGTTCCTCTTTTTTAAAGGTTGAAGTGTTAAAATATATTAGTTGAAGAATAGAATCTTTCAACAATTAGGTTTTACTTTTTCTATCTATTGAGCAGCAAAACGCATGTCATTTAAAATAAAGTAAACAAAGAATAAATCAATTAAAGAAAGATGTGACTTTCTTCCCACTATTAAAAAATGAAAAAGCTTTTATTATTACATTATTTTTTATTTAAAAGTTTATTTTGGTCTTAAAATAAAATAAAAGTAGCTTATTTTTAAATTCAAATGACTTTCTAAAATTTATTAAAATTTTGTTTTTAAATTTCCCCCTGAAAAGACTATTTATTATAAAGGGAATGATTTTTTGAAACTAATAAAAAGGAATGACCTCCTTTTGGTTTTAATTTATAGAAACGGTACTGAATCGGAAACCGGGAACGTTCATTTTGAGAACTTTCGCAATACATAATTTAAAAAAAAAAAAAAAAAAAACTTTGAAAGACGAGCCCCATCCTTCTTCCTCTTCTATCAAAGCACGTTCCAAAACTTGAAAACTCTGGACATGCCGAAGAAGCTAGCCAGCTACCTACTAGCTTTCAACTTTGTAATTATTTAATTAATGAAAATATTCAACAAAAAACAAAAAACAATAGAAAAAAGTAACAAGTAGCGAGTAATAACTGGCTGATAACAACGCTGGCGCAGCAGAGAATTCTCTGCAAAGCGCGCCTTTAGAAAGCCTTTTGGAAAGGCCACAGAGCCCACACAACACGAAGAAACACCTTTCTTTGGCGGCGAATATCGACGCTGCTTACTTACTTACTTCTTACTTACTACCTTTCGGTGCTGCCTCTTCAATCTCAGTTGGAGCAGCGCAGTATTTATTCCAAAAGTAAACTGCGAGGGCCGCGCGCCTTCCACACCTGAGATGGCGCGCGACGGCGTGGCTGCGAGAGACAGACCGACAGCGAAGCGAAACGGAGCTGAGGGAGGGCTGAGGCCTCGGCGCCTCAGGTTCCGCACTCGTTCCGCGCCGCCTTCGTCTCCTTCTTGTTCATTACTGCTCGTTTCGTTCTGGCCAAACGAGCTTTCTTTCGCCTTTTGTTTCGAAATTGATTCGGTAAGACCCACCTACGGCCTGCTAGCCATCTATCTTAGCCACCCTCGATCACAATCATCCACCGGAGAGAGAGAGAGAGAGACCTTGTAAGAACCTTTGGACTGGCAGAACAGACGCGAAACCGGGAAACGTGCGAGGTAGATAGGCCGCTCGCTGTATACGCAGACTGTTTACGCAACAGAGCTCCACCAGTTGATCATTTCGCTCGCTCGCTCGCTCGTTCATTCATGAACACATCTCGCAATAGGTATCTTATCTATCTGGGACCTCCTTCAGTAAAAGTAGAAGAATTCATTTGGTTCCCAAAGCAAAGATCGGAATGGGGCTTCTAGAGAGCAGTAAATGGATGCTATGCGTGATGGATGTATACTATTTATGTATGTATGTTTGTATATATGCAGTTAGTTACCTTTTGAGCTTTGAGCTTTGAGCTTTGAAGCCTGCAGGTTTGATCTATCATTGAATGGATGGGACAGGCAATACATGCAAATGCCAGAGGCGAGCGAGGAGCATCTGTGTGACAATCCATGCATATGCGTCCATCTATGGCACAAGGCGTCCTGGCACAAGGATTGAGAATGGGTTCTCAAGGCCAGTTAAAAATACGCCTCGTGCATTTCTTTGTATGCATCTATGCATCTATGCATCATCTAGTTCATCTCTCTTCGCAGAGTTGGAGTCTGCGAGTGATTGATCGAGGGATCTCAATCAATCGAGCCTTTGTTTGCTTCATACGTTGAAGGCCTTCGGCTCGCGTGAAAAGACAGACCTATGGAAGCGTTTCCTTCCCACATTCAGCTTGACGAATCATGAAGGGAGCTTGTTAACGTGCTCAAGTCAAGTTGGGCTCGTGCTACAGATGCCGAACGTGGATTCGCTTCTTGCTCGTTCAATACTGTTTGGTTGTTTGGTTGTTTGGTTGCTGTGAGTTGGTTCCATCGGTGGGTTGGTTGCATGGACTTTTTTGATCCCCGAGAGCTTTCCAATGGAGCCGAACGAGAGCCATCAGCACCTGTTTGGAGAACTAGCTCGCTATAGAGGTGGAGAACTACTCGAAGAGAACCTTGCGCTGTGGCTTGCGTTTTGAAGGTTGTCAACCTTTGAACAGAGAAGTTTAAGGGGGCAGGCGGCATCCTGGAAGCTGCTCTCGCTAGTGGTTTGAGCACGAGAAGAGGCGAGGAAAGGCCGGCCTCGCATCGGCTGGCGGTTGAATGCATTCGATGCACACCTACGAAACACGAGCACGCACCAACGCACTCATTTCAACCAAGAAGAAGCATTGCAGTTGCTCTGAAGCAGTTCCTACGTGTTCCCACGCTTGCATGCCCTCTGGGCTGCAGGCCAAAACTCAGTTACCATAGTCGATGCTGGGCAAGCGAGTACCTACGCTTGCATGCAGGGCAGATGACCTCTGGGCTGGAGGGCAAAACAAAGTTACCATGGTCGATGCTGAGCAAGCGAGTACTGTAGGAAACCTTGCGAGAGACTCTAATGATTGAGCTGCTGCGAATTGATTGCTGTCTCGTCGCAATCGGATTCGCTATAAATGTAACATTGCCCAGATATTTTTCAACACTATCCCAAAAGTAATCCTTTAAAAAATGTTTTATTGGTCATTTGTTTTACTACACTGTTTGAGGGAACTTTGGACCTTAATCTTCGTGAAGCTATTCCGTCGTCTTCGGCGTGACTGAGGCTAGGTCGGAACTTGAAGTCACGGATAACCTCACGCATGTCCGGTGAATCGCACCAAAGCTTTGTTTTATGGGTGCTCTTTTTTGTTTTTTGCTTTTTACAAAGCTCCTCTCGAGCTCCTCCCACTTCTCCGCTTTTAATCGTGCAATTGCATATTCGCTTGGTTGGAAGCGAGCTTCGAGCCAGCTGGAAAGAGAGTCCCCGCGGCCGACCCAGGAGAACGCAAACGCATTGCACTGGACTTCGCACGCTCGCAACTGAATAACTAACAGCTTGACTCTAGAAATGTTCAGAAAGTAAACCATAAGACCCCTGAGTTTCTTGCCTATGTTCGAGCTCCCTTGAAGACAATCTACTGGACTTGAGCAAATAGAATTGCCTCACCTCATTCCCCAAGTGGTAAAGTTTGGCAAAGTTGGGATGCTCAGTGAGCCTGTTGTACATGCATAAAAGATTCTTCAAAACTCCTAAGCTCGTAAAAGAGATCCAAGATGCACTTCAGGTGGTTCGTTCAAATATATTCACAAATCTTTCATTAAATGAGCGTGACTGTCTAACGGTATATGTTTGCGGCCGTTGAGGTGCACATTTTCGACCTCAATTATGATGCAGGCCGAATTAATCATCTCTGAAGTAATTCACCAAAATTTCGCCTGATTCTCAAAATGTATGACTTTCGTATTTATGATCGTCCTTTCTTTGATCAAAAGGCTTTCCAGCCTCCTGTAACTGGAAAACATCAGCGGAGAGTATTATTTATACAACCATGGTCTCATGTATAACTTCCAACTCATAGTATGGTCTGCTACGCGCATATTCTACAGCTGTTAGCGCTGTCACAGAAATACTTCCTCCAAAAAAAATAGCTAAATACTCACTCTCCTCAATACGATTCATCTTCTCCATCAACGAATTTGGTGTAGAGAGATGCTCTCTTCAATAAGAGCTCGCTCATTTGTCCCAGAAGCTGCTAAAACAGAAGTAGTCTTTACTATCATTGAAATCAATTATTTGTAATCGCTGTATTTTTAACTCTTTACAAAGTTGACCCGGACCGCAACAGTATCTTCAAGTAAACTAACAACAACACAGATTGACAATAAAGGAAACGACATTGCTGCCTTTATCGGACATACTTGGTGACAGCTGGCTTTCGTCAACCATATTTGTCATGCATTGGCTAGTTAAGTTTGTTCGAATACGTGTATTGCTTTATAATTATAAATATATCAATAGCTTGGTCTTGTATTAATATTTTACTTCTGGAAGCTGAACAAGGAACGACAGAATCAAGGTGTAAACCCTCCCCTCAAGAATATGTGTATGGTGAAATCTATAAAAAGAACTATTAATTATTTTTCCAAGTCCAAGAATTGCTGCCTCAACTTCCGAAGCTGCTTCCTTTCTGCATATTCCCACTTGTTCCTATACAAGGTTCACTGACTGAAGATAAAGAAAGTTGGCGTAAAAGTGAGTCATTGTAATGAATGAACAAAGCGTCTTCAGAGAAAGACATATGATTTTATGATTCTCAGAATGCCAAGGAAATAAATGAGTATTTTATTACTGAAATCCATCAATGAAACTGCTATTGAACTTGTCTTTTATCTCTTTATCTTTGACATCACAAGCATTTTTGAAATAGAACCATATTGCTCCTTTATAAAAAAAGAAGCTTCGGACACAAAAGTACAAATAGCAGAAACTCTACTCATGTATTATGAACCGAAGATCAAATTAAAGAACGCAGTGCTATACTACCAGCCAGAAGTGATATCAGAATTCATGGCAGAAGTTGAGATTGAGGCTTGTCCCTGACCTTTTATAGTAGCGCAAACTGGATAGATTAAAGTCGTTTGGGCTTCTCTTACTTCAGTGCTGGTTCTTCATGATTCTACGCTACACATCGGTCCCGTCCTGGCTTTATTTATTCCATCTAAGGTCAGCAAAGTTCTCCAACAAGGGATATTATATCTTGTGAATTGCCGCAAATAAGCCACATTGAGAGTCCAGTACTCAGAAAACTATTGATTATCCAAGATTGGGAATTAAAGAGTTTTTGTCAAAATGTAGATGATATAGTTTGGTTGAGAACGGGGTTTATACGATGAGCAATATAATGCTTGGCAGTCGTATGGTGTAGGAATATTAGCATACAAGTTTTTCTTGCCTATCACATTTTATATAATTTATCTAATTAAGTGGACAATAAGAGCTCTGTTTGGTATGTTGAGCGATTGCCTAACAACATGCGCATCACTTTAAAAGAGCTTTCAACAAAAGTTTATGTGATTCGGAAATCTTTGCATCACATCATTGCAATAATATAAACAGCAAATACGCTGGATTGGTACAGCTACGCTTAAGAGTAAAAACAGTCAAGCAAGTACTAGGCATTGGAAGACCAAAAACGTATTTTAATGATGCTGTAAACTGTTCATCATTCAATCACCAAATCAGTATTGTATGTTACAGCAAATCCGGGTTCCGAAATATACTCTACTCCGACAAATGCTCATTATTATTCATAGGATATAAAGAACAGTATTCAAGAGTGAATGGCATATAACATAAAATCTTTCATTTTAAAGGCGCGGAATTCAGAAATTATAGACTTTATTTAAAATTAATGCGGAGCGAGAAGGAAGTTTAGATAAAAAGATTTAAATAACCAATGCTTTCAACTCCTAGTAACGAATGCTTAAAGATAAGTCGGGTCAGCAAGAGGTTTGGTAAGGGCTTAGAAAGAACGGCTTGTAAATATTCGGTAATTTTAGCTTTCAGATGTCTATAAATATTTGGATTCCAAGGCCAGTTCATTCATGTTACTATTAGGAGACCGAGAAAGACTTGATCTGTGCTAGATCTTATTTACAAGCTTAGGTTAACTCGTCTCTTCAACCATTAATTTAGATCCCACCATACTTAATTTTAGCGAATGTGTATACACATTTTTGGTTTGTGGGTTCAGAACCACGCAAGTCAGATAGCCTAGTTCATTTTCAGTACAAGTCCTTCATGGTTATTGAGGTCCATGCCAGAACTTTAGTAATGTCTCGCTCACAAATTCATTGAATACTATTATGATCTCGGCAACACATGTGTACCGTGAGGCTAAAGCATTCGATATATCATTGACACCAACCCAATTCGGCAAAACCAGCTGCATATGATTTGCTCCTCCTTGCTTTGAGCAGCATCAACACTTTGACTGTGAACAGCAGATTCAGTTCAGTAGCGTTCTTGTGTAATGGTATTGTATAGAACTATTCAAACCAGTGTATGTCCCTCTTTGATTTCATATCCAAAGTTAAATTTCTATCATCAGGACGGAATGCCAGAGAGGATATGGAGAACCAACTCATTGATGGGATGATTCAGCATAGCGCAGGTGTTTTCCCTCATTAGCTAGAATTAAATCTGATTACACATAAACCCATTGATATTATCATGTCTATAAAACTCTTATATTTCCAAGAATAGTGTGCGCCGCTATATCTTTTAGTGTGGGGGGATGAGTTTCAAGTAGATAATAACCTCTTCTTCAAACAGTAGTAAATGAACCGACAGTCCATGTGGGGAGTTTTTGGAAACTCCCACAGCGGAAACATTATAATGTCAGTATTCATTTTTTAGATCAGCTTTTAAAAACATTTTAAATGGTCACGAGTGGTTTTTATACTTTTAAATAGGTTTTTAAAGGGTCCTTACATTAAAAATAAATTCTTTTATTTAAAAAGATATTTCGAACTTTTGAGTTTTGGTTTCGATGTCTTAAAAGTAAAAATATTTTTATTGTTAAAAGAAGTTGCATTCGCCAGAATACTTTAGCATGTTGTTCACAGAAAAAGATTAGAACCTGATATTTGTTCTTAAAAAGTTTAAAATATTCTTATTCTTATTATTTATATTTGTATTATATATGGAGGACATTTCATAAAACCTATATAGAACAGAGCACGCTATAAAATATTTATGGGTGCTGATCTCAATTAGTTCTGCCTATGGGTCTCTATCCATATGGTGATTAGAAACGAAGAGATGCATTGTTGGTTGATGCTTTATTCATTTGTATGTAGAAAATATAAAGCAGAAGAAGCGGATCAGGGAGAGTCCAACCAGCACAAGGATTCAGGTATAACTAATTATATACTGGATTCATCAAATCTAATGATCGTTGTAAACAAAAAGTTCTGAAAGAGAATATACCTATGCATATTTTAAAATTCCTACGACGACACTTTGGCAAAAGGTCAGCGATAATTTTTCTTTTATTAAAGTTTTCATCAAGTTTTCTTAACGGTTGAAAAGGTAACTGCCCTATTAGATGTAACACAAAGCGGCTTTCCTCTATCCTGATTCTCGGTTATGGCGAAATGGTGGCGGATGACAGCTATACTGTAATTTCTTTGTTTCGGTTAAATCCCATAATTCGCGTGTTTCAAAGTGTCTGCACATGGGTTCACCTTTGTCGGTACAACCCTTTGCAACTCGTACGAAGTCTTCTTAGCAGTCTTACTATGGAACAGTCCCCAACATTTTTTCTATTTGATTCTCTTAAAGCAATCAGAGCTAGCTGGCCGAATTGTTTGGAGCAATATTTGTACCTAGAGAAGAAAGAATTAACCCGAAGAATGAGAATAAAGCGCTGGTCGCGGTAGTTATAAATCGGTTCGAGCACATACGTTAAACTACAGGTTTTATTTATCTATTTATTTGTTCAGTGGCCATCCCGGAAAAGGAAAGAAAGAATCCGCGTAAACATAAATTATTAAAAAAAAATATGGGAGGGAGAGAGAAAGTAAAAAATGAAATACGGTTCAAATATTTTCACCAGGCAAATAGCCCTAAACTTCTTGACTAGGGAGTGAGTGATTCACAAAAGATGGTGATGGCCATCTTCTTACTAGGCCCAGTGCTTAGAGTCTGATAGAGAGAAATTACCATTACTTCTCTCTCTAAGAAGCTGTTGAAAATCCTGGTTTTAGGTTCTTGAAAGTCCAGCTTTGCTAACCACTATCATTCTTGAATGGCGTTCATGACGTAAGAAAGGATTGATTGGTGAGATGGCGTAGATGGCAGCGGCCTCCTTCAACTGTTGACAGAGAGCGAGCGAGAGAGAGAGAGACGTATCGGTGCAATTTACAAAAAAAGAAAAAAGGCCAGCAGCTCCGCATGGATCATTTCGATTGGTAGATATCTAGTTAGAGTTGTTTAGCATGCTAGGAGGAGACCCTCTGCTCAGTGCAAGAACAGCCAAGCAAGACTTTAAAGTAGTACCTGGTACCGCTTCTATACTCATTATCGCGCTGAGCGGAGGGTCCGCTCCTAGCCCCGCTTATATGCTTTCTACGCGTTCTTCAGAAGGCCAGCTTTCTACCTAGCGACCCTTTTACTCCATCAAGATGAACTCTGCCCTCGTTTTGCTTGCCAGCCAGGTAATGCAGTACAAAACTTTCACGAGCAGCCAACCAACCAACCAACCAACCAACCAACCAACCAACCACCCGCCCATGTCGATCCCCTGGCCCCGACTCAGGCCTTGAACTGCTTACCCCACCTCCGCTCAGCCACTCAATTCCACTCGCGGCGCCACTCCTGAAGAGCCCTCCTCCCCTTCAGAAAGCAAGCGCTACGAAGAAGAAGAGCCTGCCTCTGCCTGCCTGCCTTGGCTCCTTTGCGAATCGAATCGCCCAGTGGGCCTTATCTGGTTACTACTCCAACAGAAGAAGGAAGCGCGCGACACCGCCCAACTTCCCAAAGCCCACGCGACCTACAACTACGAAGCACAAGCAAGCGCTCACTTGCTCCTAGCGAGTCCGCTAGCGGCCCCTAGCCGCCTCCTCCTCCCTCCTCCTCCCTGTCCTCGCTTGCTTCTTGGCCTCCGCCCTGTACTGCCTCGGCCCGGCCCAAGAGCACTCGAGCCACTCGACCCGAGTCGACTCGAGCTGTGGCGACAAATCCTCAGGTCGCATCGTCCCAAACGAACCTCCAATGTCGTCATTCGGCACTGGCTGCCTCCTGCCTGCCTGCCTGCCTGCTCTCCGTCTCGGACGAGCACTCTGCCGCGGCGCAGCAGCTTTGGCCTCGTGGCGTACTATGCATGCATGCATTGAAGCATCGATTTAACCACTGCTTCGGCACAGGCGTTCACGAGCTTGGATTCTCGCATGCCTTGCGCGAGGGAGACGACTTGAACAACTGTGCGAAAGATGACTGAGGCAGAGA
The DNA here is from genome assembly GCA_004764695.1 of Schizochytrium sp. TIO01. Taxonomy (NCBI): domain Eukaryota; class Bigyra; order Thraustochytrida; family Thraustochytriidae; genus Schizochytrium; species Schizochytrium sp. TIO01. Next base: position 599,479 of record SMSO01000007.1, read on the forward strand.
TCATGCAGGAGGTGGCCATCGCTAGCTGACTAGAGTCTTTGCGTGCCGAGGAAAGCTTGCAGCAGGCAGAGAGGGATCGTGTCGAGGCAGTTTGCTTTCTGGTGCTTTTCTTGTGGGCTTTGCTTGTTAGCAGAGAGAGCTCGATCTTGGCTTGCTTGCTTTCATTCATTCAGTCATTCAGTCATTGTCTTTGTCTTTTCTCTCTTTGTTTCGTTGTTTCGTTCTTTCTTTCTTTCTTTCTTTCTTTCTTTCAGGGCGGCTGTTTTCCAGACGCTTGCAGTCGCTGTGTAGCGCGTCGAAACACGATTCTGGCCTGCTGTAATGATCGCGCGATAGAAGGGGAGCGCGTTTTCGGTTCTTTCGTTGATGTGGAATCGACGATCAGAAAGTCTGCTCGTTCTCCCGCTTTCTCTCTTACTCAGGAATGGACCGTTAGAACAGAAGCATTCAAGTTCAGAGACTTCCTACAAACGCCAACAGATTGCGCGCAGGCATTTCAACTGGACGGGCAGGTAGGTACCCATCAACCTAGCTAGCTAGCTAGGTAGTAGGAGCTATTCATACGACATTTGAGTGTCGAGTGTATCTTGTTGCCTTCTGAAGCCAGACATAGTTCTTTCAGTCTGAGTGAAAGTAAGGAAACCCAAATAAATTAAATACTACATACCTGAACGAAATGAAATGCCCGAAAGGAGTACGAATGCCAGCAGATCATTCACCACCTTGACTCGCTTCCGCCACTGTTCTCGTTTATTGTATATATATACGATTTTGTGTATTCAGAACTTCCTGGCGTTCCGAGCGCACTAAATTCCGACACCGCATACCTCAGTGGCACCACTTCTTGGATACATACATAGATCATCTCGCCCTGCCGAGTGTGTTTGAGTTGTATTCAACAGAAACAAGGCTGCTTGCTGCCCAGGCTCTGCAGGGCGAGCACGGAGAACGGTACAGAGGAATCTCTCTCAGTGTGTTGTTTCTGTGTTTGTCTGCGTCCGTCTCTGTGCCTGTCTGCATTTGAGACCATGTCTGAGGCTGCGCTCGACGCGTTTTATAGTTTAGCTTGTTGTTCAGTGTACTGACTCATGGAGATAGATGATTGTCTGTCTGCATCTTTTGGTGGGCCGGCATACAAAAAAGTTGTTGGGGGGAAGTATGCTGAGGTCAGGACTTGCCGTCGCCAGGCTCGATGTATGGAGTCATTTGGATGGCGCGTCCTGTATTTTAACAAATGAACCACGTGGCTCGAAAGTTGTAACCTTGACCTTGTCAATTCACACAGCATTTACAATATCCTATCGGTCGAAGGTTTTCTTGAGAAAATCGTGTGTTTTGCAAAATCCTTTGGTATTACAATCGCCATATGGCTGCATTTGTCTATTCTGGAGAAAACGACAGGAGCAGAAGGGCTTTTTTAAAGTGCTGGATCTAGGTAGACCTTCGGCAGGAGGGTAGGTATCTAACGGATTTTGGGCTATGCTCCTCTATTACTGGGTTTTCTATGGTCGTTTAGCTGAGTTTGGGGAGTGCTTCTCTTTCCAAGTGTGCTCTTTCCTAACCAAAATAACGCTTTTCATCGTAACCTATGCCATATTATATAATATGTGATATCAGAACCTGCCTTTATGAGTTCTTGTGAGACCCAATCAGACCTGGAGTCACAGTGCTGGTTTTATTCATAGTAGATGCGAGAATGATGGCGAGGAGAATTGAGAACCTTTCATTAAATAATAATAATAATTTGTTTTAAATTAGTGAATTACATTTTAAAAAAAGAAGGAAAAAAAAAAGGCTTTCATCGAGCGAATCAGGAAAACTTGAGATACTTAGCAGATATTGTCCCCTAACATCATAATGTCTGTTCTACCGAAACATAGTGAACCTTTTGGTTTTAAAGATTCCTCCATTTGTTAAATTGAAATATATATATAGTATTTCTGTGCATACGGAAATACAAACAAGCCTTCATCAGCAAAACACCTCGTTTTTCTAGCTAGAGTAATGTTCATCTTACAAGGAATGACACATGCTTTTTTGTTTTTATTTTATCTCCGCAAATATTTAATAATAATAATAAACATATGCTCTTTCCCCCCCCCCCCCTTTTTAAAATTTAAAAAAAGTGCATAAAAAATGTTTTTATAAATATTTAAAATATGAAAGCTCTGATTCTTCAAACAATTAAGAAAACAAAGTACTAACCTACAAGTATTGTAACGATAGGAACCAAAGAGAAGAGTGAAAAACGAAACGAAGTAAAAGTGTTTCCAACTTCAATTTTTGTTTGAGTTCATGAATAACCACCAATAAGAATAATTGAGGAAGCAGAGTGGTTTAGGTAGGCATTACGAGCTGAAGTTAGAGCATGTGATCATCGCCACCATTGCAAACTTCCAAAACGTGACATTCCAGGATTCTCAGCGCAGAATCAATGGGTTGCTCTCTGTTTCGCTGGACGCATCTCTCGTTTTGAATTAAACGATGAAAAATCATATCATCCATTCGATCAAGGACCAGCTTCCTCTTCAATCAAGTTACTTCGTAGTACGTTCGCATTTATTCATTTCCCAACAGCAGGCAATCATTCATTCATTCATTCATTCATTCATTCATTCATTCATTCATTCATTCATTCATTCATTCATTCATTCAGCCAGCTACACGAGTCACTGGCTAGAGAGTGTTCTCGAGCGAGCTCGCTCGTGTGAAACTTTGTTACGCGAGAGCCTATAGCTTTCAAGACGAAAGACTCGTCGGTCCTGAAAGCGCGTCCTTCTTTGGGGCGTCTTTCGTTGCCTTCGCTCCTTTGTTGAGGACCTTGCTCGCTCGGCGGGGAGGAGTGTTCAGGAAAACAGAGAACACTGGAGAAATCCCTGCAACAAAAATACTGCTCCCCCTTTAAATAGAAACGAACAAACAGCTGCTCTCGTAAACAATCGACCAAACAAAGCAGAAACCATTTGTACGAAGCTTTTGAAAGAATAAACGAAAGAAAGAAAGAAAGAAAGAAAAGCACTCTCCCAAAGGTCAAGTGTTTCTGCCACTGCTGAATTTACATGGCCTCACATGCCAAGGCTGACGTGCGGACGACGATCTGCCAATCCATCTATTTGCCAATCCATCTATTTGCCAATCCATCTATTTGCCAATCTATCCATTTGCCAGTCTATCCATTGGCTTGGCCTGTCTTGTGTGACAGAAATAGGCGAGTGAGTGGCTAAGAGGGAGAGAGAGGGAGAAGCGCCGCGTCCTTCAAAGCTGCGCTGGTGTTTTTTTCTCTACATAAAGTTTCACTGTTTGGCAAAAGGAAGAGAGGAAAAGAGGAAAGAAGAAGGCAGCTTTCAGGGAAGCGTGTTTCGTTTCTTAAATTGAAATCACGAGACTGTCCTCGTTTCCAGTTCCAACACGCCCAGTTATTGTAGAGGGGAGAGGATGCAGGTAAACCCCCTCCTTCACGAAGAACAGAACGCGCGCATGGCGAAGTTGCAAAGGGGCTTTTTTAAATTGCTTCCCCATGGTGACAACGCGAGCAATAAAGAAACTAAGAGCGAAAGAAGCGAAGCATTCATTTATTGTCTCCAGAAACTTAGTTCGAAGTACTTCTCTGTTGTCGACCCAAATGAACCACCAAAGGCCTCCTCAGAGAGGTCGGTCTCCTCAGAGAGGTTGGAGGCCATGCGCTATTGCTTTTGCGCCAATCTCTCCCTCACTGCTGCAACCACTTCGTTCTGATAAAACAGCGCCCCTCATTTTGCTTTTTGTTTGTTGTTGGCGTCGCCGCTTTCCCTTCGATTTGATTCGATTGATCCGACTCCGACGGTTTTCTGGATTCGCTCGAAGGAAAGAATCTCTACTGTTTCATGCCGCTTCGACGCCCGCCTTGTTCGTCTTCTTCTTTTTCTTCTCCAGACTCAGCAGTCGTCAGCATCTGCAAAATGAAAGAATGAAAGAATGAAAGAGTGAAAGCATGAAAGAATGAAAGAATGAAAGAATGAAAGAATGAAAGAATGAAAGCATGAAAGAATGAAAGAATGAAAGAATGAAAGAATGAAAGAATGAAAGAATGAAAGAATGAAAGAATTAAAGAATTAAAGAATTAAAGAATGAAAGAACTCGCCTTTTTTGCTTCATTATCGCGGTATCTATGATGGAACAACCGCACTCACGTTCTTGAAAGGGCTGCTTCCAAGTTACCCACCCAGCTTTCGCTCGAACCCATTACACAAATGAACTGACTGATTACTTCGGAATCCTCGCAGTTCGCGCGACAGACAGACAGACAGCAGAGCACAGCAGACAGACAGAGCACAGCACAGATATGCCTCTGGGGCGTGAGGAGCAGCAGCCGTCGCATTGCCTAGCTAGCTAGCTCTCCCCGGTGCGAAACGCCAGCAAGAAGCAAGAAGGCGATGCTCTCTCTGTCTGCCCAAACGCCAACGCGATGACGATGCAATGACACGCTCTGATTTCGCCGCCATCCGAGTTCTCCCGTCTCTATAACGCCGCCGCTCTCGAGAGAAGAGACATACGACACACCAACAAACCCCTCATCTATCTATCTATCTATCTATCTATCTATCTATCTATCTATCTATCTATCTATCTATCTATCTATCTATCTATCTATCTATCTATCTATCTATCTATCTATCTATCTATCTATCTATCTATCTATCTATCTATCTATCTATCTATCTATCCTATCTCAGTATCTGACTCATGTCAGCTGTAGCGGCTGATTCCATTCCTGTGCTTTCCTGGAATCTCTTTCTTTCTAGTTCTTTCTTTCTAGTTCTGTTCTTTCTTTCTAGTAGAGTAGAGTAGAGTTCTTTCTTTCTTTCTGGCACGAAGGAGCGCAGCTTTGTTCTGTTCGAGCAGAGCTGTCCGTCTTCAGGCCCACGACTGCGCAGTTCGTGCTCCCAATTACGCGCAACACCCGTCCACCCGTGCTCAGGTGCACCACACCCGTGTTCAGGCACAGCACAGCCGTGGCTTGTGCACGGAGTGCTGGGGCTTAGAGCATGGATTGGATTGCTCTCCGCTGGCGATGGCTGGGTCCACTGTTTCTACACGAGAGCTGTGAGCTTGCTTCTTGGGCAGGGGGAGTCGCGGGGCTCGCCAGCTCCAGAGCCAGGGCCAGGGCCATGAGTGAGCGAGGGCCGAGGCATGCGCGGCCGGGCCAGCCGCTCGCTCGTGCCCTGGCTCAGTCGGTCCTTTGTGCTTCAATGTCTCTATTCATTGGTTCTCTTGGTTGAGAATGGTTTATTTGGCGGTGTTTTTATATGTATTTAAAAGTTATTTTTGAAAATTACAAAACAAATATTTTTCATTTTCAATTTAATAGGCAATTTAAAAAAAAAAAAAAGTAAAAGAAAAAAAGTAAAAGTAAATAAACAAATAAATAAACAAATAAATAAAAGTGAACATGAAAATAGATCGGCAGACGAAAAGGAGACGGACTGCTAAACCTCTAGCTAGAGTGAGAGGGCTCGGTCCACAACAATAAACAGTAGGCGGGCAGAGAGATAGAAAAACGCTGCCGCTTTAGACCAGCATCCACGAGAACACTCGAAGCGCCGACACTGTTCGTGGTCTTTTTTCTTTGGGGTTTTTCGCTCTACTTTCTTTTCTCTACGGCTTTCCGGATCGATCGTGTTATAAATATTATATATATATATATATATAAACGGGTTGGCTGAATGGCCCTTCTTTCTCTGTCGAAGGTTGAAAATAACCATGAGCAATAGCTTCTCTTGAACATGATGAGCGCGCCTCATTCTAACCTTGAGCACATCTGCATGTTGCTGTGTTCGTGGGCAGTGCGTGAAAGCTCTCGAGCTGAAGATGATGCGAACCTGGCCAAGGAAGCCTCAGCAGCCCCCGTAACGCTGCAATGAGGTGCTGTGCTTAGTTCCTACGATCCGCTCCGAGGAATCTCGAGAGGCTTTGGCTTCGAGTTTGGAGAAGAGGAAGAAAAAAATAAATGGCCATGATGTGACATGATGCTATAAAATATCTCTGTTCAAAGTATTAAAAAAAAAAAAAATGGGAGGGACCCATGAATGAAGAATTAATTTCATCAGATCTGAACGGCCAAACAAAGCTAAGAATTGGAAACGCAACGAATTAGAAAAATTGAATTAAAAAAATAAAAACAAAACCTTAACATGGAATAACTAGAATATATATAACTAATTAATGAAATGAAGAAATAAATGAATTATTTTCAATTAATTAATGAAATGAAGAAAGAAATAAATAAATATGAATTAATTAATTATAATTAACCAATGAAATGAACAAAGAAATCGAGAAATGAATTAATGAATTAATTAATCAAATGAAGAAATAAATGAATTACTTTTAATTAATGAATTAACTATAATGAATTAATAACTCGATAAATAGCATGCGGAGCCTGGCAATCTCTCTGCTATGACAAGTCTGAGTGAGGTCAGTTTGAGTAGTTCTTATACATAAATAACTAGATTGTGTCTCCGTATTTATTGTTACTCTACTTACGTAGATGGCGAATTAAAAAAAAAAAAACAGATCGTTTGTGAAAGCCTGCGCCGTATAAGGAAGGGTACCTTTTCTATTTCTTGAATCATTCCTTAGGCTAATTTCTTATTCTCTACAATCTGCTCCAGCAGCGAAAAAAAAAGAATGATGTTTTCTTGTTTGTTTCTTGGTTTCTTTCTCGAGATAACCACAACTTTTGAAGTTAGTAGGTACCTTCCTTCCTTCCTACATACCTACGTAACCATAAATTACAACACAGTGTGTCGTAGGTAATCAAGCGCTCTGCAAAGCCCCTTCAAGAACTAGTTTGATTGAAAAAGATAAACTTTCGCTGTGAGAGTGCTAAGCAATTATTCATCACGTAGGCATTTCAACTTGTTGGCTTGCTTTCCCTGGCGATCACGTTTTTCGCCAGAACTGTCTGTTTTCTTATTATACCGAGTCGTTTTCCCCAACACTGCCAAAGGTGAGGCAGACGCCAGCAGCCTCGCAACCCTCATTTTCGGCTGTCTTGTTGTGGCTTACGGGCCTTCTCTGCCAGTGTGAGTCTTCTCTGCCACTAAGAGTGAATGAATGAGACATGAGCAGCCTTGCTTGCTTCTTGCAAAGTCGATGCGAACCTCGATTCAAAAAAACGAAGATTTGAGGAGCAAAATCCATAGCTTTGGAAGAAAACCAGTAATGACGAGAGAGAGAGAGAGTAAGCTTGCCTGCTGTCGCATCAGACAGTCTGCCATTCCTGCCGTTGTTGTTGTTGTTGTTGTTGTTGTTTCTTCATCGGTTTATTCCATCGCCAAAAGAGAGAAGGGTTGTTGAAGAAGAACTTGGCTCCCGAGTACTGCCTCTTCGAATCTTTCGTTTCTGGCCATCACATTCGATCCAGAAGATGTGTAAGACTTTGTTGAAAACGCGCGTGACATGTTTATGATCATGATTTTGCTGGGTCTTATTGTCCTTCCGAGCACTTGAGTAGGGATACTCTTTTTTTTTCTTTTTCTTTTTTTTTCTTCCTTTTTTTTTTTCAGAATTCTCAATATGCGTTTCTTTCTTCTTTGGACGAGTCAGGCAGATAGAAATTGCCAAAGCCCAGGGGACTTTGCATCTCCTTCCCAGATGATAATAGAAAGGATGTCATTTGATCAAACAAAGTTATAAGCTTTTGAAGGTTATGTTTTAGAGATTATTCTTGTAGCTCTAGCTAGAGATGAGATACCTTTCTATTTCTCCTCGCCAAGTACGATAAATAGTTTGGATAATATAAACAGCTCTTCCAATGTTTTCGTACATGTATGTATTCATTATTTTCACATCCAAACAAAGGAAAGTCTCACAACTGATCTGGCCTTTTTTTTTTTTTTTTTTTTTTTAAATTTTATTAACAATTTATTATTATTATTATTAAAATAGTTTACTCTTTCATTCAAACATCATAGTGGAAGCAAATAAGAATGAAACAAACAAACCGACCTTTTCCAAATACATGTTTCAAGTCATAACTTACTTTTTACTTTTCATAGAAGCAAAGAAGAAAAGAACCAAAGAAGGAGTAGAAAAAAAGAAAAGAAAGGAAAAGAAAAGAAGAGGGAAAATCCTCTGTAGTTCTCTTCTCCTAAACAGAATCTATACCTACATACGTACCGCCTGATCAATGAAGACAAAGAAAACGAAGTTGCTCCTTCTTCTCCTTCCTTTCCCTGCGCCGCCAAAAGCCGAAGAGGCCTTCTCCTCATGTCATGTCCTTTTCTGACACCTTCGCCACAGAGAGAGGGCCGTATCCCTCCCTACCGTAGCTAGTAGCTGTGAACTGACACTTTCTTTCACTTTGGGGAAGTGGCTTTCTAACAGGATGACGCACTATCTTCCTTAAATAAGCAAGGTTGGCTTAAGAAAGTTTTATCTTTCGTCTTGGCGAAATGGCCTGGGCGTGCCCCTAGGATGTCATAACCTACCCCTACTGGGACGAACGATTGTGCCATGGCATGTCGCTTCCCAGTCACCTCAATCGCGTCCGACTGAAGGAAGCAACAAGCACACAAGCAACCGGCTGCTTCTTGCCTCTACGCGGAGTGCTAGGGCCCTCCTACGGACTCCGCTACTCAAAGCTCGTTTGCTGGCACTGGGGCGTCTCGAATTGGCAATCTAGGTTGGTTATTCATTTGTTCTCCATGAGTGAGTGAGAGCTCTTTCTGCACAAGCTCCTCCTCGTGCACAACACAACAGTCCTTTCTCTCTCTATCTCTCTCTCTCTGTTTGTCTGTCTGTCTGTCTGTCTGTGTATTTGTTCATTTATTTCTTATCAGTTTAGATTTTTGATCAGTATTCGCTCATATCGCAGATAGGCCATGTATGGGAGAGAGGTCGTTTGCATAATGAACACCGAGGTGTTTATGAGACTGACTGTCAAGGGCAGGGCAATTTCCTTCTGTACTATAAGAAGTAAGTTATCTCTGGCTCAATGAGAGGTTGGTTGCTTGCGCTTTTATGGCTAATTAAAATCTTATTACGTCTCACAGCCTACTGAGAGTGGCGGAAACTCCAGTTTCGGTTGCTTGGATGGACCAATTCAAACAAATCAACCAGTAGCAGGTGGCTAGCTAGCTATAGGAATGGGAAGGAAGCGAGTAGAAAAATAAGTCACTCTCATTAGTCAGACGCCACTACTGGGTACGTAGGTACTTAGCACTCATATCGACTCTTGAAGAAGAAAATTACTTTTTCCTTCTATTCTTGTTTTAGTTCAAGTAAGAAAACCTGTTTTTTTAAAGGAGGACTACAGCAGGATTACCCCAGGGAGGCATTACACCAGGGAGGCACGAGACTTATTACCGGTTAGTAAAGTAATTTGTAGGACAAGAAGAGAAAGCCACAAACAAGTACAAACAAATATAACTCAACAGATAATTTTCATAGGAAAAACAGGAATTCAAAAGCAGCCTCTTCTTATGACCATATACATACATATTTATTACTAGTGGGCTAATGGTGATCAGGAGGAAGTTCATGAACTTTGGTTTTTAAGTATTGATCTCTTTTTACTTTCAATAAAATAAAATAGTACAAACAAACAAGAAGATGCTGCTTCGAGTCGAGCTTGTGGCTTCGTTCAACCTTCAACAACAAACAAACAAACAAACAAACAAACAAACAAACAAACAAACCAACCAACCAACCAACCAACCAACCAACCAACAAACAAACAAACAAACAAACAAACAAACAAACAAACAAACAAACAAACATGAAAAAGTTGAACTTTTCTCGATTACTTTGCCATGATTGCTTGTAGGTAGTGGAGACAGCTCTAGCTGGCGCTTCCCTTCCAAGAATTCGTTCCCTCCGAATCACCCTCACCCAAGCCCTGCCTGAGGGTTGCGGTGCACTCTCTCACTCGCTCACTCACTCACTCACTCACTCACTCAAAATCAATCAATCAATTAATCACTATTTCCGCTTTCGTGGTGCCTTCGCCATATGACGAATCGCCCATTCACGGGTCAACCCTCATGAGGACTTCCTTCTTCTTCTTTGTCCTCTTTTGTCTTCTTCTTAGTCTTCTTCTTCTTTGTCTTAGTCTCTTCTTAGTCTCTTCTTAGTCTTCTTCTCGAGATCGTCCTTGCAGTGAGTGACTTGTGGCCAGCTAGCTAGCTTGCCTCTGCCCTCCCTGGCCCTGGCTGCTGAGAGTGCGCTAGGCTCCTTCACGGAGTGAGTGCGGGTGTCGTCGTAAGCCCGCCGGATATGGAGCGACGCCAGCGTCGACTTGGCTTAGTTCTTTGGCTCTCTGCCGACGTTGGCGAAGTCAAACTGGAGCCTTCTGACAAGAAGACAAGAAAGAAGAGGCGCCAACCATAGATAGATCTATAGATATCATCAATCCATAAGGGCCCAAAACCCAAAGACAGAGCTCGCTCTCTGCTCTGCTAGGAGTATCTAGGTCGGTGGCTAAGCCCGCCGTGCCCTGGCTAGGAACTGCCTGCCCTAGGAACCGCTAGGATGGGCTTAGGATGAGGAAGCAGCAGCAGTCGCATGATAGTTTTGCGGAGGAGAGGCCGATTAGGAGAATGGATCGATGAATCAATCAATCAATTGTCGGCGAGTCAATCCGTTGCTCTTTGCTCTTGTGATGGATGGATGGATCGATCGATCGATCATGAGTCGGGGAGGGAGCAGAGCGCGATGCCGTGGAGGGAGGCACCGTCTGCTGTCGCTGCAGCAGAGGGGATGGACGGCCAAGGCGGCTCGGCGCCCCACTCGCTCGAAGTACCTCTGCTCGTGCATGCATGGTATATACTCACTCTCTCTGACTGCTGCTGCTTTTGCTGCTGCAAGTTCGCAAAACTGGTCTCCACAGTTTTGTCGTTGGTTGGCAGAGTTGACTTGCTTGCCTAAGGCAACGTACTTTTTAGTTAGTTAGTTAGTTAGTTAGTTAGTTAGTTAGTTAGTTAGTTAGTTAGTTAGTTAGTTAGTTAGTTAGTTAGTTACTTCGATAGTTGACTAGTTAGCTAGTTAGTTACTTTGCTAGTGGTTCGTTAGCTAGTTTAGTCAGTCATTGTTAGTCAGTCATTGTTAGTTAGTTATAGTTAGTTAGTTAGTTAGTTATAGTTAGTTAGTTATAGTTAGTTAGCTATAGTTAGTAAGTCAGTTGGCCAGCTAGCAACATCTATCCACTTATCTGAAGTAAGTAAGTAGCCTCTAGCTAGAGATCACATGAAGTTGAAGCTGGCGATGCACGGACTTCCAAGTCGAGTCGAACAGAGACAACACAAAGAGGCCTCTGGTAGAAAGTGGCTAGTCGATATAGGTAAGGAGACAGTAATCCATAGATGTACTGCTGAGAGTGGGCAAAAGGTCTGTCGCAAGCAGTACCTGGAATGTGGCTACCCCCTAGCTAGCAGCAACGCTACAACAGGCCCTGATGCGGCGCTGTGAAATGAAGGCAAAGAACGCCAGCATAGCAGAAGATGTGAGCTGAGCTGATGTGATGCCTTGTTGAATGTGTAGTCGGAACAGGGTTCCAATAATTTGCCTACAACCTCAAAAAGCCAGTAAGTGCATGCACATCGACCATCGGTGGGGAGAGCAGAGGAGGATGGAGAACTAAGGAGTTTATTGCAATGCGTTCGTTCTGTTGTCAACAGCAAGATTGAGAAGGGGCAACAGCTACACAAGCCGCCGCCTCAGCATGATGTTGTGTATCTAATAGGACGCAAAACCAATACCAACGCTGTGAAGTGTGACGAGTTGCCTCTTTTTGTAGATACGAACAGTCAGGTACCCTCGCTTTTTAAAATAAAAATTGCGGCTAAAAGTAGCAATAGAACAGGATTTTTACTAGTTTTAACTACCAGAACAAGAGAATAATAGAATGGGAAATAGCACAAGTGATGGCCAATACATATTATATCTTTTTAACAACACGAGTAGAGAGTAAAATTAATTTTTGAATAACTCTAAACTAAACAAAACTAGACTAAACTAGACTAGACTAGACTAAACTAAACTAAACTAAACTAAACTAACCCCCATCATCATCCCCCCTGCGCGTGCGCGACTACTAATGGGATGACTTGCCTTTTTTTCTATGTATAAACATTAACTGCCACCTCCAAATCAACGCATCGTAAGTAAGGAAGTACAACTCTAAATTAGGACCTTGCAAAGTAAGTTAAATCTTGTCATATAGCTCACACGTCTGAAAAGCACAGTGTTACATCTGCTAAAAAGAGTTTGATTTTATCATCATCAGCAGCAGATACCAAGATATAATCTGAAGTACCTAAAAAACTTAAGAATAGAAAGTGTGCTTCAGAACGAAATTTTTAGGTTTTGTTTCGGGTCGTCACTCTTTAATTGTTCTTCTCTTTGGAATTTTAATTAATGACGCCTATGCGTAGGTTCCAACCTTCCGATCCCTGCTACGAATCTCACTTGAATCCCTGCAACTTGTAAAGTTATTAGTATCAGTGTTGTGAAGCGGCACCAGGTTCTGCCTCACGCAAAGCTATTGTCTTGCACTCCCTTTTTCTCGTCGGTTCGTTGTTGCACTACCCGTCTCTGATCTTGATGCGTATTTCCAGGATTCTGAATAATCAAATTACCACTAAACTAGTCAGGGAGAAGTCCCATTTGCTATCGTCAACTTCTGCTCTGTATCAATAATAAAATTACGATTTTATACTTCTCCAGGTAAACAATCATATCAAAGTTCAGAGAAACATCTATAACTAAGTTGCTTCTTTAAATTTCTCAGAAAGAAAGCTGACCTATCGCTTTACTTCTTCCAGAAGTAATTTCTTTCATTTCTTCAACTAATATTGAAAAACATTTTCCCTTTACCTTCCCCGAAAGAAGTACTTTATATTAAAAAAAAAAAAAAAATAAAGAACTTCTTTCTAGACAAAGTTGTTTAATTTATTCAACACGATATGATTTGATGATTTGGATTTATAATATAATAAAATAAAATATTATATAATATAATACCAAATTAAAGAAGTTAGAATTAATTTAAAATTAACTTATTATTTAACAATTATAAAACTAAATCGTCAAATTTCTTCTTTCTCTCATTGAGGTGTAGTGAACCACCCAAAAGGCAGGCAGTTAAGCATGGACGACAGGTCCTGGCGCATTTCGGAATCGAAAATTGGAACGACCAGTAAACACGAAGATTGTGCAGTAACGATCCACGAAGAAGAAGAGAAGAGAACGCGAGCAAAGGTGGTGGTGGATGGCTGATCTGATGAGCGGCGAGAGTGCTCGGAATCTTGTTTGGCACTCGCTCACTCGCTCGCTTAAGCACTCACTCACTCACTCCCTCCCTCTCTCACTCACTCACTCCTCCACACGTCCTCACCGCCACAGAAAGCACTTCAACAAGCAAGCGAGCAAGCAGGCAAGCAAGCAAGCAAGCAAATGGCCGCCTAAGCCGCCGGTTCACGCATCGGAGTTTTTCTCAGAGTTAACAGGCTTTCGGATGCGCTCCCGCGCGATTGCCATGCACAGAGCGCAGCAGCACAAGAGATGCATGCGGCCTTTGCGATCCATTGCCATCCATCATTGCCAGCCACGCTGGTGAATCACCATCCATCATCATCGACGCAGTTCGCTGTCTGCAAAATACGCTCGAAATCGACGGAACGGTTTCCATGAAACTAACCTATGTCCGCCCACCCACCTACCCATCAGCTGCAGCTGCTATGATGAAATGATGGATGATGATAAGATAGCAGACTAATTTGATTTCTAGTTGGCCTCTTCTTCTCCTTCCCTTCCTCTGCCTCACGAAAAGCTGCAAAGCCAGGGGCCCTGCATGCTACTCTGCCTTTCTGCCTGAATGTGAAGCCTCAAGTTAGCTCCTTTCGTACTGCACGCCAACACACACGGTCCGCTTCTTTCTCTGTTTCATTCTTTGTTTGTTTCTCCTTAGCTCTTTAGATAGAGAGAGAGTAGAAACCATTGCTGCCAAAGCTGCAACAGATCGATCAATCACTCAATCAATCAATCAATCAATAGATAGATAGATAGATAGATAGATGGATAGATTGCGATAAGCTTGCTTGCTTGCTTGCTTGCTTGCTTGCTTGCTTGCTTGCTTGCTTGCTTGCTTGCTTGCTTGCTTGTATACGCGTGCATCGCAATCGGAGCTGCGGGTGAAATGAAGCGCGAAGGTTTCCAAGTTTTTCACGGCCACCGCCAAAAGTAAGATTTGAAACGGGTAGACCCTCGGAAGAAACCTCCTCTTCGCTGTTGCATCGCATCGGCAGCAGCTTTAACGCCGCCGTCGACTTGGTCACAAGGCCAAGCAGGCAGGACAACGCTCTCTCTCTATCTCTCTATCTATCTATTTATCTGTCTATCTATCATCGGTGCTGTCACTGCCGAGGCTGTAGGACAGAGCTCCAGGGGACTAAGGTCAGCAATTAACTCTGCACACGCTCAGCAAGCGAGCGAGTAGACTTTCTTTCTTTCTTTCTTTCTTTCTTTCTCTCCTTCGAGAAGCTCGCTTGGCACAGCGGACGCTTGGCTTGAGGGATCTGAGTTGCTGAGTTGCTGAGTTGACTGAGCGTCCTTTCATTGCGGGATAATAAGAGGAAGCAACGTTTCGATTGTCGCCTCCCGTAAATAAATGCCAAATCTCTGCTTTGAACCAACCAGCGAGCCAACAAATTGTTAATCATTGTTGTACCTTGATACCTTTTGCAGACAATCTTTTCACCGGCTTCAGCACGGAGCGGATTCGAGTGGCTAGCTAGCCAGGAAGTTGAATGCGCGGCTACTTGGATCCTAGCTAGCTAGCTAGCTAGGTACTGGGTCGGGTGAAGGCCTATCTTGGAGTTATTTCTTTGTTTCTCTTGTTTGTTTGTTTGTTTGCTTATTTTTTCTTTGAAAAATAAAACAGAAACGCAAGTATATGTGTTAACGAACCCTAACTCAACAGAGAGATGGAGGCAAGGTTTCCAGTCTCGTGAAAATAAAAGTAATCCTATATATGATAGATTTAACATTGTCGAGTAAGTTGAGATGTAAAACGAACCACAACTTACTTTATCATTTCTTTCTTTTTTACATTGTTACTTTGACTTAAAATAAATTGAAAAAAACGAATGCATTTTAAAAAATAAAAAATAAAAAATCAATATAATTACGCAACAAAATATTGTACGTGCAGAGTCATCACAAAGTTAGCCCTCCTTTCTAAATACAGAATGGTGCTGTCGTAGATGAACATTCATTTATCATACTATACATACCAAACGAATTCAATTTTTTTTTAACAGAATGATAAACCCCCCAAAAGCCCAGAGAGGCAAGCAAGCAAACAACGAAAAGAGTGAATACACCCACCTAGCTACATTGCGATCTTTGGAAGCTGGCGAAGTCCTTTTGAAAAAAGACTGACTGGCTGACTGACTGACTGACAGCCAAACAAACAAACAAACAAACAAACAAACAAACAAACAAACAAACAAACAAACAAACAAACAAACAAACAAACAAACAAACAAACAAACAAACAAACAAACAAACAAACAAACAAACAAACAAACAAACAAACAAACAAACAAACAAACAAACAAACAAACAAACAAACAAACAAACAAACAAACAAACAAACAAACAAACAAACAAACAAACAAACAAACAAACAAACAAACAAACAAACAAACAAACAAACAAACAAACAAACAAACAAACAAACAAACAAACAAACAAACAAACAAACAAACAAACAAACAAACAAACAAACAAACAAACAAACAAACAAACAAACAAACAAACAAACAAACAAACAAACAAAGCAGACAGACAGACGACATACGGCGAAGAACCACGCCCGCAGTCCTGTCCGTCTGCTTTGTACAGGCTTCACAGTTCAAGACTCAAGACCACCACCACCACCTTTTGGCTCAGCCTAGCAGCGATGAGGAAAGCGCTCGATCGAATCCCAAGCATCTGCCGCCGCTGCTTCGTCGCCCTCGTCTTCCTCGCGAGCGTTGTTCATTCTGCCAGCCGGCTCTGGGCGGTGGCTCATCTTGGAACGCGACTATTCCATAGACAGCCAGCCACCCATGCCTGGCCAGCCACCTGGCCACCCATGCAGTCGCAGGTGCCGCTCTTGTGACATGCATGCATGCATGCATGCATGGCAGCGTATCTGCGATGATGCCGTACCTCCAAGCAGATGAGGCAAATCAAGCCCACGCAGAGACCTGCGATGATGCCGATCCTCAGCTTGCTGGGCGACTCTGAACAAGTTCGACTTGCTGCTGGACGGCTTTCCCGCTTGTTTCACCAACCCGCGAGACTTTCGAGCAACGCGGGAGTAAGTGAGTGAGTGAGTGAGAGAGTGAGTGAGTAAGTAAGCATGTATACGTACACGAGGCGAGATGAACGGATCGAGCGGATTGAACAACGCCTCGTCAGAGCAAGCAGATCATGAACATATGATATCGCGGTGCTGCTTTGTTTAACTACTCGGCTTCCAAGTCCACTCAGCTCTGCAAGCATGCACGCACGCACACAGAATTCGAGTCAGCAGACCATCACTGTTTCGAACTGTTTCGAACTGCTTCGAACTGCTTACCTTCAACTTGGATCAGCTTCCAATCAATCAATCAATCAATCAATCAATCAATCAATCAATAAATAAACAGATCAAAGAAACAGATCAAAGAAACAGATCAAAGAAACAGATCAAAGAAACAGATCAAAGAAACAAAAACAAAAGAAACAAAAACAAAAGAAACAAATCAAAGAAAGCAAAATCAAAGAAACAGGTCAAAGAAAACAAAATCAAAGAAACAAATCAAAGGAACAAACCAATCAATCGATCGATCACCGTTAGACTCCTTCAAGCAAAATGGGGGGCGCTTGAGTCTCTAGATAGAAATACCAGTTGCCTCAGACACCTCCACGAATCGGGATATTCTTGGCCACTCCTGCACGGAAGCGGGTTATTCTTTTTTTCTTTGTTTCTTTTCCTCTTCTGATTTGGAGGCTCGATTCCAAAGGCGATTGATCGATCGCTCGCGCCCCCCCGCAAGTGCCTACCTATACTACACTCGTAAGCAAGCAAAGCAAAGCAAAGCAAAGCAAAGCAAAGCAAAGCAAAGCAAAGCAAAGCAAAGCAAAGCAAAGCAAAGCAAAGCAAAGCAAAGCAAAGCAAAGCAAAGCAAAGCAAAGCAAAGCAAAGCAAAGCAAAGCAAAGCAAAGCAAAGCAAAGCAAACCTTGCCACAGCGAGCGATAGCACGTTCATTTTCCCAAGAACGCACCCAACGCAGCAGGACCAAACCAGAAGCGAAGCGGTGAGCACCTTAGGATCCATCCACTCGAAGACCAGGTAGCCTCCTCCTCATTCGTTGCTGTACCCAGCTACGCAGCACTCGCTGTGTGCAAGACGCCAGCAGCGGTCACGTTCTGAGATTCGCAGCTGCGACATGGACCTGAGAACGCACTGGCGGCGTTTCAGAAATGCCGAGGAAATGCTTGGGCAGAAGAAGAGCAGAAGAATAAATAATACAATGAAGGCCGCAAAACCGTCAGAAGAAGAACTCAAAGAGATCGAATTAACTTGATCGAAATGGCATCATTGCACTTAAGGAAGGAATATTCAGTGTGGCTCGGACTGACATAGGTACTGATAACAACGTACGTACTAGTTGAGACTCGAAGGCCCTTTAACAACTCAACGCGCATTCCTGGACGAACCTCGACAGGGCCTTTCTATTCGACCAATCATGGCAATCAATGCGAGGGAAACACACCAAGCTAATAGAATAATACGGAATGACACGGCTCTCACTATTCTCACCAATTCCAATGGAGCGAGTAGGTATCTTCTACACTTCGAGTAGAGCATTTCGAAGGGAATATATTTTACAGTAGAATATAGGCGTTTCTTTGCTAGACGACCCCAGGTGAAAAGTGATCATGCTTTTCATTCGTATCGTTTATCCCATCTACGTACATACATATTAGCGGTACTTTTCCATTTTCCATTTCTTTTCCTTTCTTCATTTTAGACAGACCACATGATGATGCGGAAAATACCTTTTTTAACATTTCTCTCTTTACCGTACATGTTATATATATAATGTAAAAGCACTATTTTTCTTTTATTTGGTATATTTTTATCTTTTTAACAAATAGTAATATAAGAGAGCACAAGTTCAATTTTGAAAAAGAAAAAAATCAAACGTAATACAAATGTTTTAATTTTATTTTTATTTTTAAGGTTTAAAAAAAAATATCAGTGATGTTTTCTTTAATAATATTCTGAGTACATAAACCTTTTCAGTTTGTAATTATAATAAGTAATAATCCTACTTCGGCCTCTTGAAATACAGACATCGTGTATCCAACTTCATGAATCTGAGGACACCATGACTCTAAAAGCTCATTCAAAAATCGGATGGCCTACAACCCATTCAAAACCCTATGAGTGATTGTAAAGTTTTTTATTGGAACAAACCAAATAGAACAAAACCTTCCTATTAAATCAATCGCATCATAGAAACAAGTTCATCTTTATACGTACTTCGCAATCTGGCACTTGGAAAATGCCATTTCCGCCCTTTAATCTTGGTACTTTCCTGAAGCTGTATACTCTTCTTTTCCGTTTTGTTATGATTGACAGGATTATTATTATTATTACTAACTTAAAATATATTGTCTTTTCCTGTTATAAATAAGGTCGTTTACTTTACTTCACACACAAATTAACCTGGCGTAAGAAAAGTGTTTAAATATTGGCACCGGGACATGGCTTCTTCTTATGATCCTCCCCCTCCTCCATTCATCATCACCTAATGATAGAATAATTCCTATAAACTTTCGCTCCGTGCACGAACCAGCTTTATTAAATAATTATTTTTATCAGCGTTTTTTTCTTTATTTTTAATGTTAATGAGCTTACACGAAGTTTTGCAATTTATTTCGTGCTCGATTTTTCAAGGAGAGAAAACTGAAAACAAACCACATTTCACATGGAGAAAACATCAGCGGGAAGTAGGTGGTCGCAAACTTAACTCCTACTTCTATGCAATCTGCCTTTTTGCTCACATTTAATCCGCAGAAAGCTATCATTTTGTAAGCAGTCTGGTGAACACCAACGAGGGATTAACAGACAAAGTGCTGAGCGAGAAGACGTAGCTCTACTCTGTGCAATCCAAGTTTGCGGGTACAAATCCTTGCATCGTTTCAGATTGGTCACTCTGAATTAGGAGAAAGTC
This sequence comes from Schizochytrium sp. TIO01, assembly GCA_004764695.1. NCBI lineage: Eukaryota > Bigyra > Thraustochytrida > Thraustochytriidae > Schizochytrium > Schizochytrium sp. TIO01. The sequence goes on from SMSO01000007.1 coordinate 618,736, forward strand.
TATTCTGGACTGGATATAGCCCGAATACTGTTGCAGAGTGTAATTCCATCTTTCGAATTTTCTATGATTACTATTATTATTATTCAGAAAATAGAAAGGAACCAATAAGTGCTCTTCCCAACCGAACCAAACGTTTGTACCTCTGCATCAGCAGGCATTCGGTGTCCCTGTATATAGTTAAAAATCAAACTCTCTCCTTATTAAATGAATACCCTTAGCAACTGCTTAACTAGATACATATGCTCCTGTCTAAAAGCTTCGTTGAAATGTACTTCTCTTTTTAATCCAAGTAATATGCACTTCATTGGGTCATTGAACTTTATTTATGCATACGCTGTATGTATCCCCCGTGATGTCCTGGATTGTGCCTCTTGCATCTGAGTTCTGGTGCGTTAGTGCATTAGAGCACAGAGACCTATCGCCCTCTTTGCATATTTTTTATTTTTATGCTTCCTGGTTCACTCTCTTGGATATCGTGCATGATCAAGAACGGGACAGTACAACAGCAAACCTCCATAACCGGGGTAAAACATGTAACGCTATCCATGACGGACTGAAGCGCATAAATTACATCCAGACAGAGACCTGCTCGTCAGGAAGCAGCCAAAAGTAGGCAATCAACCCAACTTCCGTGGGGGGGTGCCACACAACAGTAGTCGAATACATTGATCACTTTTGAACCAAACTAAACATGCAAAAATATACATTACATCTCTTTCATTCGAAATGAGTGTTTCTTACAAAATGTACCCGAAGACTCATATGAATGTTCTGTAGATATAATCTTGTTCCCGATATTGGCGCATCTTAGGATAGTACAGATCTTCAAACACAGCAAGTTAATTCGTCAAATTAATCAAGCCACTGCGACCTTACCAATTTTACTCTTGAAATATATATATATATGTTAACTTTTCCTAACAAACTTTATAGACAATTGTTTTTAGTTTGTTTTTATTTACTTCTTTTTAAATAAAATTTTAGCCATACAACTGTTTTCCTTACCTCATTTTAAATAAGAATAAAATATAGTGGAAAGGCTGGCTAAGATATATTCATTTAATTGAAAAGCCAAATTTTAAAAAATAATATAATATTAAAAAATCTCAGAACTCAGAATATTATATATATTCCTCCAAACCCTCAGGATGGGCCGGTTAGCCAGGTGCGCTTGTTTAGAACCAGACCATTTTATTTTTTAATCGTTTGAATTTATAAAAACCAAGACACTGATGCCTTTATCAAATATTTGACAAAGTTATAGGTAATTACCCAAATCATTTTAGACGTATATTTTGTATATATAGGGGATTTAATTTTAAAAAAAAAAAATAAGAAAATAAAAAGGAAAGGAAAGGGAAGGGAAGTTAAGTTAAGTTACAGTTCAACCCGAAAATAGTCAATATCATAATATTAGAATAGAACAACTGTAGTTTATAATGTCCAAAAGATCATGCATCAAAGTAATATTGCTACATTTTCTTGCACATGTCTCCCCTTATATCATATTCAATAACTGAACTATTTTAACTACGCGTAGGTTTGATCTTTTATTCTAAAAACTGGAATAACGAGTAGAACACAAGATTGGCGAGATGAGATGCATAACAGCATAACACACAGAAATACTCTCTAGTAGCTAAGAGTACGTACAAGCAACGAGAATACTTAATAAGAACTCTATGAATAGAAAAATGCCCATCAATCCAGCTTTCTTCAACATGTACCTAGATTCATCCCTAGTGCAAGAAATCATTCCAAAAGACAGAAGGTGCGATACATTCTTATATTATGTAACATCGATGTAACGCAAATTGTTGGCGTTTTAAATGTGCATTAACGCAAACGAAAGTCTCTTTCAATTGGTGATAAAGCTCAACAATTCATTATGATGAGAGGAGGAGCTGACTCTTTAGGTGAGGCAAAGCAGTCTTAGGTTTTTAGCAACTTTAATTCGCTGCCTATGCAGTTTTTCATGGCGTAGAAATGATTTATTCCCTAACTTCTCAATGCTGTTTTGGGACTTCGAAGGGGTGTTACGACTCAATTATCTCTCTTGTTTGTTTCCGTAATCAACATCTTTGTATTATCAATTTAACAAAACACTGATTGCAGGAGAAAAGAAAAGCGAGCTCGGGCATTTTTTAATCATCATAGAGATAGCTCGGAATTCCAGGCTTGATCCATCGAAGATGCAACCCACAGCCCAAAGAAGAACCTTCATCGATTGCTTTTTTCCAAACTGATGTCCAGATAAGCACGTTCATTACATCCAGTCCACGCAAACATCCCATCAGCAAAATTGCCCTTGGCCTTTGAAAAATATATATATTGCATTCTGATAACTTGATTTACTTTACCTGCTTTAAAATAACAGAGAATGTCTAATTTCTATCTAATTCCAATCAAAAGGTTGCGAACGCTGCAGCATTTCCAATGCTGCACTATTGTTCTGCGGTCCTTTCAGATGGTGAAAGCTACTCGCCCGTAGCTGAGTGATTAGGTACCCAATGTATTTGCTTGTATCCTATTCTATTCACATTCGAGATTACAGCTTTTATATACATACCAGTGTAATTTTTGGACAGAATGACTTAAGTTCAAAATAATAGAACATCCAAGCCATGGTAGTCGCATCGCCATGACGCCAACTAATTGACAAATCATAGACTTTCATGTAATAACAGGTACTACACTGAACAAAAGTAGTTTCCTTAAATTGCAAAAACTAAACGTCAACTCACGCCTACTACAACTCTTTTCCTTTTTTTGGTACCAACCTTTTTTTAAATTAAGTATTAATAACTATAACCCACTTAGTTCCTTTTAACAGCATCTACTAATGAAGAAAAAAGAAGAAAAACTTACTGAAGATAGCTAAGCAGGGTAAAATGGTTGTGACAATAAATATGAAGTAAACCTCACCCAATTGTGGTCTGTGGAACCACAGGCTTGCTAGTCTATTTTTATAATAGCCCTGTTGGAAGAAAGAGTGAGAGAAAGGAAGGAAAGGAAGCAAGGAAGGAAAGGAAGCAAGGAAGCAAGGAAGCAAGGAAGCAAGGAAGCAAGGAAGAAGGCAGGGGTTTTAAGAGAGGGACGTGACGTGACGTTTTGGACGAACTTTGGTACAAATTCCCAAGCATGAGAAACTTGAGCCCAAACTTCAAGCCGAGAGGGACATCATTTATTGAGTGCTCTCTCCTTTTTCTTTTATTCTTTTCAATCTTAAAATTTGAGGAAATAATCAATACACCACAATAACAATTAGATCTGAAGCGAGGCAGCTGCTGTCATGGAGATGAATCCACGTTCTCGCGTTCAATTAAAAGGCAAGCTCGTTATATCAAATATGAGCTTAACTTACATAGTCTGTTTTAGTAGCTAAGCTGTTGCTACCTTATGAAACAGTATTCAGACATACGAATAGCTGGTCTTCAACAGAGTAGTCTACCAGTATGTGTAAGGCTGAAACAGCTAGTAGTGATGCACCTGCTTTGCGATGATAAAGGAACTATGTAGCAGAAATTAGTAGGTGCGTACTTAGTAGCCTAAAATAAAGAACTTCCTACTACCCCTAAATTGCTATTTATACAAAGAGGTGCGAGAAGCAGAAAGAACTAATAATGGCAAACTACGCCGCCGAGAAGTGCTTTTCAAAAGTTGCATCCATATTTTGATCTACTTTGTTTGATTAACTGTAGAACAATACCTAATATCGATTTTAGATGATAAAATTCTAGATCTGAATGTTGATAAAATTGGCCCTTGCCTTTAAAGCAGGGTGCTCAGGGAAAATGCGTGGCAAGGAATCAATAATAATTACTTTCCATTGCAATAAATTCATTCCACGTTTTGCTTTCTTTATTTATTTTACATCTAGGATTATGCAACATAACAAAAGTCTCTGCAAAACTCCAGTCAATAAAAAGAAATTCAAGCAGGTTCTCTTCCCAAACAAAGATGAATAAAAAGAGTAATCACTTAGTAATATAGTGTACCCTAATAAACTACTTTTTCAATTTGTGGTCGTGGTGTTTGCCCGCTTCCTCTAGCCATGCGCGATTTGCAATCTTTAATGCACTCACGGCCATTAGGTACCTACCTCCAAATAAGAAATTATCAATTACGATGCTCCTAGGTCATATTAATTTCATGAAGTTGTCTGTGAGTGAATATGTTTCTCTTAATTGTGTGCCCCTTGTGGGTGAGACCTTTAAGCCTAACCAACGAGACGGAATTTGTAGTTTTGTGAAGAAAACCATCTACGAGTCCGGTCGACTTGTAGACTAAGTTGGCTGTAGTGACAAGGTAGTTAGTTACCTCATGGCTTCTCACAACAAATATTACTATTTTTTTCATACGTTCAAAATGCGATAGCGACCGAGGGATGTGCGTTAAAGAAATCAGAGCATGCATCCTCAAATCGATTTAGTCAATATACTATTGCCTTGATAGTAGTATAATATAATATATATTATATTATATACATGCTGGTACCACATAGTTGAGTTAGTAGCTCCTTTTTTCTTCTTTTTCTTTTTTTTCTCTTCGTTGGCATTTCTAATGGTGTGATTACAACAGTTGGTTATTTTTTCTTTTTTGCGTTGTTGGTGGCATCCAATTCATTTATTTAATGCGATTAGGCCCTTAAGTTACCTCTAAATAATAAAACATTAAAATAAAACATTAACTAATGGGATTATCTGACTAGGGATAGTACTAGTGACATACTCCAAAGTAAACAAAATTTATTTAAAGTATAAACCTTGATAATGAGAGTACACACGAACAATGAGCCTTATATATTATCTTTTGGATTTCTGTAATTTTCTGTCTTTTCTTTTTTGTTTTATTGCCCCTCCACCCTATAGTACTAAATATTTGGAGGCTAATATCATGCTCAAAGTATTTCTATTTTGAAATAAATGCGAACTTGAAAATTAGAATGATAAAGCACCATTGGATACTCCTATTGAAGTGTTTTCTACTGATTGGTGGTAGTGTGCACACGAGCAGATCTGGCGTGCTGTGGAAACTGAACTGCCTCTCACCACTCAGACACCGGCTGCTCCTGAGTTTTTGGGCTTTTGCACAAACACCTATTTTTTAATTTCAAAATTGATCTCAAAAAGTAGTTTCCGGTTCCATTTTGCAAAAGCGTTATCAAAACCTAAAGTTTCGAGAAACTTTCTCGGGTTCAACTCAAAGAAGTTGGGCATTACATTGGTTTTTGAACCAGGCATTGTGCGATGTTTAACAATTATTTCGGTTGCACGACGCACTTGGACCGAAGAATAAAGTTAAAAGGCTTAAGGGGGGCGAGGATAGAAGGCCCACCTCAAGTTTATGGTTTGTTTCTGTTATTGTCTGTTTCTTATCATCTTCCTTTGATTTTCTTTTCTTTATTGAAGTTGTACGTACTATCATTTTCAGACCAACATACTTGAGCCCGGTACCTACCACATAACTCACAAGCCGTTCACGAAGTTCACGCAAGGCCATCACTCTGTATATATAAATTTATAAACACAATATTTACAATGTGCAAACAAATTAATCAAAAGAGTATCTAATGGCCGAGATGTGCTCTCCCTCTGCTCCGATGAAAATACCCGAGCAAAGCTAGCTAGCTAGTTATTTGATCTAGGTATCTAAAATTTACAATAACCGATATTTGGGTTAGTGGAACAACCCTTTCTCCATTTTGAGGCAATGAAAGTGAGCTTCCAGCATCCAAGTTGAGAAGAGCAAAAGGCAAAGGACGCAACAAAGGAAGTTTACCTAATTGGAAGGTTGTAGCAGTCAAGCGTTTTAATGTATATGTTTCAAACAACGAAGGTTTCTCTATTTTCTTTTCAAATAACAAGAAATAAGGTTAGAAACTTCAATCGTTTTATCTCCGAAAGAAAACGTAAAATTGCTTTTTGGTTTTTTCCTTTAAAGTATGTTGAAGATGTCCGAGCGCAGCCTCTTCTTCGTAGCCTTTCATAATTTGGAGTGTCCGAGAAATTAGCTAGTTTTTTTTTCGTCTTCCGAGTGCAGTCTTCTTCATGGCTTTTCATAATTTGGAGTGTCCGAGAAGTTAGCTAGTACTTTTTCCGTCTCAAGTTTCTTTTAGAGGAACAGAATCAATCTTCTGCCTCGCTGTCTCACGAACTTTTGAGGGATGTTGGCTTTAATAAAATGCCTCACCAAAAGTGTTCGCCTTCTCTCCATTTATAAACCATCAAAGTGAATCTGCTTGATTGACATATTTCAAAGGGTCTAATGGCCATGGTCTACATGAAACATGCATGATCAACTTAGAATCACTCCGCTCGTTCACATGGTTTTCTTCAAAGCGACACTCGATTCGCATACATACTTTTCTTCTTTCTTTCTTCAGCTTGAAATAACGACCCCGCGATGGGATTAAGTTGGTACCTGCCTACCTATACTACTTCATGTGGCAAAAGGTTGGCGAGGAGTCACACCTCAGGTAACTTGAGCTCCCCATAATGAGTAGCTAGTTTGAGTCTTTCCTCGAAAGAAAAGATGTTAACTCAATACATCCATCGGCCCAGGAGGATAATTAAAGCCCCCCCCCCCCCGCCCCCGAGTAACACTCATACGTAGAAGGAACCTACAGTAGTAGGTAGTATGCATTTAGCACTAGCATTTCAAGGAGTCAGAGAACTGCAAAACTTCACATTCAGAGGTCGGTACTACCTCATGCAAGTCATATCATGATTCGTGGTCTACACTGTAGATGATTCAAGTAAATCTGTTTTTGCACTTGGCTCCCACAACCTGTGCTTCAAATAAATCTTTATTTAGTGGGGTTCCAAAACTATTTGCAGATATCTGAGACATACAAGACCAGGGCCAAGAACGCCAGCATTGCTCAGCACCAGGTTTAGCCAACGAGCTTCTCCTGGCTAGGTACATACTTTCCTATAAATGATTTTGACAAGGTGGTGAAGAAACAGAGCGTGCGCCTTGCGCAAACGCCAGGAGGGAAAATAGTTTTTAAAACTTCCTATCTAGCTCCTCTTTCCTTATCAACACTTTGTTTTGAATTATTATGAGTTTAACTTTTTTTCTTCTTTGAAAGATAATTTTACATTTTAAATAAATGATAAAATGTATTGTCTTAGAAACCTCAGAACGTTTTTGTAGGCTTGAATAAAAGAAATAAATATAGAATACCGGGAACACAGTCTGCACTGTGCTGGCATGATTTCTTGGATGGAGCTGGAGCGAGTGTAAAGAATAGCAATGTGTCGAGTTTTCCTAGTTGGCTGATATGTACAATAAAGATCTACCCTTCACCGCTAAAGGCTCAAGCATGCGAAAGTGGCTATTATGGACGACACTCAATCCAACGAACCGGTCTCAATTTAGTTCCTCACTCCTAGTTCCTTTTCTTTTTTTCTTTTCTTTTTTTAAATTTATTTTTTAAATGACCATTGATTGATTAAAATTTTGAACATTTAACAAAGTTACTTTTTGATTTTAACTTTTTCAGATTCTATTTGCTCGGACTCTATATTTCTACATGATTAAGACAAGGACACGCATCTTCAACAATAAAGAGATAACTTATCTATTTATATCCCATCCTCCAACATATAGCAAGGTGCAAAGCTACTCTTACGAGCTAGATCAACTCAAGGTATACAATTGTATTGCTCTAGAATTAGCTGGATTAAATCCCGTACCACCGTTCCAACTATGAGCTGTACGAATCTTTTGAATTTAAGTATATGGCAATCTTGCAGACCCACTTTCTTTTAACTTTGGGAAAACGTAGGTTGTAGGGAGACGCCCCTGTCATTATTGATTTCTCTCTGAAGTCCAATACAGAGTTGTTATTCTTGACTCCCCCTAATTGAACTACCTGCCATATAATCCATGTTTATTTCATTTTCACTAAATGTGCCTATCTACCTTCTATGTGCAAGCAAACATTCATTTTCTAACTCATGCAATCTGCTTCTCTTTCTTTCTTTTTTGTTGGTCTTTCTTTGATAAAAATTGTTGCCCGATAAGTTTTCTTAGGTTTCTATCCTCAATCTCCGAGTGAAAAGGTATTCCTTGGAACATCCTAACTCTTTCGAAGTTACGACGAGAAAAGGTCTACTTGGAGTGCTTGGAAGCATTGGTTTGCGACACCAAGAACATCTGAAGGAGAGAGAGAAGATAGTTCTGCCATTCCATTTCGCTTGAACCCAGGTTTGCTCGCTTTCCTGCGTGCTTCTTGAAGCTGCTTCTTGCGCCGCGGAATCAATCATCAAAGCTTGATCTAACCATGGTGTTAAAAGAAGAAGCAGGCAGATCTCGCTGAGCAATTGAAAGAACGATGACGATCGGATCTCGCACTGGCTGGACGTGTGCATAAATGGTGGGCAGCGCTTGGACCACCGTGATGGTGGCGCAAGTTGAACGATGCGGGACGTCGCAGAAGCCTGCGTAAACGAGGCAACAGGAACAGTAGCACTCTCACTCAGAGGCAATGTATTTCAAGATAAACTTTTCCTTTCTTTTCTTTTCTTTTCTTTTCTCTTTTTTTTTTTTGGTTAAAGTGAGCCTCTGGGGAAAAGCTAAAACACCCACTCAACAAGCTATATAGTCCCTACACTAGTACCAAATTACTTTCGAAGTAATGGACCACACACAACGCAAAAACGGTTGCCATCACTTTCGTTCGTACTAACTCAACTCATGTGAGTAGTAATTAAAGTTTCTAAACCTGTCTTGCCAATCTTCAGTAGGTGTCTATCTATGAATTCATTCACTTTATTTCAGAATGAAATTCTATTCTAGGTAGTACCTACAAGCAAGCCGTGATCAAGCAAACGCCACAGCGCTAGCTTGATGAAAATCGAGATGCTTGATGAAATTTGAGATTTTATTTTCATTCTTTTTTTATCTTTTTCTTTAACAACCCCATCAAACTTACACGTACTCTATACTTTGATCCATTCAAAGGAAGTCAGTTCAAACTGATACGCGTATTCTGTCAACTTGTTCTGTCAATCTGAGCTCTTGAGGAGGAGAGAAGAAGTGGTTCCCATACGAGGATAAGACCAAGAACAAAAACCATTTGGTTAAGATAAATTGTGTACTTCAGTACCTGCTCGCTCATGACACTTCTATCGTTAGAGGCTCGCTGGGATTGATAGAACCTAGCTATATAGCCATCTGGCTAGTCTCTTAATAATTTGGTTCAAAAACGAGAACAGAAGATTTTTAATCAGTTCTCGCATAGGAGACTCTTGCAAAGGTCCATGCATTGGCGGCACTACTGTTTGTTGGCAATTGCTAGTTGGCCTTTTCCTTCTCTAGCTGGCGATGATGACCTCGCAGCTGCAAAACTGTGGCAGGTGCTCCTCCAACCCGTTCGCGAGATGCTGGAGTAGGCCCCTCCCTACCTAGCGAGGGACCGTATCGTATGGAACCTCTTCATCATGGAATATCATCAGGAAAGAAATAACCCATCTCACGATGCGATGCGATGCGATGCTATGCTGGGTACCTACTATGGGAAGTAGATGCCGAACTCGGAATTCTAAAACTCATCTCCGAGTGGTCCATGCCGACTTCCAATCTTTCAGTAGGCAACGCAGCGACGGAGGCATGCAATCGAGGACTTCGCTGGCTGGCTGGCTGGCTGGCAGCCCAAGCAGGCGTACTCTCGGAGGACGCTACTCTTGGAGCACGCAAACACGCATTGGGCTCTGCTCTGGCCTGGTCCGGCCTATACCCGATGTCGCCTGTTGGCGCGATGAAGCTGCGTTTCATAGGTCGCGAATGAGCCCTACAAAAGGGACACAGGCGTACTTCTACATTTGACCACGGAATACCCCTTTTTCTTATTTCACACACATTTGGAAGTAGTCGATACAGAGCCTCTTCTTCCACGCTTGAATGCAGTTGCTCCCTATTAATTAACTATATACCTTTTTACTCTGCGTTTACTGATTTCAGTCTCCGAAACAAACTCGTATATTTTATAGAACTAACGAGATCAAACTGCGATTATTTCCGAATTATATGTATCTGTATGATGATGTTGTTTGATTTTAAATTTAAAAATTTGAATTGGCAGTTTTGCATTTATTGTTATATGAACTTTCAAAATTCTTGACGTGTTTTGTTTAGTTGGTTTTTTTGGTCGACATTATTACTATGTGCATTACCGTCCGCCGGTGCCAGACCGATTAATCGGGAACGTATGAAGCCATATTGATTTCTTGTCTTCTTTGTGACGATAAAAAATCAGGTTTCCTGATATTCTTTTTTTTTAAAGCATATTACCACTTGCTTGCACGTGCGTTATTTAGAAAAACACTCTTCAAGATCTCCTTTTTGCTTTTTATATTTTCCCTAATTCAAATATGTTTTACTCTGCTCAACTTTCTTTTAAACTGCTCCTCTTTCCTTTATCAGGATACCATCGAAGCAATCTACCCGCTTACTATCTTTCGATTCAAACTTGCCTGCTTGTAGGGTGTGGAGGTGTCTAGCAACCATGGAAGCACAAAGCATGAAAACTCCAAGCTGAGATATCATTAGAATCGTCGGAAGTATGCGCTTTAGATCTTTTTTATTTTGCTTTTTATCCCATTATTCATTCACTGTATAACAGAATGTATTTTGCTGCGAAAGTAACTCATTTTACAATATTTTTTTAATTACCTCCCAAACCACTTTTTTTTTTTCTTTAATGCCGCACACTGAATCGTTTACGAACTTCTATATTTTTTTAATCCTTGAAATTATTATATTATTGATAGATGGGAGGATTCTTACGAAAAACAAACGCAGATGGATAGTTTGTTCAATCGCATCATTAGCGAAAAAGCCCGCAAGCCTTTTCGAGAGCTTTCTATGGGCCCAATCAGGAAGGGATGAATGCAGTGTACAGAGGACTGGGACCCCAGTCAGGAAGCGCATCAATACAGATCGCGTAACTACTGGCCTACAAAACTGACATTATAGGATCTTCATCCTTTTAAATTGTCCAAGAGGGTTTTTATTTATTTATTAATCACGATTTCCGAGAAGTAATTTCTTATAAACCACCTAGTTCATCTCGAAGTTTCTACAAACGCTTCTTGTCTATTGGGTGAACTTCATTTCGTTTTTTTTTTTAATGGAATCTGTAAAAAGAAAAACAGATGTTCCTCATCTAAGAAATTCAAGGATTTAAAAAAATACTGGAAATATATCACATTAAATTAAAATAACAAAGGAGGTCCTTTTTAATCAGTTGACCCCCTCGTTGAATCACTTCAATATTGACTAGCCAGCGTACTGTTTTCTGCTTTTAACGTTGTTGCCTTTTCTAAAACTTTTTAACAACTTCTAACACTTAATTTTCTTATGACAATTTAACATTAGAAAATATTATAATACTTGAAGGGGAAAAAATTACAATGTTTATGAAGAGGAAGGAAACGTTTCATTGAAAAATACTTTCGAAAGTACCCAGTTCCAGTACATTAATTTCTATATGTAGGCAAACTTGCCTACTTTCTTTCGCACGTGGCTCCATCTGCGGCCTCCTCTACTACGCTGAAAATCTAGTCTTGAAAGGTTGTAGCGGCTGTACACAAGAGTGACAAGAAGTTTAAATGAAGACGATGGAACGATTGGTTCGAATTACTTGAGCACACGTCCAACAAAGCACTCCCACCTACCATCCTATTCACGTGAAGCTGAGTACCTAATGGGAATCATTCACAGTAGTCTTCTTATCGTTTTTGAAGCTTCATTAACTTATGCCATTTTTTGTTTATGCAACTCACCTATATTGCCGAAGTTATTGTCTGATGACAGCATCATTTATTCCGCACAACCAAGTACAAGGTCCTCTATCGAGGATTATGCCTTCACCACCACACACAGCGCCCTCAGATTCGATACTCAGGCTCTAATCCTCCCTGTTGCCAGCCTCTCCTTCCTACGCTTTGTTGTTGGTTTTTATTCTTTCGGAATTTATGTCACTCATATCAACAGAGAAACTTCACTGAAGAAGAACAAGGAGCACAAGAAGAAAGCTTCTGCTGAAGGTGTGGAATGTACTACTAACTCCACAAATATAGATGCTCTGTTGTGGTTCATGCTTTTACAGGGCAATGAAATATATATATATATATGCAAACATTCACAGCTGGAATTCTTGAATCATTCAACGTCCGACAGTCATAGGGCGTAATTATAAGCGGGCAAAATGCCCTACAAAGGGTAAAAAATTGCTTCATCAATTTTTCTGAGAAGGATTAATTTGATGCTCAAAGAAAGAGTGGCCTGTGTTGCGATTACTTTTTAAATACTACGAGAGAAAATAGTCAGACAGGTTCAATAATTAGGTTCAGACGAAGAACGGAAAATAAGCACAGCTTCTGTCCCTAGTTTTGTTATTATTATTCATGGTTTTACTGCGAGGTTTATTTTATTTCTTTTCAGAACTAGTCGTACCGATCTGCTCACTACATAAATATTTCTTTTTTCAGATACTAATGGATGAAAATATGCGAAAACCCGATTTTGTTGTATTTTTTAAGTAAATGCATTTATATCTTTTCTTTTCTTACCTTGAAGGCAATTTATACTTTTAAATTAATTTAAGTTTTATTTTAAAATATTAAAAACGTTTTAAATTATATTAGTAGTTTGTATTGCTTTGATCGACATCTTTTTTCTTCTCTTTTGCTGCTCTGTCTTTTGAGGCGAGCGTGAATGGCCCTCTTTTTCATTTAATTTAAAATTAAAAAAAAAAAAAACTACCTAGGTTCTACTCCTTTGCAAATTGCCGCCATTGTTTGAACAGTTTTACTTTGATTTACCTTAGAGTATTTTTTGTCGTAGTTTTACTTCCGTTGCTGTTTTCTTCGCTTATCTACTAGTATTCTATATTTGGCTATCTGATCTTCAGACAAAACTAATACATACTATTAGTTTTATTATATTCCCTTTTATCGTATTTTCTTTGTAAAATCGCTTCCAGAAAGGTATGTCTCATTTTTATACTCAAATGGAAAATGGTATTTTAATGAATTATTCATTCCTTTCGCAAAAAAGAAGGTATAGATACTATACTAATATATTATCTCCTCTCTCTTTATTTTCTTTTAAAGAAGACGATATTTTTATTGTTAAAAATTAAATACTATTTTTATGAAAGCAATATTAAACCAGTAATTTCGCGAGGAAGGTTCAAAGAGAAGCTGAAGGAAAACCATCCACTCACTCGTCCAACATGCACCAAAACAACTCGAAACTTGTATTGGCGTCACCCCCCGATCTCTGATGAGGTTGTGCGAACCATCAAGTGAAATAGTGGTCGCCAAAACAGCGAACAGGTACTTTTAACAAGAAGGAAGGACCTTGCTTATTTTACCACCTTGTTTCCTTTCTTTTGCTCTTTGTTAACGTCCCTCAGTATAACACTGCTTTGATTGATTGATTGATTGATTGATTGATTGATTGATTGATTGATTGATTGATTTGTTCCTTCTTTCTATATCTGACTGGCTTTGGATAGAAAGGAGACCAATCCTTTCATAGAAAGGATAGAGGGAGGTTCTTTGCCCCTTTCAGCATAGTGCCTCCTTTTTTATCAAGAATGTAAAGGCGCCGGAGGACATCCTGGACAAACTCGGTTTCTCTCTCAGTCTTCGTCATCTTGACCTTCTTCTTTGTCCATTCGATGTGATGCCAATTTGTAATGATCTTCTAACTCCAATACTAAAGAATAATTCCGAAGGTCCCCCATTCTATACCTCTCTAGTTAATTGTCTTTGGTCCCTTATTATGTATGTTTTATTTTGTTTCATTTTTCAATAATAAGTTAGAAGAAATTAGCAATAAATTATATACCATAGCCTTTCAAAAATCGGGAGTGGGGAACCACGAATATGATGGATAGCATCAATCGAGAAGTTTTTCTTATTTAATTGATAAAAGATCAGCCAACTTTAAAAAAAAAAAAAAAAAAAAAAAAAACATATATTCCAATTCGAAAAATAAAAATAAAAAGTACTTATCTATTAAAGGTTTACTTGATAGTGTCATCAATAACTTGGCTAAGAATAGGTAACTACTAGATGCAGACTAATGCTTTTTCTCACGGTAACTTTTTTGCTGGGTGGCACGAGAAGCATCTACTAGTTCCTTTCTTATAACATATTTCTCTCTGTTTAATAACTTCCTCACACTTCTTCCTCCTTCAATTTCTTCCTTTTTTTATTTCTCTGATTTCTTTCCTTCTTCATCCTTTCTCTCTTGTGGCTGTTCGATATTTTTTGTAAACATTCTCTGTCGCTGCTTGCTTTTGCTTGCTTTTTCTTGCTTTTTCTTGCTTTTTGCTTGCTTTTTGCTTGCTTTTGCTCGCTTGCTTATTTACTTACTTACTTGGAGACTTACTTATTTACTTACTTACTTACCTACTACATACTTACTTACTTACTTACTTACTTACCTACTTACTTACTTACCTACTCAGAGACTTACTTACTTCCTTACCTACCTACTTACATTTACCTAATTACTTAGTTAGACTCAGGACTTTGAACAGAGCGAGTGTCTCTTGCGCTCGCTCCGCCTCCCGCGTGCAAAAACTTATTGGTCGATCAATCGTCGATCATCCAAGTGGCGTTCGCTCCCCTTGCGCAGGTTGGAAACACTGGCGCGGGAGACGAGACAAGCTGACGAGATTGGAGGCAGTAGACCAATAGCGAACGGAGGCGAGCAACAGCCAAGCGAGCGGTACGCTGAGCTGGTTGCGTCGTGTTGAGCTGGGAAAGCTCCTCTCCATCTTGTGGAGCCATAAATATCAATACATACAGACAGTATTTGGAGTGGAGTGGCCGCGTACCACACCGCGTCTTGTGAGCTGTCTGCCGTGGCTTGTGGAACCCCAGAACAGGACTCAAACAGAACCGTATAAGAGGGACGAAACAACTGATTCACTGTCTTTTCTTCTCTTTGGTGGCCTTCTGGTTTTGACGAAAAATAAATTAAAATAACGCGGGACAAGCATATCTACAAATCTTCATCAGCAAGCAATGCGACCAAAGCTCCTCGTTTGATATTCGTAAGTATTTCAAGATTCAATCTAAGTAAGCACTGCTTAGACAGCTGAAGAAATACAACAGATCAACACAAAGCCCAGGACAGTCGTTTTCAAGGAAGCAAGAGCATTTCTGCTTCTCAAGAGTGTAGGGCAGCCAGCTTTCTCTTTCTGGGCACAAAGAGAATGCAGGGACATGGTTCAAGGGCTCGTACGACTGGACTCTCGTCGTCATCTTCAAGGGCAAGCACAGGGCTATCGTCAACCACAACTTCAATTACAAATTCATCATCGTCCTCATCATCAACTAACAATTCTTCATCTGGAGTAAAGGTAGAAACTTCTCAAGTGTCACAAATAAATGAAGAAGGCCCAGTTCTTCAGATCGAGACCCCTGCTTGGCAACCATCCGATGTTTTCGCTCCAAATAACATTCTCCATATCAAAGAGAAACGACCCTTGGGAGCAACTCGTGGGAACACAACTGTCCCTCAAGCACCAGAACTCACAGTTCGAATTCTAGCTCAAGGTGTTGGTTGTGAGAAGAATTTGGCAGTTCGTGCTACATTATGGAGCTGTGGACCTATCTCGCAACAAGCCCGCTTTCTTGCTAAAAAGGGCTTGTCCAAACTCACTCCCAAAAATGGTGAACATTTTCGCACTCTTCGAGGTAAGACCACCATTGAATGTCAGCAAAATATTGCCCTCTTTGGCAGTGTCACAGAGGATGGTTATCGCACAGCTGTCTTACGTTGTGTTTTCTCACGTGCTGCACGGATTCCCTGTAAACGGAATTACATTACACTCAAACTAGAGTGTGTCCGTGTAATCGCACAGCAAGATAGTTCTCCAAATCAAAACTCCCTCAGTAGTCGAGGAACAACAAATACACCATCTGCCCGGCAGGAAAGCCCCCGTACTAGGGTGCGGGGAGGGCTCCCACCAACCCCACCTAGATCAGCAACAAGACCACCAAACGGAGATGCAGACGCCGCAACCTTAAACGGAGGAGCGCTTATAAGTGCTTCTTCCTCCTCCTCCTCCTCTTCTTCCTCTGTGCCCGTTCAACGAGGCCCTTCTCAACAGTTTCAACAACTCTCCAACACAACGCAGCCAGTCTCTTCCCATGTACATCCTGCACGGGTTGAGTTGAGTGAGGAAGAGGAAGATGATGACGAAGATGATGACGAAGAGGAAGAGGAAGATGAGGAGAGCGAACACTCCAGCGATCCCCGGGGTTCTTCCCTTTCCCAAGACTCCCTTGCCAAATCCTCGGCAAGTAGTAAAACCACCACAGCGGAGATCGTTCATGTCGCTGAGGTTCCTGAAATTCTCACCTGTCGCATTTCAATCTCAGAAAAGGCCATGTGCCCTCGTGCATGCGATGCGCGTCGCAAGCAGGACCCCACACGCGCCCGCATGCAACATCAATTGCAAGAACAACAGCAACAACAGGGATATGTTGCACAAGTGGTGCAGCAGCAGCAGCAGCAACAACAACAACAACAACGACAGCAAAATCTAATTTTGCAACATCTTGGTCTACCTGGCACAAGCCAGGTTGTTCAGCCTTCAAGAAACACCGGCGCTACTGGTGCCTCTGCAATGAGCTCACAAGGCCTCGATATGGCTTTCCTGCAAAGGATGCAAGCTGCTGCGGCTGCGGCTGCGGCTGCCACAGGAGCTACACCACAGTATTATCCTTCATTACACACGGAACCTGCTTTACAAGCTTCCTCCGGCATTAACTCTTTAGAGCAACCTCAAGTAAAGCAAGAGATTCAGCAATATCTTCAGTATCTCAGTGGTCACACCAATGGCAATAATGAGATCCATCACATTAACAGAGATAATCATACTGAGTGGCTCCAGCAACTTTATGCCGCAAATAGCTCTTCCTCCATCATTCCACAACAGCATCTTCAACAGCCTTATGGAAACGAGGACCATCTTCTTCGAACTCTGCATGCAACAGCTGCAGCTGCAGTGGACCCAACAACAAGAGATATCATTCTGCAAGAATTATGTGCAAGACTACAGAACAACCCAGAAGCCATGGCTGGATTTCTTGCTTCTTCTCTCCCTGCATCCTCATCCTCATCAGCTTCGTCTCAGCTTCCCCCTCTCTTATCACAACAACAGAGACAGCGACAACTGCAGTTATTGCAGCACAATCAAGGAGATATTCCCCCCTTTTCTCGAACTGATGCCCCACATCTCTTGTCTTCTCAGCAGATGAATTCCTCGAGCTCAAATCTCACAACAGAGCAACCCTTATTCTCCACAAGAGAGGATAGCTGGCCATTACCCTTTCCAAATCGAGAAAGAGCATCTTCACTGGTACAGTCTGCAGCGTCGTCAACTTCATCACCTCTGCAAAACCTGCTGCCGCAAAACTCACCAGTGAACCCCACAAACGTCGCAGCTTCGTTATTCTCTTCTCAAAACGCTCGCTCCGCTTTAGGCTCGTCTTCTTCGTCGTCGTCATCAGCCTCGTCATCTCCGGTGCTTGAGGCCTTGGCATCAGCGCCCTCCACACGGATTCCATTTGGCAACACGCAAAATTCTTCGCTAGCAGGAAACCCTGCATTACGACTGTACCATTCAGACGCCAACCAATACACCCAGACAGGTGCTTTACAGCAGTTGATGATGTCCCAGGATAACGAGCAACAGCTTGGCCAGCAACAGGTCCAAAGCTTCCAGGCAACGCCTGATTTCCAAAACCTTTGGTCCAGGCGATCAACCATCCACCAGCAGCAACAGCAACAGAATATGTTTAATACTAGCAACAGCAGCAGCGGTAACAATGGTGGTCTTCACAACCGGAACAATGATTACAACAACACATTTCCCCGCGCACCCCACCAACGCTGATAATACAAAACGCATCTATTATATTAATGCGCAAAAATTCGTCAATCCTGCTTCTGTGTTTGATGCAAACACAACCGATGTTGATATAATTTGTCTTGGCTGTGAAAAGCAAGCATTCGCTACTTTTGTACAAATGCTTTCTTTTTCTATTCTCAACCCTCCTTAAGAAATGATTCAGCCTTGAGGCATTGTTTTATCAAGGTCATGAAGGATAACATGATCACCATTCTCCTGTATGCTTTTCGTTCATCTATTCATGATATTTGCAAAATTGAAACTTGTTATGGTAATTCCGTTTTTAGACTCTTTTTTAAACATGGCTTCCTTTCCTTCCTCTTGTCTAATCGCCGTCCAAACTGAAATTTATTATCTACCACTTCGTCTCACGTTAGCCAGTACGACTAGATCCTAGAATCAGTGCGCCAAGGTAGCTAGCTATCACTACTTTCTTTCCAGTTTGCAATAGTTTACATCTCTGGAAAAATACGATTCAAAGCGGAGAGGTTGTAAATTCGCAGGCCAGCTTTTCTCCTTGAGATTATATTTTGAGAATGTATACCTCCTTTACTACTTGGATGTAAACTTATAGATTTATTTCTCTCCAATGAAATAATAGAAACAGCACCATAAACCATGCTCTACTGCCACCTAATACCTAATGGTAGGTTTACACAGAATGGAAACCCAACATATATAGAACAACTTAAACTTTAAATTCAGTTTGAACAGATACGTCAAGTGGTCTTGAGCCCAGCTCCCAGTTTCCTCAATCTCTCATACACATCACTCTGATAGCAGCGAAGGTCTGCACTTATGAAAAGGTTAGAACTTACAAGACCTCCACACGGTAGTGTCTATTCCATATTAATGATAGGCCTATATATTATAGTTATTCAGATCTTGGTTAAAAAATAGAGGTTCGATAAGAAAATGGCATGGCCAAGGAACCACCAATCTCCAAACACTGCATGTGAAGCAAACCTTCAATACAAGCCAGCAAAGCACTTCAACCAGAAGTTTGGAATTCAGCGAGTGTCCTTCGGGGGCCTTCCCGGAGGCAATTGCATGTACGCAAGTGGCAACGTTGAGCATCCCTATGACTGAGGTTTCTTCCGGCGCCCGCGAGCTATGCAGCACTGGCCGAACAATTATCTACGCCAGAGTGTCCTCCCGCCAAGAGAAGAGAAAGCTCCAAACGCCAGATTGCCAGACGTCCCCGCCGCCTACAAAGACATCGGTAGAGGGATTGACTTGAAAGGCCGGACTTGAAAGACCCTACTGGACACATATGACAACGGCGGATCTCGCCGAGCTGTGGTCAGGTACCGCGATTGACTTCTACAAATCGCTGTCGACCTCCTTAAGGATCTTGTTTTCTAAAAAAATGCACAACTCGCGGCCAAGATGCACACGCCGGGGACTTCGACACCTTCAAAAAACTTGCCATCACCGTATTTGGACCGTCGCATTACGGAAAAGTAGCAGCGCAAAATAGACGGCAATGACCCAACGGGAAGAAGAGAGCGCGCGTGGAGGCACACAAGACGACCAAGAAGGAGTATCTAGTTTGTGCTAAAAAGGTTCGTGTCTATCCAACGAGAAATGGTTGGCGTCGCCAGAAATGCTTACAACATTGGTGTTGCCTTTCAGTATGATTAGTCCAAAGGTAAGGACGAAGTCATGGCCCTGCATCAAGATACATGCTTCAGGAAGGGCCCTAACACAAACTAAGTCCTGAATGACGAAGGAGGTAATCCTAAAATGTTCGGCGATAGCAATGGAGAAAAGAAAGGATTGTGTCTTAAAGAAGGCTTACGCGCGCCTGGTTGGGTCTTCGAAGTACCACAAGCTGAGCGTAATTCAGGATTCGTTGATTTTTTCAAAACTTTCGATACTGACCAAGCCCAAAATGACAAAACAGCCGCCACCAAAAAAAAGGCACTCGCTCTTTTAACTGCAAAACGGGATAAAGCCCAGAGGTTGGGTCGCGCGATTTTTTCTCAAAAGCTTTCGTACCTTTATGGAAAAGTTTCCCGACCAAGCAATTAATTCAAACGAATCGCCTGGGTCATGTTCGCCTCTGCTTTTTGCATGAATGAAAGGTACGGTCTGAAGAGGAGGCACCCGATGTGCACCATAGTACCTTTGTCTTGGACCCAGGAGTACGCTCATGGCAGACTATATGACGACGCTGATGGCCAAGCCATTGAAGGAGAGACAAAAAGGAATAAAAAACATACTCTTTCTCTGTCACTGTGCTAACATAAATTATGTCGTCCAAGGAAAACTGGCTCAAAAGAAAAGAGATAACCTGCCTCAAGACGTGCATACCTATGACACTCCTCAAAATTAAGAACAAGACCACCGAGATTCACCGCAAGCTTGGACGTTGCTTCCATATGGAAACTACCGTGCTATCATGTTGCCTAGATTTGAAACCACTTGGGTGGTGAACAAGTTAACAAGTTAACGCGATGGGTTAAAAGCAAGTCAATTCGAATAATATTCGTTGAGACCTCTTCAGCTTCTTCCCGTCCAGCGCTCATCCACAAAGCCGGGGTTTTCCACTGATGTAAACTTGTGATTTGCCGAGAGGGTTATGCTTCAAAAACATGCAATAAACGCGGGTATCTACAAGCTTAGAAACCGATTGTTTTCAAATGCCCAAAATGCAAACACGTAGCCGATCGACACCGGAGGCATGCTTTCGCGCTACCTACCCAAGGACATGATTGTAAAAAAAATACGATCAAAAACTAACCTGCGATTGGGACTTAGACCTAACCCCCCAAGCACCGTATTAGGAAATGCGGGTTTTGCAAATGTTACAAGTTATGTACTAAGCGTCTGGTAATAATACAACACTTTGGAGTAGTCTATTCTGGCAGTGAGCATCTACCTGCTCATAGGGGAGTGAGTATCTCGTCGAGTAAAATGTACCTATCTACTAGTAGTAGACAGGCAGGTATGTATGTATGCAGCACATCTGCTATGGTGACGTGAGCTTTAAAAAACACGCGGGGGGAGAGAGGGCATAGGAGAAAACAGGCGAAAATCTGGGGGGGGGGGGGATCTACTTCTCCTCCCCAAAACATTGTGTTGGCGAATTTTCTGATTTGCAATTTATAAGATGAATAGCTTTAACTGTGGGATGTGACATGACATTTAGCTTTAAATCTAAAACTCTTTATGAATTGTGTTACTGGTTTGATCAAGAACATACAGTGATGACACTCATCTACTTCCACTGTAAATATTCAATTCTACTACCACTGGGTCTCCTCACAAGGTATATACAATAGTGTTTTATAGTGGCACATTAAACTGGATTGTATTTGTACATTTAAAATCGCATCGAAACCAATACCAAACTGTTCTCAACAATTTGCGAACCTTGACAAACCTACCTTGGTTTCTGCGCTTGGACAACCGAAATGACGCCATATTAAACAAGTGAATGAAAGGCATTTTGAATAGAAAAGTATTTCCTGTTTTTCAGATATTGGGTTTAAAGACTTACTTGCCTCATAAATGAATCATCAATCAAGGAAAGCAAGCCACTTTGAGCATATTCTCAAAGCTTTTGGGGACGAAGTAGGAGAAATGGTATCAAGTAAATTTCTCGATAACAGCTAGTACAGAATATTTATTTAACCCATCCAAAATATCATTTTGATGTTTCTGGTTTTGTTGTTTTAATACTTGTCAGTATTTTGATTAAAGAAACACCCCCGAGAATATTGATTCCTCTATAAATGGTCAGTTGATTCACAGCAGCTTCTGAAATTCAGTTGATATGAATACGATGTAGTCCTAGCCTCATTCTGAGCTTTATCTACAATTTAAGTAGCTGGAGCATCACCAGTATAGATCCTCGCATAGAGTTCGCATAGAGTTCGGAAGATGAAAGATCACATTTAGAAAACATTAAAATAAGATGAACTAAGGCTTGTCTGCAACGTTCTTGTGAATATTTTGGAGTCCGCAGACTAGCTGTAAGTGAAATATATAGAATGAAAGTTTGGAGGCCTATATGTATTGGCCTATCTTGTGGATGTGCTGATTGAATATCAACCGCAAAGTCTAAAAAGTCCACAATTTGAGAAGTGCGACTATTTTGCGTGTGAGCTCTACATAGCAAAATTTTCAGTTATGTGAAGTAAACTGAGATAGACCTCAGTGGTTTTGCTCGAACATCGCATGTTTGAGTAGACTAGCCTGGGTTTAAGAGGCCAGAATACCACATGTTTGACTCTTGGTTGGTTTAGAACAGAACGTTATTCTAAAACGTTCCAAATAATCTCCATACGAACTCATAATCGTTCTAAGCGCGAGGTTTTTGCTCAGTTGGAGAAGAGACTTTTGTCAGCATGGAGCCCAGCCCAGGTATGCAGCCCACCTACGAGTACCTCACTGTCTTGTAGCAGGCATAATTCTAAATGGCCTACAACAAGTGATGATTATTTGACCTTTCAAAGTTCTATTGGGCCTATCTTCTGTTTCATTTTTAAGTTATTTCATGCATTCATCCAAATGATAAGTAAATTAGGCCTGATTCTTAGCTTTTTATTATATACTTTATCTTAATCAAAATAAGAGACCTCTGACTAGTAGCAATGAAGATGAAGTGGGAGTGACTACTCACATTCCTATGCCTGCCCCTCCTTCCCATATTACCCTCATTTTGGTTTTTCAGGCATAGCTCTCTAGCCCTAGGCAGAAAGCTAGGTCCACCTACCACCCACTCACTACTGGGTAGCCTATGGGGTCTCCACATCCCCGCTGCCTAGTAGAACCTCTACCTCCTACCATAGCACTGTTTCCTCTGCATCTCTCCCCTTCGCGTGATCAACAGACGCGGCTTTGAGGTCGGAGTCCGGTGCACCATCGATTTTTTCCCGGCCCTCTCGAGGCCCCCCCCTTCCCCACTGCGAAAGTTGCCATGGACTCCCCCCTCTGCTCCGCACCTTATGGGGCCGCCTCCCTCACAGCCCTCCCCAGTGACGCGCCCCTCACATGCCACTGCAATGGAGAAAAGGACGACTCTCCTCCCAGCCCCACTGCCCTCTCTGAGGGACAGTGGGAAAGGGAGGTGTCGCAGCGAAGACTCG
This sequence comes from Schizochytrium sp. TIO01, assembly GCA_004764695.1. Lineage (NCBI taxonomy): Eukaryota > Bigyra > Thraustochytrida > Thraustochytriidae > Schizochytrium > Schizochytrium sp. TIO01. The sequence continues at coordinate 641,782 of SMSO01000007.1, forward strand.
GGGGCGCTCGTACAAGACCGACAGGGCGACACTGGGTCGGTTGCGAAGAGGCTGCGCCGAGTCCGGCAAATCGGAAAGGAGGGAGGCAGACCCGGAATCAAGGGAGGGCCGCGCGCCTTATTATTAGAGGGACGAGGAGGCGGCCGGCGGCGGAGAGGAACGCCTGGAACAGGTGGAACACGTAGAACTCCCGGAACGGATAGAACGCACGAGGCTGGAAACGAGACACGGAGTAGTCGTGGACTACGTCTGACTTACTAAGTCAATTGATCTTCTGGGCGGGCACTGCCGTCTTCCTTCCTGAGGCCCACCCACCCTCAATTGCTTGCTTGCTTGCTTGCTTGCTTGGTTCTTCTCTGCTGGACTGGGTTGCACGTAGGTACAGGAGGCGGATCAGCACACAGCCAATAGAGCTGACTCGCCAGCGTCAACAGCAAAAGGGTTGTCTGCTCTTCATCGTTCGTGCTTGTTTGGCATATATATATAATCATCTCCTTCCCTCTCTCTGCTAACTAATTAGGTTGGAACTCGTTGCAGGTTTTGTTGCTAGTTCTGCAGCAAAACAGGCTAAGGACTAGCGGAGGATATTGGAGTGCTACTCGGAGGAGGAGTCAGGGAGCGAGACTAAGCACCTGCTCACAACAACAAACTACCACACCATCACAACGAGAACAGCAACTAGTACCTCTACTTCGACGATAGAAAGGAGCAGGTCGATCAAAATATCTAGGAGACTGCTGCATAAGCAGCAGCAAATCACAAAACTCGCCGCATGAACGTAGTGCAGGCGACAGTTGGTCAAGTGCACCAGAGTTTAGCAGCTGCAGGCCAGGGCGAACACGATCCCCACGGCTCAAGTGGAAGAGGTCTCATGCAGGGTAACTTGCCCCAAGATGTGAACGGAAACGTGGTTCTACACAACTCCAACGGCAGCTCCGCTGTCAGCAATAACGCCAACAATGGCCAGGACCATCGGCGCTTTGGGCGCAGGTGCTCTTTCCCTAACTGTGAGAAAGCATCGCAGGGACCCACGCACTACTGCGTCTCCCACGGAGGTGGCAAGAAGTGCAGTAGGCCTAATTGCGACAAGGTTGACAAGGGTGGCGGATACTGCGTCTCCCACGGAGGAGGCAAGCGATGCCAGGCTCCGGACTGTGACAGAGCTGCCAAAGGGCCCACGGCACTCTGTATCGCCCACGGAGGAGGCTCCAGGTGCAAGGTGAACAGATGCGCAAAGCTCGATGCAGGACGTGGCTTTTGTATTGCTCATGGAGGAGGCAAGCGCTGTAGCGCAGAGAACTGCAACAAGAGTGCCCAGGGTGGTACTGATATGTGCAAGGCTCACGGAGGAGGACGCAGATGTAAGACTGATGGATGCTCGAAGAGGGATATGGGCGGCGGTCTTTGCATTGCTCACGGAGGTGGCAAGAGATGCGATGAAGAAGGTTGCGAGAAGAGCGCTCAGGGAGGTACCACGCGGTGCGTTCGCCACGGAGGTGGCAAGAGGTGCCGTGAACCAGATTGCACCAAGTCTGCAGCAGGATCCACGAACTACTGTATTCGTCATGGAGGAGGTCGTCGATGCAAAGAAGCGGGGTGCAGTAAGCATGCAACTGGAGGTGGCTATTGCGCAGAGCACGGAGGAGGGCGCCGATGCACCATATCAGGATGCCTAAATAACGCACTCTATGGAGGTGCCAAAGGTCTTTGCTACGCTCACGGCGGCGGCAAGCGATGCCGTGAACCTAATTGCAACAAAAGTCCTCGCGTGCCCACAGAATTCTGTGTCTCGCATGGAGGTGGAATCCGATGCAAAGCAGATAACTGTACGTCCTTGGCGCGTGCTGGGGGGCTTTGTGGCACACATGGAGGCCGGAAGCGCTGTCGTTCAGAGAACTGTGACAAGTTCGCCAAGTATGGAGGCCTTTGTAAAGCCCACGGCGGTGGCAAACGCTGTCGCCACCCTGGATGCGTTCGCTATGAGAAGATCAATGGCTTTTGCCAGCTTCACACGAACTTGGCATCATCGAGTATGCCACCTAACACTGCACCGAAGTGTGATGACCCTGGGTGCGATCGCCCCGCTCTCGATAATGACGATTTCTGCCGAATTCACAGTAGTCGTGTCCTCCAACAGGCTCCTCCTCCGCCGCCGATGAACAACATGGTAATGCAAAACGATATGAACAACGCTCATTTGGACTATGGAGAAGCAGAAGATGATGAAATTGATAACAAGCTCCGCGAGCTTCAGCGTCAAATGAGCATTCTGCAGGCGCAACGCGAGGAGAAGATCAAGCGCCGCCGGTTGAGCGCACCCCACAACGGTGTAGCACAAGTCCCACAAGCGTCTCATGGATGGGGTCAGCACCAATTTGCAACGCAATCTGGTGCCCCCCCTCAAGCTGTCTTCCAGCAAAATCAAATCCCTGATGGTTACCAGTACTCGAACCAGTCCGGCTCTGGATCTGGTATCTGAGTAACTGAACCAGCTCAAACAAAGACCGAATCTGGCTCATCTCCCAATCAATTGTGATTCAAGCGGGGAATGTGACAACAAGGATTATATCAAGTGCTTAGAGGCTAGCAAGTATATATTAACGCTGCCTGTTTAGAGCCTTGTTCTCACCCGCCCTAGGTACTTGATTACTTCTTTTTTTTAATATACAATGTGTTTCATTCTCATTAATGTTTCATAGAAGCCTTCAGGTTGTATATATATCTCTTGTTGGATTTTTTGAAATAGCTTTGCAATCTTTTTCTCCTCCTTTTTACTTTTATTGTCATTATATGTATGTATATATTGTCCCCATCGTAGAAGAATGCATTGAAGGCATCCCGACGATATCTCTAGGATGATCAACCAAACACTTCTGAGAATTACCTTTTCACAATCACATTCTCCCTTGCTGAATTGTAATTGTTCTGACCAGTAAGAACTAGACTGGCAAGAATCTTGCAAGCTGGTGCAGATAACCAGTTGAGACTTCTTAAGTGTTAAAAAGTGATGTTCAGAGCCTTGATCACAGATGAAAGCTCAAGGGAAGGCAGAAAGTTTCGCTTTAGAAGATAGTACTATTTTGATCTAATATTAAAACCATCATGAACTTTGGTTCTAGATATATACTTCATCGCGATTTGTGGATATCCCAAGCAGATGAATTTTCGTGCAATTCAATCATCAACAAGATTCACTTCGGACATCATCGAGCAGCAATTTATTGAGTGACTAATGAGAACAGCAACCACTCTCCTTTCGCGTCTTGTCATCCATCACTTGAAGCTGCTTTACATTTATTTACTTATATGTGTCCGACGGTCCTAGATCTTACGCATGACTGTAGAAATTGTTGCTGTTAAATATACTTTCTCCTCTGAATGTTGATCCTAGTGGAAATAACTATAGATGGCAATGCAAACTTGTGGTGTTTAGGGTTTCAGAATTAGGCCCTAGTTAACGGCCTGCATGCCCACAAAACAAAAAACACAAGGGTAACGAATTCATTTCACATCCGTTAAATACAGAATTGATATAAGATCAGCGACTTTTTCTCCTCGACCTTTAGTTTAGGTTTCGCGCGCCAATAGTGATCGATGAAAAACATCATTGTTATGAATAATTATTTTGCAGGTATCAAATTTCCCGGATTCAACTTTAATTCCCTTATTGAGATAGAGGGAGTGCTAGGACTTTTACCAAAGTCTTGCACGCATGAAATGTATTGGTAGTATCAACTCTGTAATATAAGACCTCACACGTCTCAGCTCATCTCTATCAGTTGCCACACTTCAATGATCGCCATGCATGCACCCATAGAGAACATTGTGAATTTGGGTTTTAACTTGAATCTCATTCTTATCACTTATTGCAGTGGACCTTTTCGAAATTTTGCTAGGGTGCATTGCAGAATAGTTTGTACTGTGAAGCGTGCAGCGGTAGTCTGACAAGGATGGCGAACTCAGGAGAAAGAGAAAGAGGATGATAACTGAGTTATAGAGGTTTCGGGTCCGGATACAGGCAGGAATGAATGTATAATGTCAGGAGAGGTTCAATTAGGTTAGGCAGTAGCTGTATATACTTCAATAGGTGATTTGAAATTATGAAGGGGAGCAAGCTCAGCATGCTTCATTCTGAGCTTGTATCCATACAAAATACAGTGTCAACTTATTAGGCAAAGGTCATTCCACCGCGACTATTTCACACTTGATTCCTACACATGGCGAGGAGTGACACTTAAATCCAATCACAATCAGACACCGTTATTTGCAGTGGCATTGCATAAAATGTTGTCAAGAATTCATCTTAATTTAGATAGTCCAAAAAGTTTATATAACTACTTTCTTTAAAGATCGTTCTTAAAACATAGCAAGAGGAGAGTTTGCTCTTGCCGTGCATGTCCTTTTAGTGTTGCTCAGCAGATCAGAAGATGGTCATCGAGAGAAGACAACCAAGCGTACGCAGCAACAATACCAAAGCACAGCCACGACTAAGGCAAAGCTCAGTGAAAGTAATGCATATCTGCTTTCAAAAGACAGAAGCTTCATGTTGTGTGGACACCAACAGCAGAACTGAGAACATGAAAAACAAAACAAAGAGACACACACACAAAAATACGAAGAGGAGTGGTGAGATGACCACGATGTAAATGAAATTAGTGCAACCTCCTCTTTGATGTGATAGAGAATACATGAAATGCATCGTGTAGAGAGCAAAAGCAAACATGCATAACATTGCAGCACCAGTCTCCGTATACACTAAATAGCATATGGAATAATCATCCTCACACGCGGATACAGAAACAAACAAAGACAACTTCAATCGTGACAAAATCTTGAACATATATGAAATCCCTCTAAAACAAAGCATCAGTCACAAACCATGACTTTTTTGCTATACAGCGCGAAAACCAAATGCGCTTGAGTGGACATGATCTTGATTTCTTACAAATGAGACAACGCGACACAACAAACGCTCGTTGTTCATTCAAGAGTAAGTGAGGAAGTAGGTTCCTCATGTCGTAAAAATGGCAAAGTAAACAAACAAAAACAAACGACCGAAAGACACGAAACCCACCAACAGAGAAAGAAGCCAGGCTCATTGGCGAAAAATCTAACGAGTCTTTCTACAATTGGAGCAGAACAAGCATTGATGGATATCTCACATCAGAGAACAACAGCTATCTCCGTTGGCCATAGCAGTGATGGAAGCTCGTGTTGGCATGCGTGACGAGGCCTTGCGAGATAAGCCCTTGTGCTGTTTCTTCTCAGGTTGCATAATGTCATCAACAAAGCTAACTACATCCGCATTCAAAAACAAAGTGGCAACGATATCATTCTGGTGCTCCACCTGATCCACGAAATCGTCAAATTCAATGACATCCTCAGGTGTTAGTTTAATACGACGCAGGGTGTTGGCATTGACATCTTCCTCGAAGTCCATCATCTCACTTTGTGATGCAGCATAGATTTGACCTTTTTCAGGGACCCAAGGCACAGGATGAGTGCCTTCCCGGATACGCCGCAAGTCTAGACCTTGCCAAAAGGTGAATGTGCGCGGGTTAAGGACCTCCTGCACACCACGCTTTGTGCCTAAGCGGGTCTCGACATTTCGGTCGAGAAGGGCAGAGATAAGAACCCGCGCACTTGGTGGGACACTGCGAGGATATTTAATTTGTGCACTTCGAGTACCTTGATTACGTGTCTGTAAACCAGTGTGTTTTGTCGAGAAAGGATTGAAAGCTGTCAAGAGCTCGAAAACGCAGGTTCCATACGACCACCAATCTGCGTCCACACCGTAGCGGTGGTTGTTGATTACTTCCGGGGACCAGTAGCCCTCGGTTCCTGCCCGTCCCTTGACTAGATTGTGCGCTGAAATGTTAGCCGCTAGACCAAAGTCACTGATTTTCACATGGCCGTCGCTGTCAAGAAGAATATTGCGAGGTTTCAAGTCACGCATAATAAATCCCAAAGAGTGAATGTGGCCCAAGCCAACTGCAATCTCTGCAGCATAAAACTTGGCTCGCTTTTCACTAAATGGGCCTGTGCGCAGATGAAACTTCAAGTCTCCTCCAATGGCAAGGGGCAGTACTAGATGGTAGGCTTCCTTAGTCTGGAAGGCGTACCGAAGTTTCATACAGTATGGTGAAGGGTGCCGAGCTAAGGTCTCTAACGCAAGCCGTTCTGCAACTACCTGACTCTTGCTATTCTTAGCTTTAATCTTGCGTTTACTCATGAGCTTCATAGCAAGCATGCGCCCAGTTTGACTGACTACGCACCCATGTACAGTGCCAAAAGCACCCTGCCCAAGGACGCGGTGGTATTCAATTTGTCGCTCCGAGATTGGCTGCATAGCAAACGTTTTAAAACGCGCGTATTGTGCGAAACCAACTTTGTGTTGAAGAAGTCGATCGTAAATTGGAGTACATAGATTCATCACGAGTTGATCTAGAGCCTCGTTGAGATCCACAGATCGCTTTTTGTGAAGGCGAGTAAGCACCCCAGTGCGGGCAGCCACCATGCGCGTACTTGTTCCAGCAGTATGACCTGTACGTGGAACACCAGTTGTCATACGGGTTCCAGGCTTATTAGCGTCGTAGGTCGCGACCTCCGTTTCCGCATCCATACCCTGAAGGAAGCCAGATTCTGACGCAAGAAGCGATGGAACTGCCACAAGCTCAGCAGGGTTGCCCTGAGTATCGACCGAAGGGCTAACCCCATTTGCATCAGCAGCGATAGAGTCGGGTACCCCGGTACCTTTTGCTTCGAGATCCAAGTCTGTCTCATCCACACCATCATCCCCGCCTTTTGCTTCAGTATCATCTGTTTCGTGTGCATTATCAGCGTCACTGAAAACGGAGTCAGCCTCATCCCCAGTCGCAAGCTCCGAGGTGTCATCATGCTCGTCACGAGAAAGATCAAGATCCTTCCCAGTGCTCGTAGAAAAGGAAGCCTGCCCACCATTTGCGACTGCCATAGCTTGCTCAATAGTAAACTGAGTACCCTTTTGAGAGCTCCTATGTAAAAACTCACGCACCAAAGAGTCTTGCTCAAGATCATACTCGCGGAGTAGGCGCAAGACTTGTATAAAAGATGCGACTCCGGAAGGGTCCTGGCGCTTGAGATCGTAGACTTTACCAACAAAGTGGAGAAATTTAGCTTCTGGGCGATCGCCAGGCGGAGCTCCAGTCTCGGTTTCTAAAATGCGCTGATCCAAGTCAGCGAATTTGTCGAGAAACCATTGGCCCAGTGGCTCAGAGACAAGTGTGACACAGTTGATATCGTTTGTTTCGATAAATACCTCTGGATTGAACGAACGCCCGAGAGGGGTGATTCTCTTGCTAGGTCTAGGAGAGGTGTCCAAAATGGCCTTTTGATATTTGGCGTCTTGAATTACATGCGCCACGTCGTCAAATGTGATATCCATAGTAAGAAAAGTAGATGCAAAAGTCTACTTTAACGATACAACAATGGGGCCGAAAGCGACTGATTTTAGAAGGCTACAAGAGGAAATACAGAGACAGATAGAATGAAGAAACGAGAGAGCAAAACTGTCGGGAAGCGAGCAACCTCGCAACAAGGCAGACCAGAGAGAGGAGAGGAAGGACCCAAGGAATGGAAGAAAGAACTGAGGGCCTGAGGAGTTGACAAAATGGGCAGGTGAGCAGGGGGGAGACGGATAGAGAACTTACACAGTCAACCAGTCAAAGGAAAGAAAAGAATGGATGGATGGACCCCTTGTCGTCCCTATTTAATCTCAATCGCTCACTCGCTCGCTGGCTCGTTCGCTGGCCCACCAGTCTTCAAGTAAGTCAAGTCTCGTTCTTCCGCAATGAACCAGGCCACTTGGTTTCCCTCCTCGTCTCCAAGAGCCTTCCCTCAAGCGGGCTCTGCGCACTACGAGAGGTCTGCACAGCCTCCAAGCTCGCCGCGCTTTCACGCTTTGTCGTCGGTGTTCAAAAAAATTCAATTGTTTCTTTCTTTTCTCCTTTTTAAAAACTTGTTTCATTCAAGTTCTTTCTTCCCTCTTCCCTTCCTCTTTCCTTTCTTTCTCTTGGGGTCTGAGGAATTACTTTATGATGATAGTGTAACTTTGAATGGAGTTATGAAGAACAGGAGGTAGTCGTAATGTCTCATAGCTATTACTTGCGATAGAAGGAGTAGTACTTAGTTGAATTGTTAGAAGTTCATTAGGAATGATACTATAAATTTTGTAGTAGCACAATAGGTAGGTACGTACTACATCTATATAGGGTAAAAACTTGTTTATCACTTTTTAAACTAGTCAATTGTACTATTTATGTTATTTATTGTTTAAATATATATACCCCTACCGTGGCATATTTTTAATTAAAAATAAAATAAAAAATTAAACAAGTCATGGAGAAAGTTGATGGACTATTTTCTGTGTTCAACTCTTCGAATTTGATTTTTCTTTAATATGGAATCAACTTCAACCAGAACCTAAAATAGCGTCGATGTTACTTGTTGCTAGTCTAACTTTCAAGCAGCAGGACCTGCCAAAGCTTGCACTGGCTGTGAATTCAATTCATTCGAGAAATTGGAGCATAAACTGACTGAAGCAGAGCGACTGAGTGGCACGAGTGAAGCAAGAATCCGGGAGTAGAAACCTAAAAGTTGGAAGTTGTAATAAAAGAAAATTAACTTCGAAAGCCATTTTACTATGATAGATAACAGGTAGGTGGTACCTACCGAGGTAGGTACCTAGGTGTAGTCACCATACTTTCCATAAATAAATAATTCACCACATATGTGTATCATGATGCATTATTTCTTGATTTTTTCAAGTGTGTGCGATTTTTGAAAAGGACAAAGTGAAGAAGTGGAATTTGTTAACTTCGCTAGGTGCAAAAGACACCTATGTACCTAGCTAGTGGTATTAGGTAGGAAAAGCACAGATCCAGGTCTTGAATGTATGTATACCTACCTAGGCATTTATTTGCTAGCTTTATTATCCTCTTCTCGGTGCCAGCCTCGAAATTATGAAGACGCTAAATACCTTGACCAAGCGTTTTTTCTTTCTAATTTTTTACCTTATCATATGATACAAGATAGAAGGTACGCATGCGCGAAGACAAAGATAGTCATCATAGTCTGTAGCGAAATCGAAGAGGTGGTAATATGAGTATTGAAAGCAAACCAAATGAAGAGCTCTATGTAGGTGCCTGCCTACCTACCTAGTATCTGTGCCAGGTGGAGACCACCATTTCTATTTTGTAATGTTAACCAGATTAGCTTACGATGACCAATTACGAATTGAGGCAATTCTATGACGGTAAATGAAATATTTCTTCATTCATCAATTCATTATGAATAAATAAAAGCAAAGCCCATAACAATTGAGTAAATCCCCCGTTTCCGGCGTTGGTCTCGTCGATTCTTCTTTTCTCAGCGCTTTTATTGGGGCTTCAAGTTGTTTGATCGGCCCAGTAACAACTTCTTTTTTGTTTTTTTTGTTTGAATTAAAATTAAAACTAAACTAAACTAAGTCTAATACTGTCTATACTAGTTACAAATAGGAGGATTGCTACAGCGCACACCCTGAATAGTAGCAGTACCTAGTCTACGTAATCGGTGTGAGAACATTTAGCAAAAAAGAAAACCTTCGAAGAATGACCATGCATGCTGGTTCAGATCGCTAATTGAAAAAAGCATCAGAGCAGCTTTATGACAAATATGATATACATTTAAAATACTAGCATACTACAGGGCTAAACCGGATAGATAATTATGAGTAAGCTCGCAAACCAGCTTCAAATATTGAAAGCAGTGGTGTACCTCCCAGGCTCCCTCCCGTCTTGTGTATTTCCTGACCTGGAGAAAGTGTATACTTGAAAGCTGCTTAAGACTGCATACCTAGCATTTTTTAACAGTAGTCCTACTCCTAGGTGGACCATTTCTAACATTTTTATTCAGAACTTTTATTTTAAATGTGCTCACCTTCTCGTGATGTCTTCCTAATTCGATTGTGAACACGTGCCGCTGCCCTAGACTCCTGAGTAACTTGCCTTAGGCAGTGCCGATTGTAAACTTAGATGGTGCAGACAGACTCGTTGCAGGAATTATCTCAGTTTTTGAACTTAGTCGGAGAATTGCGAATTATTTATTCTTTCAATTCTAACACTATTCTTTCCTCATCCCGTGTCCATAGGAAGAGAAAACACCATGCCATTCTTAGTCCCCTGGTAGGTCTTTTTTTCTTTTTTACTTATATGTTGTTATTATTGTATGACTAGTGGTAATTGAAATATTTATCATGCATAAGTTTTACGAAAGCATTGAAAATCCTTCAGCGTTCTTTTAGGCTTGCTAAACCCGGGAAGCATTGCTCCCTACTTAAGGTGGTTACCTACCTACCTACTTCTATTTCCCCAAAGTTGGGGAAAGACGTACGGGTAGACCGACTGGGCAGGGTTGTTGTAAACTTCTAAATACTCAGTGCCAGTGAGCATTTACTACTACGATAGTTATTTTAAACTAAGGGACTTGACTTGAATGAAGCCCATCAAAATTTCATTCTACTACCTAGATAGAGTCTCGCTGCAAGATACCTCAATTTCAAGTAGATATATGCTTTACTGCCATTGCTTTGATTATCTGGACAGCAGCTAAAAACTCAAGCCAAGGCTACCGAGCTGAGTGCCTGTCTGCACAGGAACAAGTAAGTCATATTGATTTGACTCCAGGTAGTTATTCTTCCATGATATATCTGCTTTGATTAGTCGTCTTAATATTGTGTGCTTGTCCATATCAAAAGTGAAGACGACATGTAGGACGGTTGCAAAAAAAGGCACGTTTCCTGTACTTTTTTCCTGCCATAATTAAGAGCTTGCCAAGAACCACAAACATTGGAGTAACAGTCCACCGTTGATGTCTTGCGGTGGGGAACGATCACCTGAGGAACAGAACTTTTAGGCGCGACGTACCCTGGTGACAAAAAGGTAGGTAGCCTCCCGAGGTATCTATGCACTTTTGAGTTCAAGCTGGTCCTCAAACTAGAAAGGACCGCTTCTGCATGTTAGGCAGAGTTTTCTCAGGCTCAGACTGATTGCAAAGCAACTTCAGCGCTTTGTGTTCTCAAAGCATCCAAGTACCCCCAACTGCGCCTATGCTTGACTCGTGTTCAGAGCGCACTATCCAGGTACCTGATTCGAACTTTGATTGAATGAATCAGCGTCATAAACGAATCAAAAGTAGCCCACCTTTTAAAAGTGATAAAATCGTGTAAGTATACCTTCTTTCGAAGAAACAGTGCCTACTGTTGAACTTGAAGAGTGAGAGTAGTACGGGGACCTCTAAAGAGCCATGTGATAATCAAATATCAGCAGATAAGCAAGCAGAAACGCTCAACACAAATGAAGCTGGACTTCTGGCGGACTTCGCCTCACCTTCTGAAGTCACTTTCCAACAGAATTGAATCAATTTTATAAATCTATTCATCTGGTCTTTTATTAATGATAGCTTCGTGTAATAGTTAAGTCTATTCTTACTAGGCTTACTACTCTTTTCTCTTAGTTTTTTTTTTTTTATTAAATGTAATTACAATAAAATAGGCGTAATAATCCGAGTTATGTAATTATAAAAGCAAAAGAGAAACGTTTATTTTACCCACTGACAGCGCGGAGGAAAGTTGTACAACCCAGTTTGCCTATAAAAGACTTGCCGATAGAATAAAATAATAAACGGAAAGCCTGTAGGGTATTTATTGGACAGGCCAGAATCTATGAGGTATACATAATCATGTTGCCCATAGCTATCGTTCGGACTAAACCACCTCAAACCATAAAAGACACAAGCGCCTGTCTCTGTCTTTTGAGAGATTGACTCTTCAAAAATCCTCCTTATGCGACATAGAAACGACCAATTCCAGTGCTACTCTAGCTAGTATACATACCTCTACACTTATGAATGTAAATGCTAGTAGTACGAAAATATGTATTGCTTTTTTTGTGCGTGTGCTTTCTTTTCATTTAGTTTTCTTAAAGTTGTGCACAAATTAGGTAGGGATTTGTTATTCATTGAACGCTTTTGGAATTCTACTAGAAGTCGTATGCGGCCCATCATAGGAGCTATACTAATTAGCTAGCTGCTGTAACTAACTGTGCACATGAAGAATATAAAAGATAATAAGTGAGGAATCATGAGCGCGTGAAACCCGAATGCTATAGATTCCAAAAAATCAATAATGTGGTCAATACCTCCACAGCAAAATTGAAGCACCAGCAGCAAATTTCAATTCTTCAGCTTTTCAAGGCCAGGCTAATAGCTGCTGGTATTCATTCATTTGGGCTTTTTTATTTACTAAGAGAAACATTTCCAGTCACAATTGTAATACTGCAGAATCTTAAGCGTCATCGTTGGATTTATAAAGGAACACCGTTTCGAGGCTAGGTTCTAAAGTAGGCAAGGAACATGAATGCATTTGCATACCTATTGGAACTAAACTGTTCGAGCTCTAAAATATCAATAAAGATCATCCAATCCAAGACCCAGCACAAAAAATTAGTTTGTGTGCCTAGTCTTTCGTAGGCCTCATGTACTTGTTTCTTACGATTTTACATTCCCTTACTCCCCGCTTTGCTAGCTTGAGGAAACGAAACAACTTCTGACCATCCTATACATGCAGCCAAGTTAATGTTGAGCAAGTGCTTTAGTCTAGGATGCCTTTATAAAAAAATAAAAAATTAAAAAAAAAGTTGAGAATTAAAATCAACCGCTTGTCGACTCCGTAGATACTTTCTGAATATCACTTTTTAAAACTGGTTACAGCTACAATTGAAACGGAGCTTCAAATTATGACGCTTGCATTCCTAATGACATCGTGAGCAGTGCGTCAAAAACTTTGAAATTAACATCTTCATTTATACCGTATTAACAAGATATCCCTCTAAATTGCTGAAGCCTTCGACAAAGCAAGATTAATTTTTATTCTTGCGCACCTTCGCAAAATTCATATGAACTTGGTATATCCTTATGGTAAACTTTATACAAAGCTTGCCAAACTAGCATCCCGGGAAAGCGAACTATAGAAATAGTCTATTATAATAAAAGTAGTTTTTACATTGGTTTCAGTCCATGCTTTATTCTCTTGCTAAAGCTTTGGAGCATAGCGCTCGACTTGTGTGTGGTTTTACTCTGCAGCGAGAGTAACCAACGCGCAGATGTTCTTGAAGAAGTGTATCGTTCATATGATTTTGTTTTTAATAGACTCGAAGGAGGATTCAGAAAGTCCCAAAAAGATATATGAGCAATGGTGATAGACAAGCCCTTGAAGCTGACACATTTGCCAAGAATCTGTACACTCAAATGTAGTAATATCCTGTATCTAAATATCTAATTTATTCTTGCTAAATTTTCCTAGGCCTCTTTTCGCCGTCTGGTAAAGTTCAATCACGTGGTCACCTGTGAGACACCTTTCGTCGCATTGAGTTAACATATTTCGCAATTTTCTCTGTCTCATACAAGCTCGTATCAGCAGCATCAACATGGAAAATAGCAGCTACCCGATCCGAAGAGAAGATAATGTCAAGTAGTTCCTGTTGTGTGCTAGTAGGGCGCATTTCAGCTAGAGCTGGTTGTAGAGGATGACTCTGAACAATGCATTTAATTTGTTTCTCAATCAGTTGGATAATACCATCCAATAGCTTGGCTCTCCTGTCACGACTCTCCGAGGTATATCCAAAAGAAACTGATGCGCGTTGGAGCGGCGCTAAATCTATTATCTCGAGTGCACCTCCATTTGGCACACGTAACCTCGCAACAAAGTGTGGCATAAGTTTATTATCTAGAATACTCATCGCTGTTGATGATTGGACCTTTTTCAACGCCGCCTCCCAGTTGTCCTCGGCATCTGAGACACCAGAACAATGAACCCAAGGACAAAGTTCTCGAATCTCAGATCCATCATACATTCGAAAGCACATTTCGACTTCACCTTTGTCTGGAGAAGTGCACATTATCGTTTCAACGAAAGCTCTGAATAGATTAAAACTTGTTTGTGATTTGCCAGAATTTGGAGGGCCCAAACAAATGATGCTAACGCTCTGCCCAGTCTCAAACGCATGCATGTGATCTTGAAAAGGACTTGTGTTTGAGATCGGCGCCTCATGAAATGCAGGACCGTCAAAAACAAAATCAAAGCAATCGTATGTATCTTCTCGTTGTCCACGTGTAACGCTCAAGTGACCAGAGCTATTGCGAAAGACAGTTGCGCGAGCTTGCAATCCTTGCTGTCTGGTATGCTTTGGGGCGATATGTATTCGACAAAAGAAGTTTATTACAGGACCTTCACTCCCACCTTGGCTAGTCTGATTTGGTGATAATTGACTTACACAGTCAAGGTCAACTTCTTCAAGATCATCTTCTCCTAGCTTGCATTTTTCATAAACTATTGCTGAATTAATTCTCTCGATACATTTCACCCCTCCATCAGGGTGTGGGTTCTCAAGGGGCAAGCTAGCAGAAGCATTCAAGACATTCTCTGAGCTTAGATCAAAGTCTTGCAATTCCCCATCCTCTAAATTCACAGTTACAAGAGTGTCGAAGACATTTTTATGTGGGCTTCGTATTTCAGCACCTGACGATTGATCTGATTGACCTTGTTTTCGCTCTGCCAAAGGTTGTTGTTCATTCGTGTTCTCATCAGATATCTTCAACGAGCCTGAATGATTTGCACTTTCAGTCAAAACAGTTAGCTCCTGGTAACTGATATTACTTTCGCTAGGCAGAGAATCTCTTGTAAGACAGCTCACATTTGCCTGTGAAGATGAAGACCCGAGCTTTGATTCTGGGCTTTCAACATCAGAAAATATTTCAAGGTCACCCTCAATTAGTACAGGGGAGATTGGAACTCCCTCCTTATCTCGAAAACTGGGATTTTCTTGCTGGTCTCGCGCTTCTGTGGTATTCAATTTTTCCATGGACCTCCCGCTGGTGGGACGAGTCCACGAGGATTCCCCTGTCTCTTGATTGACATAAAAGCAACAGTTTGATGATGGATCAATTGTGATTTTCCACAATGAATTTGCAGGCATGTTGCTTTGTAAAAGAGTAACACACTGTTCTGAACCATTTTGCGCAGCGTAGTCAAGTGCAGTGTTTTTACTGTCATCTTTTGCGTTTACTTTTGCTTTATAAAATAGTAAGAGAGCAACAAGGGCGACATTGCCCTCAGCTGCTGCATAATGTAAAGGTGTAACGTGATGATTATCAAGAATATCTGGGTCGGCCCCAGCTTCCAAAAGTCTTTGTGCAACTTTGACTGAGACAGAGGTCCTATAACAAGCAAAGTGCAAAGGTGCGAATCCATAACAATTTTTGGCATTGACTTGGCAACCTCGACGCAGAAAGCCTCTAACCAGTGCTAGTTTGCTAAATTCAACAGCTTTGATTAGAAGAGTGTTCTCCTCAGAGTCCCGAACGTGAGGATCTGCGTGACGCATCGCGTCTTCAATAAGCTCATCAAGCTCAACTTCCCCCGTTTGATAGACTGGAATCAGACTAAATAACACATTTGAGCACTCATGCGGATCGGTCAACTTGGTCTTTATATCTCTTTTTGGTGGCGTTTGCTCTTGAATTTTGATTGTAGAAGTCAAAGACCCGACATTTGGCACGATCTCCTTTCGATATTGCTCAATGACTAAACTCGGGGATAGTGGTGGTTCTTGTTGCAAAATTTTACCCGCTGTTTGGACAGGCTGAGGTCGACACATTGTGTAGTGCTGTACGTCATCTGTTTCGTTGACTTTCGTTTGAAACTCTTCGACTAAAATTGAATTTCCATCTTCCTGGGCGCTAAAGTCTGTTTCTGGTGCTTCTGGAGAGCTCCTCTGACAGTCTACATCAGCACCTTGTTCATTATGAGCAATCTCTTTGTGACAGTGAAGGTCGTGGTTGTTCATCTCCTCCACCTGGAAAACATTGTTAGAGCTTCGTCGTGCTGCCTCTCCATCTATAGAAATATCCTCCTCATATTTTGCAAGTTTCTGCCCAGCTTTTTTATCACCGTGTTGAGCAATCAAAGCATCTCCCCGACTACTTGCTGCTGCTCCCATACTGAAGCACACGGCGAAGCATCAGACGAAACTTTTTTGTGCAAGCATGTGCGTCGTTCTAACTTTGATGGTGTAGAAAACCCAGACGAAACTTTGTTCTTCGTTCTTTTAAGCCATGAACGCGCGTACCTGCAGGTATCTCAGACTCTATCATCAAGACAGTTCTCAACGGCACCTTACTAACTTTTTTTCCTTTTTCATTTTCTCTCAAAAGAGATCACTTTGAGATGAAAAAGCAAGGTACAAAATATAAGGTGCAAAAGCAGAATGGAAAGGTGTGTACTTTGACAACCTGGTTGAGTCAGCACTGATTGGAAGGTACTTCAAGAAAACAATAGTCTCCGCTAAAAGTGTCTCAGGACCTTTTACTTCTGCAAGCACAATCAATCACTTTATCTAGAATCCACAGAGGTATAATTTTAAATTTGAGAAAACTTCGGCTATGAGAACTTTAAATACCTTTGCATTGTCGAAGTGTTTCAGACCCATCTGTATTTGCATCTCAATAGTCATGTTCCCTATTCCAATCTTGAGTAGCTCTGGAATCCTATATTTATGGTCTTCTTGCTAGCGTGTTATGGCATTCGTTTGGATGAGTGTAGGCAAGCATTCACTCTATATTGTAAATGAAACAAGTGAATAGTACAGTAAAACTCGTCAGATTACACTACGATTTGATCCTATGAATCTGAAAATATAGTACACAAAAGTAAAAATTGTTAAAATCTTCTACTGTTGTCGTTTTCATGTATTCAGTACCTTACATTAAGATATGTAGCTCTGAATGTGGTTTGAATATTATCTTAAGGTTACGAAAAGAGCTGATAATAATCTATCAAGGATTAACTTTATTCTGTTGCCATGATGCACTTTAAATAGGAGACGAAGTATTTGCAATTATCACATTGTTGAATTCATCTGCGAAACCTAAATCCCTCGCTTACCAAAGGAACGCAGTCAGGTAAGAGCTCCAGGTCATTTCTATTTTGGTTCGTTCATTCAGAGATAATTTATAGGCTTAACCCTCTACTTCGTCATCAAGAATAGTCTCCACGCGCAAAGAACCATCCACATTTCGACGCTTCAGATTGCCTGTAGTGAAAGCGCTCAGAGTACCTGATGCCTGGCAAAGACCCTTTGTTGTAAGAATCAAAGCCTCAAGGATTTTACGGAGTTTGGGCACGACAGACACAAGTGACAAATCCTTGTTTGATTTTCCTGAGTCACATATGCTTTGCAGCTGTCGGGTACTCTGCTGCAATCCACGAAAGATACGTACAATTTTGTTTTGATTCTCTTCTTGGCTGAAAAAGCGAGTCAAGAAAGGCATCGCAATCTTCATGAAGCGCTCAATAATAGCTCGACCCTGCCTTACGGACATAACCAAAAGAGCTTTCTTTGTTGGACATAAGCGCGTCAAGAGAATAGCCTTGCGAATTAGGTTAACAATTACCTCTGCTTCATCCAAAGTATCGCTCACAGTCTTTTTAGGTTTTCGCCGTAGTGCAATCGAAGCGTCGTCAGCTGACACACTGGTGCTTTCCAAATGGCTCAAATCGTCATGAGCCGTAGTATTCTTATCCTCATCATCCTCACCTTCGTCATCATCCTCATCAGCATTCTCATCTCCATCGTCGCCATCATCTTCACTTTCATCGCCAGAACGCCTCCGACGTTTTGGTGCTTTACCGTTTTTAGATCGCCCAGCTTTGGCTGCAGTGCGCTTACCAGAAGCTTTGCGCTGCGTTGGCATGTGACTTTGAAAATCAAGCTCGTCAAGTGCTCTTAATAAAGCACGCAGGACAGGCTCATAAAAATATGGCAGAGTGCCAATACTGAGAGTTGCGAACGTCTCACCATTGGCACCAGGGGCCTCCGCTACACTAGTCATATCATTAATGAGGTCCTCCATGCGAGACAAGGGGTACCTGTCAAATCGCAGGTGCAACTCCAAAAGCCGACCGATCGTCGTCTTTGTAAGATTCTGACCTGTAGGACTTTTGTGAAGTAATATAGCACATTGCTTAGAAATTTTTTCTTCCAGTGTATATCTTGACCTCACAAAAGGAACAAGGTCCACTAAAAGTTCAACCAGATACAATTTTGTCTCGGTTCCAGTCATACTATCACAAGCTAATAAATTTTCTAATAGTGTCAACGCCTCAGAAAGAGGCTCATCAAAGGAACCAGAATTTGATTTGCTGTCATCATCACCATCGTCGTCGGCTATACTCTCACTTTCGTCAACCTCAACTGAGCTATAAGATGCCAAAACACGCTCCGTACAGGAGCGAAATGAGCGATCAGTTTTGGATAATGGACAGCGTGCTATTTCGTGTACGACACGGCAATTAGTGAGAATACAGCTTACCAGGACAGGCTCAGTAAGGTTGTTAGCCTCGTTCTTCACTTGTGAAAACTGAATTTTCGCCAATAAGAACAATGGTTGCATAAGATTCCGCAATGACTCGAGGAGTTCTTCAGGTGAAGTCTCTAGCTGGCTACCTTGGCCTAACTTCGACAATGGTGTAGATTTTCGACCTCTTAAACTACGTTTCGGATTCAGTGCCAATTTTACAGTCTCAAAAAGCGACTGTAGGAGAGCTTTAACAGCATAAGGATGGCTCTCTAGAGTAGAATGACTTAACAAGCTAAAGACTTGCATTCGGAAAGGTCGATAGTTGTTGCGCAAACTTTCTTCAAAGTCCTTTGGCACAACTGCTTCATCATTGTTATGCATCGTAGAGCTCCGTCTCTTACTGCCAGTCCCAGTCCCAGTCCCTTGAGGGCTACCTGAAGATGATAAACCCATCGTCAATACTGGGGTTTCATTGCGTTGAATTGGAAGCATAGAAAAGACGCTCCCGCTCTTGCTTTGTCGAAGTAGTGTGACCAGCAAATTATGCATATCTACGAGAAGGTCGAACCTTGCAAATATTTTCCGCACCACCTCAGGATCTTCCATGTCCAGAACAGACCCATTAATAAGCTCCCGTGTCCAGTTAATTGTATGGTAAATACTTAAGCAGATTGCGCCTTGCATCTTGTCAGCGTCTTCTTCATGATCAGCTTGTTCGAAAAAGACTAACGCTGTTTCTTTTGGCGTTAGAAGCATTGGTGCTCCTAAAAGAGCACTCATCCCATCACGCTTTCCTGCCACATCGGCAAGAGCAAGCGCTCCACGAAGCATAGATGCTAGGAAAATATATCGTTCCTGGATTTTAGGATCATTCATACCCTTGGCTAGGTTTGGCAAGAAGTTAATTGCGACTGCGTTGCTTCCTTTGTTCTCATCGAACAAAGGTGTAGCGTCTACCTCTCCAAAACACTGAAATCGAAAGCTCTTGTCCTTCGATGACGAAATTGAAGAAGATGATGAAGAAGCGGCCTTCTTTGAAGTTTCAGGAAAGTTCGTGCAAAAGCGTTCCATAAACTCAATGTTGAGCTCCTCGACCATGTAAAAGGCCACAGACTTGTTCATCTGACGAAGTGACCCTTGAGGGCTATCTACCATCGCACCAAGCTCCTCGCAAAAGGTTGCCATTGTTCGCGCGTTACTGCGGGAACTTGACAAAGCAAGGTCGAATACATCTTTACACTCAGAATCAACCCGACCTGAAGCCATGCTATTTTGTGAAGCCCCTGCCTGACCTGACTCATCATCACCTACCTTGTCTCCGTTTGCACCACCGCCTTCCTCGTCATCATCATCGTCAAAAAGATTGAACGTAGGAGCAAGCTCGGGTGCTATTTGCTCTGGAGAAGACTCTCGTGCGTGAGCATTGATAAGTTGGACAGCGCCGATGGCCCCTGCCATGCGTGATGCCTCTGTTGGATTTGTGAGAAGCTTGCGTAAAAGCACATGGAACCAAGCCGCTCCACCAGCGTCGGAATTACTGCGATGGACGACAAAACTACTCAATATATTGAAGACCATGCGACAATGTCGCAGCTGCATTTGAGGGGCACTATGAATAAGCGTCTTAATAAACTCAATGAATGGCTCCAACGCATGTACGTAACGCCGTTTGCGGGTTAAGTCCATCATACATTCAAGCCCTCCTTCTAATTCAACAGATTCTTCAGTCGATACACCGCAATGCATGACCAATGCCACGACTAGCTCTTGACGATAATAAGGCTCTTTAAACTCTTGAAAGAGACTCACGTATAAAGCCTTTCCCACTTCACGCAATCGTCGAATACTGAAACCATCGTGACGTTGACGCAGAGAAAGTCCATCTTCACTCAAAAGAGTTCCGGCAAGGTCTAGAAAATGCTTGAACTGGGTGTCAAGAACATCCCGATGACCTCGCACACTTGCGCGAATCAGGTCCATCGTTATCGCATTAGTCTTTACAACGTGTTGGCGAATAAGAGTTGTGACTTTGCGTTTGTATAGGCTATGCGAGCGGAGACCAACAAGAATCCACACATCAATGACACATAAACCAGCTGATCCAGGAAATTTTGTGGCTGAAGAAACAGCGCCGTCGACTGTGTCAAGGTAAGTTTTACAGAGGTCTTTACGAGCAATCAGACACCGCATAAGAACTTGCAGAATAGCCAAGATGTTGTTTGCTCGCAACGCTGTAGAGTGTGTGGCGTTGCCTTTCTTCGCGGGAGGACCAGAGTCTTGGCTCGCAGATGGCTCTTCTTGGACAATATCATCATGACAAATTTGTATGAATCGTTCACGAAGATCGCTCATGACTTGTGTTTTGTGTCGTTTTGATTCCTGATCAGTCTCTGGCCCAAAAGACTCGAGTAGAAACTGAATTGCCACTGGAAGATCCCCAAATTCTGCAGATCCCAAAATTTGCAACACTGTTGAACGTAGTTCACCCATATCAGCTTCAGAAACACGCAGGTTGCTCAAGGTTTCAATGATTGGAACTGTAAGCTCTCGCTCTTCCTCAAGTATTTGCTTGAGGTGCTGTACTGCTAGACCATGTTGCGCGTCCTCAAGAATTTCAGGAATGATGTTAATGATTTCGCAAGGAAGACGTTTGGACTCTGGGCACACCTGACACACCGAGCTTAAACACTCCATCAAATTACTGGCCAGCTCCTCACCATCCTCAATAAAATTCAGAAAACGCAACTGGTACAAAAGAAGCCGGGGAAGGTCTTGTTGCAGTTTTTCAACTTCCATTGCTTCTTCATCTGCTGCATGCTCAACTACCCATTGTAGCAGAGAACGCATTACATGCGATTGTGTTTCGTGGACACTTAGAAAGATTTTAAGAATGCAATCTCCGTTGTTAAGAGGTTCCAGCAGTGAACTAAGTGCTTTCCTGCCGTCTCGCATGACGTAATCTTCAAGTCCTTCAATGAGCTCGTCCGCAAGTGATGGAGAGCGAGCAAGACTGCGCTGTAAATTCGCAAGGCACCTATTTGCTGTAAAACCATCTGTAATCTGAACGGAGTTGCATTCAGTGTTGAGATGGATTCCTGCCTTGTGAAGAGCCTGAACCAAGGGCAATGAAGGGGTAGAAGAAGAAATGCTAGGAAACGGAGAATCCTCAACCTCGGAACCCACTTTCTTGCTAGCTCTTCCGGTTTCCTTCGTTCTTGTCCCTTGCGGTTGGCCCACATTTTCCTTCTCGCTCGGGTTGTTTACCTCGTTTTGCTCATCTTGCGAAGGAGATGACATCTTCCCCTATTCCCTCAAGCTCCAACCGCGATTGAGGCAGGTTTAGAGACCTCAGCCTTGCAAAGGCTGACTATTTCTCGACCTTCCGCTTTCTCTTGCTCTCGCGCTTGCTCCTGCTCTCAGTGTTTGCTTCTTTGTTTTATTGTTTGTTTGTTTGTTTGTTTGTTTGTTTGTTTGTTTGTTTGTTTGTTTGTTTGTTTGTTTGTTTGTTTGTTTGTTGCAGCCAAATTATTCTGGGCCGGTGAACCTCTCAACTCACCCCTCAGCTTGCTGTGTGTATGTATATATATATATATATATATATATATATATATTGTCTCTTCTGCAGATGGCTGTCTGCTCAGTTTCTGTGCTCGACGTTCTGCGTTTTCTTCCTTCACGCACCCGGTTTGTGCCTTGCCAGTGGTGGAGGCGCTCTCAGGGGCTTTGTGACTTCGAAGTTCAAGTTATATTGCTTTGTTTCATGTCTAACGATTTTGCCTAGTAGCAAACAGTAGAATGCAGTACTTAGTGATCCTGATAGGAGAGGCGGTAGTTAGTTTCCCTTGAAGAACGCGAGAGCGGTTAGAGTACCACTTGAAGCCTGCGCGTAGGTACACTACGAATGGCTGTAAAGCTTCTTCTTTCTAGCTCTAGAGAGGTACCAATGAATAATGTGACCTTGATAGAAGGATAGAAAGAAGTCGAAATCTCCAACTTGAGTTTAGTATGAATCTGGCTGAAGATTTGACCACCAACCTCAACTCAATATACGATTAAGATCTCATCTTCTATACATTCATCTTATGTATCCGTATGGTCACAGTAGCAATGACTCATTCGGTGAAAGGAGAGGCGTCAGGTCTTTTCTTTTCTTTTCTTTTCTTATTAAAAATAGATGTTCTCTACACTCAGAGAAAAGGTTATAAAATGCAACAAATTTTGAATTTTATTGCACTGTATGTCTTTGAGCGACTCTTTAACGCGCAGTCAGAGACAGCTATTAACGGTTTTGAATACCTATGTTGTAGTAACCCTCACTAGTCCTCCTCTTTCACTCACACTAGTTAAAAGCAACTCCTTAATAAAAAAAAGCACGGGTTAAAGTCAAGCCAGAGCAATCACTTATTGATCTTTGTCAATATAATTGTCATGTTTTTACTTGAATCTTTTATCTAGCTACAGGGAAGTAAAAAGGTTGAATAGCCCCTAACAGCGAGTTGTCATCTTTCCTGAGCTTTTTTCATCGGATAGAGCAACTTGGTTCTCCCATACTCATAATATTATGCCAGGGCCCGCAAGACTGTGTAGACAAATGCTGCTCAATTCAAAAACTTAAAGGTTCAAGAACACACTATATGGGATCCTTTAATTCATTGGGGAAATTAGATTATGAGAGTGCTCACCAAAATACGCTTTTTAAACAGCAGCCCACCAAATACAGTTGAATGAATACAGAGAAAAGACTCTTGCCATATATTCTATGGGTGCACTCATGCTCCAAGAACCAAGGTTGCTGTTTGCGCTAAATTTGGCTGTTCTATTCTGAATCTATGCAGATGAATCTTGTACTGATGACCTCTGCTCGAAAGAGTTCTCTTGTTTTCTTCATCCCTCAACTTGATCCAAATTTGGTATCGTTGGACGAATTGACCTTGGGATGCTGAAATACTAATGAATGACCTGCATTGCACATCGAAGTTCAAAAGTTTCAAACTTATTTTCTAATCTTTCCTCATTGAGGGAATGAATATAAGAGTATCCCCAAGTAATGATTGTTCGTGAGCCCACTGGTTTGGCAGACTCATAAACAAAGTTTTCCATGCTTCATTTTTAAAAAATGGAGAGACTGCATCACTTGAAACTGGATTTTTCGTGGCAAGTTTTTTTTTAAATAGAGTATTTCTAGTGAGGACCTCTCGTGAGGAGGACTGTTGAAAAAAATATATGCGTATGAAAAATAGGTTCTAGTTTCTGCAACTTAATCAAATGATTAATTACATTAGGTAAATCAAATACCCCGAGGAACATTTCTAATCTTTCCCTTTCGGTTGGATTATTGCTATCACATTGAAGTCCCAGAGCAATTACTTTCCCTCCCTCGGCCCTCATTACATTATCCTTTCTATATTGGCCCACACGGCCTTTAGCTCAAAAGCTTTAAATCACGAATTTTGATGTCTGGTCGAAAGTGACTCAAATATGTTGCACTTTAGAATAAACCTACTTACTACGTCTTTAATGAATATATTCATGTTCAAATAGGTGTTTAATGGGGTCTCGTGACCATCTGCTGTTGACCTTTGAAACTGCATACAGCTCTATTAAATCTTCCTCCTTCAACTTTAGCTCTCTATAGCACGCTGGCTGCTTCAGATCTTGTCAATCCTTCGAAATTTTAATAGTAAATGAACACTTGGTATTGACAACTTGATCAATCTGACAAAGTGAATAATACCTAGTGGGTTAATACGTATCACTCCCCCTCGTCAGAATGTACTTAAGTGTCCTTTCAAGTTTCGCCGTGACTTGCGTAGAATGACTCAAGTAGAATTGAGCGGGGACCTACCACCTACTACTAATTAGTCCCTAAGTACTCTTTCCTACAACTATATACTACCCCGGCTATTAATCGATGAGCAATTCGAAAAACAAAACGAGGTTTGCCAACCCGCATCATTGTTTACCCTACTATCATATACATTCCCGTCTAGACCTTGCGCAATCGTTTGTAGTGTGTTGAATTCTAGGATTTGTGTCGCTACGCAATCATACGCTGGAATTTCTAAAAGCAGATACGAACCCTCAGGTAGAAGAGGATAGATAACTCAACTTCAGCTTAGCAGACCTTTTAGGTCAAGTATAACGCAAATCGTGTCAGATCTGCTGAGCCGCAAGTAAAGCAAGTCAACTAGATAGATAGAACAATAGACAGACAGGCCCCATGGGCCTGGTATGGTCTTGCTATGAGGCAGCCGTCCACGTGGACGCAATCTTTATTGTATCTTCACTTGCTAATCTAGCTGCTGGATATAACCTTGCCATTGCTGGACATACGCTCTATCTTCTTGAAAGCGAAGGCGAAGAACTTAGCGAAGTAGAGACCTCAATGGTCGCATCTGCCGCTTTTGTTGGTGCTGTGATGGGCCAAATTGTGATGGGTTATATGGGCGAGCGTGTTGGTATTGTACGTGGATTAGTAATAACCTTTCTTATCTTGATCTGTGGATGCCTCATCGGTGCATTCCTGTGTTGGACTCCCAATTTATTGTTCAAGTTGGCTATCTCTCGATTCATTGTGGGATTTGGTGCTGGTGGTGTCTATCCCTTAGCTGCAATTGCCTCCTCCAATGATTCTTTAGCACGTGCGCGCCACCCGTCTAACTCAGGTGAAACAGCAACCGAGCATGCTAGCAGTAGTGGTGGTGATCGCTTTAGTGGACGGCGTGTCATGCTGACGTTCTCTTTCCAAGGTGTTGGCCAGCTCCTTGCACCTCTTTGGGTTCTAATGTTAGATTGGCTTTTGCCTCATGCCAAACCTCTTGCCTGGCGTGTGGCCCTACTAACAGGCTCAATTCCTGCCGGATTTGCTCTTGGACGCATGCGTCGCGTCCTTGAGCAAGTTGTCACCGGCTCTGATGATAACTACAGCGTAGACAGCGGAGATACCGGCGATGAACAAATGAGTGTTCATGAAGATGACGAGAATGTTCGGGTCATTCGCGATCATAATTTTGGGAGCCGTTGGTCGAGATCCAACTTGTATAAACTTTTGGGAACTGGAGGGACCTGGTTCTTGTTTGACGTACTTTTCTATGGTAATATTGTGTTTAGCCCTTTCATTCTAAACCTTGTCTTCCATGCCAGTGAAGCGGAGGTAGCAGGACTGACTACAATTGTAAGCGCTATTGCGCTTCCGGGTTTATACCTAGCAAGTTACTATTCAGATCGTTTGGGTCGAAAGCAAATGCAAGTGTTTGGTTTTGCAATGCTGACGGTCCTTTTCCTAGCCCTCGCAGGTTTACTTAATATGGGTGAATCTAGTGCCAAGCCTTTTATCTTTGTTTTGTACTGCGCAACATTTTTCTTCTACAACTTTGGCCCAAATGCAACCACTTTTTGTCTTCCAGCAGAGACATTTGACCCTGAGGTTCGTTCATTTTTTCATGGTTTGTCAGCAGCCATGGGTAAAGCGGGTGCTTTTTTGGGTGCCTTATTTTTCAAGTTTGTTATGGATACGACCTCACTTACATTCGTGATGCTATGCTCTTCTGCTGTTGCAGCAATTGCGATTGCTCTCACTATTGCATGTGTGAATGTTCGTCGCCCAGCCTTTGAAGAAGCCAGTACCAGGCCGAGCGGCATGGAAGCTGAGCTTCCGGTACGAATTCCTGCCCAGGATGATAGCCATTCTCAGAGTGATCGACCAGATATTGAATATGTGGATCTTGATAGCACACACCGTAGACGCACACTTGATCGCCATAGCACCAGCGAAGACCTGTTGCACATTTAATGACCGTGCCAAAATTCAACTTTGCATCATGTTGTATTATTTCTGCTGCATGCCTGCATCATGCTCATCTTAGTCATATGTCACAACAGTTAGGAGCTGTTTCTTCACACCACTTTCTTCTGTTTTGTTGAGCCTGAAATTCCGTGTTCTCAACCACATTCCAAAAGGAGAAATTTGATAGCATATCTGGCAGACAAAACTATGTAAGAGCTATCCCAGGTATAATATTATTTTAGGTAGTCAAATTATCACAAAAACTTAAAGTTCATCAATTAAAGGATAATCTCCATTTTCGAGAGGCATATATTAGACTTAATAGTTAAGTACATAAGATTTACCTCTTGTGTATTGACATTGCCTATAAATAATTAAAAGTTTGTATAATGTATGTCCCTTAGTAGAAACAAAAAAATAGACAATGCTACCTACCTCTAGATAGGAACAATTTGTCTCAAAAGTCTTTAGTGCTATTATTAGTTTTTCTATCACTGACAGAAAAACCGAACCTGTGAAGTAAAGATTCTCATAAAGTAAGTATATAGCGAATCTAAAATTTTCTAATCGCACCTGTGACACTTTCCTTTTGTCAAATGACATCACTTGTGAAGAGAATTTCTACACTCATAGAAATTATGATGAGAGCGCGAAGACATGAAGAGTTCTTTGCGCCTTTGGGATTTAGAGGCCAACCCAGCATAAAGTTACGGCACCTAGTTATGAGATTTACATGTACACATCTAAGACCTCACTGATTCTTGGAGGGAAGAGAGCTCCACCCTGCACTGCTCATGAGCAGAGCCTTTTGGTAAACCTGCAAGAGCTAACCGATAATGGCGAATGGCCAACTCCCGTGTGAGGCGGCGATTTGTTGCCCCAAGGGCCGCAAGAGACGCATCTGTAGACTGGCCTGCAACCCACGCAAACTGAGCGCCCAAGTGATAATGTACAGCAGCAGCTTTTTCATATGCAACAGGATGTGTCTGCTGGAGATTTTCGTATCTAGATAGCGCATTCCGGAGTCGCATTACTGATTCTTGAGCACAATGCACTGCAAACCGCCTTCCAAGAAGTCCAAGTGCATCGATGTTTCCCAGACAGTACTTACGAGCCCAAACCCCTCGAATCATATCATTCATAGCAAGCTCAAGCTCGATAGCAGCGTTTCCTGCAGCTAACTGGCGTGCTTGTTGGAGATACTCTGTGCCCTTCTGAATGAACGATTCTTGCTCTTTGAGCCGATCTGCGCAGCGATGCACTTGTACATCTTCAAGTGTAGCGCTTCCATCTGAAAATTTTGATGACAAACTTCCCTCCTCAGGTTTCTGTGCTTGAGCCAACCCGAGGCTCCGAAAGAGGTGATTTAGATTAAGTAGCAAAGCAATAGCGTTCCCGCGGGCATTTGACTGAGCAAATCTTTCTACACCTGCTTCGAAGGCGTCCTTCGCAGCTTCCCAGGCCTGAACTTGCAAAAGAAGCTTTCCAAGTTCATTACAAGTGTTGCCGAGCTTCCAGTCTGTTTCCTGAAGTAATACAGAGTCTCCTTCTGACTCGGCGTGAGCAGCCATGTATACAAGTACAGCTGCTCGTACCAACAGTTCTGCTGCACAAATATTCAGAGAATGTTCTTCAGTATGGAGTGCAGGCGCACTAAAAACTTGGGCGGGAGTTGCCTCCAAAGCTGAACGAGCTCTGTCACGTAGGCGCACGCATGCAAGAACATCGTTGCGAAGATTATTTGAGTATTCTACCCACTGGATTGTTGATCGAGGACCGGGCCCTCGATTTGAGCTTCGTAAGGCACGCTTGCTCAAGTCCATCAGGATATCTCCTAGGAAAGAAAAACCCTGTACAATATCTGCTGATGTGTGCGTTGAAACCCAATTAGGGAACCACCGGTCAAATGTGTCTTTTCCTGAAAGTCCTTGAGCAAGGGTACGAATAGCCTCTTCGCTCTTGCCTAAAGACAAGTGAGCACGGGCAGCAACGAGGTAGCAACCAAAGACAGTCTCTTGTAGTTTTGCGCAGAGGTCTTTCATAGACTGCTTCATACTTTCATTTGGTAGTGACTCTGTGTCAGGGTAAGCAGCAAGGTGTGCAGCAGCTTTATGCCAGTGTTGCACTGCGGCTCGAATGATATGGACAACTCCTCGGTCAGGAGAATGATCAGAAGCTTGAGAGCTATCTCGCCTCCATGCACGCTCTCGTGCACTCTGCTGGGCAAAAGGAACCTCATCTAAATACGTGTGGGCGACTTTATCATGAAGTGATGCTTGAAGAATATCTCTAGAAGGCCCGCCAGCCGTGGATATCTCTTCAAGAACTTCAATGCTTTTAATGAGGAGTTCTCTCTCACGCTGAAGGAGAAAGAGGTATCTGGCATGCGAAGCTTCGTCATTAGTGGCATTGCTGTTCTCTTCAGAGGCGTTGTCACGGGAAGATGTTGACCTATCACTAGCAGTGGAGTTTGATGAATCTGCAACACCACCATAGGAAGGCGCAGTCGCAGATGAAGCACCAAAATTGAAACTAGCGTTTCCAGCACCACGGCGTTTTCGTTGTGCTTTTGGTTTGGACGGTGTCTTGTTGTTAGATCCACAAGCGCTAGAGTTAGTGTTGCTGTTGCTACTACTATTTTTGTTGTAACTATTAGCGCTGTTCCTTTGGGTACCTGTCGATGCTGCTTGTCCAGCTTTGCTTCCGATATTAGTAGCTGGGCTTGGTTGAGAAGGCCTCTTGGTGGCGAAAAGAGAAGGTGGCGTAACATTTAGTTTTCGGCGCTTTTGAGCGTAACTCAAGGCCATACGGCACGAAAGCATGGCCATGGAATACATCCAATTCGAAGAGGCTGGTTGGCACAAGTGAACTTGGCTACTGTTCGCATTTTTGAAAAGCCAATAAGTATGTCCATCGACAAGACGCTCTCTCAGAAATGCTAATAGTTGTGCAGCTCGGTGCTCGAGAACTTGTGGAGAGAAAGCGCAGGCAAGTTTCCTATTATCTTCAAAAAGGACATGATGACCTTCAAGACGAGGAATGTCCTCTGTAGGATACAGCCGCCAATCGCGAACACGCCCATGTGTATGCAGACATAATGCAAACTGCTGGACACCAGCAAGGCGGTTCTCAAGATAGAAATCCAGGCACTCATTGCCACTCAGACGTTCAGAGGCATCATGCAAACGGACAGAGAGGTTACCACTTTCGGATTCTGGATCTTGAAAAACCATTAGTTTGCTACCAACCACTACTTCAACATTGTCAAATTTCCAGCTCAGAGTACGCCTAAATGCATTCCATGCTGACGAGTGAGATGAGCTTGAGTTATTTCCTGATGAGCTGGATCGCGAGGGATCTCCTTCCTGCGTTCCTGATCCTGACTCAGGCATGGGAGATTCAAGAGGTGGCAGAGGGGGTGCAACATTGTTGCCAGGTTGCTCTTGTTCTTGTTTTTTCATTGTCGACATAGAAGAGGTAGAACATGAACTGGTACCAGGGGGCGAGCTAGAAGGATGCAGCATAAAGGACGCCTTCTCGTCATTTTTAACATTGGGAGCATTCACGGGTTGCTTCTTGTTAGATTGTGGTGCGGAGACTGAGGCAGTTCCATCCAGGCCTTCTGCATGCAGATTTGCATGCTCTGACTGGTCTTCGTGAGAGATAGATTGGACCTCGAGCAGCCTTTCGTGAAGAAGTGCTTCCATTTTTTCTCGGTGTGTCAATGGCCTTTGGTTACGAGGAGAGTCACGGTCATCGCGCGGCATAGGAGAATGTTCTGTATCTTCGTGGACCAAGAATTGCAGTGAGGTGCTGCTAGGACGAAGTTGCGCTGCCTCTCGAGTTGACATCTCTTCGCCAGACTCAACTAAAATTGCTCGTCCTACGCGATGAATAAAAACAGAAACAGGCTGATCTGTGTACGGCATCGAGAAAAGTGCTTTCAGGGACTGTGAAGAGCCAATAACATCAGGCACTCTGCCTTTATCAAAAGCGCTATCAAGCAATGACAGAACTTCGGCATTTGCGTCAACGTTTGCGGATCCGTCATGCTGCCAAAGTCCAGCCCAAGCGGGGGGGTCTTGAGGAAGTCCTGCTGTCGCCCAATTGTTGCTCGATTCAGATGAGGAATATCTTCGCACGCGAAGATCGGTATCTAGATCTAAACGCTCGAAATGGAAAAGTTGAACAGTAGAAAGAACTCGCTGCTCATTGTTAGCCTGCCGGACCCAGGGATCAAATGACAACTTTTGAAGCGATACTGCAGCGGCAATCGTTGAATTCGGTGCTGTACTGTTACGAAGTTTATGTGGAGAAGTCTCTGGATTAGCCGTTGACTGTTTGATATATGCTCTTTGAGATTGGTATAGTTTGGCATAGTCGTGTTGCTTGGCCACAACAGCGTTCTTTGAAGAGTGAAGACATTCGGTTTCCTGAGATTCTGATTGTTTGCTGTTACCATCACTGTTGCAAATAGTATTGTTACTACCCCCTTTGTTCTGGTGATTTTTGGTGGAGGAATCATCGGAGGGTATTGTTGATTCTATCTCACTCGCGTTGGACTGTGCTGCGTAGTTTGGTTTGTGGGTTTGTTGTGATACGGCTTCTGCCCAGGACCGTGTTGCTGCTGTTGTTGCTGTTGAAGTTTCTAAAGTTGCTGATGTTTTCGAAGTCGCTGTAATTACTCTTGAGTTAGACTCTAACCCTCCTGATGCTCCTGACGCACTTGGTTGTCCCGATACTAAAGCTTCTTTGATAGCAGGTTGATGCCTTGGGCTTTCTTGCCCTTTGCCGTCGCTTCTTCTGGTACCATCTTTTCGTAACATCACGGCTTCGTATTTGCTAACATGCGTCTTTGTCGCCTTAAGTTTTGGCTCCTGGTCTTTCCCCCCTCGATTCTTCTCGCCGTTTTCCCCTCTTTAACTCTTGCCCTATCGTATTCGTCTCCTACGCTCTGCTTTGTGACGCACCGCCAAAGAGCACCCAACTTGAGAAGGAAAGAACTTTATAGTATCTAGCCCTAATACTGAGAAAGAGAGAACCCAACGACGAGGAGGAGTTCTCGAAGAATCGTTGATTGAGTCAGATCGGTGAGTTCTTATACAGTTGAGTTGGTAAAGTTAGGTACCTAGTGCCGTAGCTTAACGAACGTACCAATGGCGGCTAGGCGCTTGCGAGTAGCTTGATCATCCATACTCGGACTCAAGCGTGCGATCTCCAGTAATAACGCAAGCTGTGTACGGAAAATAACTCTAAATTGACCTAGCAGGTAGCCAACCACTTGAGCACCTTTAGAATCATGATGATTTAAAGCAAAATACTTGGCAATCTAAGTATACTCGCCTACAACGATGCTGGCAAACCACAATACTCTAGAAGAACCAAAGGATGTAAAGGGTCTAATTATTTTAGACTGTTTTATACTAGTTTAGTCCATAAATACGTTGTTGGCCAGATATGCTGAAACGCGCTGCTCAAAACATATGTCCAATTCTTTTACTTATGTAGTGACTCAGGTTAGAGTACAGTTCTCATGCTGAAAAGAAAATCGAAGCCAGAATAAGATCTATTTTACTTTATTTTCTGAGTGGAATTGCAAATGCCCAAAGAGAAATAGAAGTTTGCGTTTTGTTTATACTATTTGTTGAAGCGCCTTTCACTAAGATAAATCTGCATCATATCAATCGTTGCTAGCTAGCACTTAGAGGAAGTGTGCAACTATGCAAGGATTAGTAGTAGCTAGTGGTGACTTTCACTCGGTAGATTGCTCTTCACTGAAGTTCCCACGAATTCTGAAATGGCGTTTGGATGCATGGAATTTTTCTTCATGTATTGTTTATAGAAACGCTACACATTTCAGTCCAGATTCAACAAACCAAATGATGGGGTTTGGGTACTTAGCAAACCCAGCAGATGAGAAAGGACTTCGGAACACTTAGGCAAGCGGAAATATGTACCAAGAGTTTTTATCAGCCAAAGCAGCTATACCATAATTATAATCATATGAGGATCACATACCTAAGTATATTTACGGTTATAATTACTTCGCACCAAGTTAAGTTCATCCAGATTAACATTTCAAGAATCAATGTTTTTTTTGTTTTTTTTGTAAACTGAGAGTAAAAAACAAGCATGCTTGATTTAAGGTATTCCTGTCATTAGAAGTAAACCTTGGAGGCTAGGTTGATTGGTGTTGGTGTAGTCCTGAGAATTTGGAATGAGCTTGTCCTAGCAATTTCAAAATCTCTTAGTTGCTCTGAAATTCACAAAACGCTTGCCAGATTTCCAAGATGGAGCCGTGGTCACAAACCTCTAGACCAACTAGTAAAAGTGTTGTATTGCCCGAAACGGAAGTGAAGCGCGTTGCAAATATCAAGAGATACTACATTTAGAAATTTTCAACTATACAACTTGCAAAATCGCACTTTCTATTGGGTGGCATTTATGAAACTGGATAATTAAGTCTGTATTCAAGAGTCTCCTTGATGCTTGCTTGACCAGCTTCCCAGAGTCTTGAGTAGAATGAACTTCGTTTTGAAAAGTATAACAGCAAAGCAGTACTGAAACTGATGATACTTACCTTTACTATCTTTACTTTGTGGGCTGTGACGTCCCTTTCCCATGTCGCACTATATAGGTGACTTATGATAACCTTTGATCCAAGTCTTTCAAATGGAGTATAGAATGGGGGAATTCCGGGTATTTAACTTTCCTTTGATATTGAAAGAAGCCCAAACAATTATATTTTGTTTGAGCATAAGTAAATTGAAGAATTCAAAACATATCATGGTAATAGTAAGCAGATATCTATCTACCTAGTGCACCTAGGTAGTTACTTTCATGATGTGGGGTTAGAAGCATGCATATATACCTACTAAGGAGAGAATAAATTAAAACTATGCACCAAGATAATTATTTTAGCTTGAGATTTTTCCACAAGTTAGAAAAATAAGTATAAAATTGAATGAGTTCCCTTTGACTAGCGAGAGTCAATTGGTAACTTTCATTTCGTGCTAGAATGGTATTTTCAGTGCCTGAAAAGCCCCATGTGCTTCACGAGCAAAGGAAAGTGTTCCAAGATGACCTAATCAGAAACACGCTGGTTTCTCATCACCTTGCTCGAATGTATCAAATACGAATTCGGGTATTTTAACGAAATGTCAAATAGAATGTGGTTCTTTGCTACAGCAGAGTCCTTTGCAAGAATAGTGTTTTGTATGACAATACCTGTTTTAGAAAACAAGTTTTCATGTTTAGACTATTTGAATACGGGTTACTGTGTTTTGAAACAACATTTTTTTTACAACTCTGGAAGCTATCCGAGTCCATCTTTGCAAAGGGGCTTATTGTTCGGGTTGTCGAATCGAACCTAGAGCAAGACTTATAAATCTCGAAACTGTGCTATAGCTTTAACTGTAGGATGACCTTTATCTTTTCGGTTTGCCATCCCTGTAATACGTATCGGGTAGGTACTACTAGCAGCTACATAGAGCATAATAAGGAGTTCTCCTTTCCTTCTATTACTTATTACTAGCCTAGTACCTGTTTAATTATTGTGTATTATTTGTTTTGTTATTATTGTGTTTTTTTTTAATATATATATATTTTTTTAAGTCCTAACTACTGTTAGATTAGAGACGCGTGGTAAGAAAGAAGAAACGTCATCAGTGTCGTCAGCCATGGGTCCTCAAAAAGGAAGAGAAAGTGCACCAGGTGTGCTTTTTTTCAGACCTACGTTTGCGCGGAAACCAATTCTAACTTCGAACTCAGCGACGATGATCATCGTCCATCACGATGGGCAATCAATCGGATTTGGTTGTGATGAATGGCGCGATGAAAGAGCGAGAGATTATTGCTGGTACCAGGAGATGTTCTCGTCTTGACAGGCATCAGACGTGCATATTCGCGTGCTGCACCCGCTTCTCTAGAAGACCACTATGGTACGGCACAAGACTTGGTTGGTCCGTGTCTTCAGTGTGGATTCGGAGCTCTCGACTCTTATGTTGAGTTCGACTCACTCTCAGTATTCAGAGGCTCAGTTTATGAATTCTTTAACTCAGGTAAAACAAAACATAAGTACACTAATACAAAAATAGAAAATAATAGTAATCAACATTGCACATCACCATGTGTAATTGTAGTATCAGCTTATAGCAGCACTGGCGAGTCAACCCATCAAGGTTAAACATGCGTTACGAGCCTCTTGATACAGAAGGCTAAACACGACTTTTGAAAATGCCAGTACCAACGCTCTGCAGTTTTCAAGCGACGTTGTTGTACTGAGTTAAAATCTTTAACTTGGGTGAAAAACTCAAGTCAAATCAATCGCTCAGTACACTAATAAATAAACTGTGACAAGCACATTAGATTTGTTGTGGAATGATTGATTAATTATTTATCTATATACAGTGACCATAATTTTTTATTTTTAAATTATTTTATTTTTCAAACTCAAACATGTAAGACCGTAGAAAGAACATCAGCGACATCCATCCGTCAAGGTGATACTAAATTGTAAAGGGTGAAGAGAACACTTCAAGCTGGATTCGAACGACCACGCACCAAAGCGTCACCCCCGCGGACTTGGTGCTCGCGATTCACATGTAGGACGTGTATGTGATTTATTTCATCTTTAATGCTAGACTGGTGGCTGTGTGAACTAGCCCAAAAAGCTAGATGGTTTTATTTCATCCCATTACTCTTTCAACTTTTAGTAGCCAATCGATGCGCAATGTCGAAAACAAAAGAACCAACCATATACCACTCGCACATATACGCATACATACATACATACATACATACATACATACATACATACATACATACATACATACATACATACATACATACATACATACATACATACATACATACATACATACATACATACATACATACATACATACATACATACATACATACATACATACATACATACATACATGGCACGATGATTCACTTTGTGCTACTGCGTACCTGTGTCGTGGACTCGTTGTGGCCCATTCTCAACCTGCCCATAGCCACCCTACTTCATTTGGGCCTTTTCTCCTATCACCTCCAAAGTCCAAAGTTATTTTTTATTCGTATTCTCTTTTTCTTTTTTTCTTTTCTTTTTTTTAAATGTAAAGTAAATGAATAAATAACTAATAAATAACAAAAAAGCATATCGTCGGTGATGACGATTATGGAGAAATAAGACCGCACTAATAAGTAGGAAGTCATGATACTACGAGCGGAAGAGCATCCGCATCCTGTGGTGACGATGTTATTTAATGTTGCTTCTTGTTCGTATTGCAGATCAACAACTCCACGTAGCTAGCTAGAGACTTAACATGTGCAACGCTTCAACATGTGCAATGCTCCAACAGAATCGTTGCACATTGAGTAATAACTCAGCAAGGCGGCGCTTGCTTGACCGACTTCTATATACCTAAGTGCTAAACGTTGTCTATTTCTGTGACGAAACCTTCCTTTTTACAGGCCTGATTTATTTGCGACCACGAACTTATGAACTTGTGGATTGTATCTGGACTAAGTGTACGTTTCTCAGGTGCTTACTCTCTTGTGACGTTAACCATGTTAACAAACCTGTGTGAATCTGCGGCCTTTGGACTACAAGTTAGATGTCTTGATGTTTGTTTTTTGTTTGTTTTTTACCATGATCCAACTGCTAAGCCTACCGATACATAATATAGAAGAAAATAGGTAGATAGAAACCATTCCCGGCTACAGCGATGTGCAAAGCAGTACTAGTAGGTAACTTCAAAACCTCATAACATAGGTCTTGTTTCGCTCTGGCTTTCGAAACTAGTACGCAAAAACAGGAACTCCTACTCAATAAAGTTTGCAATATCGAAAACAAGTCCCCTACCAAGCCTCTTCAAGCGCCGCGATGCCCAAAGCAACGCAGCAGAAAACATTTTTCCTAGAAAGAACATGATTTCTCTCAATAACCAGTGGGACTCACAGTGTAAGTAAGCCCCAATTACTATTTGGATAGGTAGGTATGCACCTAGTACGAATTAAGGAAAATAGGTCGATAATAGAAAAGAGCACACTGAGAATCGCCACTCTCAGTAGTCGAAGGTAATATAATTGTTTTGGCTTGAGTTTTTAGAATCGTCACGGCATCGACGTGTTATACTACTAGTCTTAGTTAGGTAACAAGGTTGGTATATCAGAGTCGCCGTGGGAAAGAAAACATAGAACATGAAAGTAAAGTTAATAAATTAAAAAACTGCATGTTTGGTTTTAATAGCAATCTCGGTCTGTGAGTGGTAGTAACTTTCATCTATTATTAGTGGACGGAAAATAAAGATGAAAATGAAAATTATATAGATATAGATATAGATAGATAAATATTTTTTTTCAAGTGGAAATGAAAAACAATATTCAATTCAACTAATTAATTACACATGGCAGAACTTCAACCAAACAAACCCGAATTGCAAGCCGCCGACGCCGCGTGAGGTGCGAAAGAACGTGACTGAGGCAGAACTCACAACTCAGCTAACTAGCTAGCTCGGCAAGCTCTTTTGCAGCTGGGAGTCTCCAATCGCAAATACAGGAGAGTACGCTACTGATCTGCCTGAAGGAATAGGTCGCGACGTGACGCAGGTGCTTCAAACAGAACCTCGCTCACTCATTCTTCTTCCCTTCTCCTCTCTTTTCTCTTTTTTTTTTTCTTTTACCCTGTGGCCGGCTCGATCAGCACTTAGGCGGTGCTAGTTCTGAGTCTTTGGAGTAGTCATACCAAAGAACTAGTGTGAGCTCAGACAAGTGTCTGGTTAAATACAGCATTATCGAAGACGCCCCGTGCCTTCTCGAGAGTTGGTACTGTCACTTGCTGTAGAACCCAAGTTCAAAAACCACACAGGTAAACCTAAAACGTTGTCCTAGCTTTTTAGATCTCCAAGTCAACCTTTGCAGGCTTTCAAAATACAGACAACTCAAGCTTCTCCCTAAATTGTTTTCTGAGTTCTTCAAATTAGCAAGATGTCTACAGTAACGAAGCAGACGATCCCGGTTGTTAACCAGACCACCTCAAACGAGACCTCATCAAACCTTCACCGACGATTTTTGCAAGGTGGTCTTGCTGCCATGGCAGGTGCTTCTGCAAGCCACCCTTTGGACCTCATTAAGGTCCGCC
This sequence comes from Schizochytrium sp. TIO01, assembly GCA_004764695.1. Taxonomy (NCBI): domain Eukaryota; class Bigyra; order Thraustochytrida; family Thraustochytriidae; genus Schizochytrium; species Schizochytrium sp. TIO01. The sequence continues at coordinate 679,149 of SMSO01000007.1, forward strand.
TCCAGCTCCAAGGCGAAGGTGCTAGCAGCGCCAGTGTCGTCACCAGCGGCGAGAAGCTTGGTCCCATGGAGATGGGTCAGAAAATTCTGCGCAACGATGGCTTTCGTGGTCTATTTAGTGGACTTACTGCGTCTCTCGCTCGCCAAGCAGTTTACTCAAGCGTGCGATTCGGTGTTTATGATTCTGTCAAGGAAGCTTTAGGCGAGGTACCTGGTGTACACGAGCTCTCGATTTGGGAGAAGGTTGGAGCAGGCCTTGTAGCAGGAGCGGTTGGAGCAGTTGTGGCAAACCCTTGCGATGTAACATTGGTTCGGATGCAGGCTGATGGAAAGCTTCCTGCCAACGAGCGTCGCGGTTACCGAAATGTCTTTCATGGCATGACGAGCATTAGCCGCGCTGAAGGTATTCGTGCTTTGTGGAGTGGATGTGCTCCCACCGTAGCCCGTGCTATGATTGTCACAGCTTCACAATTCGCAGCCTATGACCAAATCAAACTTGGTCTCCTCTATACAGGTCTCCCTGATACACCAGTCACACACATCACTGCAGGCTTCCTTGCTGGTTTTGTGGCAAGCTGCACATCAACCCCGGCTGACACAATCAAAACAAGAATGATGAACAGTGCCCCTGGACAATACTCTGGACCTGTGGACTGTGTAGTGAAAACGGTCCGTCAAGAAGGACCAATGGCACTTTACAAAGGTTTTGTTCCTACCTTCGTGCGCCAAGCCCCTTACCTGGTTGTTATGTTTATTACACTGGAACAAATGAAGCGTTTCTACCGTTACATTGACTCACAATAAATCTTATTGAGAACATATAGTTATGAGTCTCTATTGGGTCCTAGAAAGCATCCTTGCTAATCATCTCTGACTTTGCAGCAATTCTCTGTAGCAATTAGCCAAGTCTTTTGTTAAACATACAATACCCACCTCAGGTATGCATTTGAATTGAGATCTCCAATGTGGGCTGTTTTGTACTACGTGGATGACGTCGGTTCATTTTCTTTAGCCTCCTCCCCTCGACCTATCTCTTTTCTACATATCTTTTTTTGAACTTCAGTAAAACAGTAACCGAATCATCTTTTTGACGCATTATATCCTTGCTGAGAGCACCACACAAACATTAATTTATCCTATTCTAGGAGAACACTGACTAAGAAAAGAAAGCATGTGAGTGACCCCGCTCAGCTGATATGTAGACCTCTTCCGGAGCGCTGGTTTGATTGTACGCTGTTATTTTATTCGTATCTAATGCCCACGTCAATTGGAATGGTTACTTCTTTTCCTTGAAAAAAAACATGGGCTCTCTTTGAAGAAGGCTAACGTTGAAAACCAATTCACTTATGATCATCCAACCACACATGTTTTACTTATATTATGCACTTTGAAAAGGTTCTGCACAGCCTGAGCCGCATCCCAAATATTTAATGATCTTTTTTAAAATATAATAGTTATATTCTATGTTATCAGATTGATAGAAGCTTAGTTCCACGATAGTTGATGTCAAAGCTTCAACAGTGCATCAAATTGAAATAAATGGTAGAGAAAACGTAATCATTCATGCTCTCACAAATATCTTCCCCTTCACATGGAGTCCTTTTTTTGCATGATTAGCTTAAATGAAGAATAGTGTCCTTCACAAGAAGACGCTCTCTACTAAACTTTCGGGATCTCAATTTTAGCTAATGATCCAAACGAAGGGAGGAAGAAGCTCTTAATTTTGCTGCAATTATTATTTTTTCCACTCATGAACAAACTCAATCTTGTCTTTAGAAGTCACGGTTGGTCTTTAAACAATTAAGTCATACTTTCTCCCCCCCTTCCACAGAGTTGCTTGCTTCTTCGTCGTCAAGGTCGTCTTCGTCCACCAACGAAGAGGTACTAGATGGAACAAAGCTGGCAGCTGATACGAATCCACCTCCATCTTGAGCCCCTTCCTGCTGCTCATTCTCATATTCATCGTATGTGGAGCCCTGGAACGAGCCCCTTACACCAAGGCGACCTAGATCCCGCCGAATGTCGTGAACAAGGTCTCTCGGATTTGCAGTCTCAAGCAGTGCTCGGACGTAATCACTCGCTCCATCAAACGATGGTGGTCGATCAAACGTACCAAAATTAACGTCTGAAGTAAAAGAAGAGTGACCAGAGGCATAGCGATATGTCTGAAAGTCCTTGTAGCTGAATGTATAGTGATGCGCAATGGCAAAGAAAAACATTTCTACACAGATGAGAAAGTCTTGCAAACCTTTTCCGTACATCTCCGCACTAATGTATGGTGTATTGCGGATCATACCAAAGTAGACTAACGCGGAAATAGCAGTCCCTTGCCAGAACGAAAAAAAGACTACTGCCTTAATACAGATGAACTTTGCAAGTGGATGAATTGGTGCTAGTTCGTTGCTCATGGCATGGTAAAACAGCACAAGGCAATAAATAGCGATCAGCTGAGACAAATTTGTCAGTCCCAGTGACCAGAAATATGCACCATCGATTCGCCATTCGCCATCGTGGTATACACCAACAGCTTTCGTAATAAGCACTACCAAGACATTGGTAATTTTCCACACAACGTATTGCAATGTACCGAATTTGCATTTGAAAAGGAATTCGTGCCCCATTTTCCATGGCGGGAAGACTAAATTTAGTGGGAAAATCTGTTTCTGTTGTGGCATTTGCTCCAATCGTGTAGCAAGCATTTCCTCTGTTGGCCCGAGATATAACATGAGAAAGTAGAGAAAGCTCCAAATTACGTAGGCTTCATAGAGACTTCGAAGTGACTCTAAATATGTGTAAAAGATCTCATTGCCAAGAGAAAGCCATGAGGTCACAGAGTACACTGGAATCATGAAGAGAATACGTACGATAAACTTTTGTAGCTCAGGAAATTCAAAGTGACGCAAATGGTTGTTGATATCCTGAGCTGTCAGAGGCAAGGCCATTAGCACAAAAACGCCAGCGATACTCCACCCCACCATGCGTTTTGACATTCCACTGTTCACAAGGATAACTCCAACAACAATTACAGCAACAAGTACCAGCCCATACGTGACAAATGTAATTGCGCTTGCAAGCCTTTCTGCACGCAAGTGTGCCAGGGTAAGCACTGACATAGCATCCATTTTGATGCAGTTTGGTTTTATTCTTAGATCGTCGATGTCAAAACCCTTTGTGCGCAGGTTGTGGCCAACAACAATAGAATAAAGTGGTGATTCCTGTCAAACTTTCGAGTTATAGTATATTTTGACACGCTCTCGGGTACTAGGAACCGTCAGCTAGGCAGAGAGTTCCACGTACTCGTCAAACCAAGTGCGAAAGTAGAATTGAGCTACACAAGACTATAAAACAAGCAAACTCTAACAGTGCTCCGATATTCAGGCAGTCATGCACATAAGCCACCCTCCTAAAACAGAGCAGGCAACCCCCACGACAGCCCCCGCCCGCGCGGAGCAAGACAACAAAAGAACTGCTGGCAAAGTTTTGCCTGAAAGATTTCTTGAAGCGAGTGACTGATAGATCGTCTTTAACTTCTTGACTAGAATTCTCAATCGACTACTAGTAAGGCTACCAGTATAAATAACATTATAGATATAAGTACTTCATAGGACTAGTATCTTCACTGTGCCTCCTAGTATAGTTCTTCTCAAGTGTACGAAAATCTTTGAGTATTAATTATTTGATCAACGCTCAGACCCGTACTGTGCAAAAGAAATCTATATTAATGTTTGATCAACTACCGTTTTTTTAAATATCCAGCCAGAACTTTGGGGACATAAACATTATCAGAATTTTTTGGTTTTTATTTGCATTTTTGTTTTTGTGGGACTTTCACTACCATTCCTATTTTAAGAGTAAGTGGGGGACCTAGGCTATTTATTGTGAAAAGGAAAGTCAAAGGCATGTATCGCATTTTTTACCTCACATTCTCATTTTATTTAAATTCAAAATTAAACTCGAGTAAAAGCTCAAGCCAGAATAATAAACTCAATCCTATATTTTAGCAGAGAACTTGCTTTATGATGACGTTTATTTATTCTTTTATAGTCAAAGGCTCCCAAATCGCAGAATTTTTCTGAGCAGCAATCTTTTTATACAATTCTATTGGATTTTGGAGCTCTCATCAAGGATCTCAGACGTAAATTGTGTTAAATTTATTCTGAAGTTTCTTGTAGTTTTTCTTCACTGAGTTTTAGACAAGATACCTATCGCTGATTTGTTGTTGTTTAAATCAGGGCTTGTTCTCTGTAATATTCACGACTTCCTCTATTTCATGAGATTCTTCTTTTTGCTTTCTAATATGTAGATTTCAAAGCCATATATACGTAACTCTAGTCTAAGCAATTCATCGGTACCTCGCTGTCTTTCCAAAGTGAATTCAAATAACTTTTGTATCACATTTATGCTACATCTTGTGGATGTGGTTGCCTGCTTACTCGACCGATGTCTTTCGTAACGTACTGCAGGCAGAAAACACAAGTCGTTTTTCCTCTTTTCCAAACAAGTACAATATAATTTCAATAAATCTAATTCCGCCTTGGTTAGTTTATGTACGAGCTAGATAGGCACCTTCTCGCGTTGCTGAGATCGCCAACTGAAGGATCGTGCGGGCAAGCCATCGCTAGGCTCTTGCTTGACATATCACTGAGGCTAAGGTGGCTTTAGGCGAGAACATCAAGATATGTAGTTGAGAAACCAATGACCCTTATATTCCAATCTTACTGATATCTGCAATAGAAAGCCTTATAGTCAAGGAAAACAGATAGCCTAGTCTCTTAACTTTTGCGTAATACACATGTTGTGTGTCCCAGTTTCTGAATCTAATCAAATTTACTCCGCAGTGGAATTCATTTCTTAGGTTAGTAGATCGCTAACTCTAAAAGCCTAACGTTACAAAGCCTTTGTCTCCGTCCAGTCAGTCAGACTCTATCTGATTACCCCCGTATATTTTGGCATACATACAATTGCACTATACAGCGCGATTATCTTTTGGGTGACCCGCTAGTTTCGGGAAAGCAAGCAATTTACTTCCAGCGTTTACCCCCAAGTCGGAAATCTTCCATCATTAATTCTCGAACGATTTTACTTTCCCCCATATAGGCTAAAGATCGGCTGGAAAGAGGAAGCCGGGCTGCTGAATTATGCTTCGTAATGTGTTCTATAACAGCCTAATATATAAATACTGGAATCATTCAGTTTCGTTTGAAATGCCCAGCATTCAAATCTCTTTTCGACTATCTAGACTATAGCGAATGCTATCGTATAAGTGCAAATTGATATTGTATGCCTGACTGGGATATCCACAATTCCGGAGAACAAGTCTTCTTCCGATTATACCAAGTGACTCAATTTTTTGTGGACTGCCAAAAACTCTAGCGTTACAACCCTTTAATTAAAAAACTCGACAGTGAAAACGATGCTTGGCTTAAATTCATTGAATGTAAGTAAACAACATTTTAGCATAATGTATTATTGTTGAATTATTTATTTAGTTTGTGATTTCAATTATACAATATTGCTAATACAGTGAACAAGAGACGATGCTTAAGCAGTGCTGAGATCTCCAATCGAAGGAACTAGTGGACAAGACATTGCTAGAGTTCTTGGTGTCCCTTTGTAAAACCCAATCGCAATAAGGTTTACATTAGAACAAGAATAGGCAGCCAGACTTATGTGGCTGCTGAAGCCAAGAACTAGAAGTGTGGATACACATTACCGACACCCAAGCACGGTGTAACTTGAATCGATGGTTGGAGAAGTTGAATTAACCTAACCCCATCGATTATCTCTAACTACTTTCAAGAATTTCTTAACCCCCTAATTACTACATGAATCCATCTGTCCTGGAATTCATTCCTCAGGACAGCAGTTCGCTAACACTTAAATCAACCTTATAACCTTCATCAAGCTTCTTGCCTTCATCTTTACAGTCAACCTCACGATAATCAGTATCACCTTTCAGCAAGCAGGACATATCGCGATTCTTTAAGAAAAGAAAGCTCGTGCTGAGTAATTTATGAAATCTAGATCTATGCTAAGAGGTATAGGTCTGACTTTGACAGATGGTACCTCCAGTGTTCTAGGTGTGGATTGAGCTTGGGTGTACGCCTTCCTTTTTGCTGAAATTAAAGAATCGCCGAACAGTTATAAGATTTTCGTTTGAAAGACCCTGGACTCACAGGAAGCAAAGCATTCATTGGGTGATTTGTTAATGTGGAATATTATAGCGAATGGAGTACATTCAAAATGCAGCTTTTCATAGAAATCGCCTAGAAGGCAACGAATTCAAAACTGTTGTATTCCTTATGTAGCCGCAGATTGTCCATAGGTTAGTTTACAGGGAGGGCCAATATATAGACGAGCGGCCACTAACGATATGCCGAGTTTTTAGCAAACCTTACTTCACATAGATATATTCTTGGTGCGCTTGTTTTAGGCTCATATGTCATGACCATGTTAGTCTTTATACAGGTAAACAGATATGGCTACAATAAGCACGACACGGAAATGACTTCAAAATCCAGAAAATGGTGGGTCATTGAAACTATATGAATCCTGAGAAAGAAAGCATTTTCCCCATCAGGTAGTTTAGAGAACCCGCTAAAATTAAAAACTACAACAATTGTACCCAGCATCTAGCTTTTTTAATTTTAACTGTTCTGTTCCTTCTATATGTAATCTTTATTTGAACAATTTTTCGTTCGAAATGTCCTCGTAATAAATATGCTATCAGAATGTTCTCGAGATGATGTCCTCTTCTGCTTCTCATTTTCTTCAATATTATGAAAGGCCGAACGAGCACAAATGACAAAAAGTAAACTGACGTGTAAGGGAATATTTTAAGGATGTCTCATTCTTTGCCTGTGAATTTTAGATGGGTTTGTACGTGTATCAAAAAGTTCATGAACAGAAAATAGATATGTCCTCCCTACGAAAGCCCAATTTGAGGACGAAAGTCATAGATTTGGCAATGATGCACGACCCATATTGGAGAATTACGAGACTAGGTCAGATCACGATACCAAGTTCTGAGATGCTACATAATTAGAAAGGGAGAGGGAGACCAACCGATTGTTTGGACTTAAACAACCATTTGCAAGGTAGGGTAGAGAAATGACCAGGATGGATTGGATATCTATATAATAATTAATACCAGCAATATTTTGCTCGCAATCGGCCCATCATCCATACTCGGTTTGGAATGTTTGACAATTTTCATTTATATATAATATTGTTATTGCTTGCTACTATTCAAAATGTTGTTTGAAAGAAAGTATGCAAGAGAGTTAATTTAGATTACATTTTCACGTACGTAACGTGTTTGTTTTCGGAGGCAAAAAAAGTCAAAGAGCAAACATGTAATTATTTCACATATATTTATTTGTATTCTTTTCTGGGTATATTATATATATGCACTGTACTACCTGCTACCGTAAATATGAAAGAGACATCCGTCATCATGTCTAACCTTCTACACTGTTACTCATTTGATGCATATATATGTAATATATATGCGCATATTTTTAAAAATTATGTACTCTACTCCTCCGTCTAACGTAACGAAACACCACCACATAATAAATAAGAAAGATACGTCAAGTGCGTGATACAAACATTCATAATAATTGATTGATTTAATATTTCCAGACATGTTGGGTTCCCCATTGTGTAACAAATGTACAATGTTGCATTCAAGTCAAGTTCTCTAAGTTGTTTGTTGAATTTCGTTTGTTCGTTCAGAAAATAATACATCTTCATAATATAGACTATAGTATTCCGTGCTTATAGAAAGAGGATTTTTGGATATTATATATAGTATAAGTGTATAGTTCGTTGAGCTATATAGTAGCTATGACTTCCTTCACAATTTCTTAAACCAACAAGCTGAACATTCCACAATTATTTAATAAAATAAAGGTTTGAATTACATTCGTCCAATTAAGTTTATGAATAAAGCAATCCTTCTTTCTAAGTTTCAAACTCAAAAACACATGGAATTATGTAAAATAACACAATTTGTACAAAATATATACATTATACTTATTTATTTTTTAAAAAAACATTTTTTTAAAAAGAAAACAGTATATTTATTTTATTTTGATTAAATTTTATATTTATTAATATATTACTACTTTTTTATTATATTTATGATTAAAATGTTATAAATATTGAGAGATTTTTGTATATAAGAGATAATCCTCTCCTTTTTTTGCATGTCGCTCCAACAATAAACATAGGTATACGTTATCGCCTCTTCTTCAAGAACTATACAGTCAAGTGATATTGTACTACTATATGACAGGTTAAAATTTATAATATGGATCGGCATGTACATAATATATGTGCTTTCATTGATTGACTTGTTTTTAAAAATAATAAGAGAAGAATATGTAATGGAACCAACCATCCGGTATGTCAAGTTTGTATGTTCTTTTACAACTTACTACGAGGCTTTAATAATAGAATAAAATAAAGCTTGGCTACAAATTCGCTGGTCCGAGGGTCCCCTGTGGATCCTTTTACTTGGTTAAAAACTATATATCGCTATACACTATTCAGGAGCAGCCTTGATCATACAATTACTGTTTCATAAATAATAACATACAACATATTATCCTAGCTAGAGTAAAGAATTATGTATAAAACTATATTTTAAACTTATGCTGGCAATCAAAGATACCCGAACTAGACTTGAAGTGCACTACACAGGACTCGAAGATCTAGGCTAACTTGTTTCTTCAACCTCTAGTTCAGGTCTGCACTTAAATGTTGACTCGATTCTGTAATGAACATTCACTCCTGAATCCTCATAACCTTGCACCATTGAATCTGTTAGTCAAGCTCGTAGCATATACAACTCTATATAAACTCACGAGTCACAATCGTGAGCTTAGAATTCTTCTAATGTTTTGCTTACATGCCTCTTCAAATGATAACTTTCAGAAATGACCTAATCTCTTTACATAGGTGTAGTACAGATCAAGTTATACCCTGACTCACTGGATATATTACAAAGAGGCCCGGTTGACATCATTCAACAGATCACAGCCTCTAGGAGTCTAAATTCTAACAGTCAAGCAGACATCTTATGTATCGTTGAAACCTGCACGCATTTAACATCATCGTAGAAGGTATCTTCTAGCTTATCGATATGAAAATTTCAGGATCAGGAGCAATAACTATACTGAAGTTTTATCAAACAAATCTGGATCCTTCCATGTAGGTAGTTAGTACACCTACTAAGACGTCTGGAAGCACACATAGGAGCCACAGCCACAAGCTAATACATTAATGAGAATACTCAAAAAGAGATAGAATATAGAGAATTGAGCTTAGATCTGTACAAAACATCAGGCGAGGGTACAACATCTAACAACCAGGTGTAGAAACAAAAAACATAATTTTGGGAAGGAATACTCAACTTATCTTCTGATGTATGACATGTCTTGTGTGTGAATATATCGAGAGCTTTCTCACAGGGCCTTGATTAGAGTAAGGAGCAGCTACTTTAAATTAAACAGAGAAGAGTAACTTTAAAACAGCCTTCCTGAGAAACTGTGATCTATTATTGACAAAAGAAAGCATCAGTCTGCACTTCCCTGGCAGAGCTGAAGTAAATTAAAACGAAAGAGCGATTGGGTTTTGTTTGGGGCTTATCATGTTTTTTTATTTATTTATTGTGTAAGGTACAAAAAAATGATTAACAACAGATTCTGAGCAGGTGCCTATGACGAAAATATATTGTACCATGTTACCTGGTACCTTTTTTATTTTTTATTCAAGGCCTCACTCTCTCTCTGAGAGCTCTATTAAAAACTTTTTTATAAAATATATTAATTAAGTTTAATTAAAATGTTTAAAAAAATAAATCATAATAAGAATAATAAGAGAAAAAAAGCATTGTTCTAGAGCTTTGTTTTACTTTGCGACATACATAATTGTTCGTTCACTCTCCTCTCTTTTCATACCAGTTGCTATATATTAAGAGGTACGTGGATATTAAAGTAGAGAGTATCTATCTATCTCGAGCACATCAACAGCCATAGCATAGCAGACTGCGTTTGATTCTCTAGAGATCTTCATTTGTTCCGAGCTTAGAGAAGTGACACGGCGCTGGAGAAGCGAGCGTGAACGCACAAGGGGAAGCAAAGGTGCAACAAGGACTTAGGGGCCTTTGTTGTTCGAGTGGGTGACGCAAGGAAATAGAGAAAAAAGATTGCAAGCAAAGGCTTTTCGCCTCATCGTAAGAAAAGACAAGCCAAGCGAGAAGCGAAAGGAAGATGTCTTCTGTTGCTAAGGCGATTCGTGAGAACACCGCCTCTGAAACCTATGATCTCAAGGGCCTGAGCCAAGAACAGGCCACCGAGGTTATCGATGCCGCCTTCAAGGACCCATTAAAGTTGTCAGAGATGGTCAAAGTGACGCTGACCGTGGGCGCTGGCAAACTCAATCGTGCCAAGTATGACGACGAGCTGCCAAAGTGGGTGTGCAATGCTCTGAAGGACCTTGGATTTGAAGATGACCGCGGCGCAAGTCTTTCCATGGAATGTGCAGGATCATTTAAGTTCCAGCATGACACTGGTAAGAATATGAAGTATGTCCACGTGTTTCCGCGTGTGGAAAGTCCCGAGGGCGACAACGAAGACGGTGTAGGAAACGACGGAGGTAATGGCGAAGGAATTCGCCGTGGAGGTGCACCGCTATCAGCAGAGTGGCTGTGTATTGCTTCGCAAATGCCCACGTTTGAGCAAATGGTAGCATCCAAGATGCCTGCTTGGATTGAAAAGCGTCGATGCTCTCAGATGCTTAAAGATCAGATTGAACTGTTGCATGGTGCACAAACCAAGCTTGCGTCCCGCGAGGAATTGAGCGAGCGTGAGCAGCAGCTCGTAAACGAGGCCGATGAAGATCTTTTGCAACAGAAAATCACATATTTGGTAGACCACATGAAGAACATGGTGGAAGACGGGAAACTCACTGCAGCGGAGAAGGAGCTTGTTCTGGAGCAGGTGACCCAGAAGATTGATGGAGCAAAGTCTCAGCTTGATGCGTGTGGAGCGGACCAAGAAAAGAAGCGGACTAAGCTTGAGGCAGGTTTGAAGGCTGCGACTGAGCGCAAGCAAAAAATCTCTGCTATTAGTCCTATCACACACAGCGTGAGCAACCTTAAAGATCTACGGACGATTTGGAGAGCTCTTGTGCCTTTGCAAAAGCTTCTGGATAAGGCTGGTCCTAAGGGTGCTTGGAGTGCCAAGCTCACACCTGCGGAGGCGGAAAAGCTCGCAGAAAAAGAGCCTCTTGAGGAGAAGGAGAAAGGACTGCTTGCTGCGTCACAACACTGGTTTGAGACTGAGGAAGAGTTTGATACACGGGTTGGATCTTGTAAGGATACTTTTATGTCTTCCATCAAAGCTACAAAAAAGACTGGGGCAAAACCTCCTAAGCCTCCAGCAAATGATGGTTGGGCGACTGTTGGTTCTGTGAAGAAGAAAAGCGCTTCTCGTGGAGGGTCAAGTAGTGGAGCTAAGAGCTCTGGAAACGCATTCGCAGCCCTTATGGATTAATTTTAATTCATTATCTATTCCCGATCTGTTGTATACCATTGGCTTTTTCAGCAGCGCAATCAAATGTTGTGCTATTTTAGGGTAGTGTGGATATACATTTCCAAGTTGCCATACAGTCTTGTTGCATTGACGTTTTGGCCAAAATGCAGGTGCATGTTGCGAGGTTGTGACATAGCTACAAACACAACTTTTCAGAAAATCTCTATTTTAAATATTTCGTGCTCCTTACGCGCCGCGCCCTTGCACGGACTTCGGCTTTAATAAAATCATCATAGGAAAAGGATAAAATCAAATCACATATTCAATTCTTAAGAATTGTTTCTTCTTTCTTAAAGTCAAGATGATTATTACCTGCAATGTAACTTAGTTTGGATTGGGTGCACAAGGTGATTTGGATATTTAAGTCCACTGCACTTGTACTATTCCCCCCCCGTATTATTTTTTGTTTGTTTGTTTGTTTGTTTGTTTGGGAGGTTGTTTCAAATGCAGGATCTGGACGAGGGAAGAGGACCATCTTTTATATAAAATGTAGTAGCGTCAGGGGGTGCTGATGTTGTTCTGAATGCTCAATAAGGATGACGATATGGAAAAATTAAGACCCGCACATGGATATTTCCCTACTAAATACAATATGGGATATGGCGTGCTCAACATTTTGAAGGAATTACAGGATTTAGTACAGAAGCTAACTTGGTGATAAAGCATGATCATGTGCACTCTCAGATTTAAATTTGTTGCATGGTGAGCATAAAAGTTAGAAATCCCTGCATTACTTTTCAAATGCACTTGTGCATTGTGTAGAACTAAAATAAAGCATCGGGAACAATTTGATATCAATTTGGCTAAATTTTATTCAGAATTGCATATACGGCCTACAAGTAAAAGCCGTAAGCACCTGCAAGGCGAGCTTTCAGGGCAGGTTCTCCGTCATGCTGGACAGCTCCATTAACAGGTTTGCCATGCGAAAAAACCAGACGATGAATACCTCTTATTGCCATGACTCGCTTAGCCGATTCCCTAGTGGCCTCACGGTCCATTACTCTAAAGCCAATTTGATTAGCTTGAATGCCTTTGATGACCCCAAGGCTTAACTTCTCTCCAACAACTAAGAGATGGTCCGTAATGAAAAGGGTTCCGCTGGGGGGATGAAAAACCACAACCTCAACGCGAGGTGAGTTACTTGGGCGCAGGCCTGGTTGACGACTGCCAAGCCAAGGAATCAGTTTCAGGGTGTCTTGCGAGATTTCCTCTAGTGACGGGTTTTCTCTATCCAAGATTTCAAGATTAGTCGTCAAAATCTCGGGATTGACTTTGCAAGGACGTTTACTTGCCAGAACGGTCTTAGCTTCAGGGAAGCGGTCTTGCCAAGCACGAAGTGAAAAATGATGCCAGTCTCCAGGAGAGATTAGCCATTTTAGTTGCACTTCTTGAAACTCGCAAAGTTCTTCTACAGCTCGAAAGCCATCGTCGTCGAGATCTGTAGGATTAATCACAATCATTTCCTTACGACTCGGGTCACGGATAAGGATTGCGTTGTTGTCAATTGGAAGAGCACCAAACATGTAAAATGGAGAGTGGAGTAGCCACAGGTCTTCAGCAAGGGGGAAAGGCCGCTTCTCACGCACGCAAGCGAGACCCTGTGTTCCGTTCGTACCTACCTCATCCCCTGACATCGTTGGCTCAAAGTTTTCAAGAGAGCACTTTGTTCTTTGGTTTTCGTTGAATAAAATATTGTACTGGACTTCAGCAATACAAGCAAGTCAGGTGGGATTTATTTTAGTCCGTCGTCCTCTTCGCCGTAAAGCTTGCCGATTCGTTCTTGGTCTTCTTGTAGATTTATTTTCTTACCTACGTACCTACGTACCTACGTACCTACCTACCTACCTATACGTACGTACCTATACATGTAAATACTTACTTGACCTACTACTAGTATATGTCAGCAAGTGTACATACAAACTACGCAAGCCTGGTTATCACCCAAGCGTATGCGAAGCCTCTGTATAGGTAAGTAAGTACCTATTTATAGTCCTCGGCATCCGTAAAATATTCCTATGCAGCAGGCAGACTTAGAGGCACTACGCAGAAATACAGTTATTAGAAAATTGCGTTCATTTTCTGTACATCTGTATGTTCCAGGTAGTAAAAGATCGCAAGATAGGTTGATCAACAAATTAATTCGTTTTTTTTCTTCTGGGCTTTTCTTAAAGGAGGCTGAAGTTAGGAAAGTAAAGGAATACCAAAGCTATCAATTTCAAGAGCAGGAGTGTATGGATGTGAGCTACATAAATATGATTACCTATTAGAAAGGCTTATAAGATTTTGCCCATTCCTTTTAAAGAAAAAAAATTAGTTCTCAGCTATTCCAGCAAATCAGTCAAACTCCCGAAAAAAATGATAGAAAGACGTAGTTGCTTGAATTCATGCCTTTATGGTTTTTATGTGGTACACTTGCCCATGGTGGGTTCTTTGTAAGCTCTTGCATTTGTGAACACGTGCTCCCCTAATTGTTGGAAGACTTGATTGTTCTAGTATTTATGAATTAAAATGAGGAAAACGTTGAATGCACGAAATGGAATAAATGGTATATAGATTTGGATGGCCTACTAAAGCTTTGCGAATATATCATTCTTGCGATGGATATCCCTCAGGGCCAATTTATCGTGTTTATAAAAATTCAAACTTTCCAGCGGGTCAATTTATATTGCCTAAGAAAAAAGGTTGTTTTCAGGGTTTTGAAGAATCGAGTTGCTTAACAACACTAATCAGGACTTACATTGCATCCAGAAATACATATTTCAGACTGTAAAGCCTTGTCGTGTTTTTTAAAACCACCAAAGGTTACAGAGAGTACCAAATAGATAGTATTAGCAGAGACTGGGTTAACCACAACGCAACACGAGTCTTGAATCAGTTGTAGCCCTCATATTTGACATTCTTCTTAGTATTTCGCTTCGTTCCTTCCTGCTTGGTGGTAAGTTTTCGCCTCTCATCTTCACAGACTGATATACGTCGAGTTCATGAACATTTGTCCAAGTTAACTAAAAAGGACAATGTTAGCTTCTGAGTAGCGAGAACCCTTTCTTTATATATTGTCGTTTTCGGGTACCTTCTAGTGCTCTCAGGCTGGTGAAATCATAACTAACGAGGGAGGTACTTACTGAAGATGTTAAAGCACTTGATGCTTATTTGTCAAAGGTTCAACTTGCTACTGTGGTAGTAATATTTAGAACCTAATGTGTTCTCACCTCAAGTTTTACCGTAGTCAAAGGGTTGGTAAGGTAGTAGCCTCCCTCGGAGTGAATCTGCCTGATGAAGCAATTTATCGAACGTTAGTAATATACGAATATTCGTTTACTCCTTAGGTGCTGCTTAGGTTACTGTTACTATAGCTCTTATTGCTACTCCTACTATACTTTGTATTATTAAGTAGATATTGTAAATTGTATAGGTCTGAGTAGTGGTCAGCTACACAGGTAGAAGATACCTAGCTGCTAATATATAATAGATAGGATAGTTTGATAGGGAAATAATAATAGGAAATAGAAAGGAAGAGAGCGAAGAGTCTGTCAAGCAAACGTGGATCATCTAACCAACGGCGCAAAGCGTATCCCAAGGTGCGTACGAGAGAGAAGGATGGGCGCGGTGATACGGTGAAGGACTTCATAGGCCTGCGGCGCGACAGTAGATAGATATGTCCAACCCTTACCTCTGTTCACGATCAATATTAGAGGCCTGTCCGTGTATAATCTATCTACCTAGGGAAGCACAACGGGGCTTACTTCGCACAAACTAAGTCGCCTCAGCAGCCGGTGGGTAGATTATCAATATCTACAGATTTGCTCTTATCTTGGGGTGGAAACATTCGTATCATTTGTCACAGCCTATGTAGAATTGCTCACTTGAATACGAAACCTCCTTTGTCGTATGCTCGCTGTGTACGAGCATCGTTAAGCCTGCAATTATTTTGATCGTGGATTTAAAATGGCGTGTTTCATGACTAACTCAATGTGAACTTTATCTATTACCATTCGTTGATCCTTTCAACCTGATGTAATGCACTCCTCAACGTAAAATAGGTAGTTCTGACTTTTGTTTAGAGACATTGTTAATTTAGAAAGATGGCTCGTCGCAAGTCTCAAGGAAGTGCCGGTGCTCCTGCCGCACCTGCTGGTGGTGATGCTGTCGCTAAGCGTGGTGGTGCGCAGCAGAAGAAGAAGACAACAACTACTCCCAAGAAGCCGGCTAATGCCCCCAAGGTACGTTTCCAGAGGATTTCATCTAGCAGTAGCGTCATCAATTTACCATGTAGGAACTCGTGAGGTTACACAAAATCAAAGAAAAGGCTTAACTGGTCAACCTTAGAAACGAAGAAGAATAAAAGTCCCTCCCCTCAAAAAGAAAGACACTGACGATCTCTTGTGTAACATTGGAAATTCTTTTTGAATATAGGCACCTGCTCCAGCAAGCGGCAGCAAGGGTCGTAACCGTCGCGGTCGCGAAGCTCGCCATGACCCTCTCAAGGGGGGCCGCGCCGGTGCTGGTGCTAGCGCTGTTGCTGGCAAAAAAGCCAATGCGAACAAGAACAACAGCAACACCGCGACAAAGCCCGGCAAGGGTGGTAAGAAAGGTGGTCCTGGCAAGGGCGGCAAGAAGGCCAAGCCTACGTCGGCTCCTCGCCAGACCAAGACCCAAGATGATCTTGACGCAGAAATGGAGAACTATTGGAGCAAGAGCGAGGACCCTGAGCTCAAGGCTCGTGCCCAGCGTGAGCGTGAGGAGCGTCTGAAGGCCCGGGAAGCTAAGGCTAAGGAGGCCATGGACGCTGACATGGATGCTTACTGGGCTGCTAAGGAGAAGAAGAAGCAAGAGGAGGCTGCCGCAGCTGCTGCTGCCAAGGAGGCTACTGAGGTGACGGAGGGTGTTGCTTCCGAGATTGCTCCTGCCGCAACAGCGCCGGCTGCTGAGGCAAACTAATCCTTGCTCATTGTTGATTATGCTGGTTTTCGTTTCTTATGTTGCCTAGGATTATCGTCTTGATTCACTATGTCAATCAAATACACGGGTGGCAAACGGCAACAAATCAGTAATATGTAGATGAGCAACATAACATCCAACCCACCAATTTACTTGCCCCTTCATTGAATTGCAAACAAAACTAAGATACTAAACAAAACATACCTGCTTGAAATCCACAACATCTCGTTTCAATATTATGTCGAGTACAGTTTTGGAGAAATAAATTTGATCCAAAGTCGGTTCTGTATACAACAGTGGTTCTTTCTCCCAAAGGCCACATTAAACTTGGACTCTTATGGTAATTCGCCAACAAACAACCTAAGAATCAATCATAGCTTAAATCAATATTACCTTAATTACTACCTTATTCTCTCGATGGAGATATATTACAGTTGATCCATGACCTATACAACTTACTCGACATTTGTGTGAATTTGACCTCGGCATGTTAAGGTAAGGGTGGAAGATACAATCATGCTGTCGTGCTGTACAGCCCTCGACATCACATATAACTTGACGCTTGAACAAACTATATTTTTTGATGGATTACCTCTACCGATCCAGTCGTGAGCTATGATAGGCAGCTTGAACGAGAACATATTTATTCAACTCACGATGGTAGTAGTGTAAAATTCATTTGTCAAATATTTAATATTTTGCCTCAATTCTTCGACAACGAACAAATCGAGCGTGTGTTCACCTTCACAGCTCATATTCTAGTTCCAACAAGACAGGTCAACATCTTAGGCAGCCTACAAAGGGGATCAATGGGTTATGTGTCAATAAAATGTAGTATTCTTTACACAAACAAAAGTCTTTAACAAATTACACGAGACAATACGGTTAATATTTTGTGAGTTAGAGAGTATATGAGCTATCCGTTGGACTCCCCACGCCCAAGAACCTTTAAAAAAAGAAAAGAATAGCGACTCGTGGAAAGAAAGAATACTTGTCTATGTCACGTCCAGCGTTAAGTTTGCTACTATGGTTGAGAAAGCAGGCGTGAGTTAGATCGGGTAATATGAGCTAATTGAGCCTCGATTGCGTCCGCGTTGGCAATCGCCCTCCAAATCTTGCTCCACACTTTTATTATTTTATAATTATTCTATTTGTTTTATATGTGATCTTTTTACTATAAACACAGAATTTGAAATTCACCTTGGATGGAAGTCTTTCCATGTTTTCAGGAAGGAATTTGATTGGAATCGAGGAAGCATCTTTCTACTTGCTGTAAAGTAGCATGCTCTACTGTTCGATACTTTTATCATATGCAATAAACGTGTTTGAGTTGCAATCTGTGATTTGTTTCTTCCTTTGCTGATTGGGAAACAATCATGTTTCTGCATAGCGCATGAAGCGGAGAATAATTTTTTAAAAATCAAGGAAGACCTTAAAAGTAAAGATGAATGGGAGTGACAATCAGAAGAAGAAAGAGAGTGGAGGGAGATGAGGAGATGATTATTAAAGCATTCTATTTTTTAAAAGCATGGTACTTTGATATCCTCATTGACAGTATCTCTGAGTCTATTTAGTCTAATGTTATTCCTGTTCATTTTATTTTTCACTACCATGCCTTCATTCTAGTTGGACTGACACGCTGACATTGAGAACGATCGTACCCGTGCAGCTGCGACAAAATGAGAACATTTTTGAATTAAATAGCCTGAGATGATAACTTGATATATTTTTAATTAAAAACAGTGATAAAGATTAAAGAGGTACTAGGTCTAATAATCGCACCATGAATGGTTTGAAAAAGCAGCATATTTTTCTTATTGAAGAAACCGATCGTGACTTGAAAACTGATTTATATTTTTAAAAATACCTTAAATAAAGTAATAAATATAAATATAAATATATTATTTTATATTATAAATCACAGTATCCTATTTGTTATATGTAATATTTAAAATGAGTGAGAATAGTCCCGTTGAGTTTCTTTGAAGGTAACGAAAACAATCATAGGTTGGAAGAACAAAAGAAAAGGACATTTTAAAAGGCTCAAGTTAATGTTTGCTATAGTATAATAATAATGGAATAGGATGCAATATGCAAGGTAAGTGCGCGCGGGAAGAAGCCAAACGCTACATCTACACACCAAAAAGACACACCCACTCACTCAGCAAAGACTAGCTTAAGACTTTTTTTGGTAGCTATATACCGACTCTATGTACTGCTTGCTTCTTCTTTCCGAAAATCAGTCTCACTGAGTCTTTAACGAAAGGATTAAAAAACCTTTCAATATGGGTAAATAAAAAATATACAGCAAATTATTTAAAAGTAAGTATAGAATATACTAGTTCGTATTACTGACACTGAGAGGAACATTCAGAAAAAAAGAAAAAGAGAAAAAGAGAAAAAATGTTCTCGCGTTGAGTTGAGGTGTTTACAACAGCAAAGACCTGTCCGCACGTCGCGCGTGTCCAACACGGCGGCGTGGACTTGAGCAAACCAGTGCCCACTGATAGCAGTATAATTCATTCTGGGTGGTATCTTGGCTGGGGAAGCGTCGAGACTGCTGTTTATCTGCATTCAAGCTCAGGAAGACTTGCACCAAGAAGGCTGGGTTGTTAGACGCACTACAGGGCATTCTCTAGTTCTCAGGGCCGGGCGCGGAGTATTATTTTCATAATTGCGAATCATAATTCCTGTGCAAGGTACCTGGCTCTCTCTTGTAAGTCAGAGTGACGAGGGTGACGGGGTTTCTTGCGTGTGGCACCTTTCATAAAATCAAAGTTTGTCATCACGCCAGCTCGTCTGCGTTAGGAGGCGTATTCGGTAGACAGAATCCTGCCTGTTTAGAGGGACAGTGACACCATGCCTCAGGACACACCACTTCACAAGGCTGCGAATCAAGGAGATTTGGAGGCATGTAAAGATCTTCTTGATGCTGGTGAAACTGATGTGAATGCTCCTGGTGCAGCGGAAAGAACTGCTTTACAGCGTGCTGTTGGTGGAAATCATCTCGAGCTTGCAAAACTGCTTATCGAGCGAGGGGCAGACGTGCACAAGACCGATAAGTCTGGCCGCACTGCGCTTCACTGGGCTGCTATTGGTGGTCATCATGAACCTGTTCAATTGCTTCTAGATCATGGTGCTGACATAAATGCAAAGACAACATCTGGAATGACTGCCCTACACGGTGTCGTGGA
Source organism: Schizochytrium sp. TIO01 (assembly GCA_004764695.1). Classification (NCBI taxonomy): domain Eukaryota; class Bigyra; order Thraustochytrida; family Thraustochytriidae; genus Schizochytrium; species Schizochytrium sp. TIO01. The sequence goes on from SMSO01000007.1 coordinate 698,880, forward strand.
GGGGAATAGATTGGAATGCGCAAATGTCCTCATTGGTTACCACGAGAAAGTTGTTGCGGGGGAGATCCAAGGGAAGGAACTCGATTTTGATGCAGTAGATGCAGACGGCAAGACTGCGCTCATGATCGCCAAAGAGCAGAAGCTCCCCGAACTCTTTAAAATGTGTAAGGAGAAGCGCTTACTTAAACCTGGAGAAAACGTTAACGGCGCATGCGTCATTTCCTAGGGAGTTTGACTGGGTCATATTGTCATTGGCTGACTTCATTCGTTTTCACTATCCTTTCTCCATCGTCATCTCCAATTATCTTTTCTTCTCATCTCTTTCTAACTTGTTGACATCAGTTTTGTCGACAACCTCTATAACAAGACGGACACCAATTCTGCTTTTTTCTCATACATTCTCATTTTAGTATCTCTGCTCCACGCAGTATCTGTCAACAATGTGTTTTTTTCGCCTTGTTTGATTTAGCTTCGTTTCCTCTACCATCATGCATTCTCTCCTTTAAGCAGTTTTGCCTCCTGAGCCATGGTTCTATTTGCATTTGTTCAAGCAAGGCATATGACTCTTCTTCTATAGAGAAATAATACACATCAACATTTATTGTGAAATTATACATTTAACTGCGTTCTTGTCTAATGCTAATGGAATGAAAGTGTAGACCAATGTTTGGAGGTTCTACAGAATATATAATCACACCCCGTCAGCACCAGTTGCTCTTGTAAAGGGCATTTATTCTATAAGGCAAATGCTTGAACTATAACCTGGTTTTATGTTTCGTCGCTTAGTGATTAAAAACATAATATATTAACCGTCTCGTCGACATTCACATTTTCCATACTTCTGCTCGGGAATTTCTCATATACAGGTTTGGATCCAAGGGTCTCCTTCCCTTCCATACATGGTTACATGTTGCGCGTGCACGAAATTTGCAATGCCTCTAGAGGGAGTGCGCTTATGACTTGCTTTCACAAATGGGTCGACCGACGCATAGCCTGAAGTTTCTGGGCCAGAGACCGCATACTAACCCAGTCGTCATCACGCTGACGCTCTAACATATATGCGGAAGAGCCCCCTGAGGGTCGGGCAACGACACTAGGGTACAAGGATTCGACTCCACATGTTACTGACTGCACTGAAGATCCTCTTTGGGTAGGCGGTTCCTGACTACCAAACCAGGAGTTCGAAACGGTCAGGTTTGACAAAGCTTCAGGGCGATCTTGCAGGGGAACTTGTTGCTCCTTTGATGCCATAGCCTGCTTGTCTTCTTTAAAGGGGAGGTGGCTGTGTTGATAAATTACTAGGTAGGTTACATCCTCCGCATTCGAAAAATCTGTTGCTCGGGCGTGATGAGCCGAGCGCTGGCAGCCGTCGCGAGAGCTAGTCCCTTTTACAAAATATTTTGGCGGGGCATTTGTATGCCCTGCACAGCAAGGGTAGACTCGATTCTCAGAATACGAAGCATTGCCAAGTTCTGGGTTTAAAACAGTTTCTTGTGTTTTCAAATGTGGATGTAGACGGCAGTGGTGGCTTGTAGGCCCATCAAACAAGCTTTCGCAATTTGTGCAACGGAAAAGCCTTGTTACGCCCCATAATGTCCAGTAAATCTTCTTCCAAGAATGCCCCGATGTTTGTCGGGCAGCTACAATGAAATCTCTAACCACATCCCATTCAGGTTGTGCCTCATGACTTTGACAAAGCCGTCCATGAAAGTCTACACCAGCTGGCGCTTGTGGACAAACAAGGTTTTCTGAAAAGCGTTGAGAAAAGAGATTCGAACAGAATTTACACTTTGCGAGTTTGGCACCGTGCTTGCTCAGAAGATGTTCTGTGCGGATACGAAAGAGTGAGCCGACAATTTTGTTTCTTGGGTCTGAGACTCCGATCAAAGACCCAAGCGGAATAGAGCTGGCAATTTGCTTCACCATCGAAGGCGTAAGGCATTTTAGGTCTACAGGTAATGTTACAATTTCTGCCAAATTTGCTACTACAAAGTTAATAGCCTCACTAACCAAAGTTGTCATACCAAGGAAGTCTGACGCAATCAAAACGGAAACCACATTTCGAATTTCCAAATACGCCTCATTTGGGGCACGAATTCGACGCATTAGCCACTCAAAAATATGCACATCACAGTGTACGGATATGTCCATTTTGTGCAGGTCTTTCAGGTATGGTTTGAAGTAAGGCATTTCTTTGACCAGAACTTCCTTGTCGCAGTGGAAATCACGCGTCAACTTGTGAGCTTTATCTCGTACGTGGATCACTACCTCGCGCCTGCGCATTTTCATGGGACTCTTATGGTTTGACACAGCACTTGGGTGATCAGGACTTCTGGGTGACCTCCCAGCCTTTAACATCAACTTTGAAGCTTGGTCAGCTTTCTGAGTTTCTTCTTTGGGTGGCAACGAGCTGGGAAGTAGCATACTTGAGGCAGAAGTTTCTTCTGGGCCTTTTGTGAGACTTGATAATGTATGTGAAGAAATTGACTGGGATTGCGCATTAGCAGCTACTTCCCTTTTATGCGAAGGCGACCTAGTTTGTGACTCTGGATAATTCTTGCTGTTCCCTATGGAGCTAACACATATCTCATGGCGATTCTGTTGTTCAGTCCTTTCTGAAGTGTCCTTCTGCGATTCATACGCCATACCAGTGGCCTGCTTAAAGTTCCCATATTGTTTCAAATCCATGTTATTCCCACTTAGCCCAGAGCATACATTTCTATTGGAAACCCTTCTATCATAGCTTTTATAGTGTTGTTCACGACAAGATTCTTCATCAACACAGGCCTCATGTATCGTTGACACGCCAGAATCTACACTAAGGTGCTTAACGGCTTGCAATGGGTTAGTCTGTGCTCGCGCAACACCAGTTCCTTCCTGGAAAGAAAGGTTTTTTGTATGATCAGGACCAGTGACGGTTGCGTCACAAGGTGTTGCTCGAATCCCTGCGTGCTCAGCCTGAAGAGCACGCAAGTTTTCTTCTTGTTGTTGTTTGCGCCGCAGTGCAATTCCAGCAGATACAGATGGTTTGAGACGTTCCATCCCACTCAGTGAGGAGCTGGAGCGTCCACCAGTGTGCTCAAGTAAAGACTGCATTATTTTGCTTCTTGGCACTGTTTTTCATGAACTGTTTGTTTACCGCTCCTGAAGTACTTATTGTAACTGCCAAAATATTTTAAAACAGCAATAGGTTATAATATGGGTGGTTACATGTTATTAACCAAAAAAATGCAGAACTTGCGTTTCCTATGGTGACGTGGGGCTAAGGTTCAATCGCAGGTTAAAACCTAACTCGCAACTCCAAAAAAATTCTTAATCATATCTTTGGATAGGTAGTGCAAAGAATGCCTCTGGGGGCATGGATATCACGATCACCTACATGTTTGCATTTTTGGGATGTCCTTGAACACCTTGAATGTTCCGAGCTTGTTGTCACATTCATTGCATGGTTTCGAAGTGCAATCATCTCGGGAATAACCAACTTACACCACTGGTAGGGGGTAAGCTTGGCTTTGTGAATGAGCACTTGGCGGAGGTCAATGAACGACACATCATTCCAGCTGTCTCGATTTGATCCATGTTGTTAACTTGTTGAGGTTTCAAATTTAGGCAATCGTAGTTTTCACAGAGCCAAAGCACAAGGTAGTCCAGTATGGCGCGCAAGCCAGGTCTTTTGAAATTGATCACTCTACTAATGTCTTTGTAGACGGCGGAGGTGTCTGGATAGGCACGCTGGAGGTCATCAATCTCTGGCATTTGACATTCTCTTTTTGCTTGGTTGACACTCTGGCGTAGATAATAGTACGGCCAGTGCTGTATTGCTCGCGGGCGCCGAAATAAACCGCAGTCATAGGGATGCTCAATGTTGTCACTTGCTGAGATGCCAAACTTCTGGTTAAAGTACTTTGCTAGCTTGAATTAAAGGTTGACTTAACTTATAGTGTTTGGAACTTGGTGGTTCCTTATTCATGCCATTTTATTACCTAATCTCCAATTCTTAACAAAGTACTTTGATAATTTGAATTGAAGGTTTGATTTATTTGTAGTGTCTAAAGCTTGTTGGTTCCTTGGCCATGCCATTTTCTTACCTAGCCTCCACTTAATAATTATAATATATCATTCATATGGAATAGTTACTACCATTTAGTGGTGATAAAAGCTCGAACATTTTCATAGATACAAAATAAAATATACAAGCACTAGTATGTAGGTTGCGATTTTGTTCAAGCGAGTCAAGTAAACGCTGCGTTCGAGTCTAGAAAATATTATTCCTGGATAAACAAGCGAGGTACTTCGAGCTGTAAACTGTAGGGTGCTATCTCTGTAGCTTTGGGCACATGTGTAAATTCGACGCATCTGTATCAAGAAATGAATAGAATCTTGGGTTAAAGACACTCTCACTAGCCACATGCTGCTCCTATCAATCCTTTTGCTTGGGCAGCAACCCAAGTCGAGAGCAGATCCTAGTTCCTGAAGATGTTTTCATATGTTATTTATCGCTGCCAATTGACATGCCTAGCTAAATAGAAAAGAAAAAGAAACCGAGAGAATATCGTCTCTATTCTCTCAAGCAGAATTACTATTGCAAGTGGGTCTAGAGGTATTGTATTTGCGAATTGGCATAGGTACTAGGTATGGAGATTTTGGCTACGCTATTTCCGAGCTTATCTTAGTCCTAAAACTATTAGATTTGGCAAGATTGTATATCTATACAAAGCCCATGGAATACCTTTTCATGATGATTTCTCTATACGGCAAATCCAATTTTTGGTGCCATTTGTTTCTCAGGATGTACAACACAAGTATAAATTTCAAGTGAGCCACTTTGCTACAATAGACAGTCATCTTTATGGCTCAGTCTTCATTTTTCGCTTGTTGAATTACGCCTACGTGGCATGGGCGTAAATAAAAACAAGAAGTCAAAGCCGGATAGCTGCTCTTTTAGGTCACGTGGTTGCTCCTGTAATTGCTTTCGACTTATATTCTGGTTAGCTTTCGGCAGTTTAAAATTAGCTCAGTGACCAGATTTGGCAAACATACTCTTGATGTGCAAACAATATTTAATCATGCCTTCGGGCACGTTGCAATAAACTAAATAAAATGTTACAACATGAAGATTACTCCTAAACGAACTCTGTCACGTGCGATTAGAAGACGCCTATACAATTTGGTCTACTGCTCTTCAGGCTTCAAACAAAACGTCCAAGCTTTGTTTGCAGGCATACCTGGGCTTCGCAGGATACGTAGGAACTGTCTGTCATTCACTATCTGCGGCATGAATTATTCTAAGAATTATCTTTAGAGGCCTCTTCCATCGCGGTATCCTACAATAGGTAGGTGTAGGCGTTTGAGCAACTGAGGGGCAACTTAAGTCTTGAACTTAAGCAAACAAATTGCAACGAAGACGAGAGAAAGAGAGATACTAGTACCTACATCTAATTTGTCTAAGAGGTTGTACTTGCCCTTAGCTTTACCTCTTTAGTCCAGTTAATACCCTCTGTTGAAGGGAAGTTTTGCAGCCAAAATTATGAGGAGAAAATATATTCTCAACTCTTTCCCACTCAGGTAGTGTGTCATTTATGTTTTTCATATGGTTTATTTTCTTGAGTTGCAGAAAATATTAATTGTCTCTATAGATAAATAAAATTGAATATTTTCTCTGCTGTTTCTATAGTTTACATTAGCTATTTACATAGTGTAGGAAAGAGCTATTGGTTGCAGTGGACCTCTGGCTCCACTGAGAAAATATTGTCAGTGGTGATGCCTCCACGATATTTGTCAGTGGGCCCAGAGGGAGGGGTCATGCTAAAAATATGACTGCAAATAATAAAGCTCCACCTACCTACCTACTGGATGCTGATTCTTTCGATTTAGGACTCTACTACAGGTAGATATGCGTCTAGCACATGCTTATCGCTGGGTAGTACTGGAGTGCTGCTGGTACTTAGTGGCATTACTGCAACTACTTTGCATACTACATACCTAACCCTCCTCTTTTCGTTAGAATGGTTGCATTGCATCTTTCGGTTATTGCACAATTCGTCCTCAGACGAAAGATCAACTAACCCAACGATTGAGTTTGGATCGTAAATTACACAGCTAAGTCTGTCCTGCTCTTAAGGTTTAGCAGGTAGCCTTCTGTCCTCAAGAGGCCAGGATCTTGGAATTCACCCGGACATTGCTCCGCGAGAGATTGAAAGCGATAGTTGCAGTAATAGAAGCGACTAATGCACTGCTAACAGTTGACTAGTTGCAGTGAAACTTTTCAGTAGTAGTGCGGCTAGTAGTCACCCGCAGGGCTGTTACTAGTGATTACGGTAGGTTGGGTCCTAACAGTAGCTGTCTGCGCCTGTCAGTCAGTTTGCAATATAGCGAAAACAGTAGAGTGGGTAGCAATAGTAATGTACACGCTCTGTTCCTGCATATATCAAAAATGTAAAGGAGGCTATGAGGGAATGTAAACGAAGGAAAACGAAGAAGGAAAGAAAACATCTAAACAGACAAATCAAATAGAAGACCAAGAGGTGGCAAAGTGAAAGCTCAAATGTTTCATTTGTCCATCATTCGTAAAGTAACTTGAAGTTGTAGTTTTTTATTCCAAGCTTAACATTTCTTTGTTTCTTTGTTTCTTTGTTTCATTCATTAGTCGGTTTTGTAATCAATCATTAATTAGTTAGTTAGTTAGTTAGTTAGTTAGTTAGTTAGTTAGTTAGTTAGTTAGTTAGTTAGTTAGTACTTAGTTAGTTAGTTAGTTAGTTAGTTAGTTACTTAGTTAGTATGAGTGAGTGAATGAATGAATGAATGAATGAATGAATGAATGAGTGACTGTAAATGAGCGAAAAGAAGAAAGTCAACAAAGAGGCGCAAGCAGAGGCAAGCAGAGACGATTCCTTGGCCAGGTAGGTCACCGCCGGACGCGCGGCTGAGAGAGGCGCATCGGGGGCGCGCTACGAGAGGGGATTTGCGGACCACCTTGTTACACGCCACGCAGAGTACCGCGGGGAGGCACTGCCCTTAGAAGGGCGCTCTGCACGTCAACAGATGGAGGCTGCATGGATAGCTGGATGGCTGGATGGAGTGAATGAACGAATGAAGGAGTGAGTGAGTGAGTGAGCAGAGCAACCTGCTGTATCTTCATTCACCCCTGTGGCTTTTTATATTCCCGCTGGGCTGGCGAGGCGCTCTGCTCCTGATCTTGCTGCTGCTGCTGCTGCTGCTCCTTCTCCAACCTGATCTTATTGATCCTCTTCTCACTCGCGGTCTTCGTGTCCGTGAGTCTATTATAATAGTCAAGAGATAGAGAGACAGGCAGGCAGAAGAAGCAGTAGGCAGTACTAGCTAGTAGCTAATACTTACTCTATGAAGTCTGCTATATGTTTCTGCGTGTCCAAGTCCGAGAGCAAACGTCCGCAGAGGAGAGGAGCACGAACGAGAGGAGGGAGTAGTAGGATAATAGAGTTGAGGAGGAGAGGGGGAGGACGCGCAATGGCACAGACACGCAGACAGGAAAATAGATAGACTACGTTTATACATCGTATATGTGCTGAGAGAGAGATAACTGTGCGTAGTTACTTATGCACTCATAGATACGGGCCGTCCGCGAGAAAACCACTGAAAAGAAAAAGGAGAAGAATCAAAAGATGGTGAAAGCGAAGGGTACAGACAGAGGATATAGAGGGAGTGATGAGTTTGTACTACAGCTCCGAGTCCCAATGGGGAGAAAGAGGTGGATATGAAGGTTTGTGCACTGCAGAGAATCAGTCTTCACTAACTAAAATTACTTTTTATACGAAATCCACAGTACTAGACTAGATTCTTCAGGTCCCGTTCATTAGCAAAATGCTCTCTGCTCTCCGCCGTTCTGCCACTGGTAAGTGTAGATATAACGCTTGTCGTCTTACAAGTGCTCAATATATGGATACTCCGTTCTAAATTCAAAGGGAGACAAATCAATGTTCTCTCAAGAATGCAAGAATTTAACAGTAGTAGTATTATACTGCTTGGTATGGGGAATTGGGACTAACGTCTGTTTGCTTGTGTCGATTAATGCTATGCATCATAACACAAATTCGTTTCTTTGAATTGCGTAGGCACCCTCCGTGCCGCCCAGGTCCAGCGCGCCGTGGCCCCCACCACCATGCGCTCCCTCAGCGTGTACGACATCCCCACCGACCAGGACTACGTCGAGCCCCCTAAGGAGTACACTGACAAGGGTGCCCTCATCGTGGACAACATCGCCTTCACCCTCGAGTGGGTTCTCTCCAGCCCTCCCCCCCTCCACGCCTTCGAGGAGCCCCCCATCATGTGCGAGTGGCCCGAGGGTGAGGATGGCCACCACCACTAAGTATTAGTGTGACGGCGACGACGACACCTTGCTTGTCTTTTCTGTAAACGAGAAAAACAAAAAAAACCAACACAATCATCACATTCTTTTTACGCACCCATCCCCTACTTACTTCTTCCTTATGCCCCATTTCCATATGTTTGTACTTCCTTCAGTACTTCTCTTGGCGTTAGCATTTAAACCTTGATTTTAGTGTAGCTTGCATGTTGTACTTCGTGTATCTACCCTTGCTGTAAACTGAGAAAGTTAGGGCAAGCAAATTCCTGATCTTTCAAGACTCGAAGTTCCATAACTGTTGCATTCTAGGTATTCGATACTTTTAGTGTCCAGTATCACAGCTAGCTTGTACCGTTGATTGTTCTGCACATTCCTTATAGACTTGTCCTCATGCTCACATGAACGTGTCAGAGAAGAAGAATGCTACAGTAGTTTTGCAATGTTTACTTAAAAAAGAATACATGATTTCGTATTAAGACTTTTCCCAAAGGAACTGGTAATGTGGTCTCTAAATTTATGTAACGCGGAGTTTAATACATGCGGCAAATATGGTCTGCTTTGAATTAGACGCATGAGGCTTGATCTCAATTTAGGTAAGCTGGTGAGGTGCGCACTACAGGGTGAAACTGAGTCTGTGCCGATATATGGGAAATAAATAAAAGAGAAAAACATATACAAAGAGGTCTATATAGACACATATTATCGTTTGCTTAATTTCTTTTTAGGAATAAAGTTTAGCTGTATCATGCACAACAACATTTTGATAGCTTTTCCCTTTAGCCTTCAAAATTTGTCTTTTGTAAATTGTCGTCTTTGACAACTTGAACTTTTTAATAGATTCATGATAACAATATCAATTGCATGCACTTGGGAAGGATACATCTACTGCCAAATAAGCATCAGCGTGTTTTCATTCCCGAATAGTCTCAAGTGAGATGCCGCAACCTCAGCAAGATTGATGCCTTGAACTGCAAGGATGCTGTTTACGGACGCCTCCTCAAGCGCTTGGCGCATGATCTCGTAAGAGACTTTAGCATATCGAGTAATAGGTCCCACCGTGACTTCGAAAAGAAGCTGATTAGGCTCTTTAGGGTGCTTGAATCCGATCAAAAGTGCATCGACAAGGATGGGCTGCTCTGCAGGACGTACATGTGGAATGTGTACGCGTTGGTGGCACAGTTGGCCGCGATCCTCATTTGAGCGGATGATTGCTCGGTCTGCTTTGTCTTGTGCATGTTGAGCGCGATGCTCCTCTTTAGACATGGGGCGAGTAGTGACTTTACCTCCAGTAGCATGGTTCACATCATTCGCAGCTGATGGATTAAGGCTCAAGGCTTCCATAGAGCGGGATAAGGGTCTCCGGAATAGGTCCTGAGTATCTGCTTGTATACACCGCGAGTGTTGGGTTTGGCTAGACTTTGAGTCCTCATTAGACTTTGTCATACCAAGGAGGCTAGATGACGAAAAAGAGTTTGAATTTCCACTCAATGATGGTAGATTTCGACCCTGAGTGGACGGCCGAAGTTGCTTACGAGAATGCGGGGGAACAGAGAGACGGCACATGTTTTTACAGACCTTTCGGTGGTGCTTGTATTCTTCATTGAGCTGATTTCGAGGTCGAATGGATGGCTTAGCAGTGATAAGGCGCTGCAGAAATTGCGCATTCTCCATGTCAAGCTTGTTCTGGGCATGCCGTCTTGCCGTATTCAAATACTTCTTCCGATCCTTCATTGTCTTCACGTGGGTTCTTCGCGCGGGTAGGTTGGTTGCGGTAATCTCCGTTTCGGTTTCTTGGACTTTGACAAGGCGTTTAGCGAGCGCCTCATTCTCGCGTCTTATTCGGGCAAGCTGTAGTTCTAGTGCATGCGCTTTGTTGCTTGACCCGAGAGACAAAATTTCCTCTTGGCGCTTAAGCATAGACATATGCTGCTCTACAGTTTGTGCTACAGAGGAGCGCATAGTCCGAAGCGCTTTTTTATGCAGCGTGCGTTCGCGTTCTCGCCATTGTTTTGTTGTGAAGCTTGGTTTGACACCAAGTTCTAGATCGGGTAGGCGCCACTTCCTCTGCCCTTCATCGTCGAGTGCTGCTGTTCTTGCTCTAGCTTCTAATGCATCGAGCACTGCCGGGACCCCGGCCAATGCAGGGTCATCTCCCATCTCCCGTTGACTTTGATCTCGGCTACGACGAATTCGATTTCCTCTGTTGTGTCCTCCTATGATGGCAGTTTCCTTTGTGCTTCTCCGTAAGCTCCAGGGCTCTGCTCCTATCGCTCAGGCTCTCACCACCTGTGTTAGCCACTTTTGTGCTCTGTTTCTGATGCACTCCGCTTCTGCTGCCGTGCAAGGTCCAGGTGAAGGTAAGCCGTCGGATGAGAGAATGAAGCTTATAATATGCGGATCAATTAAGTTCTTGTTCGCAGCAATTGAGGTCGAGGAATGCTTCCAATGCCGCGCCGAAGAAGGACTTCCGTACTGGAGGCTCTAGCAGTATCCATATAGGCTAAAGCATAGAATTAGTTGAATGGCAGATATCATAGCAGTACTAGGTAGTACTACTAGTGATTTCATTAATAGGTTTAGTAGAATTGCATAAATCAAACATTTGAACATGATCAAGCTAATAAATGCCTATTGACTGAGCCGAGGGGGGGGGGATGTAAGATAGGAATATATCCTAACGAGTCCACGATGATGAAAGAGATATTCCACTCACTGTAAGTAAAAGTCTGGTTCATGCAGTGTGGTTATTGAGTCATAATTGTTGTGGTAAAGAAAAAGAAGAAAATATTAAAAAAAGTGAGGACATCAGCAGCATATGGAAGATGGAAGCATTGATTCCTTTCTTATCACTCCAAATGAAATGAGCAGCAGCTCTGCCCGTGCTAATCCTGCAACTGTTAAACCGAGTCCACTTTCTTCTCAGCACTTTGTCCTAATATGGGACGTTTTAAAAGACACAGCGGTACAACCTAGTCAGGCATATTGTTCTCCGCGCCGTCAAATCTGACCCCTCAATATTCTACTTGTATACCAGTCACTTCAAGACAAAGTCGTCGGTCGTATCCGCGACTCCGGCGGGATCGTGATCCAAGTGAGGCAAAGGACGCTCAGGCCTCTGATTGATTATCTGGCCACGGGCAAATTATTTTCGTTTAGTAATTGAATACCTACCTTGGGCTTCGAGACACTCTCTCTGTTAAATTGGGCAGAACTGCTAGCTTCTTCAATGAATGATCATCACTCACTGCAAAAACAAAAGCAAGCTTTTGTGTTATTCAACGAGAGAAGATTAACTTTCCAAGGTTGACAAGCCACTTTCTACAGACAGCTGAAAGTTGACATTGTACCACTCTTTTCGGCTGTCGCAAAATCTGCCAAGTCCCCTGCAGGGTCCGCGCCGTGTCATTGCGTTCTCATTTCAACTCGGGTTCTTTATTACCAAGCCACATTAAAAACCCCACTGTGAATTATTCTAATCATTGTATTTAGACAGAGTGCTTATTATAGGAATGCGTGCGCTACTCGTAGGTCACATTATATTTAGAACAAGAACAAGAACAGAGCACTTCGACTTCCTCTTCTTTTTGGTTTATGAAGAAGAGGCAATGAAGGAAAGGAGAAAGCCACCACTCTTTTTGCCTATGAAGAAGAAAAGAAAGTAGAGAAGGACAACAAGCACAAGGAGAAGCACAACAAGAGTCAAACAAAATTGGCTTGCTTAAAGCAAGTTATTCGTCGGAGCTGGCGCAATGGCGGACGAAGCTGTGGCACTGAGCGGCCCTGCCGCCGGGAGGGACCTTAACGTTGACGCAGGTGAAAACTCGGATTTAGATCTTGACTTTCTAAGCGACAGCGAAGAGGAGGAGGACCACGAAAAGGAGGACAAGCCCAACGATGCTCTGTCTGGGACTGCGTCAAGTGGGTTGGTCATTGAGGGTTCCGATGAAAGTACTAGATTTTCAACAATTGCTGGCGGAAACGATGCCGAAAACCTCGCAGTGGGCATCGAAGAAATGCGTGTAGCGCCTACGTCTACCGTCTTCACCAAGGAAAAGAGCTTAACCGTCCAGAGCCTTGTAAAAATTGAAAACCCAAACTACGAGAAGGAAACTCCAGAACAAGCTGCAATGCGTGAGGCCGCAGCAGCAGAAAAGAAGCTTGCTCAAGAAAGAGCCGAAGAGGAGCTTTTGGCAAGTGGTGGGACTGTAGAAGCTGCCGCAGATCTTGAGCGTCTAGAGGAGGTTAAACGCCTCCGGGCTCGCGAGACTCGGCGCCGGGAGCATGAAGCGAGGAAACAGGAAGAGCGAAGGGTTGCTGCAGCAGAGCGCGCAGCTGAGCTGGACGCCAAAATCAAAGCTAAGCTTGCTGGAGGAGGCAACAAAAATAAGAAAAAGAAGGGCAAGAAGCGATGATTCAGAAGGTCCGCATGGCCAGATAGGTTCCCTGAAACTCAAACAATGCCCCTCTGGACTCCAAAATGTCTCGCTTTCTATGCTACTTTGCATTTCTTGATGGTACTGCCTCTTGGTTTCTACCTATATTACTTCCCCTTGCTTGGTCTCGCTCTTGCCGATCTCAACTTATTATGTGTTTCTTGTTTTATCTGGAAAGGAAAAGGAGACTACACACCACCGAAAATGCTGCTTACTCTTTTGCCTTAACCTGGAGGCTGTTTGAGCAGCTATAATGATAGCCTTTGGTGCTCTCTAAGTGCTCTGTTATTTTTTTTGTTTGTAGCAATTCAACATCATTTTCGTAGCACCTAGAAAGAGAATAAATCTACTCAATCGAGATGTGAAGCTACACATAAAATTTATTCTGACTATCTCTTTTGCAGCGCCCCGTTTAGATGTGTGGCTTCTTCTGTTAATGTAGAGACCAAGTTTGCATAATTCTTAACATATCTGATATCTGGTCAATGGCACATAACGTTTTTAGAATTTTGGCACGATTTGAGAATCTTTGTCGTTAAGTCTAATTGGATTTGGTGGCACCGAGGCAGGCTTTAGTCTCCATCAGCTGCTTTACTTTTGTTTTACTCTTATGGATAATAAATAAACATGAGCTAACTTCGTTACCGTTTAACTGTTCGCTATTGTAATATTTTAAGGGAGTGTGACAGGCTTAATTTACTCAGGATATGGCATCTTGACGGAGCTTTAGGACAAAAAAAGAACGACGAAGCACTGCTTAAATATCAACTGGCAAAGTAAATCAAATCCGGTATTCCCATAAGGTTATGCAAATAATCCGCACGTCATGTTTAAATGAATAAATAAGGGCAGTGAAACTCGTCTTTCACCATGTTCCTACAATGAATATCCCGTAACGAATACCTCTGACATGAGCCGGCCTTGCTGTTAAATTAAGTTTACAACACGAGGAGAGGTATATATCTACTTTCCTAAAAAACATCGATCAAGACAGAAGAAAATTATTGTAAGATCCTCAGAAAATTGAATAAATTGTTTAGCCAACCACGTAGACGCGGATGAGGTTGTCGGAGGAACCAACAAAGAGGGTGCTGCCGTCAGCAGACCAGCAGAGGGAGGTGCAGAAGGGGGGCATGTACTTGGAGCCGTGGACCTCCTCGTCGTCCTCGTCGAGGCGGATGTCGGCGACGACAACCTTGGACTCGAGGTCCCAGATCTTGACACCGGACTGGGTGGCGGCGCAGAGCCAGTAGCGGTTGGGGGAGAAGACGAGGGAGTGGATGATCTCGTTGGCGTCGAGCTGGTAGAGGAGCTTGGCCTCGGTGAGGTCCCAGAGCATGGCCTTGCCGTCCTTGCCACCGGAGGCACAGAGGGAGCCGTCAGGGGAGACGGTCACGCTGTTGAGGTAACCGGTGTGGCCAATGAGGTTGGCCTTGAGGCGGCAGTTGGAGAGGTTCCACACCTTGACGATACCGTCCCAGCCGGCGGAAACGATGAGGGGGCTGGTGTGGAGGGGGGAGAAGCGCACGCAGGAGATCCACTCGGTGTGCTGGTCCTCAGTGATGGTGTACTTGCACTCACCAAGAGTGTTCCAGAGCTTGATGGTGCGGTCGCGGGAAGCGGACACGATCTGGCGGTTGTCGAGGGAGAAGGCGACGGAGAGAACATCCTTCTTGTGGCCAACAAAGCGGCGGGTGGTGGCGCCGGTGTTGATGTCCCAGAGACGGAGGGTGCCGTCCCAGGAGCCGGAGAGGCAGAACTGGCCGTCGCTGGAGATGACGACATCCTCAACGAAGTGGTGGTGGCCGGTCAGGGCACGGCGAGCGAAGCCCATCTGCTCGTTGTGGGTGAGGGCCCACACAATAACGCTCTTGTCACGACTGGCAGAGAGAACCATGTTGGGGTTCTCATGGGTGGTGGCGATGGCGGTCACCTACAATTCGTCGAGCAATTAAACAAAACAAGCACGCATGAATGAGCATTTGACCGTGTTAGTTTACCTGTTCTTTCAGCCTGATCTACATAATAATTGTGTCTGTTGCCTTCGGCGGTCTTTACATCTTGCACATCCCAGTAACTCAGGACACAAATTATGTCTAGAATTATTTATCCTGGTCTTCCAACCCAACTATGATGACGATGTGGTCAAGAGGAGACAATGCATCCTCCCGATGGCATTCCTCTCCTTACATCAGAATACGTTAATCCTCCTGAACGGAGGCCAAACGATCAGTGTATAGAAATAGCAGTAGTAGCAAGTGGCTCCCAGCCGCTCGTTGTCTACTCCATGACCATCATCAACATCATCGAAAAGTTGCCTGGGTACTATAGCGCTGGCGAAACCTCAGCTGCGTTGCCCTTGCGTTCAACTTATCACTTACCCAGCCCTCGTGTCCGACCAACTGGCCGCGAAGAGTCAAAGAGTCACCCATGTTGTCGCGTGTCTTGCTGCTGCTGATGCTGCTGCTCTGCTCGCCTCTTGTCTGTTTGGCTGCCAGCCTCTCCTTTCTCTCTCTTATTCTCTCCCTTTCAATGAGGATGTTATCTCTCTTCTCTTTGCATCTCCTTTAGTTTCTCCTATCTGCTTAGACTAGTTAATAAACCAATCGATTTGAATTAATATCTCTTTCACACTCTATTAGGTGTTTCGTATATATGCGCTTAGGCAGTCTACAAATTAAAGTAGGTCATCTTACGAGTGCTCCTTTTGCCGTGCTCTTCATAAAGTAAATCATAAGAGTGCTATGGAGGAGTAATCGAGAGAGACATTGAATTGAATAAGACCAACTAATACCCATGTTGGAAAGTAGACTTATTAGTTTAATTCACTTGCCTTCCCTTTTTATTACAGTGCACGAAACCATTCCTCTACAGTATAGTTCGTATAATCAGGAGGCGCTCTTGTCTCCACACATGCATTCCCTGTGTTACCATTCCATATTGGCCGCTTTCACTTCGCAATAGTTTATCCGAATCACCGAGGTTGCTCATATTATAAACATATAGATGCCCTAACCCTGGCTGTGTCGGGAAAATGAGTTAATCCGTGTGCGCTCGTAGCCACAGAACTGCGTCAAAAGGGGTAGGACCTCTTAGGGATGTGCCTAGAGTTCGCGAGAGCTGAGGTGTGGAACTTGTGGAACATGGTAAGAGGAGTGGTGGTGAATTAGGTAATGGGTTAGTGGGTTCTTAGTGAGGAATAGAGGAGTGGAAAGAGGATGATTCGAAGAAGGTAGGGGAATGGACTAGAAGGGCATAGTGGAAGAGAGGGCGTAGCGGGGTTAGTGGCACTCGTAGAGAGTACTAGGGCGCAGGGAAGAGAGAGGAAGAAGGAGCCAAAGAAACTAAAAGAAAGGGAAAGAAAGGAAAAGAAGTGGAGGAGAGAGAAGCGATCGATTCTAGCGAAAGAGAGGCCAGCAGTCGCCAAGAGGAAACTGCTTTGCGTGCGTGCGTGCGAGTCCCGCGCAGCAGAAGACAGACAGCCACCATGTGTAAGTGCGAGGCGCACAGGGCAAGGCGCGAGGCCCGGGGAACGCCGTTCGACTGAGAGCTCGGCGTACTGCTCGAGGACTCGGATCGACATGGCATGATCGTGTGGACATCAGGATCGGCAGCCACAGGAGCACTAGCCTGAATGAGTGCCACCAGGCTCGTGGAGGGCAGGGAGGGGATGGAGCAAGGAGTGACAACGACAAGCTGTGTAGCTCTTGGTGAGAGGCTTAGCAAACGTTCATTCGTTGCAGCGAGTTTAGCAACGCTGGATGAAGTATTGGTTACTCTCATTGTTACTTGCTTGCTTGCTTGCTTGCTTGCGTGGTCATCATTATTGTTAGAGAGACAACAACACTGTCAAATGTCTGATGAAGCCACCCTAATGCTCCGTCCTCGTCAGACAAGATGAAACGTGCCGAATAGCACTGTATATATGCTTTTTGCTGGTTCACTTGCCTGGTTTCTGCACTTCTGAATAACATGTCTGCTCATGGTCGAGACCGAACTGGATGGTGTCACAATTTATCGTTGATTGGATTGTAGCCGAAGAATCTACTTAGTCCATCGACAGAATAGAACCCTATCCATTAGTCTCTTTGGCATTCACCGAGATATTTCTAGAGTGGGGTTGGTGTTCGTATTTTTGTGTCGAATTTGCATGAATTTTGAAGAATCTGTTAGACTAACGTTAAACCCTGTATGCAATTGCTTGTTGCATTTCTGTATGTTAACAATCACAGCCCTCATGAAGATGGTTGATATTAAGAGCAAGTCTCCGGAGGAGCTTCTCAAGTCTCTCGAGGAGACCAAGGCTGAGCTCAGCAGCCTCCGTGTGGCCCAGGTCACCCAGAGCGCCCCCTCCAAGGTCGCCAAGATCAAGAACGTGCGCAAGCAGATTGCCCGCATCTTGACCGTCATCAACACTAACAACAAGGAGCTTGCTCGCGCCGAGGGTGCCAACAAGAAGAACAAGAACCTCGACATCCGCTCCAAGAAGACCCGTGCCATGCGCCGTGCCCTCACCAAGGACCAGCTCTACGTCCGCGCCACCAGCCAGCCCACCACCGAGAAGAGCGGTGCTGCCGCCAAAAAGTATGTTCGCCGTGTTACCGCCCGTGAGGCCAAGCGCGCGGCAAACTTCCCCAAGCGCGTGTACGCCGTCAAGGCAAACTAAGAATATTTTAGAAATGCTTTTGCGGGCTTTCTGACTTATCTGCTCTGCTTTTGATTTTCACCCTTTTGGATTGATACTTCATTCCCTTTGAGTCTTTGATTCTTGTCCTTTCCAACTTGGAACATTCTTCCGTGAGCTGCTGCATCTGTATAATTTGCATCGTCTTTGTCGCCTCCCAGCTCTTATCGCTTGTAATCGTTAATATGGAGATGGAAGAAGATTAATACTACAGTTCTTCATACTCTTGGCGATAGTCTGTTTGTTGTTGTTGCTCTTAGAAAGTTGGTTCATGAAGAAGATTAATACTATAGTTCTTCATACTCTTGGCGGGAGTCTGTTTGTTGTTGTTGCTCTTAGAAAGTTGGTTCATCCGATAGATACGGAGCGGTGCGAGCCGTTACACTACGTTTGCAGTAAAAGTTTACAACAACAGAACATGTTGATTTGGGCTTTATAGCTTTGCTGTCTGTGAAGGCGTAGAATAGAAATGGGTTCCTGTTTCTGAAAGGCAGATGATAGATACTTGCACCTAGTCGTACTATTTTTCGTTATGGTAAATGAGGTTGTTGAAAAGATTGCCAATGTTTTGTAAACATGGTTTCGAACTTTGTAGCGCCCGGTGCAGTACTGAGGTATATTAGTTCAATAGTTTCAGTGAATTGATTTCGCCAGCTCAAAGGTGTAAACGATCATCAGACGCATAGTTGTTTATTCAACACTATGAACAAAATGTAGATGCATAGAACTTCTACTATATGAATCTCTGAGGCACTTTATTCTGCAACAAGTGACTTTGTGTGTTAATCCAAAATACGGGTTCCCTACAAGAGCACAATACATCTGCGACATGCTGCGAATGTAAACTAATAGGAAAAAGCGGTGCGTCCTTCTATAAAAGAAGCCTACTACGAGTTGCAAGGAAAAAGATACTTGCTTTGATCTTATCATGTCGAATCAAAAGTTCATCTTCCTTGACACAAAATAAAAGTTGAATTGAAGAGTTTTCAGATTTTTTAAAATTTCTTTATTCTAAGTACATGATCAGTTAAGAATACGCTGGTAGCAACGAGCAAAGCCGGCCGGTACAAGTTCGATCCAGCAATACTGAAACACCATGCAGCTAATGAAACAGAGGCCGAAGAGTGCCTCGATGGTTTCCATGTCGACATCATCGTGCATCTCACCAAATTTAGGGAACATAATTGCACCAATGAGGCAAATCCAGGTGCCTTGCATCATAAGAAAGCCGGGGCAGCTGAGCTGAACAGCACGGGCAAGCCGCTTCTGGTTTGCAAGCTGGGCAGCGACAGACACAGCGTAAACAACCCACAACCAAAGTGCTGTCTCAGCCCAAAGGCTGTGGAAGAGGAAGTCTGCGCCAGGCTTTTTCATCTTGGCGTGGCCCTGCAGAAGATACCATTGGCTGAAAAAGCCCATAGTGAAACCGGCTTGGCTAAGAAGAGGTGCAGACTCAACATGGCGGACAGTAGATCCGGGGAAAAGACCACTTTCAAGACCATAAGCAACGCTCGCAGGAACGAATCCCAGGTACATGGTTAAGTGACCCTTCTCTTCAAAGAAGTTGCCTGTCTTGACCAGGACAGAGCCAATGCCCTCGTAAAGCATACCCATGATGATTGAAATGAGCGCATAGAGTGCAAACACGAGTTTGACACGGGCGGTTTTGCGCTCTGGGTCAGGTCGCAGCTGTACCTGTTCTTGAGCCTCTTTGTCCTCTTCAGAGGATCCCACAACTTCATAGTTGCAGTCTACGCGGCTGCCAGTTTTATCAGCATGCTGCTCGGCCTTATACACAAGGTTCAAAAGCACGCCAAGAATAATAAACTCGGCACCAGGAATAACATGGCCTCCCAAAGTACCCATCGTGACTTGACTTGGATTGGATTAAACGGTCTGCAGTTAACTAAAGTTCACTTCTAGGCCGGTGTTGCTGGTGGAATAGATAGCGTCTGATTTCAGTCTCTTGGACGTTACTCCCTTGCCCAGAATAAGAAGCAGCGCAAGTAGCGGTTCGTCCGCACCAGCGAACTCTACTCGGAGACTAAGAACGCGGCTCTTAGGGATTTAAACTTTTAAAAATTCTCAAGTGCAACTCCACTTCTTCGCCCTGCAAGTGCTTGTTTTGCGTCAACTGCACAGGTCACAAAGCTCCTAGTTGCACCTTTAGGCGTTGATAGGGTCGACGATGATGGTGTCTGTCCGCACCACTATCAGCTACGAGAGTTCGCTCAGCAAGCTAGATGCGCGGCCTCTGGGACGCTGCACGTGGTTACTAGATTTCTTAGAGGGAGAGACCTGCTAGAAAAGTACGAGAAGGCAACGACGAAGCCTCCAGGATTGATACCATCCTCACTATCTATCTACTAACACCAGCTGACTAGGGCTATCTAGCTGACCCAGTAGGACTCGCTCTGAGAAGAGAAGGCGTCAAAAGCTCATGTTGGCGACATCGACCTCAGTCAGAATCATTGTTTCATGGTTTCTGCTCTTCCTCGTCATCTCACTACTGATTGGGGGTAAGTGGGCAGTAGGCGCCTCCTTTGTTGAAAAGAAGGGGATCCTGACTAAAAGGTTTTGCATGCCCCTGCAAAGCTCGGCAAAGCAGGGTGCACACGAGAAATAGGGGGCAGTGTGAAAGGAGATTTTCAGTTATCTCGTGAAAGAAAGCGTACAAACAACAATGTAGGTATCTTCTATCTGTAGCTGGCCTATCTCTCTCTGCTTAGCTCCATATGGAGAACCTGGAGAGATGATGATGAGGCGCTTACTTTTATGATGGGCTCTGCAGGTAAGCAAGCAAGCTACCTCCCTCTAGAGCTCGCTCACTCGCATGCCAAACAGAACGGATGTGCTGTCTTGTTTCTGCTAACTAGGCAGGCTGCTGTTCTTCGAAAAGCTTGAACCACCAGCTAACTGCCTGCCTGCTTATTCGTATCGTGGCGTGCGTGTCGTGTCGTGTCGTGTCGTGTCATGTCATGTCATGTCAGGCAGCATTCGTGATCTATCTGAACACCATTACAAGTTGTAACTTGTGACTTTCTTGACCGGTAGGAGTAGCAGTCTAGGAGCCCACCTCAAGCGCACTAATAGTACCTCCTCTAATAAGCATGCCAGCTTTTAATTAAGAAAATAAAGATAAAAACATAAAAAAAATTGTTGTTTTACAAAACGAGAAAAAGAAAACAAGAAACAGCAAAGTTTTCAGCAAAAGTTGGCTTCGCGCGCGAATGAGCTTCAATGATGTTTCGAGACAGACATTTTTCATCTGATTTGATGTATGCTTTGTCTGTAAAATGACCAAATATGTACATTTTTGTCAGAATAAGTAGTTGGGTCTATTTAAATAAATACTGTTGTAGTCAAATTTGCAAGAGCGGCTGAGAAAGTTTGTTTGTTTGTTTGTTTGTTTGTTTGTTTGTTTGTTTGTTTGTTTGTTTGTTTGTTTGTTTGTTTGTTTGTTTGTTTGTTTGTTTGTTTGTTTGTTTGTTTGTTTGTTTCGGACTTGATCAACCACCAGACCCTGCAACCTCTGCAGGAAAAAAATGAGTCTGTCCTCTTTTTGGTTCCATGTTTACTTCTCCGGTAAGAGCACAGAGGTCAAATGCCAATTCGATATAGTTTGGCATTTTATTCGGGCTCAACGGTATCAGAAATTAAAATTTATATTAGTTGGCCGTCTTAACGTCAATTTACAAGGATGATAGTGTGCGTGACCAAGTTTTGCTGCTGTAGGCCGGACCTTCAAATTTAAAAAAATAAAAAATTATAAAATTATAAAAGAAAGTGGGTACACTCTTAGATTTTAAACTGCAAAACTTGCATTTCATAGAGGTAGCTAAGACCCCATCACGAGACTAACCCGCGACTCAATGAAATGATTTTTGTTTCATCATGTCCCCTTGGATAGGTAGCGTAAAAGGATGCCTCTGGCGGCATGGACATCACGGTCTGCTACATGTTTGCACTTGGGGTTAGGGCATCGGAAAACCTTGGATGCACCGAGTTTATGGTAGATGGTATTACACTCATTGCATGTTTTTGAAGTGTAGCTCTCTTGGCAAAGAACAAGCTTGCACCACGGGAACATCTCAGCCTTATGAATGAGAGTCTGGCGGAACCCAAAGTGGCGCCAACGACACATCATTCGAACAGACTTCTTGGAGACCCGTCACTCCATCTTCCTACTCATCTTGGAGGTTTCGAATTTAGGCAAGAGAATAACACGATAGTTTTCACAAAGCCAAAGCCCGAGCTTGCGGTGAATCTCATTGGTCTTGTTCTGGATCTTGAGTTGGGCGCGATAGAAAGCGCGCTTCAAGGGGATGTTGAAATTGTCTTTATCACTGGATGCAGTTTTCTTATTATCCTCTTGAGCTTTATCAATCCTGCTCTGGATCTTGTCAACGCGGCGACAGAGATAGAATATGGTTCTAAAATCTTTCCCTGTGTTTCATTCAATGGCGCGGCCATCAGCGTCATACATCGTCTGAAACGAGCGTACACCTGGATCCAGAGCAACGACACTGTGGTACGCCTTGGGGGTGCCTGGTCCACTGGACGCTTTTTTTCTTCTTGTAAGAAGCAGAAGTAGACATGCCCAAGGCGATTCATTTGCACACGCATTGCGTTCGAAATCTGGTCGGGGAACTTTTCTTTGCGTATTCGGAATTCTTTTAGAAAGTTGGAGGTCTTTGATTTCTTCAAATTCCAGGTACGTGCATTCACTTCGAAAATCTGTGATTCATCACGCTTGGTCCGAAACTTATAAAAAGATTGCTCATGAACTTTCTTTTGTACAGCGAGTTCTTCGTTTTTGGCTCGTCCCGAGTCAAGAGCCTTGAAGAAATCCAGAATCCGGGAATCACGGATAGCCTGTGGGACTTCGAGAACCCATTCAGGAGCATAATTCCTTTCTTTATATCGGACGGCCTTCTTTTCTCCATAGAGGGCACCATGTGTTTGGGGATTCCCATTTTCGTCTACCAAGACCTGCTTCGTTTTAATATCCTTTTTGAGACACGCTTTTTGATGTAACTTGATGGCTTTCTCCTCACCCTTCGCCACATCTCGATGAAACGCAACGCCAGTATTGTAGGCTCTTCTAGTGACACCAAACCATTTAAGCAATTGTGTGCGCTCATCTTTAGTAGGGTATACTCTAACCTTTCTGGCACGGACAAGGTCATATTCTTTCTTGGTGGTCTTGCGCGCCTTCGTGCGAGCTCGCTTCTTCCTCGCTGCGTCGTCGCCGTCTATTTTGCGCTGCTCGTTTTCTGTGATGCGATGCCACAAATACGGTGATGATTTCGAGGAGGTCTTTGGTGAAGGTGTCTGAGTCTTCGGCATGTGCATCTTGGCCGTGTACCACGAGTTTGACATTTTTCTTTCAAAAAGGTGTTCCAAGAGGTCGACTGCGATTTGCGCAAGTCGGTCGCGGTGCATGACCACAACTTGGCCGATTCCGCCGCGGTCACAGGCGTCCAGTAGGGAGCACAGGCCTTGACATTTGAAGCTGACCCCGCTGCCGATGTCTTTGCAGACGGCTGAAGCATCTGAGTAGGTGCGCTGGAGATCGTCAACCTGGCGTTCTAGGTCCTCCTTTTGCTTGGTCGAGGACACTCTGGCATAGATAACAGTACGTCCAGAGCTGCGTTGCTCGCGGCCGGTGGAACCGCAATCAAAGATGCGCTCGACATCGTCGCTGGCGTAGATACGCTTGCCTCCGGGGAAGCGCGCGCAGCGCACGCGTCCGCCATCGGCCCAGCCCCGAAGGGCGCTTGCTGAGACCCCAAACTTCTGGTGAAAGAACTTTGCTGGTTTGTATTGGAGGTTTGCTCCACTTGCAGCGTTTGGAGCTTGCCGGTTCCTCGGAAATAAGCATAATATATGATTAATATGAAACAAACACTACGAAATATAAGTTATCGAACTTTTCACGGTTTTTGTTATACTGTCTGTAGTTCTGCAATTGCGGAGTTCTCACCCACGCGAACTAGTTGCTAGAGTATCGATCTTCAGCTACTAGTGATAGCGTCATAAGGTATAGCTATACATGACATCTTTCTGAGCTTGCTTGCAAATGTGTAGTTGCTTCAAGAAAAAGTCCCGGCAAAGTCCGTCAGGGACGGAAAAGCTTGCGATAAGATGAAGCAAAGCTGCATCGCGTGAGGCCCAAACTTAAGGTGTGAACAGACCAGGAGGGCCAGCAAGGCTAGAGCCACTGCTTCTGTTTAACATTCTCTGATAAAACAAAGTAACGCGAAAAGATATTCTCTGCTAAGATGGTTAACCTCTTAGCATGGGCTGCACATCGTATTGGTGGCATTTTGTTGCTTGCGAGGCTAATATTGTTTGATTTGCTATGGCTCTTACCACCTCACCCAAGCCTTTTCATAACTATGCTAGTGCCACGCTTCATTGAGCTTTCGTATCCTGAACTGTACGGTACCATTGGGGCATTTTTCGATGGCGATACGTCTCCAATCGTGTGGCTCTTGGTGGTGCTTACAATCGTTCTAATGGGAGGATCTGGCTTACCTGATGTTCTGTTTCCCAAAGGCAAATTGCTGACCTCTTTGTGGAGTTATATCTTAACTTTTGTTATTTTCTTTGCCGTGCCAGTAGGATGGCTTGGTCGGGTATACCACACGTTCCAGTTGAGCAGAGAAATCGAGTATGAGTTGACCAGCGTCTTTCCAGGACTGAATGCAGAACAATCTCGTGATGGTGTGTTTGCTTTAAATACACCCTATTCTATTGAAGCGCATGTGACCAATGCTTTCGGGGGTTATCCCCCCTTGGTGCCTGATCTTACATTAACCTACAAGACAATTGAGCCCAAAGGTACTTGCGGGCCCGAAAAGGAGATCATGGACATCCCCTACGAGTCATATTATGCACAAAATCGTCGTGAGCTCGATAAAGGTAATTTGCAGCTTGATGTTTACAAGCCATCAAAGCAACACAGGAGTGGTAAGTCGCCAATTATTTTGCACTTGCATGGTGGGGCCTGGTACAAAGGAGATCGTTCTTTCATCCGGATGGGCTATCACGGTGGTGTGCCACGCTTCTGGCTCGATCAAGGCTTCACAATTGTTTCTGTATCCTACAGGTTGCTTTGTTCGAATTCTCATGTAATGGATGCAATCGAAGATACCGCGGATGCAATCTCGTTTGTCGAAAAGAATGCGGTAGCCTGGAATGCAGATGGATCTACTATTTTCCCGTTTGGAACTTCTGCTGGAGGGCATTTGGCATTGATCACTGCGCTTCAGCATAAGTTGAAGTCTGTCCGAGGTATAATATCTTTATACGGGGTAGCAGAGCTTCGAGAAGTAGAGCTCCAACAAAGAGCAGCCGACTTTTTCGAGGCGTCTGGCGCTCGTATGAAAGTATCGGCTTTCATAGAGGCTACTCGACATGTTTGTCAAAATCATGAATTCGATTCTGCAGACGCATGTTTTCACGCAATTTCACCACTTGCACATGTCAATATTGAAATGCCACCAATCCTTATTGTGCATGGAGAGTCAGATCCGCTGGTCCCCCCCCAGCAAGCAAGTTGGCTAAAAAATGCCTCAGTAGCAGTTGGTGTACCATCTGTCTTGATTAAGGTACCAGGGTCACATGATTGTGATGTCCATGTATCATCACCGTGCAGTCAGGCGACGATGTACGCTTCCGAGCGCTTTATCCATTCACTCATATAACGAAGTTTATTTTCTTTTGCAACAAGGCATGACTTTAGCACCTTTAACTTGAAGTCAATCTTTCAATCGCAACGAGGTTACCAAGGCGGTACCGTTTGTCCAGGGTCTCATGTTCCGGAAACACTTTCACACAAAATCAAATCAGAGTTTGTGCGTTCCATCATTCGTGAGCGAATTTGTTGGTAACGATACCCCTATATCCTAGACTTATGCAGAAGGGTGATGCTTGCACTTTGAGGTATTTTGGAGTATCTTTTAGAGAATGCCAAAACCTACGCTGTAGTTTAAAAGTTGCTGCACGTGGAAGTGTACAAGGATCGATACCAGCGTCAAATCTGGTTAATTTGTGTTTCGGCAGCTCCCTAAACAAGAAAACATTCACCATAAACATGCATTTTTGCCCCCAAGCTAGAATCTTTTCTTTGCCAGGCGCTATTCGATCTTACATAAGCTCCAAGGAATACAACACGCCAATATAGCTGATTGGGGTGCAACGCCAAATTCCCTTTTGACTCCGAAATATATCCTATAAGTATATGCAACTGAGTCATTCTCAACAGCAAGGAGGCTAGTGTTTGAGTTTGAAAATAACCTCATGGATTGACTGTCTGTAAAGGGTCAATCTGCTGCACGATGGAGAATATTTAGGAGGTATGCTAAAGAAAAAGTTTCATAACATGTTAAGAACCAATACTTTTTCTATATAGGGTCAACACGAACATCTCTGTTCCTACCAGGTTATAGAATCCACGTTCTATCCAACGTCTTCTCTGACTACACCTAAGATAGCAGAATTATATGTTGTGAAATTTCAAAATGGAAAATTTATTCCTCTTTCTTCTTTCCTCCAAGTTTAAGGCCACTCCGTTTTCTTAATGCATTCATGCAATAGGAGAGATAAGTAAAATGATGACTTTGATTGTATTCCATTATAGAGGGGCTTATTCATGCCCCACAGTTGCTGTTTTGAACTATTTGCTGATATTCACTGCATTATCGTTCTGCATCATCTTCCCTAACTGGCCAGAAATGGTTTATTGGAGTACCAAGTTCAAAGCAAAAACCGGCCAAGGTTTACCTACGGGTAGATGCGTCCTGAACTTTGTCCCAAACTCTACAGTGCATGGTAACCATACAACAATCCATGTAGAAAATCCCTCGCGAAATAAAAAATAGGTTTGCCATTCTATTTCGATGCAACTATGGTCTGTGAACTTGTATGAGGGGCGTAGGTTCATTGGCTCGTACTCTCGCTCTCCGCTTGAAAAACGTGCCTAGGTTGTATAATACTAGTCGCTTCTACCAGATTAACTAAAAGTTGTTTATGTCATTGCGAAAACACCTATGACGCAATGAGACTATCTCATCAACTTGCACTGAGGCTACCTGAAGTGACGCAATGCCTTCTTTTCAAGGGGCCGCTGTTTGAAGTTTGCCCTCATGCCTCTGCACAGAAAGGATCGTATCAGCCTCAGCTATGACGTGGCGACCAATAAATCAGTTAATCAGAAAACTACACTCGTAGAGATCCAAGTGATCCTGGATACCATACACTAAGAAATGTTCGATTCGGTTCAAACTTGCGATTGAAAAATAATACTACGGGAATGCGACGCTCGCTCTGGTAGTAAAAGCCAGCTTCCAAGCCAAAGGGCTTATGACTCTGTAGCGCTTTGGTAAAGATGATAGGTCTCACTTTGGAAATATAAATAATGTAATAAAGTAACTAACCAGCGGTTTGTTGTCACAATCGACTTAAAAACTATTTCATATAATACTTGCTCAGGCTTTCAATCTTGACTTGTCATAGTAGTCAGCTCTTGGTCTATAACACCATGTGCAAATAGCAGGGGAGCAGCGCGGGAGTAGCCTGCAATAACAAAGGGCAAAGCTAGAGCAGTTGAATTGATTTTTTCTTATGAACGTGCTCCGCGCTCAGATTTTACTAATATATATAATATTATTTTTTTAATCTAAGAAAGAAAGCATAATAGGCAATAAGAACATAGCTAGTAGCCATAACATCTGGCACTTCCAAAGTTGGCATGCAAGTAGCTTGCCAAAGAGTGAGCAAATCCAAAACATTAATCGTGGGTTCTGAAAGTAAGTCCAAGAGCCTGCGCACTCAGGAGACCATATCGAGGCTTGGCGTGGCCTGACAACTTTGCTTGTAAGGGAAGAACTGTATCGAGGGCGACCAACGATGGAGGCAACGGCAGCAACAGACCTGTCTAAGTCGGTTGGAGCAAGTGAAAGCTCTATTGAGACTAGTACAGTCAGTAGCTCTCACGATGTAGCGAAGATTGAAGGGGCTAACACAGGCGCACATCCGCCTACAGCGCCGGCTTTTGCTCCGAACCCAACATCAAAACCTAACAGTCACATCTCGAATAACGTGATCAATCACGAAATACTCACTGCCGAAGTCCAGTCGTCGGTGAAAGCCCTCAAAGAGGCATGCGCTAAGCACGATCTGAAACTTCGAAATGATTTTGAGGCTGTGCGTCTAGTGGTCGCGTGCGAAGGCAACCAGGATAAGATGCTTAAGCGGATTAAACATATGCGGGAATTTGAGGTTGAAAACAAATTCGACGAGATTTCGCCAGAAGAGGCGTGGGATTACTACCACAAGAACCTCCCCAAGGCAGCCCTAACTTTCATCGGACATGACCGTCAAGAACGCCCTGTCCTGTATATCAATGTAGCTGGGTTTTACCCCAGTAAGATCTATAAGGACCCGAAGCTCTTGCGCTGCCTTTTTCGTTTGTGTGTTTTCGAGCTCCAAGCTTCTGCGACAAATCTCGATGAAGCTAATAAGGGTTTCATCATGCTTATGAATTGTAAAGGTATGGCCATGAAAAACTTCTCCCTGAAGCTTGAGCATGAGCTCTCATGGTTATATCAAAATGGCTATCCGATCCGCCTCTGTCAGATTATCTTCTTTAACGCAAATGCCATCACTCGTGTGGTGATCAAAGCGTGTAAGGTTTTTCTTACACGCAAAATGCAGGAAAGAATCGTTATTGTGAATGGCAATAAGGAGATTCAGGAGCTTGTCTCAACCGAAAACCTACCCAAAGACGATGACCTTGGATCTCTGTCAACTGCGCAATCTAGGGAGATTGCACTCAAGCGTGTAGGAGAATTGTATGCATTCGAATCCCAGTTTTCTCTCGGACTATAGATAGGATTAAAACCTCAATAGAAAATTAATTCTGATTACGCATGGCCATTTAGAATGGTTTGGATTCATCTTGGGGCTCCTGTGTCTTGAATTCCAATACAACAAATTGAGTTTTAATATAAGGAGTTGTTCACATGTGCATGCTTCCTCATCCAACCACTAGCCCTTGTAAGTAAAGCAGCCAATATTCTTGTGCAGCTGAATTTTACCCTGTTGATTGAATGTGTAGTTTATTATGATGTGTGGCATAGGTCGTGTAGTGCATCAGAGAAAAGGAAATCTCATACATGCACGTTCCCCCGGTTCCCTTCTTCTACCAGAAGATGAGGGCTGTTCTTTTACGAAGTGGACAAAGAACCAGCGAACGTGCTGTTCTTGCCAAATTTGGCACCAATCATTCCCAAAGTGGGTTTTGTCCATCTCAGAAGCAGCGAGTTCCCTACCTACGAACGAAGCGATGCCTCCTACTATGGTAACATGGCAGTACCTACCAGGAGTGGTAGTGGATTCTTTCATTCTTTTCTAAACACATGCAAATCATGTGTATGCCGCGCATGATTCACCTGCGCATGGCTCTACTGCGCATGGCTCTACTGCGCATGGCTCTACTGCGCATGGCTCTACTGCGCATGGCTCTACTGCGCATGGCTCTACTGAGCGTGGTTCTACCGCGGATGGTCCTGGGCAGGTGGTTCCTAGTAGTACTCCACACCATGGAAGTTTCCTGTGGTCATGTTGGCGTGAAGCTCATGACCCAGAATTCAGTATTTCTCAAAGCCTTTGGAACTGCCATATTTATCATTTAAAAGCTCTTACATTGGTCAATAGTGAAGCCAGGCTGATGTTTTAAGTAAAACGCAGGCACTTTCTTGAACAAGGCATCAGCTGACCTATGTGCTGAACAAGGAAAGCTCCGTTCACTGATAACATGCACAAAAGGAACATAGTTCAGTCTCTTCTTTTGTTTGTCTGATACCGACCTGGTGTTACAACACACTGAAGTAACTTGAACTTTGGGACGTGCCCCAGCACGTTCTCCGTTCCTCGTTCTTCGAGCCATGATAGGCATATAGTTGGTGACGGCTCAAACTTAAGTCGGTACTAACCTACTTGCTTAGTAGCTGGCTGGCTACCTACCTTCTACTATCAAACCTCTGACTTGGGCAGAATCTCAAGTTCAAACAATTACTGTAGCTCAAAGGCATTCTCAGTGGAAACAAGGCGAGACAAACGGCTGGGGCAAATCCATATTGGCAAGCTGCGGATAATCTAATCGAAGCCGTGTTGAATCAAAGATGCACTCGTCAAGCTCAAGCCAAGACAGTAAAGCTACGACAGATATCAAGGACTTAGACATTACGACTGAAAGTAATGGCGATGGAAAGGCTAGCGGGCATTTGACCACTCAGGCAAATATTCCTGAAAACATAGTCAAGTCTGCCTTGGAGCTGAAGGAGATCTGCAAAAAAGAGAATCTTGCTCTTCGCAACGATTTCGAAGCTTTACGCCTGGCCACTGCTTGTCGTGGCGACTTTGGCAAGATGAAGAAACGCATTATAAATTTGCGAGAATTCGAAGCGCACCACAAGCTGGAAGAGCTTTCTCCTGAGGAGACATGGGACTACTACCACAACGAGTTACCAGGAGGATTCATGTCTTTCATTGGAAAAGACCGTTCAGGTAGAGCAGTTATGTACGCTGACACCGCAAACTTCTACCCTTCAAAAATATTCAAGGATGAAAAGCTGAAGCGTGTTATGTTTCGTCAGTTCTCACTGCTTATGCAGGCCTCAGCAACACACCCTGGAGAGGTAGACCAAGGGTTCATCATTGTTATGAATTGCAAAGGCATGGCCATGAAAAATGTTTCAATTACGCTTCAGCAAGAAGTTGCCTGGCTTCTACAAAGCGGCTATCCCATCCGTTTGTGTCAGGTAGTATTCTTTAACGCCAATAGTATCACCCGGTGGACACTCAAGGCTTGCAAGGTTTTCTTGACAAGGAAGATGCAAGATCGCATTGCAATCATTAACGGAACTGAAGCAATCCAAGAACTTATTTCGGCAGAAAGTCTCCCTGAAAGTCAGCAACTCGGGACACAGCCGACTGCTCAAGTACGCACGACCCACCTGGAGCGCGTTAAAGCTTTTTACGATTTTGAACCCACATTTACCTTGCACATTTACCTTGCCCAAGTCATCTGCGGCCTAGTACTCAATTTACTACAATTATTATGAGTCTTTCTTTAATTATAAATAAATAAATAAATAAATTTTAAAAGATATTTAAGTGACGAATGCCTTAAGAAGTCACGTAAGCTAAAGCGCGGATGATTGTGGGAGCAAAACTCATCTGAGGTGCTAGTTTGATCTGATCTAAACTGTCTAACCAGAAGCTGACCTAACATGCTTGTTCAGCTGAAGTCCTTGCGTCGCGCCTCGTTTGTTAGCACCAAACGGCCCTGGTTTCGCGCTGCCTCAACCTTGAGCAGGGCGAAAGTGAATGGCCCAGACCTTGCAGCTCGGGTTGAGAACGTGGAGATCGGTCAAAAGGCCGCAGCAGAACGGACGTTCTCTCAAAGTGATGTGCTAGCTTTTGCTAATGTAACTGGAGACCACAATCCAATCCATGTAGATCCGAACCATGGTCAGGCTGGACCATTCTTCGGCAAAACTGTGGTCCATGGTATGCTTTCTGCAGGCCTTATACCAGCGCTCTTTGCAGAACGACTGCCTGGTTCAATCTACGCCTCACAAACACTTAGTTTCCAGGATGCCGTCTTTCCCGGGGATACAGTTCGTGTTGAAATTGAAGTCGAGAAGAAGAAAACCCTTCGCGGAACATGTTTAGTGCAATGTAGAACTCAAGTTTCTCACTTGGACGGTCGGATTGCCGTCACGGGCTCAGCCAGGGTTATGCTAAAAGTATGAGCTATGCAGAACTAAACCTCGGAAATATCCTATGCGGACTGCTGAGGGAAAAGATTTCCGCAATTGAGGAATAAAACCCTCTATCTTAATTCAAAATTTCTTTCCCAAAGCGATACCAAATAACAAAATTCGCATCTAGAAGAAGGGCTATGTTTTGCGATACAGTAAGCAACCCCAACATCTAGAAAGCCTGTCTGAAATCTCCTTTCCCTTGTTGTATGCATTTGGCAACAACGACACACATATATCTAGTTGTTCTTCAAACATGGAGAGAGAACACGGCCACAATGAGATGTCTTGGTGGGGAAAAGGTTATTGGGGCCATGGAAATGATCTGCATCTTCAAGGCACTAGGCACTATCTCCGGATAAACAACTTCTTCCGAAGAATTCTAAATAATTGAGAAGTTGGTTTGTATGTACGATATTCAAGCATGTATGTGTATTATTGATGTGAGAAGGTACCTATCTTTCTAACTTAGAAAGACAGAAACTAAGAATCCTATTGTGAAAATTACTGAATGTTTTTTACTACTCATGAATTTAATGCGATTTAAAAAAGTAACAAAGTTTGCTTCTACCCTTCGAGCTCTGATTCCAAGTTTCATGTTTGTTATGCTATGTTTTCGGGAACAAATCGAAAGTAGAAAAGTATCCTAAATAACGTATGTACATAATCCGTACACAAAGCTGAAGATGGGGACTAGAGAAAGCTTCAGAGGCGTTGCAGAATTGATCACACTAGTAGGTCCTGGCGTTGGAACACTGGTCGGAGAGATTGTTGGTGCGGAAGTCGGCGTTGCCGTTTGTGGTGCTATCGTTGGTTCCGGGGTGGGAACTTGTGTAGGTGCATTTGTAGGTGCTGTAGTGCATGCCTCGCCCGAGCTACATGCTTGCAATTCGCAGGAGCCAGATTGATCACTGAAAGTGCACTGGCTTTCCCCAATTCCATTACTAATGCTGAACTCGTTGCACAAATCTAGAAAAGCATCAGAAACACACCCAGTAAGAAGATTTGTGTCAAAATAAATGTTTAGAATGTCAGGTAAGTATGCAAGGGAGTCTGGCACCGTACCTGTCAGGTTATTTTCAGATAGATCAAGCATTGTTAATGAGGTCATGTTCCCCAGCGAACTGGGAATACTGCCAGAAAGATAATTCCGGCTTAGGTCGAGGCTAAGAAGGTCAACGAGAATGCCTAGAGAAGATGGTATATTGCCTGTCAGGTGATTTTCTGACAGGTCGAGCTCCGAGAGTGCAGCAAAGCTTGACCAAGAGCTTGGTATGGAGCCATTAAAGTCATTCGAACCAAGCAGAAGGCTCGTCAGCCCCGTGAGTGAGTCAATGGCGCTAGGCAGTTCTCCCGAGAGATTGTTATTAGCGAGATTTAATAATTCAAGATGGGGAAGCCCTTCGAAGAACCCATTAGGGAAGCTCCCTGACAGACTTTGGTCCTCACAGTCGATTTGGGTCACATTAGAGCCAAAATTCGGCCAATCTGCACAAGTTGCGGCAACCCCTAGCGCGCTTTGTGAAGATCCTGATAAGTGAACAAACCCAATTGTAAGCCCAGCAAGAAAGCTTGAATGTAGATTAGTCCTCATTTCAATCACTCGCCAATCAACCAACTTGCACGGACTCTGCTTTTGAGTGTTACGCTTCGGCTCAAGCGTATTTGGCTCTTGAGCATGCAGGAGTAAGTTCCCCTGTGTTCTCTTCACCTGCTGGCGACCCTGTATTATATTGATATGCTCTGTTAAGGTTTTAAAAAAATGTTCGTTTCAATATTCAAAGGCCGCCCCGCTCGCTTTGTTATAGTCTCTTCCTTTCCTTGAACAGGAAGGCATGTAGTACAAATGTCTCTACTTCTCGCGACTAGCCCATCCTGAAAACATGATATTTATAATTGTGTCAAACTTTGTTTCTAGTTGATTGAGGAGAGTGGGGGTACAGGCCGCCCATGTGCTGTAGGAGCTATTCCAAAGTCTCATTACAGGCCACTACAATCCCATCTCATTTTTCAAAAGCATGACAATATCCTCTTACCTACAAGTGTTGCTAGTTGCAACGGAAACATAACTACAAGGCGGTTACGTAAACCGAATCCTGACCATTTTAAGGTGTTCTATTTTCGTTCTATGATTGTTTGCCCCAGTTCTTCCACGCTTTATGCGTGATGATAATATTATCAGTATTAAATGCAATTTTCGAAAGCATAAAGCATACAACTGTAGGCATCCCTGCTCGTCATGATTAGCTGCAATCAATTCGTGGGTCGTGAACTTAAAAAAGTTCAAGAGAAGAAAGCCATTGCGTTTATTTATGCAGGGAGCATGCGACGAGAAATTTCAATGTACGCAAGTATTGCGAAAGTTAGGTATTGAGGTAAAGCGGAGACTCGCAAATTTCGTAGCATCCTTGACAGAACAGTGCGCAGAACCGAACCAAATCAGCGGCTTGCTAGGTGTCTACTAAATGGGGCCCATATAATTCATATTAATTAGTAGCTTTGGCCTTTTTCAGAGGGGGATGGAAGAAGGTGCTACAAAGTGGATGGAGCCTACGTGAAGGTGCTACAATCGCATGAGAATATGCTACATTCGCGGTTTGTGCGCGCAGCATCGAAAACTGCTACGAGAATTTCTGCTCGCAGCGGCAGCGAGCGTCCCGTCCTAAGAAAACAAGTTGCAAACAATTTATGGTTAGCTGTTCGCATCACGATCTACATAATATGAGAACTTACGAACAGCGAGACTCCTAGTAAGAAGAAAACATAATAGGGAACGAAGGATGGCGCTTCAATGAACCTCCAAGGGCAACCCTTGACTGCATGTCTTTGCAGGCATGTGAACCACCAACAAAAACAGTCTCAGTTTCGACAAGTGTCCACAGTCATCAGTCTAACTGATGGAATTTTCGTAGGCACCGTGCTCAGAACAGTGGCAGAGCGTTCTATATGCTGGCGATTCACGGCGCTGACTATCACAAGTTTAGTTTCATATTCATATTTTCATTTTTTAAATTTCACTTCATTGTATTTCATTAAAAAAATATTATTATTATTTAAAAAAAAAAAAAAAAAAAAACACTAACAAAAAAAACATACACGTCGCCTCAGGGTCAGGCTGGTTGATGATTTCGAAGAGGTAATCGCACCATAGGCGATCTGCGTGTATATTCGGTTTTCGCTGTGCAATCAAGGAGTTAGTACTGCTTCCGGACAAATGATTGCAGCTGGTTTTCTATGAAATTTCGGGTTCGACACCTTTAAAGAAGGAAAAAAAAAGAAAAGAATTTTATTCTTTTACTACACATAAGCCCAGTGATAGGTATTTGCCGCTGTAGACAGTGTGTCAAATTAGTTATTATCATATGAGATATATTTTAAAGTAAAATTTTAAATTCTTTATTTCTAGTATGATATTGTATCAGCCCAGTAGAAAAGCCAGAAGCTAGACTGCATGTATCTATACTATATTTTTTTTTTTTTTTTTAAATAGTTGATTTTCATTTCAAATAATTATCATGCAGTAGTTTTAACTTTTACTTATGATATATGCATATTATATTATCAGAAAGTAAAACCTTACCTACCTACACGCATCTTAGGGAGGGGAGCATGACTCCCAGAATCCTGATGAACGACGATGCTACCTATATGTGAATATAGAGAGTAAATGCCACCTTTTTATGCATAGTCGAACAATAGAATAGTAAAGGAAAAGATACAAAGTGCTACTTTCTGTAATGGCATTAAAAAGAAGGTTTTGAATGAAATGTAAACGATCTCAAACTCAGAGCAGGGGACTTGAAGTATGCCTACATATTATTAATACTGCATGCCCCGAAGGAGAGGGTGCTGTTTCTTTTTTATATTCTTGCTTTCTTTCGTCTTTCTAGAAATACACTACTATGGATCACGCAGAAGAAACCGAGTGCAACAAATTTAGTATCAAATCATACAAACAGTTAACTGTATCATCAAAATAATTTCGAGATTTTTACGCCAATTAGGTAAAAAGCAGACTATTCCCTCGTGAAAGATGTCCATCTTAAATCCGCCTTTCTTAAAAGTACCTACTGGTGCATGCTCCTTGAGTTGGTGATTTGGCTAGGTGGTTTACTTAGACATTCGACCTGTTCATCTTGTACCCATTTTCGAAGCGTGTCAATATACTGTTTATGGGACGTGGGAGTTCAGCAAGACCTAATTTACCTTGTCAATGTTCTCAAAGGGCAAGGCCAAGTAAGGTGTAAACTAGTAGCACCTAAATCCTAAGTGGACGGTTCACATACCGATCAATATATTATGAAAGGTATCAGGGCTACTTCTGTTTTGGTATTATTCTTAATGGCTACGACGGGAGTCTATCGACTAGTAGCGATTTAAATTTGGACAGTTCATTCTCTTACCGGCTTAGTTGGGTCTGTAGACGAGGAGGCTCAACGCAGCGGAGTGTTGAAGATAGGGCATTCTTGCAATTGCGCCAACCAAGTAATAGCTATTTTACGATAGCTAGGTATCGCAACAATTATATACTTATAACTATATTATCTATGAAACATACATACTCTGGGGATTGAAAAGGCTAATTCGATGATTGCTTGTTGTGGTGCAGGTGCTTCATTTCCATTTCAATAGAACATGCATTATTTGTTCTGCAAATGTAAAGAGACGCAGACCCCTTTAAATTTTTTTTTAAAAAATCTTTGTTTAACCGAAAACTTCCAGGGTGAAGGACTAAAAAATAAAAATGAAAGAAATGCTCAAGTTAACTCTAGGTCTACAGAGAGAAAAGTTTCATTTGTAAAAGAGTGATAAAAACAAAATAATCTTTTTAGTGTGCGCTTAAAAGTTCTCGAAGGAAGGATGGCTCCTACACTGGCGTAGGTGGGTTCTAAGGCTGGCTGTAAATAAAACCTAAGGGATGAAGGCGCGAGAGAGGGCGAACTTGCAGAGCGTTGTGTTGCCTCGTTTCAAGAGCACTCAACCCAAACAAAGCGTCGCGACTTCTCAAGATCTTCGGTCAGCAAACCCCCAAAGCGAGCTCGCAAGCAAGCCATCATCAGTGCAAACTAGTCGTCAGTTGCCCATCTAGGTTACAGATTGCATTAAAAGCAAAGCAAATTGTTGAAGGCAACGCAAAGCAAAGGTAGACCAAACCAAAGCAAAGCAAAGCAAAGCAAAGCAAAGGTAGCTCTCTCTAATAACCTTATTAGAGCAGCTGGCGCTCTTTTGGCTCAGGCATCCTCTTTGAATCAGATTCAGCCGCTAATTGCGGATAAGCGGAAGCAAGGCAAGGTAGAGACAACAGGTTTGAGTTGAGGGGCTTCTGATTCTTCGATTCCCTCATTGCGCAGGTTTATACTAAGTATTGAACGAGTGTTGTTGAGTGAGACTCGAGTGATTCATTCATTCACTTGTCTCCTTTCTCACTCGCTCTTTCAATCACATCATTAGTGCTCTAAAGAGAGCATTGGCAGATACTACTACCTCCTAGTTGGGGCTACATCACATTCACTCACTCGCTCCTTCTCATTTTTTCTCTTTGTTTGTTTGGTTGTTTGACAGATTGAGTGTTTTTGACTGATTGACTGAATTGTTCATTTGATCAAATTGAACTTAAATAGAGCAATTGCATTGATTGATTGATTGATTAATTGATTTGATTCTTCACCGTCAATTTAAAAAAAATCATTTGATCCATCGATCATCGTCAGTCAATCAATCAATCGATCAATCAATCAATCAGTCACTCATCGATCGATCGGTCACTCGATCCGATCGACAGTAGCAACAGCTCCCGCGAGTGAGCAACCGACCGATCGTTCGCGATCAACATAGCATTCGACCAGCCGAGCAACAGCCGCAGAGCAGCAGTTGCATAGCAGGATGGAGCGCGTGGAGGCGCTGAGCGCAGCTGCCGCTGCCAAGGGCGAGGATGTGCGCCAGCTCAAGAGCGAGGGCAAGCCCATCGAAGAGGCCCTCGCCGCTCTCAAGGATGCCAAGAGCGCTCTGGAGGCCGCCGTGAAGGAGGTCCTCCCCGCGCAGGAGGCTGCTCTTGAGCAGCTTAAGGCCAGCGGCGCCTCGGAGAGCGAGGTGCAGGCTGCTGAGGCCATTGTGAAGGACCTCCAGAGCAAGCTCCCCGAGGACAAGAAGGCCAAGAAGAAGCGCGAGAAGGAGGAGAAGAAGAAGAACTCCGGCGCTAGCGACGCCAAGGATGCTCCCAAGGCCGCCAACGACGGCGAGGCAGGCATGTCCAAGAAGGAGCTCAACAAGCTTCGCAAGAAGGAGGCCCGCAAGGCCGCCAAGTCCGAGGACGCCCCCACCCCTGCCCCTGCCGCCGCTGCTGCTCCTGCTGCTCCTGCCGCCGCTGCTGCTTCATCTTCGGCACCAGCTGCCATCGGCGCGGACTTTCCTCTGCTGGCACTGCTTGTGTCTGGCATGACCAAGGAAAAGGCAATCCGCGGCAACGTAGCCGAAATCTCCGTGGGAAAGGGTGCCGGCGCAGGCAAGGCTCGTGGCGACGAGTCTGTGGCTCGCTTCCTTGCACGCTCTCACCCTGAGAGTGGCCTGTACAACGGATCTGCTGCCGCCCTTGCGGAGGTTGACTCGTGGATCGAGGCCTCTCGCACCCGTGCAATGGACTCTGAGGAGGGCCTCAACGCTCTTGACGAGGCCCTTGGCGCACGCGGCTTCCTCGCGGCTAACTCTGCTGCCCTCTCACTTGCAGATCTCGCTGTCTGGGCAGCGCTCATTCGCAGCGTCCGCGGAGACCTGGCTGCTCTCCAGAAGCTCGTTGCTAAGCGTGCCAATCTGGCCAGATGGGTCGCCGCTATTGGCGGGCTTGGTGAGGCTATGATGGCCGCCAACACCTTCAAGAAGTTTCTCGTCGCCGCCGAAGAGGATGCCAAGAACGGTGCCAAGAACGCCAACACTGACAAGAAAAACGCTGGCAAGAACGCCAACGCTGACAAGAAGAGCGCTGGCAAGAAGAAGGAGTTGAAGCTCCCCCCGCTCAAAAACGCTGAGGAGGGCAAGGTGGTGACTCGGTTC
This sequence comes from Schizochytrium sp. TIO01, assembly GCA_004764695.1. Taxonomy (NCBI): domain Eukaryota; class Bigyra; order Thraustochytrida; family Thraustochytriidae; genus Schizochytrium; species Schizochytrium sp. TIO01. Next base: position 737,220 of record SMSO01000007.1, read on the forward strand.
CCGCCTGAGCCGAGTGGACACCTTCACGTGGGACACTTCAAGGCGATGTTTATGAACAAGATGTACGCAGACATGTACAAGGGCAAGATGCTGCTGCGTTTCGACGATACCAACCCGAACAACGAGAAGGTTGAGTTTGAGGAGGGTATCTTGGAGGACATCAAGTCTTTGGGAATTACCCCCGCATCTGTGTCTTGGACCTCCGACCACTTTGAGCTTATTCTCAAGTACGCTGTGCAACTCATCAAGCAGGGCGATGCCTTTATGGACGACACCCCCCAGGAGACCATGTCCGAGGAGCGCCGTGCCGGTACTGAGTCCAAGCACCGCAATGACCCCAAGGATCTCAACCTTGTTCGCTTCATGGGTCTCGTTTACGGTGACGCCGCGCCGAGCAAGGCCGTAACCTACGGCGCCGGAGAGGTCTTCGAGGACGCCGCTCTTGTGGCTCAATTTGAGAAGGACCTGCCGACGCTCAAGAACTGGTGCCTGCGCGCCAAGATTGATATGGCCAGCAAGAACAAGGCCCTCTGTGATCCGGTCATCTTCCGTGGCAACGAGACCCCCCACGCTCGCGTAAAGAGCACTTACAAGGCGTTTCCCACCTACGATCTGGCCTGCCCCATTGTGGATAGCGTTGAGGGTGTCACCCACGCCCTGCGTGATATCCAGTACCGCGACCGTGTGCCGTTGTACCAGTGGTTCTTCCCCAAGCTTGGTCTGCGTCCTGTGGAGATCCAGGACTTCTCGCGCATGAACTTCGTGTACACGCTCATGAGTAAGCGTAAGCTCAAGTGGTTCGTGGAGCAGGGCATCGTCAACTCCTGGAACGACCCCCGCTTCCCGACCGTCAAGGGTGTGTTGCGCAGAGGTATGACCGTGAGCGCCCTCCAAGACTTTAACGTGGAGCAGGGTACCAGCAAGAACGTTACCACCATGGAATACGACAAGTTCTGGGCTCTTAACAAGAAGCACGTGGACCCTTACGCCCCGCGTTTCATGGCCGTCAGCGGAGAGACTAACGCCATCCTGCGCATCAACAACGCGGACGGTACACCCTTCGCAGAACAGTGGGCCACCGCCGCCAACCACCCTAAGAACGCAGAACTCGGCACACGAGCTGTCCTCAGGGGCCCTGAGCTTCTCGTGGAGCTTGAGGATCTTCAGGCCAACGAGAACTTGCCCAAACTTGAGGTTGGCGAGAACATTATCCTCTTTACCTGGGGAGTGATGAAGGTCACCAAGGTTGAGACAGACGCTGACGGCGTTGTTCGCAGCGCTGAGTGCACCTTTGACCCGCAGGGAGACGTCAAGCTGCCCAAGCGGAAGCTTCACTGGGTTGCCAAGAGCGAGCACAACGTAAACATCACCATGCACGAGTTTGACCACCTCATCACTAAGCCCAAGATTGAGGAGGGAGATGACTTTAAGGACTTCATCAACGCCAACTCCCACGCAACCACTACTCTTGTGGCTGAGCCTGCTATTCGCAACATTAAGAAGGACACCTTCCTTGAGCTCATGCGCCGCGGTCTCTTCCGCGTTGACCAGGCTCAAGGTCCTGAGACGCCCATGAACATCTTTGCCATCCCCGACGGCAGGCAGAAGGCCATGAGCACGCTCGGCTCCAAGCTCGCTCACCGTTAAAATAAGAACTTTGAAAAAAGTTCTTGATGTTGTCTGCCCGCCTGACTGCCTGTTTGCCTGCCTGCTGTCTGAATCCCTCCTTACTTGGTAAATATCCCAGACTATCGCTAATAATACAACTTTTCAGATAATTCATGCTCTCCCAAGTTTTAAAACTAGCTGACTGTGCTGGATATTCCTTCTATCCTTGTTGCCAGGCTATCGCTAATGAAGCTCTTCAAAACCGAAGAGTGAGGAGGCTGATACAAACAAAAGAAGGGTATTGGACACCGAGGAATCTAGGGTGATTGTTTATCACTTGCATGTTCCTGTTCAACTCTGTGTTCATTTGGTTTGAACGCACTAAACTATCGCTAGCACAGCCTTTCACATATCTTCAGCTTCTGGCAAACTCTCTTTCACTTTAAAGAAATTAAATTATTTCAGTCTAGCCTACAAATTTTATGTGTAGCTTGCTCTTTTGACTCCATCTGATCTACCTGGGGACTGCCTGAGCATTATTCAAGAATTACTTTTAGTTGCTTTGCCTGCTTCCCTCCACCATTCACTATTCTTCAAAAATTTAACCTGCACCTTATAATAAACGAACCTGGAGTCTTTACCATAGACGAGAATACTCACAAAGAATGAGCTCCTAATCCTCACCTTCATCCTTCAAATTGGTTGGATTTTGTGCTCGGACCTCATCATTTCTCAAGTTTGGACTTGCAACTAAACTTGAGGATCAATTTCAGGAGCAAAGTAATTTTGACTAGTCCAAGCATTCTCAAAGAGGAATAAGAAGAGCTCCGGCTGATTGTGTTGTGATAACGAAAACGAAATTCATAAAGACTTACATCCAGCTTGCTGATTGGACTGGGTGTTTTAGAAAACCTCAAACTTCAGATTTGCACTCTTGCGAAATATCCAGCTCCTTGGAAACATCATCTTGCTTGATGAGAGATACCAGCGCTCTTTTTGTTCCTGGTAGATACTATGCTAGCCCAAACGATGCTCAATAAAGGCGGACTTAGCCCACTCACTGATTTTTGCAGTTTATTTCTCACTTATGAACCGATTCCACAAATCTAAAATTCCACATCTATATTTTGATAAATTGGTTTCTATATTTTTCAGATGCATGTGGTTAATGACTAAATTCGAAGTTTGTTTTTTATTTATCAAGCATAATGCGATGCTCTGCCTCACGGGATAAAGACAATCAAACCATTGCAAGGAATACATAGTATGTGGCTAGGAAACGTGTAGTGCAACTAACAATGGGGCATTTGAGCAAGCATGCAATATAGGAGTGGAGCAATCAATCGTTGCAGAAAAGGCATAGGGGATAATACGTTTTATCATTATTATTGTTATTGTTATTGTTGTTTGTCAGTTATTCCAGAGAAAGATGAGAGAGATAAAGTGGGAACTAATGTATGTTGCACGAAGGGTTTGGAGGTAGGTTTAAATACCTACACAGCCGTGAGATCCTCTTGACTGTCAATCTCCTGGAAAGCACCAGATGGATACTCAGAGGTGAGCCCCTCCTCACGGCCATCATCGCCAAGAAGCTGATCCTTCGCCTTGACCAAAAGTGCACCAAAAGCACCATAGAGAAGAAATAGCGCAATGGCGAAGAGCAAAGCAAAAACATTACCAGTGACACCAAAATCTTTTCCACATGCAGCGTTCATAGCCTTCTTTTTATGAATCTGGCCGCCCAAGAGCACAGCAGTGCACAAAGTCCAGTTTGCAAGCATAAAAATGGCACCAATGAAAAGACCAACACCGATCGCCGTGCGGTGCTTCTTCATAATGAGAGTTCCTGCAACGGAAACGAAAATTGCACAGAACGAGAACCACACAAGCATGAAAGCCTCATGATGGTCGGTAATCCCATCCGCACTTGCATCGGAGCACGATGGGCCTTTAAAGTTGCCAACCGAGCCGAACCAACTAAAAAGCACAAACATGCACAGAAAAACCTAAACATCTCACGCAAATGTAGATTTTAACAAACCAACTAAGTCAGTAATTGTTCATCATGCATTGATACAAACACCTTAAAGTATCGATTTCTCGCTTGCATGCCAATTATTCACTATTCCTGCCTTCCTAAACCCGCAAGACTCTCAAGCTTTCACTGCATAAAAACGACACAAGCATCAGCAATATGCGAAAGGGGTTGCCTGTCGGGTAGATTTGATCAACAATATTTCTGCTCAAGATCCTGATATTGTACGCCTCCTTCTTTGCAGAACGATGTAAATCTATGCTCTGCATGTGGAACCACCGCCTAGCGTTACCGAAACCAACCCTCAAGAAAGCAACAGCAATGAATCATGGGTAGGTCTTCAATAACTGCATCGACTATGGTTTCCTGATTGTAGCACAGTCAGATTGTAGGATTGACAAACAACATCAGAAGAAATTTATGTCGTAATATGCCAAAGATTTTCGTGTCTGTACTGTCTACGTAAGCAACAGAAAGACGAAAGTAAGATTGGATTCAAGGCTGTTCAGTTCCTCCAACATTCGCGCTCACACTGGAAAGTCATCTAACGCCTTCAAAAATAGAAAGCGAGTTTGGGGAATGGGCAAGCAACACAGGTCGTGGATCATCGTACAGAATGAATCCTTTCTGTACGAAGGGGAAGCAGCTTTCTAGTGGTTGTTTGTTTGTACGTTGTCTTGGTTTGGCTACTTTTGCAGACGTGCCACCTGGTCATCAGGAGAAGCGAAAAAAAAAAATCAACTGCTGTTAACGTACCTGGATGAAGCTCCATAGGAGCGTGAGCAAGTCGAAGTCGTCCATCTAGGCTATGAAGCGTGTATGAATCTCGCGCAGATTATAATCGATGCACGAAGGATTGAGGTCTGATTGATTGATCGTTTGTTTGATTCACCTACTTGTACGCATATTTAATCTTTTTCTTCTTCTTCTTCTTTTTTCTAGGAATTCCTACTTGTTACGTAGTAGTAGAAAGATCTTTCACCTCAACATTGTTTTCATAGGTACTATAAGATAGATAACTAATGCAATCTTACAATCATTAGGGAAAACGAGCACTGGGTATTTGCATCTCGTTACTTTGCACATGACACCAGTGCGGGAAGGCAATGTTTTCAGCTAAGCCGATAGACATTTTGATTATGATACTAGCTTGGTTTTTAAACTCAAAAGTTTTACTAGAACTTGCAATTGGATTGGGTGTTTCAAGGCAATTTTACAATTACTAAGTTTTCGAAAGGATTTGCAACAATGGGAGATGAAAACTACAACCGCTTCCTTTATTCCTCATATAGATGGCGGAGGTTACGTTGATACCCCATTCCTTCAAGGTGCAAAAAGTTTTCTCACCATACTCATTGCTGTTTAAACTGCTCTATGTTGGAGCCTGGAACAACTCCTAGCTTGAGGACAGGCCAAGATATGTAGAGCAAAAATAAAGAGAGCAAATTGAAGCAAAACATTCTCTTGCTGACAAATGTACATTGGTTAGTACAAATCAAAGTCTTATAATTTTGAGCCTTTTTAATGTGCAAAATTAAATGCAAGGTCAGGAACCCATATCTACTTTATTAAAATGTTATGAAATGAAAATTACCGGGCAATGAAAGAGAATAACGAGTCTTGCATTTGTGTGTGTATGCAAGCGTGGAAGTGGTAGGGATGTTATGAGTAAAGCACGTAGGTAGTTGATCAATCAAAAAGTCAATAGTCAGACGAATGTGCCCAATTGCTCATTACGAGCTACCGCCTTCTTCTTCTTGATCACCGAAAGAAAAACAAGGTGTTGCCTTTCCCCTCAGTTATGAGCACATTGGGCGCACAGAGTTAATTTTGGATCAGAGCTTGAGTGGTACATTTTTAGATTTGGCAAGTGCTGATATCCAATTCAGTAAAAGAGAGACAGGATACGAAGTTAGAAACTGAGTTAGGCGTCGAGGCGGGATATTGTTTTGGTCCGTGTCTATATCGCAATACTCTCCTTCTTCCTCTTCCTTAGGATAGACGTGCAAAGGGGGGAGGTCGTTGTCCAAAAGAAGAGGAAGAGGCTGATTGTCAATGGATCCAGTCTCCTCCCTCGATGGCGTCACGACCGCCTACACTATCAATGACGAGATCGAGGGCCTCAAGCAATTCTTTTGAGTCCATGCGAGGCAAAACGTCATCCCAGGACTTCTTGCCGGTTTTGTCGATCTCACTACCATCGCTGCTGGGCGCCGGAGCCACCTCTGCATCCATCGCAGGTGGTAACATTTCAGAGAAAAGAGAGTCGAAGCGCTGCATCTTTGGCGGAGGGCCGGGAGTGGCCGCGGAGCGGTTGATTCCCGCTGCCCTCAACTGGTCAAAACGACGACGCGCGCCTTCATCCACAGGAGTAATCTGCTGGAAACCAAAAACTAAAAAGTCAAAGAAACCACTTCCAGACATGGAGCCGTACTCAAAGAGAACTCCGGTGTACGAGTTGCCTTCCTTATCTTTGAGACGGGTAGGCTTATCGTCTTGTACAGTCCAATTGATCTGAGGTGGGCTGCCGACGGGCTCACCAGCCACGAGGAAACTCTTAACAATCTCTGCAGTGAAGTTATCGCATACCGACTGATCTTCGACAAAATCTCTCCACAAGCGAAAGTGGGGGCTACGCGAGAGACGTCCAACCATATCCCCGGCTGATTCGAAATAGAATTCATATGTCTCATTAGCAACAATGCCTCGATCACCTGCATCTAGACGGATAATAAAATAGGCTTGTGACGGGTCGTCTACCAAGAAAGTTGAGTGCACATAATCCTCCACAAGCTTCTTCTGTTTTGGCGAGAGTGGTGTGCGTTTATGGTTAAGCTGTTCCACATCAATCTCTATACCAGTAGCTACAGCGAGTGTCGCCGATGTGTGCAGCAAGCCCATGGACTTTTCAGTAATGGCAAGTAGATACAAAAGGTTGACGATCCAGCGGATTGACGTGGGAGGCTTGTTGAGGCCAAGTTTACGATAAGCCCGGACAATGCTCGCCGTGGCCGCATAATGTTGGCCAAGGTGTGGAAGGTCATCAAAGATGGACACTGAACGGTACGCATCGAGGTCCAGCCCCGACATATAATCTGGCGAGGCTGGCGTCGATCCACCTCCTTGATTAGTAGTATCATTTCCATTAAGCGTAGCTCCCGCTGCTCCAGACATGCCATATGGCTGCAGCTGTTGAGGTTGCGACTGATCGTGGTACATTTGGGGGAGAATCTGTTGCTGTAATTGAGGTTGCGACTGATTCTGCTGTTGTTGATTTTGCTGCTGCTGCTGCAGATTAATTTGCTGAGGTTGTTGTTGCTGGTGTTGTTGTGAAATCTGAGGCTGAGGCTGCATAGGTTGTGGCCGAGGCTGCATGGGTTGCGGCTGCGGGTAATGTGAAGGAGCCTGTTGGGGCATAGGCTGAGGCCGTGCAGAGGCATCCTGGCCATTGTTGCTGTGATTCTGGTTGATGGGGTGGAAGTGGCTGCTGCCGGGCAAGAAAGTGCCCTTGGGCTTGGCTACCTTGGCCGCCTTGCCTCTGACGACAACGCGCGGGATGCACTCACGCTTCTGCCTCGCGCATCTTATACACGTGTCGCTATCGGGGCGTGGGTACTCGCATTTGACGCGCGACACGTAGCACCCCTGGCAGGCATTCCGCTTCACCTTGGTCGAAGGGCGTTCACTCATGCTGCTTGCGCGCTTCCTCTTGTCGTATTTGGTTTCTGCCGTAAAAAGAAAGGTATTACTCCTCTTTCCGCTTCTTTCTTCTTTCTCTTTCTTCCCCTTTTGACTGAGTTTTTCTTTGTTTTTCTTTGTTTTTCTTTGTTTTTGTTTTTGTTTTTTCAGCAAAAGATAATAAAACTTCGCTCACTCTTTCGCTCAGCAAGTCAATCGCTACTTTCACTCGGATGCTCTGGTTGAGTCAATGACTCAATGAAGAGGTAAGCAGGAACTTTGAAGGCGACCTAGCTCGAGTCTCGTTACTGATGAGTGACTAACTATTCAGAATGAATAGACTTATCTGTCAAGGAACGAACAAAAAGCCAACCAGCCTCACCTGGGCGCTGAGCAAATGAACTGGAAGAGCAGACAGGTATATCCTGATTTTCGCCAAATGCTATCTTCTGCAGCTGCTGCTGCTGCTAGAACCTCTGCTAGTTTCCAAGAACTTCGGTAGGTATAGTTAAACTAGCTATCTGCAGCACTTACACAGAGTATCTCTCGCTCACGAAATGTTGTCGCAGGCAGCGTCGAGGTTAATTTGGGAGGCTGCTCGTCAACTAGGAGCCCCGTGGCAAAACTGCTTCTGCTGTTTTAGGTACCCTTTTCGAGACGAGCGTCGACGCCAACGCAAAGATGGAAATGGGAATCCCGGTGGAAATAAAATTGCTTGAACCCGCGCAAACCCGCGCACGAATGAGAACAAAAGGTCAATCGAATCGCGTGTCCTGCGCTTGTCCTCTTTCCACTTCCGCTTTAGGTGGTTGTTTGATTGCTTGTTTCTTTGTTTCTTTGTTACTTGGAAACTGCTTGCTTGCTGCTTGCTTGCTGCTTTGCTTTCGTTACCAAGCAAACTATTCTCGTTCCCCTCGCACTCACGACCTCAACAATCCTTCGCTCAAAATCTCAGTAGCTCAACCAGCCTGTAAGCAAATGGATCCTCTAGGTGCTCTTGCGCTCGCTCTCTAAGGTGGAGACGGTGCTTTCCTCAACTTATTGTCGATGACCGAGTAGTGCGTACCTACTGCTGTTCAAGAGTAAGATTAAAGTGAAGGCGACAGCGACGCCACACTCGCGTTGAGTCTCCTGCTGCTTTGCTGTTGTGTTCGTGAAGAGTAGCAACTCTTGCCACCACGCAAGAGCCCAAAAGCCAACGAGCACAAGCACAGAATGGCTCCAGACTTCTTCTCAAGTCCTACTTGTCCTAGGTAGAGAGAGAGTCTTTTGAATGTCCCGTGTCGATGCTGCTCTTGCCTGCTCTTGCCTGGCTGGACTTCCTCGCGCTGCTCTTCTAACCGGTTGCCTTGGTGCTGTGCCCCGTCCTTTGTGGCTTTGTGTCTCTGCCGATTGCCGTTGGTGTCTGCCGATGCTGTCTAGTGCCGCGTGCGCCTCAGGGAACGCGAGAATGATCGATTGATCCCTCTCGAGATAGATTGCTTTGTGGACGAACTTTGACTTTTTACAATTTTTTACAATTTTTTACAATTTTTTACAATAGAGATCTGTTCAAGAGAGAGAGAGAGAGAAGAACGGGATACTTCAAGTTTCATTCAAGTTTCATTCAAGTTCTCTCTCACTCACTCTCATGAATCTGTCGCTCTTCATTTTATATTTTAGAACATGGGATAACAATATCACGATCATGAATTGAATAAACATCGAATTCTTTTTAACTCTTTTTAATTTTAAAAAGAAAATGTGATTCGAAGTGAAGAGTAACATTACTTTTGTAGACCAAATGTCAGATTGAAGCGTCGTGGTCGTTAATAGTTTGCTTTCTCCCCCAACGTGAAAACATGTGAGTTCTCTCTTTGGAGATCTGATGTCTTTCCATCTCGTTGCATGTGCAGCAGCTTATCATACAGGCTGATAGGCAAATCTAGGTTGCTGCCAGTTCGACTCATCTTCATTCGAAGCCTGCATTCATGATCAGCGGTTCTTCCTCTGTTTCTTTGTTTCTCTGGAAGCAGAGAAGAAGCGGTAGCACCGGGTCCGCAAAGAGAAGCACCGCGCGAGAATGCTAAGCGAAAGCAGAGGCTCTGGTAAAGAAGCCGGTAACAGAAGCACCGCTTGCTCTAAAGAAAGTAAGTGAGGGAACTGCGCTCTTTTCTCTTTCTTGCATTTTTTAAAATAAGAATTTAAAAAAATTAAAATTAAAATTAATATACTTGAAGTTGAAGTAAACTTGAACCCTCTTTTGTATTTCACAGTGTTAGTACATAAATAAATATACCCGAGTGTGGGTAGTTTGATTGATACCATTGTATCATCATACTACAGTGAACACTTCGAGAATGAAATGAAAATAATAATCCATAGCTGATGAAGCAAAGACGGTACCTACGTTCGTAGAAGTTGACGTTCGAAAGAACTTGACGCGCCATACTGACAGGGGAAAAGCGATCTCGTTCCCTGTATCTATCTTCACTTCACTTCGCTTTGATTCTGGCTGCAACTCTGGAAACCAAAGCGAAAACATTTCTTTCTTTGCATTTTTCTCCTATGATAATTCTAAGATATATCAGATAACATTAATTAAACAATTTAGAACTATGCGAATGATTCATTCATTCATTCATTCGTTCGTTTATTCATTCATTCATTCATTCATTCATTCATTTACTTGTTACACATATTTACCATCGCAGATCATTACGAACTAGAAATACAAATGCAGGAATAGTCGAATTGTTCTCAAACAGCTCCATCGACAATCGGCACGAGTGAAAGATAGCGACCGCCTCTCCCGAAGGAGAGCCGTCGCTCGAAGATGAACTCCCAACGAAGGCTCGAGAAGACCTCTGACCCGACTCGAGCATCACTCAGTAACCCGCTCAGTCATGCGAAGGGAAGGGACCGCAACACTCCTCGCGTGCATTGCATTGCATGCTGTCTGCCTGTCTTAGATGATCTTGACAGTCGCTGGCGAGGCTGCCACGGCGCAAGCCAATCGGCAAAAGGGCAAGCGCGTGCGTGCCTGTGGCGAGGCGCTTGATTCCTTGCTCTCTTTGGGTGTCCGTGCCGAGCGAAGCAGCGGGCAGAAGCAGAACCGGAGCGCGAGGAACTCAGACTCTGCTGCGGTTTCCGTCATTCGTTCTTATTGATTAACTTACATTTTTCAAGCTTGAGCTGTTAAAAGCATTTGGTTTACTTTAATTGTTTTATTTTACTTCGTTTCATTTCGTAAAAACAATAAAAATAATGATTACTACTGTGTAAAAATTTCCAAGAACTATGATTGTTTGGAAATAAGTATACGACAGTGCTACGGCGCCGTATACCACTGCACTAGAGCTAGCTGGCTGCCTATGCCAGAAGGGAAAAAGCAAAGTGAAAAACAGGTAGTTAGGGAAGCTAAAGTTCGCTCTCCCTCTCATTCGTAGTTGGCAATGCTCAGTTTTTTTGGTTTTTTATTTGTTCTTCAGAATGCTCCTTTTTAAAAGGAGTTTTAAACTTGAAAGAACTTGAAACACGGGAATGGAGAATGTAGCCACAGATCGATCAACCCTCGTCACTCGACTGCTGACCAGGTCGGCCTTAGATAGCACCCAGGCAGACATCTAATATCCTAACCACCACATCTAACCGGGAAGGCTTTGAGAACCGTCATCCAAGTTCTCAAGTTTGAAGGAGCTCTGCGGAACTTGAGTTTCTGGCATATGAAATGCGTTTCCTTATTCCTGCCTGGCGTCTCTCTAGAGAGGCGCTCTCTCCTTCATGAAATTTGGCCTTCGTTTTACACACGCATTCAATCTCCCGCACGAAGTTCCCATCATCATCATCATCATCATCATCATCATCATCATCATCATCATCATCTCCGCTTCTAAGACCTTCGTCTTCAGCGCATTCGGTTGTTTCCACAACGACAGAATGCATAAAAGAGGGCACTCGGATAGCCAGCTATCTTCGAAGGCGAACTCGAACTCGTTGCAGGCAAGAGACGAGGTCCGTGGAAAGCGGTCCTCCATGTGAGCCTAAGCAGCCTCGGGATTACGAGTAAGGATGTATGTATACTTTGGGTCAACCAGCGCGAAGCAGATTTGGTTATCTCGATCGAATTCGGTTCTCTCGATCGGCCTCAATGGTCTCCGCTTCGAGGCTGACTTGTTGGAGGCTCTTTCTTCAAAGCAAGGCAGAGCAGAGCAGAGCAGACGCAGCCAGGACCACGCGATGCGAACATGTGGTTCTTGAAGTTCGTTCTCTGGAGTTGAACTTGGGTGGGCACGTGCCACGCGCGATCTCGAAGTCGTAGCAATTGCTATATCGATCGCCTGTCAGCGCGTGTATGGGTGGAAGAAGGGCGCCATTCGCTGCACGACGACTTGGCTTGGATTGAGAAGGAGAAGGATATCTTGCCTCGGCTTCGATTGGGGCTGTGAAGATTGATTCCACAACGACAAGAAGAACTTGCGCGAGTTTCTTTGCTGCGATTTGTGGGCTAGCTGGTAGGTTTAGTCGAAAGCTGAAGACGCCTTGCTTGCAGCAAGTCACTCGCATGGGCTCCCATGCATTGTTCACCCAAATGTCGAGAAGTATCACTGTAGCACAAATAGAAAGAAAGGGAGAAAGCCAAAAAGCGAACTTTTTATGTCTATATTTTTAAATTATATAAATATATAGTTTTTTAGAAAAACGCTTTCAAGTTATAAGAGGAAGTGAAGAGACGGTGACTGTGGACAGTGGAGTAGTGACGGGAAGCCAGAGCAAAATAGAAACTTTGTCAGAGACTACTAAGTCTCTCCACCAACCGTCACTGTCAGTAAAATGTCCAGTGTGGCTAGGAAAGAGCCAGACATGCTACGCAGCATTCTTAGTCACTTCCTCTCTGCCACTCATGGAAGCCCTGGGAAACAGTCTGGACCATCTGAAAGTTGTGTGTCCCAGCTGTCCCGGCCTCCCCACGACCACAACAATCGAACAGTGGAGAGAAAGTCAAAGTCAAAGTCAAAGGGGCTGGAGGAAAGGAAAAGGAACACGCCAAGAACGTCGAAAACACAAGTTAGAGTTCTTTACTTTCTTCAGCTTTCACCCTATGAGATGATGGGAGAGGAAGAGATCTCGCGAGCTCGAATGCTGTGTCGATGCGACGCACGGTCATTGTCGAAGTTGAAACGCACTACCTACAAAGCAAACCTTGGGCAGCAAGGGACGTACTCACGACGTACTAGGATATCGATGGGCCTTCGAGCTTAAGGTGGAGTGCATGGAATAAGGAGCGGGAATATTGCATTGCATTGCATTGCATTGCATTGCATTGCAGTTGCTTGAATATTAGACGAGAAACGTGGGAGCTACTTGGTCAGTGTGGAAAGGAAGGTATCTATCTACCCTACCTATCTACCAGTGTGTAGAACCTAAGCATTGGGCTGAGATTGAGAGAGAGAGAGAGAGAGAGAGAGATTCAACACTAACACCAACACCAACGCCGAAATGAGAAATGAACTCGTGGTTCGCTTTTTGTTAAAAAATCAAGACCAAACACTCTTGTTTTAACCCAGCTTACAGCAATTGTGTGATAAGCTTGAAGAACTGGCATTCAAGGCTGGGAAGAGACGCTTCCGAGTGTAACAGTCACACGCGCGGCCAATTCCACGAATTAGTGAGAAACGTGCTGCTCGCTGTCTTCAAGCAAGTGCAGCCTTGTTGCACTAGTATGCTACTAAAAAAGTAAAAGCAATTTTTAAAAACCATGCAATGGTTTTGATTCTTGATACTTCCACTGTCTATCTAGTTCAGGTATCTACTACTCAGAACGATATGATAATTCAGAAAAACTCAGAAGATACAAATAAGATCTCATATAGATCGAATTACTCTCGAGGGGCGGAGGCTGCTCCTAGTAATCTCTTTACGTGGGTGGTAAAGCCTCCTCAAGTCAAAATACATCACGAATACTGGAATCAAATAGAATATAAGCGTTTGCTAGTCCCGACGCGTGTCATGCCTACTATAGCGACCCCTTTTCGATGGGATCATATTTGTCATCCCTTTGTGGAAAATAAAGGGCTCTGGCCAGTTTTCTTTCTCATAGCTACAATGCAGGACCTACTCGGCGCATACATAACACAGCAAGAGCATTACTTCCATGAAGGCAGACAGATAATGCAGTCTGCACGCCACATATTATTGATTAAATGCATACCACATGATATTGATAGGATAAATGATTTTCTTAGGGTTCAATACCCATTTGAGCTAGAGTATTTGCCTCGTTGGGACATCTAAAACATGTAATTTTCCATATCACCATGATAGGAAGTTGAACCAGTTCTTAAAATGGGATTTCAACATAGAAGTGCACAATCTATTGTAGAACAACAAAAGAAAAATGTACTCGTGCGGAGAAAAAAAGAAGCAGCAAACATCACCAAAATATTAATTTAAATAATAATAATTTACAATCAGTGACTCGCCTACAATTAAATGTGAAATAGATATCCGATTGATTGGATCATCAAGACATGTCCGAAACGGAAAGCAAAGCGACATAATAGAAATAATAATAAATAAATAGACTCATAGAATTTAATTGCAACCATGTATTCACGTGATCGAAATTGCACTACAAAGTGCCACCACCATAGAGGCAATATAAATAAAAAGCAAAGATAGTGTGGCGACGTAAAGTTGTAAGGGCAACTTGACGGCCAATGTCGGATCCATTCGGAAAGGTAATAGCATTCCCAAGACTAACAAAAAGGGAACTAAACGCTGCAATTAATGCTGCGATTAGCAAGCCATGGTCTACAACTACTTCCATCATCCTAGTTTGGATTTGTTCATATGTACAATAAGTGGGGCTCACTGGTTTCCTTCAAGGAGAAGTGCACCCAAGTGCGCGAGTAAGTTGTTTCCTCGGTTCATATAGCAATAGCACCTGACGAGATTACATTACTGCAGAAACGAAATCTGGGACAGGGGCCAAACGCGAGCCACTACGCGAGCTGATACTGCAATCGCAGGTACTGGCCCATACAATCGCGAGTCAGAGGAGCTAGCTTTATTGTCACCCTCGAGCCAAACAAAGCCCGACGGAACTCGAATATACCGCGGCTTTGTTGTTGTGTCCATCTCACCATCTCCCTCTTGTGCATCCCTGGATACGCCTGATTCAACTTCTTCGTCAGGCTCCTCTCGAGCAAGTTGCACGCAGTCCCAAGCCAACTTTCGATTACCCTTTTCGCTACCTTGCACGTGCTGCAAATCCGCAGGTGCTGCAAACGCAGTCATCCTCCTTGATGTTGCCAAGTTCGAAGCCACTTCACGCACCAAGCTCCTCCTTCCCAAGTCACCCTCGCCCTCAGCCCCAAGCTCATCTTCCACCTCGTCCCAGAGCTTTCGGAATCGATCTTGATTTGGATCTTGATCCTCGGTCGTCCGACCATTTGGAGTGGCCAAAGGCACCTCGAGATCCGGTCCAAGATAATACGAAAACGCAGTGTGCTGGTCCACTCGCACAAGGTCTCCAGCGACGCCAATGACACGCTTACAGACGATCCCGCGAGGTTCGCCAGGAGGCCTCGCAATTACGAGGTCGCCTTTGCGATAGGAAAGTAGGCGAGGAGAGAGCGTTTCCACGAGCACGCGGTCACCACGCTCATTGATGGTAGGCAGCATGGAGGGACCTTCACACTGGAGCACAGTCACCTGAGAGCCCAAGAGGGTACCTACGGCAGCGGATACCGCGAGACCACGCCAGGCCAGAGCCCAGGAACGAGGCGCTGCCATGAGGGCGAGAGCGATCTTCGCCCGCACTTCACGATGGGCTAGAGAGGGAGAAGAACAGTCCAGGAAGCACGAAAGGATAAACTTGAAATCCACGAGAGGAAGGCTCACCAAGATCAAGAGGCAAAATCAGATGTCCAACTCAGAGAATAGAACTAGTCCTCAATTGGGTTTGGATTTGGTGATGATGTCGATTTCGCTTTCGATTCTGTTTCTCTTCATTCATATGAACGAAGTTCCGAAGGCAACTACGTAGTAGGTAGGTATAGGTAGGTAGAGGTAGGTATAGGTAGGTAGGTATTTATTGCTAGGCTTTTCTCTGATGTAACATTCCACAAACCTCTGCAGTTGCATCTGCCTCAAAGAAACTTCAAGGCAGTCACATCGTTTAAGCATTCAAGCAATACGCAAAACAAATCAATATATCCAACGTGCAGCCTGAGCAGAAGCAAATTCCGCGAATCCTTTTTCGTGGCAGTTCTGGTACCTACCTCCTTGCAAAGTGTTCTCATAGAAGGGTACTACTGCCTTGCCTAAGACTAAGTTTTAGCATAAAGTAAATAGCTAGGAAAGTACCTTTCCCTCATTTTGACAAGCCAATGATTGATTTTTTGGCTGGAGGTTTTACCAAACTTGCTCAAGATTATAACTTGTTACTATCCTTGGCTAGGGAGAGTGAGGCTCTAGTGCCTGGCTAAAAAACTTAAGGTAGGTAATAAACTGAAAATCAAATACAAGATTGTCAAAGACGGTTGCTCAAATTATTCCTGGACCGGTTTGAAGATGGCGTTTTACGAATTCGAGTTTAATAACCGCTTACATATTGGTGGTGATATTTTGAAGTACCTAGGTACCTACCAAATCTATCCTACCTAGAAGTATCTGCGAAAGGTACCGTACCATCGTGCTATTCATTTTTTCGTACCGTGAACAAATAGATATGCTTTGTATACTAAAATAGACCAAGATACATGAAGACTACGTTACGTAGGTGCATCGATCTATAGAACTAAATGCCTTAGTATTGCCACTAAACTCTAAGCAATCTATAATAGAGCATGTTGAGAAAGACTTGAAGGCGAAGTAAAGACTGCCACGTAGCTAACATCAAAATGCTCTAAATAACTCCACCTTACGGAGTCACGTACAGCGAGAGTATATGCTGATATAAATGTTTCTGTATTTATGACTAGCACTAACTCAACTCATGCCGCTGAGCATGAAATGGAAATCTTGTGAGATTTCAATGAGAGAATTGTAGTGCATACCTGTAACTCGGAATAACTCAGATTTAGAAACTTCAGAATGAAGGTTATCTGCTTAATGTCATGGCTGATAGTCAGCAGATGAAGGTACAAGCCATCTAGATAGCAACAGTATTATGATAGTAGAGTAGACTCGTTTAAGTTATTACTCTATCCTTTGTAGGAAGACTGGGACAGCAAAGATGGGATGTTTTGAAGCGCTAGTGACTTCAACCACTCCTAAAAATCAAATCGACTGAGTGACTGAGAAGAAAAGCGATTATTTTGTATTGATTTAGCTGCGCATCTCGGTTTATACATGGAAGTATACAGGAGGTAAAGTTTGGAGGAGCTCCAGTACACCTTAACTTAAGTAAACATGCCCTTGGTTTGAGCTTTCTATAAATGAGTCTTTCACTGAGCATACACGCAAACCTCTTAGCAATAATCACCAACCAAAGGCGCTCTTTATTAGCACCTAGCTTCTAGCAATGGTACAAATACCAGTAAGGTATATCTGTACATTTTTGTCATGACCAATAAAAGAAAAAACAGAATATGCAAATATTGCCGAGCTACTTATTTTCTAGCAATGGTAAAAATTACCAGGAAGGTACATCTGTACATTTTTGTTTTAACCAATAAAAGAAGAAACACAATATGCAAATATTTTCCAGGCCTTTCAGAACAAAAGAGATGCCAATGGTATGGTAGATAAGTTGAGTTTCTACATCTGATCGAACTGTTTACTGTGCGCTTCGTAGGCTTTAACGAAAGTCTGCGGAAGGTCACCCATTCGTTTGTGGGGTTTCGAGAGAATTTGAAGTTGCGGGCTTTTGATCCGGATTCCCATAGAACCAAAAATGCAAATGAATTCTGCATTAAAATTATTGGGAATTCCTCTGTGCCTTGGGAAAAGAGCAATGTTGTTCAACAAGACGGCAAGGTTGAGCTTTATTTGGTTCCCTGAGAGCTGTACTTTACTTGCACGGACCTTGAGCAGTCCCAAATTCTTGTGAGCTTGACCATTGTAGGTGGTGTTATCACGCGTGTCTCTTTGCCAAATTGCCGTGACATCCACAAACCGATCTTGGTATTCATCGGCATCTCCTTCGGCATCTTTCTCGTTGGTAAGTTTTTTTTTATTGCATCGAACGCGCGTGTTTCCATAGAGTCGTACGCCGATGGCATCCGGTGGAGTTTGGCTGAATGAAATGACAGAACGCCAATGCCGATACTTTGCATACGAGTGATACACCGGAAGACGATTCTGGAGGACAAGGGAGACCTCATTAACTCCAAAGGAGCCTAGACTTTCAGCTTTCACAGCATTCCGGATATAGCCGGGAGGGTTCGAATCTTGACTTTGTACATCTGTATCTAAGCTGCCCGAGGAACTATTATTATTTGCTGAACCCAAACCAGCCGCTATATCTTGCAAGAAGCTGAAAGAGTCTGTCGTTAACTGTCGATTCAACTGTTCCCGCAAGTCATTCTTGATTCTTTCATGTGTTACATTCAAGTCCTCCTCACGAGAGACATCATCATTAGTATTGGACGGTCCTCTTTCTAGCTTCACCAGAATGTTCGATTGATTGATCTGAGAGGTGGTCCTCAGCTTTGCGTGAGAGGTCCGCAGAAACTTGACAGAGTCTACCTTTGGTGATACCTCTTCATCCTTAGTCTCTTCACGTGGCAATGGAACAGTGCGCTTCATTCTTAAGCGCTATAGCTTCACCACTCAAAGGGTGAATTCGCTGTTATTGAATCTACTATTGTTGGGGTTGGTGTTTTCAAAATACTCAGGCTAGACTCAGGCGCCTCAATTATTGATTTGTTCGAGGAATTGTTGATATATTCTGTTTAGGAAAGCTTGCTCAAGTCTCTTCCTAAAATATCAAGAGCGACCCCGCGATGAGCTTGCAAACAGCAAACTACCTTTTAAGATTATCATATATGGTCGCGAGTCTTTGCTTCTAATCTCCTCCGTGCTTGGGGCTTGACTTACAATGCCTTTGTCCTCATAGAGGACCCGAGCCTGAAGAATCGAGGTATGGGCGCGGAGCAAATCAATTCTTATCTCTTAGAGAGCATGTTGCAATGTGGCATTAATGGTCAATCACGAAAGATCATCTTTTCTCAGTGTATCAGTCGCTTCCTTTGTTACAGTAGGAGACACCTTTCTATGGCATATAAAAGTTGTGCTGACTGCGCCGTTTCGGTACGTCATGCAAGACTACCGGATTACAATTGTTCTTTATCAACGCGCACGTCCATTAATCACAATGCGTTGATGAAGCAAGATGTTTCATCCTCGTGAAGGAAAGCGTCCTACCTACTCCCTTCGTCCCCGGTACCTATTACACAACATCCGTTCAGCAATGGTTCGAAGGACGTAGCGCGGCTTTATGCAAGGTGACTGCAATTTTATTGAGTGGCCTGTGGGTTCTAATTATTCTGGTTACCGCTGATCTACGCAATCGATAGAGCAGTCAAAACGGACTCATTGGTCAGGCATGCCTGACTAGAAGAATAATTGACATCGAGTTCATCCACTCAAACACTTTATTTAAAAATAAATATGGCACAGAATATATCTTTAAAAAAGTCAGCCTTTTACTAGCAACAATATTTGTCGTATAAACACTCGCCTGCTACTCCTTTGCTAATCGGGGCTTGCTTTTCGAGGTGTGCAGATAGTACGGTCAAATGTTATCTTAGAAACAGGCCTGAATGCTGTAAATTGGCCACCCTCTATCCTTAAGTATCATTCTACCTACTTACTTAAAAGGCTGGTGACACTGGACACATTTAACATGTCCCTGCTTCCACCTGGTGTTGGGAGATAAATCTTGATTATATAGTATCCTTAGCCCGAGCACCTCTCGCGACAGCAGCTATTCGCTTTAGTTTGTAGACTATACGCGGATCTCTCCTTCAATATGAAATCGTTAGGTTCAAAGAGATTTCTGGTTTATCATAACGACCAACGGATGTTACTTACTACTCAGTGACCTCTGTTCTTCTTGAGTTAGTGAATATGAGATTCTCCAATTTACCACATATTCCCATGCATGATCAAGTTCTTGAGAGGACTGCGCATACCTCTCCGTCTTTCTCCAGGACTTTCCCTTTCGATTTGATTAGGGTGTACGTCATACAGTTTCGTCTTGGTTTTTATATGTTCCGATCATTGTGACCATTTCCTTCAAGGTATAGTTGAAATTTAGCCATTCCGTACTTGGTGAAGTTTTTTTGGTTGTCGGACTTGTCCCTAGGTATGTTCCAAGCTCCTTGGAATCGAGTTGAGCTCTGTGTAGATCCCATAAGGTATGATTGTTGAAGCCTTAGCTTCTTTCATGGTTCGTATTTCTGCCATTGGCATCTTCATGGGTTCCTTCACCTTTTGCATATCCTTTTCCAAGGTTTTCTGGGTATCACTTTTCACCGTTTCCTGAGTGACTTCCATTTCAGACTCCAAGTCAGCTGAGTCTTAATCTCCGTCGTTGCTACCTATGTAGTCTTGGGCTTGTATCCTTGATCCTTGACCATTTTGGTGCTCTACTCTATCTGACTCAGTGAAGCTTGCTTTCAGACTCCGAGATTAGTTTCGACGCTCGCTCCCCTTTGCGTTTTGCTGGGGCCCATAGTCTATCGAGAGTTAGCGCTCATCTTGCTCACGCTGCTCTTCGGCCTCTGGACTGACGAACGCCACCTCTCGATAATTAGACAATCTCCCAGTTGATAAGTATCAACTTTCAATGGGCATGCCCCTTTTAGATGTCTCATCTCCAAATTTGATGTGAAATCACTGATCACCCAAGATCACCTGGTCCTGCCAATACATATTCTGGCATAGAGATATATCGCAGAGCTACATTGAATAAATAATTTTTGTTGTATCTTTATTTTTTATTTCTTGCAGGACTTGAAATTTGGTCTGATATACTTCAGCTAAAGATGCAAGAACTGGTCCAGCTTATCACAATTGCATTTGAGGTCTGTCACTCAAGTTTTCCAGAGCCAAGCGTACCATGTTGTAAGTTTTTTAAGGGACGTCATGGAGAGGAACCAGAAGAGAGGACCCAGGGAAACCTGATAAAATTTTCAAGTTTGCTGGCAAAGAAGACAACGAGTAGATTAAGGATATAATTAAATCATGGTTCGACTTTCTTCTATATGGAAGAAGGAGATTTCACCACAATGAAAATAATGATACTTACTTTCATCACCCCTCTACAACATTATTTACCTAACAATCTAGAACTCATAAAGAAGAAGCTCGTCCAAGATGAACAATTTATAGTGGAACTCATTCGCAAATGCTCCGATACACAGGTTAAGATCAAAGATAGCATTGGTCCAGCTTGATCGGATCCCGGCATTAAGAATAGGCTCCAAACGAATCAGCTTTATAAAACTTGGGAGAAGGAGCTTTAACCCAGTTAAGTTCGAAGTAAAGTTTGAACGTATCAAAATAATTAAAAAAAAAATCACTCTGGAGGAACAGAGTCGTACCATATCAAAACGGAACCTTTACAAAACATAACTACTGCGGAAAGACAAATCATGAAACGCCAGACTGCTAATTCAATCTATAAAGTGCACAACTAGTAATAGAACGGGACACCGTTACAGTCAATATGCAAATAATCAAACCAACAAATGTGGGCATCAATGTAACAAACGTCGCAGACCTGAACAGGACAACGGTTTTAGTAACCAGTCGTTCTATGAAATAATCCAACAGGGAAGAAACAAAGGCTAGATTCTGATAATCAACAAGGTAGGAAGAGATCCGGCGTTAGAAGTCAAGAGACTAGAAGGCGCATATGGTTTCATCATCGATTTTGGATGCAACATGCATATGGCATCACATTTTTCAATATTATAAAACTCCGAGGTAGTGAAAACTATGCACATGAGTGCTGCACAAGGTTCTAGAGTACATGTATAGATTCTAGAATGATTTTCCAAGTACGAACTACATCCAATCGAATAAACCCCAAGTCTATTCCAATGCATTATGAACCAAATCTTTAACACACCTTGTCATCAATATTTCAACTTACTAAGAATGGGTATTCGTTGCATCACACCCCTACGCACAGTTACATGGAGTCACGACATGGGAATTACATCATGCTTAACCACGCCACGGATGTATTGATGTTCATACCAGCAAGAGAACCAAATGACACTTTCCTTTCCTTATGAGTAGTTAAAGGCTTACAACTACAAAAATAAGGTTGGCTGGAAGCACATCTACGTTTTGGACATGCTTCTGCAGCCAGGATGACCAGTACAATAGGCGTACCAGAATCTGCAATGAAGTTTTTCTGTTTAGTTGGAATTTCGAACGAAGTTCTTTATCCAAAGAACCTCACAAAACGTATGCATATGGTCCCACAGCAAGCTGTTAGTGTTGATGTGATGAGACTATTTCCAAAACCAGGATTACCAGGCAAATGCAACAAGAATGCAACTGTCTATCGCGATCTCTATTGAGATTATGCTCATTTATATTTTATGTAGTTTACGGATGAAAGTATCGAACACATTAGCAAGCTTTAAAACTATGCTTGAGCAATGACGCACAGAAAGTCACTATTCGCACTGATGGAGTACATACTTCAAAGGAGGATATTTTACTTCTCTATTAAGACAATTGCGCTGGCAACACATATTCTCTGCACGACATTCTCATGCGACAAATTCTGCAGAAGGGATCAATAGAGGACTTATGAATAGGCTTAGATCCATCTAAAAACTGGAGGTCTAGATATGAAATACTGAACATTTACATTTGCACATACGGCATATATTCGCGATTCAACAGCCTCAAGTAGGATCAACAAGTCACCTGATGAAAGACGCCTTGGTGAGATCCCAGACTTTAGGCACTTCCACATTTTTGGAACGCCATGTATATTCAAGCCATTTTCAATCCCATCAAAACTACATTGCACGAGGACAATCAGGAACTTTTTTAAGATACGCTTCAATTCGCGCTTTCGGAACATAACATGTACATGATTCGGGGAAACTCCTACACGCCCGAAAACTTCAGATCTACAATCAACAACGTACAGAACGCGTGAGGAACTGATCCCTTATTTTCCACAATTATCTATTTGACGTTGTAATACGCCAGTAGACGCATGAAGATGCAAATAAACTGATATAAGGAGAGCCATTCCGAGCAGTGCAGACTAAGCGTTCTAATATTTTAGAAGTTGATACGTACATACTAAATTTAACCAATAATCATTCTCATGACGCATACTTCAGACAATATTGACATCGGTCGACATGCAATTTCTCCGGATCATGAACTTTCCGAAAAGGCGACGCACGATACTAGCGAAGACAGTGCACATGAAAACATCCTTTCGTTTAGTGAGCTATCGGAAATCACCACTCACGATATTGATACTAAACATACTGAAAAGTCTAGGCTGTATCGTGATCATCCGGAAAAGTCCGATCACGAAAGTATAAATACTAGTGGTGATGAAATGTCCCAAAGTGAACATTCGGAAATGACCATTCACCGGAGTTCTCAAGTTAGTACAGAATCGGCAAAAGATGGTGAGAACTTAAATACCTCAGTTTAATATATGTGAGGTGGAACACTAGTTCAGTGATCAATTAAGGCTTAGGAGTTTTGACTTATGCGTAAGAAACCTCCTGATCTCCATAAAATATTCTAGGTCTTCTGATATTTATGGTCCGTATATTGTTTATTCACGATGAAGCACTCTGGGGTTTACTCATAACTCATGGACATCATCCGAAGTTGGGGTCCCAACATATTCCCAACCATTGGATTGCTTTCAATTAACTGCAACCTGAAGAGTTCTTGAAAATGGTTCCACTCTTCTGACTTTACGGCCTGGGAATGACCATGTCCAACACTGAAGCATTTCCTGATGCATGACATACGCTTAGAACCTTACAAGAAATATCCTAGAACTAGATTAGTGTTAGAACTACTTGATCTTCAAATTATCAATTTCAGCAATGCAGGGGGATCTTCGAGAATTACCTTTTCAACGATTGCAAATTGAAATATCTATATCGTCTTCTTGATTTAAGTAACTCCATTGGGCCTATTTTGTTGCTGGTTGATTTCGTACCTACACTTTGCTATATTGAAATATATTGGTGGGGGCACATGGAGCAAATATGTGGGGTTTTGTACCATGAAACATGTTGTGACATGGTGATCCCATGTCGTACAGTCTAAGCCAAGGCGTGCTGTGCTGTTCAGGATTCTAGCAACACTAAAATAACAATTTAGAACCGACTGTAACTGACAATTGGAGGGGCGCGTGCACAAAGGGGAGCTCAAGTCCATAGGAATGCTCTGAAAGGCTAGGGATATTGGGACTTACTGAGGATAATATAAAGCATCTGATGGATGACTTGCAAAGTTCAGACTGCGTGGTTGAAGAGGCTTAGACCAACACTGGTGATAATGTAGCTAGATGGAAACTTTGTAGTTAAGCCTCTGCGTGAAGATTCAGCCTCTTAGGATAGCCTAGATTAATGGATAAGTCAGTTATGATTAGCCAGTTGGAAACAAATTTCAGTCGCAAGGTCAGCAGAGTGATAATTCATCATATTATTCGACTCTTCACCTTTTCAAAATTTAATCGAAGTTGCATGCAAATGTAGTGCTGAAAGAGCCCATAACACTCCTTTTAATAGCTCTGGGACGGTGAGGTATGCTTAAGAGAATGCGTAAGCATCAGAATATATGAAGCCAAAGTATGCTCGCATGTGATATTATTGGAAGTTTGACAAACCACTTAAATATTGCTGTGAGGATGTTGATATAAGATCGAGTAGAGTTGCTCTCCTCACGTGCTATAGAAATTCAATACTTGTCAAACTAGATGTTGACTTAGATAGATGAGGATAAGAGACTTGAGCGCTTTATGACAAGCTGTAAGAGCAGGAAGAATATTGATAAAGGAGTTTGTTATGCTTATGGGCTAGCAGTCGAATGACCTTGGAGTCGAATTAAAGAGCCTAGGCTGACCTCGTGCTAGGTACGTCTCGCTATAGGCGTAGTTATACCTTATGAATCTCATAAGGGTTTATATGCTTCCATGCAGATCTTCAGTCATTAATTTTGGACTTGGTCAGCCGTGCATCCAGTAGCACACCTTTAACCTTACTAGCAATGCATGCTGAAGATGCCAAGCAGCGGTATTTCCACTTTATTTGCTCCATAGATGGTCTATCAAAGAGCTCATTTGATGACCATTCCTATTTCAATTCTGCAGAAAGTTCCGACTGAGGTTGTTGGTATGAAAAAATGGTTTAGAGACAATTCTTGAGGATTGCAATCGAAATTTTAGCCATGGGATTGAAAATTTTATGGAAACTAAATGCTGACTATCATTACTAGATTTGCAAGTAAGCTGCTCCATACTATGCATATGTAAACCCGAGAAATCTGAAGTTCTGTCTGACATTTATATTGTATCTAGATCTGTTCATGTCAGCATGAAATAGCTTAGGTCCACGTTAAACCATATACGACAATTTGAGTGGGCTACTTTGGCGTCAGCAAGTGGTTGAGATCCCTGTCATTATAAACGATGTCACGACTCATATCCTTAGCTATTCAATGAACGAAGTAATATATTTCTAGAGCCCTTTCCAACAATTCTTAACATAGTTTTTGAAACTCTGTTGTTGAACTTTAGATTTCTAGGTAATGTTTGGAGGGAATGTTGAAATTCAGCACTGGTATCATGCAATTATGTTCTCTTGATTCTCAGCTTCTTTGCACTCCTAATTAAAGAATCTGCGAGCATTTCTTCTCTATCAGAGCATCATTTCATTCTGAGCCTTGAGGCTTATTACTAGTCTTTGAGTATTTTGAGTATTTTTGTATTTGTTTTATAGAATTGATGCTATAGAAAAGCTTTGAAGTTTCGTTAAGCGTTCTGACTCTGGAAATTTTGTCTCAGAATGAATTCCGGTCAATCTGAGTGATTAGTCGCCTTGGTCCATTTAGTATTTTAAAAGGATTGTTTGAGATTAGACTCTCACTATTTGATGGTGTTTATATACATGTTCAATTTTTCAGATGCCATGGCACTTAGGATGAGACAAAGATTTTCATTATTTCTTACTGCCTTGTAGATTTTGCACGTGCCTGTAAACGAGAGATGTGTTTTGTCGTCAAGTTGTATTTTGATATTGTTGAAGCATATGAGAGACTTTAGCTGAAGTTGAAGAAGTAAAGCAACTCTGCGATGACAGGAGTTAGTGGTAGCCTGGTCTTCAAGGTGAAATAATAATCCTACTAGTAACCATCATGAAGGTCGATGTATTATTTTGTTTTATTTTTTTAGACATTCAAACAGGACAGGCAATAAAAAGGGATAAATACGTCACATGGATACTACATACTAGCTAACACTCTACTAAAGCAATGGTTGAAGTTAGTATTTTGTTGCATGAATAAATAAACTGCTTTCCAAGGGAAGCTCGAGTGACTCTGTGCCATTTAGAAGGTTTTCATAGAGAAATGAAGCCTCATGCGCTTCACCTGACCATACCATTTCAAAGTAGCACTCCCGAAGAAAGTCTGCCAACGAGTGAGGGAGTTAGTATAGGTGACTAGTTCAAACTGAGCAACCTGTAGGGAGGCTAGCTTTGCACCGAGAAGCTTTCGGTTTACCAGCTCTATCACAATATACAGCGTGTTTATTCAAGATGCGCTTCTGAGCATGAAACACTCAGGAGCAAATGTTGCTTAATTGGCCTGCTAATGAGAGGTTCTGAACAATTCCCTTCACTTGGTAAATATTCTTGTATATAACTAAACTAGGAAAAAGCCCCATCCATGAGGAATGCATTTTTGCTTGAGTTTCACCCAAGAAAAAGGTTTTTTCCGGAGAAAGAAAGCCTGAGAGGGGAATCGACCACCAGGACCTTGTAAGATTGTACCCATGGCAGTCCCACTGGCAAGTGGCAGTTCTGGAATTATAGTTCGTTTAATGCAAAGTATAACATTCATATTTGTGACGGGGAGCAAGAAGATATCCGATTGTGAATATTGTAGATTTGTATACAATTTTGGATCACTCCATTAGAGATGTCAAGCTTTCTCACGCCGTCTCAAGGTATGATTCGGTAAAACACGTTTGGTTTGTGGTTGAAAGCTACTCAAATGTTATTACATAACGATTTTTGGATGATGCCATCTTTTAATTGGCAGTGAATCTCATCGTTTACCTACTATCAATTGGGTTGGGTGTTAGGTTTGAACAGTTACCGATGGTGTTGATGTGCCTATAGACTCTGTGCTAAAAAACAAACAATAGAGTGTACATAACCATCCGACATTTAAAGCGAGAAGGCCTAGTTGAACTTCAGTTTGTGCTGCATGTGCAGTCTCAGCTTAATTTCTTCGTCCAAAAGGGTTTTGCGAAGCTCAGCCCAAACATTGATTTTCTAGGCCAAACCATAGTTTCATTGTTGCATCACAGCTTGCTTGTTTGAGTTAGAAGTCACAAAATGCATGATAGGTAGTTACTTACTATTGCGAAGCTCGTAAAAAAATGCTTTACTGGAACGGAAGAGCATCCATCACGACTTCGAGAATCAGTGCGTCACGACCAGTACAAACATCTCCACAGTTGTTCCCAGGCCAATTGTAGTGTAGTTTTCTTGTCATGAACTTCAAAAGTCTTAGCCGCTTGTTCTGAAACTAGTTTGCATGCGGGCCATCTACTCGATGCACTGATTCTGTCACTTGCAGCTGAGATTTAACCAAGTTTGCTACTAGCTGGTCCTATCTTGTTTCAGATTTTGATCTGACATGATGTTTTACTATCGTCAATCATTCATTCATTAAAGTATGGCTGTGTTGATAATATTAGAAAAGAAAGAAAAAAGAACAGGCGACAGCAGATCATTTTTTCATATTAAACAAAAAAACACTAAAAAGAAAAGAAGAGTTAGCTTAATAATCAAATTGCATCAGTTTGTTTCATAAAATTTTATTAAAAAGAATTGAAAAACATTTTGTAAAAAAAGCAACAAGGAAAAAAGACATCAGTTTTCACAAAGTCTGTCCTTTTTGATATTCTACTAATCAAATTGTTTAGCAAAGTTGAATTTATTCACAGGCAGGTTCGTAAGTAAGGTATTATTATAGGCACTCAGAAGAAAAGAAAAGAAAAGAAAAGAAAAGAAAAGAGAGAAAAAGTTCTATTCATTCTGTTTTAAACCAAGAAAACATACGTTTTACTATACTTGAGAAAAATAAACAATCAAAACTAAAAAGAGAAAAAAGGAACCAAAACAACTCTGCTGAGAGTGGTGGGTCTTTTACAGTTACTTACAAGGGAAGGAAAGACAAAGGGAGGTCATCGGAGTATCCAAGGTAGACAGCCGAAGCGCCGAAGTGCCGAGA